>OZ022264.1:102951521-103104021 GCA_963978885.1 Nemotelus pantherinus | reverse complement strand
TTACCATGTCTGCGAGCATACCAGCGTGATAGGGATCTGTAACATAGTTATTAAGGATTCCACGCACAAAGAGAAATGAACTTTAGCTCTAGTCGATCCCGACGAATTCGTCGTCGAACCTCAGTGAATACTGACAAAAACGGTTACCCGGTAACGCTTGACGATTTAGAAGCGGAGCCGACTCGCAAATTACTCGGCGAATTGAAGTGATGGGATAAATAAAGTATTATACGCACCTTTTGCTTCCAACGATACGAACGTAGCAAAAGTCACACAAGCCACACAGCAATACAAGCCATACACTACAAGCCAACACTAGCCACACTACCTACAAACCCACTTACACGTCTGCACAGAGCAAAGAACAGCACGCTCTAAAATGAACCAAATGTAGATGAGTAGTAAGGATCGGATTTTCCTATACTTTTAGCATTACGCGAGTAAGGGACAGGGGATCAAAAGTCCATGGTTTTGTTGCCGCCCACCCGCGTGCTTTAGGTATGCAAAGTCCCTTAAGCTCGAGTTAAGTTTGTTTTTCGTTTTTGGTCGTTGTGTATGAGTGAAGGGAATATGTAGATTGCTTTCTGGGAGGTGCGAATCAGCTGCACCATCGCTGTTTGCAGGTGCGAGGGAGCGAAACATGCAGCAGAGTCGAGAAGCAATATGCAGAACGAAGCTTAGCAGGTATTCAGTTAGCATGGATGCCGGTTTCTCGATCACGTCTTTTTTGCATCTTGGATGTAGGACTGAGCAAGCAGTTCCCAGAGCTTGTTTGTTTGGGTGGGTTTTTGTTTTTGATTTTTTCGCTGGCTGGTAGAATAAGTGTGTCTGTCTTGTTTTTTCTTGGTTTTTTTCTTTTCCTCGTTTGCAATGTGCGATTCTGGTCTCAACCCCATCTTGAACTTGATTATACTTGACCTTGATTATACCTGTATCGCAAGCATATGTAGATGCAATGTCATGTTTTTTCTTGATTATCTGTCCTCATTCGCCATGTGCGTTTCCAACCTGGTGCGGCAAAACTGACCTATGTCGGCTTTGCATGAATGGGTCGAGGGATTTAACTTTTGTTATTCTTGATTATCTTTCCTCATTCGCCATGTGCGTTTCAGGTTTCAAACTCAATCATTGCATTTAGCTGATACGGTCTTGAAATTGGTTATACCTGTATCGTATGTATATCTATGTACAATTTCTTGTTAATGGATGGATCTGAGTAATTAAAAATAAAAATACAAGATGTATATCGTTTGTACAAAACCTGGCGTGTCATAACTGACCTATTGTTACGTGGTAACAAGGGGGGCGCGTTCACTTTGAAAAAAAAAAAAAAAATACAGCATTCCCCGGGGAAGGCTGAGCAATCGCGGGATAACCACCACTCCACTAAGTAGAGTGCTTGTAGCCACCACTCATAGGGAAGGTACGGTCGTAGCATCCGACCCGTGTAGTGTACCCGCCGGATGCTTACGACATAGAATGGTTAACATCAAATCATAGTTTGTAAGTAAGAAAACTGCGGTGCCACTAACCTTCTGGGCCAACCGGCGTTGAAGATATTATCATTGGGTCCATGGCACAGAATTCGTCACAGTTGGGCGTCCTGGGTTTGACGTAACCAGTCGGGTGCTGCATCTCGTCCATCGCTCCGCCAATACCTTGGTGGTAGTCACGATGCCTACCTCATTGGCTCATATCCCGCAGCAACGTCAGGCCAATAGAGGATCGGGAACAAGCATCTGGAAATAGGCCACACAAAGAACCACATTCTGGATGAAACATATCACAGATACTTATCTGATGGGATCACTGACTCGGCCAACAGCTACCGCCAATCTCACCGAGGCCGAATGGCCAGCAGGCGTTGGAGCTACCGTGTAGCTTCATATGCCATCGCCACCGCTATTCAAGGCAGGCCCGCTGCATCCACCGGCTCCGCGAACATGCTCCCGAACACCATTTAAACGTATATTTCGCGAACTACACGGCTATCACAAATTCACGTCTCACGAAACCGATATACAAATTGACAGTCGAGAACATCAATAAACAGTGGAAACCGACATAACCAAACGTCAACACAACCCAGGGGTGGATTAACGACGACTACGGTAAATTATCGGATTGGTGGGAATCCTCGATCGGCCCGTGTGGAAAGGAGGACATTCACCCGGTCACATTGTAAAAGGAGAATGTACGGGACTCGAACGAGAAAGGAGAAAGCAGCGGCACCTGATGAAGGAAAGAAAATTTTCCATTCTGTGTGCGACAGTGTTAACGAGCAGATCGAAAATTTTGGAAAAATTATCAGGTACGGAAATTCTAAATTCTGTGTGCGACAGTGGTAACGAGCAGATCGAAAATTTTGGAAAAATTATCAGGTACGGAAATTCAAAATTCTGTGTGCGACAGTGGAAGCGAGCAGCTGCGAAAATTCTGTGTGCGACCGTGGTAACGAGCAGATCCAAAATTTTGGAAAAATTATCATTTGCGGAAATTCAAAATTCTGTGTGCGACAGTGGTAACGAGCAGATCGAAAATTTTGGAAAAATTATCAGGTGCGGAAATTCAAAATTCTGTGTGCGACAGTGGTAACGAGCAGATCGAAAATTTTGGAAAAATTATCAGGTACGGAAATTCAAGATTCTGTGTGCGACAGTGGTAACGAGCAGATCGAAAATTTTGGAAAAATTATCAGGTACGGAAATTCAAAATTCTGTGTGCGACAGTGGTAACGAGCAGATCGATAAATTCTGGAAAAAGTATCAGTATCAGGTACGGAAATTCTGTGTGCGGCAGTGGAAACGAGCAGGTCAGTGATTTACCAAAAAAAAAAGCATCCGAAAATCAGCGGGAATCGAAGGAAGAAGGTTAGTTCCTGGTTTAGAATTTAGAATAGATTTCATTTAGATCTAAGTAGTTCAGCATAGAGATAAGAGAAAATTTTCAAAACTTTTCACACAACCAGTATTTTTCGAATCATATTCTTGTGTAAAAAAGATTGTTACAGTGGAGTGGTGGACTTCGTTATTTAAAATAAGCTAACGTAGCGTAGGCGTTAGAGTTGGAAATTGTTTCGGTATTAGGAATATCGCGAAATCGCGTTGAGAAAATAAAGATTTTGTCATCTATTTACGAGATCGTATCTTTTTTTTCGTGGCACAAATCAGTGATTAATCAAACGTTTCGCGGTTTGATGGTTCGGCGACGGTGAACTAGAGGGGCTGTGCTACACGCAACAGCGATCCCAATCCCAGATTTCTTGACCTCGGTGAGCCGTAAGCTCACTCGGCGGCTCGTGGTCCATTCTTGGGGTGAGTGAGTGGCGCCCACGCCCAGTCTCCTGAGCGAATCCGAGACCCAAACGGACCAAGCCGAGGGTCACTACCCCCTCAATTAGGCGGGGTGGGTAATAAATTGGCGCCCAACGTGGGGCCTAAAAGGAGATTACCGCGGGGTAATTTCTTTGAAATTTTCGTTGGTGAAAACAGTGAAAGTGTGAAAATCGGAAAATTAGTGTCAAAAATTAGTTGGAATAGAAAAGCAGTTGACAAGATGAAGACCTGGGACCCTAGATCAAATTACAGATTCCAAGCAGAGTGTGCAAGGAGCGACAGCTAGACGGCGAGGATTGCGAGACAGAATAAAAGCGGCTGATTTTTTTTTTTTGACTTGTAATTTTAATCAAGATTCACTTTGAAATAAAAATTTGTGTTTTATTCTACTCTTAAGTAACATACGAACTTAGCATTTTTAACATAAGCACCTAGCAGTGGGGAAAATTCAGTATGGCGTCGAAAACCAGGATTTTAATTGACCGAGTCAGCAAGGAGGAGTTGGCATACGAACTAGAAATCCGAGGGCAACCTACCGGGACTGTGGAGGCCATGAGAAAGACGCTTCGGGTGGCGCTCCGGGCTGAGACTTCGATGGATACGTCGCTGATTACAACTCGAGCCTATCCTTTTACATTGGAAGAGGACTTGGAAGCCGTCAAAGAGAAGCTGGAGGAAATCCAAACCCTGACTGCAACCTTTACGGGCACCCCACAATCGTCGGAATTTATCAAGATCAAGACGAAAGTTGAATTTGGAATGCGGTGGTTGCAAAACGCACATCACGAGGCTGAGGAGATGGGAGAAGAAGCCAACAAGCTGAGAGTTCGGTTGATCATGGCTATGGGGGAACTTTTGGTTAAAGCGGAAGGAGAAGATGGTGAGTTGGAAGCGGAATCGGAACCAGACAATGGAAGTATTGGCGATCGCGATGGACAGAACCAGGGTGACGAGCCTGCGAGGGAAGCCGTCAGGATCCGAGAGCCAATCCAGGATGGGGATGGACCGGAGAACCCTTTATTCTCCACACCCAGAGTGACTGTTGGGGCGTCCAAGGGACAGGATGTGGCTAAATGGGGCCTTCGCTATAATGGCGATTCTGGGTCCTTGAGTGCCTTTCTGGAGAGAGCTGAAGAGTTGCGGGAAGCCAGGGGAATATCAACAAGGCAGTTATTCCAGTCAACAGTCGAGTTATTTGAAGGGAAAGCGCTGATTTGGTATCGTGCAAATCGGACGCGCGTCAACTCTTGGCAAGAGTTGGTCACGGAGATGCGCGCCGAGTCAGCAATGGAGGGGTTGTTCCGACGCCGTGCCACTCCTTGCACAGAGGAAGAAAAATTGAAGATGCTCCGCAAGAACATAACCCCGTTCTACCAAACCCAATTGGCGCTGACATCCGTGAAGACCATTGCAGACCTAGTCAAAGTTGGACGTTCGTTGGAGGCAACACGAGTCGCGGTGGAAGAATATATGCCACCCCCTACGCGGAAATCCCAACTACTCCTAGAACCGGATCTGGCGTACGTGGGAGTTAATCCTGGACCAAACCTTGCCTCCTTACAGAGAGAAGAAATACGCTGTTGGAATTGCCAAGGTCTCGGGCATACGACCAGAACTTGTTCAGAGCCTCAGAAGTGCTTTGGTTGTGGCCGAGTGGGGGTGAGGAAGGCAACCTGCCCTAATTGTCGAGGAGCGCAAAACCTAGGGCGAAATTTCAGAGGTCGTTCCGACACAAACCAGGGTAGAGTCAATTCCCAAGGTAGTACCGGTAGAGTAGGGCCAGTAACCTCAACACGCCAACAGTCGGGAAACGAGCGGTGTGCTCAGTAGGCGGCAGCCTGAGCACTAAACCGGTAGAAAACGAAGCCGTGGTGGGCGCACAGGTTAGTTACTTATTAAACAGGAAGCAAGGGGATAATAGGCTATATATTGAGGTGGAAATTTTAGGACACAAGTTCCTTGGGCTTGTGGACTCGGGGGCTTCCCATTCGGTGATGGGTGGAGAAGGATGGCGGGTTTTGGAACAGCTGGGAGTGGAGCTGTTGAAATCCGAGCAACAGTCCATCAGAATGGCGAATAATCAGAGGTGCTCAATCGCGGGAACAGTGGCCATACCGGTGAAGCTGGAGGGGAAGGTGGATTGGTTAAGAGTGCTGGTGGTCCCCGAACTCCCACATCCTTTAATACTCGGGGTAGATTTCTGGCGACAGTTTGGACTGGTTATGACTCTGAGGAAAGAGCACTGGGAGTTCGTTGGAACGTTAGAGGGAGGAGGGACAGAAGAGCTGAAACCGAGAAGCCACTTGACCGAGAAGGAAGAAAGCATACTCAGTCAGTTGGTGCAGAAGGAGTTTGAGGACACGGGGGAGGGTATTGGCTGTACAGACAGAGTTGAACATGTCATCCGGACTTCGGCACCACCGATAAAACAGCGATATTACCCTGTTTCGCCTGCGGTTCAGCAACATGTTGATTCAGAGCTGAACGAAATGCTAACCCAAGGTATAGTTGAGCCATCCTCTAGTCCCTGTGCTTCGCCCATAATCCTAGTCAAGAAGAAAGATGGCAAGTATCGTTTTTGCGTAGACTACCACAAACTGAATGCAGTCACGGAGCATGATGCCTATCCATTGCCATATGTGTCGGCTACGCTGGATAAATTACGGGAGGCAAAGTACCTGTCATCGCTTGATGTTAAGTCCGCGTACTGGCAGGTGCCCATGGCAGAACAGTCCCGGAAATACACCGCCTTCACGGTACCACATCGTGGTTTGTTTCAATTTCGGCGGATGCCTTTCGGGCTTCAGAATGCACCGGCGACATGGCAACGTCTGATAGACCAAGTCCTAGGTCCAGAATTGGAACCGTACGTATTCACATATCTTGACGATATTATAGTGGTAACGCAAGATTTTGGGAAACATGTGGAAATTTTGAAGGAGGTATTTCGTCGCTTAAAGGAAGCCGGACTTAAAGTCTCCAAGGAGAAGTGTGAATTCTGCCGCCCACAACTAAAGTTTTTGGGCTACGTTGTGGATGAGAAAGGTCTGAATGTGGATCCCGACAAGGTGAAGTGTGTGATGGAGATCCCTGCGCCTACCAATGTGAAGGGGGTACGCCAATTTATGGGAATGGTCTCGTGGTACAGGAGGTTTATACCCGACTTTGCCACGATGACGGCACCACTGACGAATCTTCTCAAGAAAAATCAGAAGTTCGAGTGGACCCAAGACTGCGAGACGGCTTTTACACAGGCAAAGGTGAAATTGTCGACAGCACCCATCCTCACTTGCCCGGATTACAATCTGCCTTTCGTGATTCAGACGGACGCATCGGACTTGGGCTTGGGGGCGGTAATGTCGCAGAAGTACGCCGATGGCGAGAGGGTAATATGCTATTTGAGTCGGTCCTTGTCGAAAGTGGAAAGACGGTATTCAACTACAGAGAAAGAGTGTCTGGCGGTAATTTGGGCAGTGGAGAAATTGCGGCCATACGTGGAAGGAGCCAAGTTTTCGGTAATCACGGATCATTACTCACTAGTGTGGTTGAATAACCTCAAGGATCCGATGGGACGTCTGGCCAGGTGGGCCGTGCGACTTCAACAATACCCGTTCGAAATTATTCATAGGAAGGGAAAGGAGCATCTGGTGCCTGATGCACTGTCTCGACTGTTGCCAGGGAATCAAGTGGCCGTGGTTGAAACACAGGAGGACCGTTGGTATATAGGATTGAAGGAGAAAATAGCTAAGGCCCCAGCGCAGTACGCGGATTGGAGAGTAACGAATGGACAGATATGGAAACATCTGCCAGGACGTTATCCGGAATTGGAGGGAGCCGAGGCGTGGAAGAGGGTAGTAACTAAAACGGAGAGAAAAGAAATTTTACAGAGGTGTCATGATGATCCCAGGGCGGGACACATGGGGATTAGTCGCACGCTGGGTAGGGTAGCAGCTCGATATTACTGGCCAAAGATGTCGACGGATGTGGCGATCTATGTTCGTAGATGCAAAACCTGTCAAGCTAATAAGGTGGAGAGGAAAGCTCCAGTGGGGCTCATGTCCTCTCGACAAGGGGAGCCACAGCAGCCTTGGGAGATGGTTTGCGTGGATTTGGTGGGGCCATTCCCACGTTCTAGCCACGGGCATACATTTATTCTGACCGTCCTAGATTATGTCTCCAAATTTACCTTGTTGTTTCCTTTACGGCAGGCGACGGCTTCGGCGGTAACTAAAGTCTTGGAGGATCAAGTATTCTTACTATTTGGGGCACCTAAGTGGTTAGTATGTGACAATGGTGTTCAGTTCCGGGGAAAGCAACTGCAACAAATGGTCACCAACTATGGGACTCAAATCAAGTATACCGCGCTTTATCACCCACAAGCCAATCCAGCTGAACGAAGGAACCAAGACATAAAGCGGATGCTACAATCTTACGTTGCGGAGAACCATCGGGCATGGGACCAGAATCTGGCAAAGATCGCATGCGCGCTCCGTACTTACAAACATGAAGTGACGCAAATCACTCCATATTTCTGTAACTTCGGCAGGGAGATGGTGACGTACCATGACGGCCAAGAACGGCCAGGAGAGGGGCAGGCGGCAGTAGAGCCCGAGGCTAGGGCCGAAGAGCTCGCCAGAGTACGCACGGATGTGTTGGAGCGCATGAAACACGCAACTACGCAGAGTGCTCATAGATACAATTTGCGTAGGCGTGAAGTAACGTTCGCGGAAGGAAAGGCAGTGTGGCGGAAAAACTATACCCTCTCGGACGCAACAAAATTCTATTCGGCAAAGTTAGCGCCTGAATATGTGGGGCCCTTTTGGGTCAAGAAACGGGTATCAAGGGGGATCTACCTACTGGTAGATGGAAAAAGCCAGAATGCAGGATCATGGCACGTCAAGGATTTAAAAGAATATGTCAATTAAGAGGTTTTGAGGAAGAATCAGTTAGGATTCGGGATGAGACGAATTACCTAAACCTTAAAACCTAAACTTACAATCTAATTCTTAGGATCTAGATTTTAATTCTAAGTACGAATATTTACACTTAAACAACTAAGCCTGAAAATCTTAACTTAAGTTATTAGCTATAAGTAGTTAAACCTAATTTTCTAAGTCTTAAACTCTAAATCGCCGCTGTCTCGTTTTTCTTCTCGCTGCCTGTTGCCGATATCGCTCGGAAATTCCTTTTCTGTCCGGGGGGGCGCTGGCAGTCCGGGATCACTAACGTCCCGCTGCCTACCTATCCTGGGATATAGGCACCCGATATTGACGTCACGTCGAGGAACCTAAAAGAAACCGTGAAAGTGCGATTTAGTAGGTGAACTTGTGAAATAGCAATAGGTTGGAGAGACTCAATCAAATGGAATTAGGGATAGCTAGATGGGAATCAGCAGGATTAGAGAGCTCTAAGTAAAAGGAAAAGAAAATTAGCCATAACCACATAGATGTAGGTAGAATTTAGAAAAGTTATAGAGTCCTAGGTAGCATTAGATAGTAGCACAGAGGAACGTGGTAGAAACTTAGTGCATTAGTAAGAATGAATTAAAAGTTAGTTTAGGTCAATATTAATTATTAGCGAACAGCAACCCTGAAATTATGAACCAAAACAAAAATTTGGTGAAGAAATATTGAAACACGTTCAGATAGAAGTCAACTTAATAGTTAAATATGAATCTTGAACAAACTCAATCTAACAAATTAAAGCGAACCAGATACATCATATGAAAATAGAAAAGAATTAGCAACGTCAAATGAAGATAGATAAGAGTGAACTAGATACATCATAGGAAAATAGAATAGAATCTTGAATTAATCACTAAGCCAATGGAATTCTATTTGAGTTAGGAGTTAGAGTTAAGGTGGCTGTAGAAACATGCATAGAATTTTGGTTTAGACACTAAACCGACAGAATTTTATCTGCATTAGCAGTTAGAAGCTAGAGTTAATGTTGATTTATAAACATGCATATTCCAAATAGATTAGGATCTCGAATTAGACCCTAAACCAATGGAATTTTATTTGGATTGTGGGTAAAGACTTAGAAAAGGGGTTGCTTGATAAGTATGCACAGTCAAAGTAGAGTAGGATCTCGGATTAGACGCTCGACAGATAGAAATTGTATTTGAATCGGGGGTTAAGAAATAGAGCTAGGTCGTTCTACCAACATACATACACGAACTAGAATATGAGCTAGAAGTAGGCCCACAACTAAAGAAATGTTCGTTGAATTGCCAGTTAGGGAAAAGAGTTATGTGTTGCTGTACGAACATACCTACTCAAGGTCGAATAGGAACTGGGGTTAGAACTTATGATTATAATTAGAAAATCTATATAAACGCGCGTAATCAATTACACAGTGCGACCACGAGGCGTTGGGCAATTAATCCAGCGCTGCGTCAGGCGAACCATCAAAACCGACTACGAGATCCGACGTATGGCATTTTCGATGCAAGAATATCACGTAACCGTTAGACTAGATACTCGAGTTTATATTTACCGGGACAGTCGCGACAACGATATCGGTAAAGGATTTCCGGGGAAATCCTTTTCGGGTAAGGGGGGAGTTGTTACGTGGTAACAAGGGGGGCGCGTTCACTTTGAAAAAAAAAATACAGCCTTCCCCGGGGAAGGCTGAGCAATCGCGGGATAACCACCACTCCACTAAGTAGAGTGCTTGTAGCCACCACTCATAGGGAAGGTACGGTCGTAGCATCCGACCCGTGTAGTGTACCCGCCGGATGCTTACGACATAGAATGGTTAACATCACATCATAGTTTGCAAGTAAGAAAAATGCGGTGCCACTAACCTTCTGGGCCAACCGGCGTTGAAGATATTATCATTGGGTCCATGGCACAGAATTCGTCACAGTTGGGCGTCCTGGGTTTGACGTAACCAGTCGGGTGCTACATCTCGTCCATCGCTCCGCCAATACCTTGGTGGTAGTCACGATGCCTACCTCATTGGCTCATATCCCGCAGCAACGTCAGGCCAATAGAGGATCGGGAACAAGCATCTGGAAATAGGCCACACAAAGAACCACATTCTGGATGAAACATATCACAGATACTTATCTGATGGTATCACTGACTCGGCCAACAGCTACCGCCAATCTCACCGAGGCCGAATGGCCAGCTGGCGTTGGAGCTGCCGTGTAGCTTCATATGCCATCGCCACCGCTATTCAAGGCAGGCCCGCTGCATCCACCGGCTCCGCGAACATGCTCCCGAACACCATTTAAACGTATATTTCGCGAACTACACGGCTGTCACAAATTCACGTCTCACGAAACCGATATATAAATTGACAGTCGAGAACATCAATAAACAGTGGAAACCGACATAACCAAACGTCAACACAACCCAGGGGTGGATTAACGACGACCACGGTAAATTATCGGATTGGTGGGAATCTTCGATCGGCCCGTGTGGAAAGGAGGACATTCACCCGGTCACATTGTAAAAGGAGAATGTACGGGACTCGAACGAGAAAGGAGAAAGCAGCGGCACCTGATGAAGGAAAGAAAATTTTCCATTCTGTGTGCGACAGTGGTAACGAGCAGATCGCAAATTTTGGAAAAATTATCAGGTACGGAAATTCAAAATTCTGTGTGCGACAGTGGAAGCGAGCAGCTGCGAAAATTCTGTGTGCGACAGTGGTAACGAGCAGATCGAAAATTTTGGAAAAATTATCAGGTGCGGAAATTCAAAATTCTGTGTGCGACAGTGGTAACGAGCAGATCGAAAATTTTGGAAAAATTATCATTTGCGGAAATTCAAAATTCTGTGTGCGACAGTGGTAACGAGCAGATCGAAAATTTTGGAAAAATTATCAGGTACGGAAATTCAAGATTCTGTGTGCGACAGTGGTAACGAGCAGATCGAAAATTTTGCAAAAATTATCAGGTACGGAAATTCAAAATTCTGTGTGCGACAGTGGTAACGAGCAGATCGATAAATTCTGGAAAAAGTATCAGTATCAGGTACGGAAATTCTGTGTGCGGCAGTGGAAATGAGCAGGTCAGTGATTTACCAAAAAAAAAAGCATCCGAAAATCAGCGGGAATCGAAGGAAGAAGGTTAGTTCCTGTTTTAGAATTTAGAATAGATTTCATTTAGATCTAGGTAGTTCAGCATAGAGATAAGAGAAAATTTTCAAAACTTTTCACACAACCAGTATTTTTCGAATCATATTCTTGTGTAAAAAAGATTGTTACAGTGGAGTGGTGGACTTCGTTATTTAAAATAAGCTAACATAGCGTAGGCGTTAGAGTTGGAAATTGTTTCGGTATTAGGAATATCGCGAAATCGCGTTGAGAAAATAAAGATTTTGTCATCTATTTACGAGATCGTATCTTTTTTTTCGTGGCACAAATCAGTGATTAATCAAACGTTTCGCGGTTTGATGGTTCGGCAACGGTGAACTAGAGGGGCTGTGCTAATCCCAGATTTCTTGACCTCGGTGAGCCGTAAGCTCACTCGGCGGCTCGTGGTCCATTCTTGGGGTGAGTGAGTGGCGCCCACGCCCAGTCTCCTGAGCGAATCCGGGACCCAAACGGACCAAGCCGAGGGTCACCACCCCCTCAATTAGGCGGGGTGGGTAATACTATGTCGCATGAATGGGTTTACGAATGTTTTTACTTTTGTTATTTTTGTCTATCTTTCCTCATTCGTCATGTGCGTTTCTGGTGTCAAACTTGATATGACCTATGTTGTGTGGATGAATGGTGATTTTACGCGCTGCAGAGATTATGTCATAACTGGATGAATGATTTTATGATGTTTCCGAGTGGCTATATTTAGATGAAAACAGAGACGTTATTCGCTGGTTGCAGAGGAGTAGGTCAATGTTCAGGTGCTGTATTTTCTTTGTGACATTTAGGTGGGACGTGGGGTGGGAATTTTAGGTCAATAAAAACATTTATTTGTATAAGTGACAATAAACTTTATTGGATTTGTGTTTTTACAAATTTATATTGATATAAAATTTACAAAGTTTTTATTTTTTATGGAATCTTATTTTGAGAAATCCACCCCGTGAGTCATCCACGCCATCAAATTTTAAGAATTGATCTGTCGCCTGGTTCAGCTCGTCCACTTGACGCTGAGTTTTTATCTTGTCCGAAAATCGAGGGGGCAGGAAGCAAAAAATCCCTCCATTTAGATGTACCGCCAGTCGAAGACCATTTTTTGTCTTCAGCATGCGGAAGAATTTTACATGGTGCTCCTTCCCGATCTCTAAGGAGCTAACAGGAGTCATTTTATCTCCATCTCCACCAACTGCTGAAGTAAGAAGCTCAAACGCGCTCTGGAAAAATAGAAAGAATGTAAATTATTCATGTATATTTTAGAAATGCAGTAAGTTACAGTACTGAGATACTTACCATATTGTCTTGATAGACTCTCGAAGAAGACTCTGATATTCATACGGAGGACTGCAGTCTTATATACTAGATGATTGTGAAATTCCAGAAAGCTCAAGAATACAAAGTTGTTAAAAGTATAGAGCTGTATACATATTTTATACAGTATACATACCAACTATCAGAATTCAAATTCAAGCCTAGTTATCAATTAATACAAAGTTACAAAAATGTAGAGGTTAGTATACATGTTTTATGATAAGTCAAATCCTGTTTACAAAAATCAGATGATATGTTGAATTACTTCTTGTTGAGATCGACAATCTTCACTTAAAATCGGTAAAATACGACAAAGTTGTTAAATCTAGAATCTGTATACATATTTCATGTCAAGTCAAATCCGTTTCATATGTCAAGTCAATTCATGTGTCAAGTCAGATGGCATATTGTTGTAGAGATCGCTCATCTTCACTTAAAAATAGGAATATGCAGTTTCATACATTATATATATAAACCATCAGAGCTCGGATTCAAGTCTATTTTTCAATGAATACAAAATTGCAGTATACCTGTTTTATCACAAATCAGTTCCAACTCATAAAAAGTAATATGATATGTTAAAGTACTTCTTGTCAAGATTGTCAATATTCATTTAATTCTAGAATCTGTATACATATTTCAAGGCAAATCAGTTCTATCTCATACAAAATTCAGATTTTATGTTGTTGCAGAGACTGATAATCTGTTCTTGAAACACGAATATGCAACTATGTAGGTATGTAATTTGCATAATATGATGTCAATACCATTTTGATGATATTTTTTTTTGTAGTTGATGCGTAAGAAGCATAGAAGTGAAAGGTGGAATGGTCAGAAGAATAGCTGTAATGACTTTGCGAATGGGTATAAAAAAACCTGGTTGAGAATGGTAGAACCATCAGAATTTTGAAATCGAAGACTAGAATAGAGGAACGTCTTCTACATCAGGAAAAATCGACTGGTGAGTAAGGTTGGACGAAGAATACAAGGATAAATTTTTTAAAAATTATTTTTCGGATCTTTCAGATAAGCGTGAAAAAAATCCTGCTACAGCGTTCGTTTGGCAGATATTTTTGCCCCAAGGAGAATTTAGAGAAGTCTGAAAAGAAAACGACGTCTGACGTTTCAGCTGTGCTATTCTGAGCACTGAGGTTTCAGGTTTCAGCTGTGCTATTCACATTGATAACACAGTCTTTTGCAAAATAAAAGGTCGGGTGAAATAAAAGACGCCAGAGAGCAAGGCCCGTTGCAATAATTCCGTGGCAGAGAAAAATATCTGTTGAGAAAACAGGTACCAAGAGTTACAGAAAAGCGAAAGAGTGCTCTTCCAGACATTGCGTGGCAGGCAAATATAGATTTATACATAAAAAGCAGGTGTTGGAAGCTATAGAAACTCGAGAGTAAACTATCTTGGTATACTATCTTGGTGTATATATAAATATATTTTAGTATCTTAGTGTAGATATTTTTAGTAAATATTATTCATTAAAGATTCATTAAACTTCCTGGCATTCCCACTCTCGAAGTTTCCTTCCGTATTTGGGTTGAAGGAGTATGCAAAGGGATATTACCCATACCTCTTCAATACGATGGAGAATATCGATTATGTTGGAAAATATCCACCACCAGAAATGTACGGACATAATGCAATGAAGATTAAAGAGAGGGAAGAATTTTTAAAATGGTATGAAACTGTATCAGAGGGTGTGTTCAATAACAGAGAAGCAATGTTAACGTATTGCAGAAATGATGTGGACATATTACGCTTGGGTTGTACCCAATTCATGCGTGAATTTTTAAGTATTACTCAGGTCAACCCTTTTACAGAGTCTATAACCATAGCGGCCGCCTGCATGCTCACCTTTAAGAAAAATTTCTTACAAGAAAACACTTTGGGCGTAATGCCTCCTAACGGCTACTACAAAGGTAAAAATCAATCACTTATTGGAGCAAAGTGGATTGCCTGGCAGGGATCTCAAGTGACTGGTCAAATTGCATCTGCTAACAACGGTGGTGAGGTGAGGTTAAGAAGAAGCGGCTTGTTAGTTGACGGGTTTGAATCGGAAACAGATACGGTCTATGAATTTTACGGGTGTTTCCATCATGGATGTCCAGATTGTTTCAAAATAAAAGAGACGTCTAGTAATAACTTAGCTCAGACGTCATCTCGAAAATATGAGAGTACTCTAAGAAGAATTGAAATGATCAAGCGAAGTGGATACAACTTAGAATACACTTGGGAATGCAAGTTCCGTAAGTTCCTGAAGGAAAACCCTGTAGTAGATCAAGAGTTAATTAAGGCTGTATCGAATATTATACTGCCGCTTAATCCTCGAGATGCGGTTTTCGGAGGGCGTACCGAAGTTTTCAAACTGTATCATGAAGTGGAACAGAACCAAGTCATACGATATCTTGATTTTACTAGTTTGTACGCATACATTAACAAGTACTCTCCATATCCTATAGGACATCCAAAAGTCTACCGTAGAAACGATGTTCCCTCATCTTCAGAAATACTCTTGATGCACGGATTCATCACTTGTTCTATCATTCCACCAACTAGTTTATACCTACCTGTACTACCATTCAGAACTAATTCAAAACTGTATTTTACGCTCTGTCGAAAATGTGCCGAGTTAAATCGAATATCTGACTGTATTCATGCAGATGAGGAGCGTCAGATCACCCGTACATGGATAATACCCGAAGTGTCTTTAGCTGTTGAAAAAGGGTATAAAATTAGACACATTTATGAAGTTTGGGAATACAACTATACTCAGTACGATCCTGTAACCAAGAGCGGAGGATTGTTTTCTGAATATGTAAATACATTCTTAAAAATAAAGCAAGAGTCTAGTGGTTGGAGTGCTAATTGTACAGGTGAGAAAGAGAGAGATGCTTTTATAAAATCTTACAAAGAAAGAGAAGACATCTGTTTAGAGAAAGAATTGATTGAGAAAAATCCTGGTAGGCGTAATACCGCAAACATTTGTTTAAACTCGTTTTGGGGCAAGTTCGCGCAAAGAGAAGATAAAACGCGCACCAAAGTTCTTACTAGTTATAAAGAATTTTCTGATTTTATTCATTCCCCTGGTATCGAGATCTGCTCGCTTTACACTATCAATGAAGAAACAATGTGGGTGGCATGGAAATATCTTGAAAAAGAATTGAATACACTTCCCAATGTAAATATACCCATTGCTGCATATACAACAGCATTTGCCAGACTTAAACTTTACGCAGCTTTGGAGAAGGTAGCAGAGAGAATTCTTTATTGTGATACGGATAGTTTAATCTTTTTTGATGATAAATTCAGACCAATACCCTTCGAGATTTCTGACTTTTTGGGTGACTTAACAAACAAATTAAAAGTTTCGGACCCGAGGCATATATTTCGGAATATGTTAGTACGGGACTAAAAACCGGTCTCAAAGTAGAAGCTGAGCGCATTATCGACCATATAATTAAATGTAAAGGAATAACATTAAACTTTGAAAATTCTAAAATTGTTAATTTCGAAAGACTTAAATCCCTAGTAATCGGTCCAGATGAGGAAGAACCAATTTGTGTTTTGAATGAGCGAAAAATTAAACGAAAACGACCAAGAGTGGTTATTTCTGCCCCCGAGAGGAAACACTTACAACTTACCTTTGATAAAAGAGTATTTACGAAAAAAAATTGTTCTCTTCCTTACGGCTATAAAAAACCTAAGTTAAGTTAACATCTAAACGTCTATCATAATTATTCATTGTATATTTAGGAAACTTGTCGTACATCACGAAGTAAACTGTATATAAATGCCTATTAAAATGAAAAATGTTTCTTATTTAATCACTAATCATCTTACTGAAAGCATGTCCGAGTTCATTTTTGACATCCAATTTGTTTCTGAAAATCAAGGGCATCATTTTGCGAAAGAGTTGGCCATACTTCCGTACGATTCGACTGTACCTACAATTTATTACTTTAGACCTCCCTATCCTTACCAGGAGTTGAGCGGAAAGACACGGAGGCAAAACGAGTACGAAGCAAAGAACGTCAACGGATTGCGATGGGATGACGGTGAGGTTAGCTACAACAATCTTCCAAACATTATAATGCCATTCAGCGAATCTACGATCTACGTAAAAGGTGATGCAAAAGTCAAATTTCTAAAGAGGTATCTACCTTCCGCAAACATAGTTCGTCTGGAGATACCAAAACTACGAGATCTCAAAAATTTCAAGACCATCTGTAAAATGCATGATGCACTTCTGGGGATACGATGTGCTGCGCAAAACTGTATAAATCTTTATATGTATTATCTTATGAATACTAAATATTATTGAAATAAAAACATGTTTTTTCTTATTACGTCAATTTATTTCATTACATTAAAAATAAGGTTACAGCTACACAGTATTGGAATTTCATAAAAAAGCCTAGAATAATTAATATGCATATAAGATGTACGAGGTGGTATAAAAAAGTCCTCATTTTCCAGCTTCAATAGATCCTTCTCCCTGCATCTATTACAGTACTGCTCGTAATATTCCTTCACATATTCCGAGGCCAGGTTGTTGTGGTGCATGACAATGCTAAAAAATTCCATCATGTCGAACAGTTTGGATAGCTCCAGATGTTTGAGTGTTATGTTGCCACCGCCTACAGGTATCTGATACCGTTTTAAAAGACCCAATTGATTTTCCGGATATTCTTCACCCGCTGAAGTCTTCAGATCGTTGAGGTAATTGTAGAGTGAAATCCATTGGCTGTAATCAATTGACAGTGGGAAACGTCCATGGTAGTGGAAGATTGCCTTCACCTGAAATGTCTGCGAGTCAAATCCGAATGTGACCCTACGGCTATGACATCCATCCAGGTAGTACGTGTAGTTCAGTAAGGCGTCTTCATTGTACGGAACTTGTGATTTGGGAATCGTTTTCGTTCTTGACTTCTTCTCCTTGCAGCTTGATATGATGTTCTCAAAGTTGCTAGAAGGTTCGACTTGGGGGGATTTCACAACTTTTTTCTTCTTCTGAACAACGCGACCGGCTCGTTTAGGGGTTTGTGTTTGCTTATTAGCGGACTTTTCAGCAACTGACGACATCCTTTTAAATTGTAAAAGACACAACTATGGTTTCGATGGCTTGATAACACTGCTTTTATATCTCCGATCTCCTGTCTACAGGTCTGATTGAAACACTCCCCACCATTTTGCAAAGAGGTCTTTAAATAAATTTTCCGGAATAAATCAACTATTTCACCAACATTGAAATTATAATCTGTAGAGGAGAACCGGTTCAGAAATGTTTTGAAGCTCCTGCCACTGCAACGAAAATAAAGAAAAACACCGCAATACTGTCCGCATGTGGTTGAGAACGCACTCTGTAACCTCTGCTTATTATTTACGAAAACTTTACCATTGTGCCGAAGAAATCTTTTGAAGTACTTGTTAGTAGGATATTTACCGAAAGAGTCAAAGTACTCGATAGGTCCTTTTCTAGGAATGTGAAAGGCCACCCAATGCGTTCCACTTTTATGAGCTAGATCTGTATTCGCAATAATACAAGCAGGTTTCTTTATTTGACGGGGTAAGTGATCGCACGGAAAACGCCCTTGAAATATCTTTTAGTCACATGATTTCGCTTTAAAGAACTACCAAGTTCGATCGTGTTCATTCCTGTTCTTTAGAGGTGACTGCTTCAAGGTTAATGATCCTAGTACGAGGTGTAACGTAGCTCTGAAGGAATTCCTTTGTTGGCTCCCCATGTCCGAAAATAGTTGAAAACTTTGCGAGGGTTTTTATAAGATTCTCATCCAGACGCTTAAGTTCAAGGTTTCCAGACACGCCAGTATGATCTGTAGTGCTAACTGTTGATGTAGGATATTTGTAAACGATCTCCTTTGTATACACTTTATCTGGTGAAATAAAGCCTGCAAACGCAATTTTTTTAAAGAAGGTAAAGTGCCCCTCTGAAAAATACTCGGTATCTACTAGACAGTGAGTCGTGGTACTGTAGTTATCTCCAGCCAAGGCACAGATAAATAATAAATACAGAAGTGTTAAACCTCTTTATATACCTTTTTATAGACTCGAGTAAACGTTTCGATTTTTATCGATTTCAATATTCGTATCGTACTCTGCATATACAATGCATGCCACACTATTCTTTAAGGCCTCTTTGAATCTACCCTCGATTCGCACAACACCTTGACTCAATAGACTGCCACAAGTTGATTCGTATGAATTATCCGCTGTCAAGTCAAATGCTAGCAAAAAGCTACCATTATCGAAGAATTTTTTGCATATCTGATGGCCTTTATCGAAATAATTGATACCAGTACCCTTGAAAAGGCTCAAGTACCTCCGAGTGCTCAGTGGTTTTTCTTTTGAATAATCGAATTCTATAGGTTGATTTGGTACTTGCACGCCATTAACTGACAAATTAAATCTCTTGATGTTATTGTGTTTGAAGTTATATGGATTTTTAGTACGTTTTCCGGTATAGGCGTCGTTGTCTACCATCCCGAAAATGAGTAAGTTCGGTAATTGACCAACCACTATATTGTCCAGCGATAGTGTGAATGTATTTGTTGGCAACGTGTATGTTTTCACTTCGATGCGTTTGTACGGGTATACTGCATTTGAACGCTGCAGTACTGTTTCATGTGCCAGGAGAATATTGGGATTGACGCTTACGTGATTCATGTACATTGTTGCTTCTAGTATTTAAATTCGAGGCGAGAATTCATCATCTTTCGAGTACATGTAGAATTCAGGTTTCTCTAATGATAATATGACACGCAAATCCACACCATTAATCAATAGTTTTTCTTGGTTAAATATGTCGCTATGGATCTTTCCCATTAACTCGACGACATTACTTTTCTTTAATAGCGCTGATCTACTAAGATAACCTTTATTCTCAGACTTTGGACCAGCGCCTTCAATCATTTCCATTTCATTCTGGTCAAGATACCATCCAACCGATTCGAGATGAGTTGTTGCTGCATCTTTCCCGTAATTCAATAGATTTTCAATGTATGCCCTATACTGGTAGTTGTTGTCTGTTTGAGCTATATTCTTCCCATTCAACTGAACTGTACATTGCCTAAAAAGCGAATGCATCAAATTATTTGCGACGCCGATTGGATCAGCCTCGACTTCTCTTCCATCAGCACCCTTAATTGTTTCAGTCCCTGTGAATAACACCTCTTTACCATCCTTTATTTTAACCATCTGCACTTTGAGCCGTAGATATATGCTGGATAAATCACGATACGTATCACCATGGCCGAGAGAGATGAATTCCAGTACAGATGAGTTATCCAATGAAGCTATCGGCTTGTATGCAACTTCTTCGGTTTTAAAAATGTTGCTTTGAATCGGTGATGTGGAGAAAATGTCCAATTCGGATTTCATGCATTCTTTGAAGGAGGACATGTTAATTACTTATCAAATATGTCCAATACACGCTTCTTGATAACTTTTCGTTGACTTTTCACCCTTTTAATCTTTTTACGTGACGCTCTTTTTACACTTTTTTTCAATTTACCAGCTTTACGTCGCTTAGGAGAAGACTTGAATTGAATTGTTGTGAACGGGCCAGCTCTTTTTATAGCCATTCGATTACCTGCTCCATCCATCTTATCAAAAAGTTTTTTTTATACCTTTCTGAGCTAACTCCTGTGCTGCAGTTTGTCCGTGTTCTCTTAAGAGTTCTTTAAGAGGTTTGTTCCCAACCTCCTGTGTAATAGCCTTACCGGTCTTGACCGCTTGTCGTTTTATAGCTTTTACACCTGACGCAGCCAAAGGTTTTAGATAACGTAATAAACCACTGAAAAAACTTCCTATACCTCTACCGCGCTGATAGATAATTGGAGCTCGATAGAGGTCTCCAATATCTGATAAATTTCCACCACTCTGGACCAAATAATAGCGTGTGTAGTGCGAGTTCATGTCGTTAACATCGGTATTAAATATTAACACTATAACCGTTACATCAATGTATGTGAGTATTTATACTTTTTCTTACCGACGAATGAAGTGAAGCATTATATATGTGGGAGTAAAACTTGGTTCAAAGTCTACTGATTCACCTTGTTGATTTGTGACTTTAATAGAAATGCTTTCGAAAAAAGTTTTTTCCACAGCACAGTACTCTACATGATTGAATCTGAAAATACTGTCGCAATCTTGCAAAGGAATCGTACGAAGATTTCGCACCAATTTATCATAGCCCAGTGAAATCCTACACAAAAAAGGCGAAACTTCGGAAAAATTAGGGGAAAGCTGAATTTTGGTGTGAACATTGGTGCTGGTGTGTTGAACAAAATGTCAAAAGTCCCCATCGATCCGAGCGCTGCGTCACATTTTATACGGGGTCAAAGGTCACCAAAAGTGACCTTTCCAAAATATCTCAGTAACGGTCACGTCTTTCGAAAAACAATGTATGACGAATTTGTAGCTTAAAAAATTTCCAACAAAAAAGATTTTATAGCTTTTTCCTGTAATCATAACCGTTTTTGAGATATTTTGATCTAAACATTTGATACTAACAGCATCCTCTTTCTCAGGGCATGTAAATATTATCCGATTTTGATTACGACTTGGGAAGTTTGTGAGTTTGTTTTTTTATGTTTAAGAAGCGCATAAAAAAAAAACAAGTAAACAAACTTATTTACCATACTCCAGGGTAGGTAGAAAAGGGTGCTCCGAAAAGTTACCACCACCCGCCGCCCCACTTTGCCATATAACTTGTAGGGAAGTCTGCTCGCTACTCTCTTTTCGGAAATAAACTGTATTGGTGCATCATTGGTATGGGATTTTCCACGAAGAAGCAGAACAAGACAACAACATTGCAGGTGAAAATAGGTTTTGTAACATATCATGGCGCTAGGAGTATGAAAAAGCAAGATAAAAACATGGCATAATTCTGTAAACGCTCATTCTTGACATTATAGGGGCTCAACCCGCTGCAGACTATCCCCTAATAATCAGTTTTTTACCAATCCTGTGATGACTACGTTGCGCCAAAGAGACATGACACGTCTCGAAACCAATTTGCACCTGAAATTACGTGACCTTGCCCTGATCGTTCATGGGATAAGACGGTATGGAAAAAAAACTAAAAAACCGGCTATTTCGGGATGGTTCGTTTGCGGGGGTGGGTAGGGTGGGGGTAGGGTTTGGGTGTAGGGCTAGTCTCACGATGTCAATAATAGACAATTTACAGGATAAAAAGTGATCCTTTCTTGTTTAACAGTGCGCAAAGGGTAGGCAACGAGCCCATTTCTGAAGATTTGGGATGGATGCTCAAGGATACCATTTCCTGGCAAAGGGGGAAGGGGAAACTTTTCGGAGCACGTTTTTCCATCTACCCTGGAGCATGGTAGTTAAGTTTATTTACATGTTTTTTTCATGCGCCTCTTAAACATAGAAAAACAAACTCACAAACATGCCAAGTCGTAATCAAAATCAGATAATATTTAAATGCCCTGAGAAAGAGGATGCTGTTAGTTACAAATGATTAGATCAATATATCTCAAAAACGGTTATGGTTACAGGAAAAAGCTATAAAATCTTTTTTGTTGGAAATTTTTTAAGCTACAAATTCGTCATACATTGTTTTTCTGAAGACGTGACCGTTACTGAGATATTTTGGAAAGGTCACTTTTGGTGACCTTTGACCCCGTATAAAAAGTGACGCAGCGCTCGGATCGATGAGGACTTTTGACATTTTGTTCAACACACCAGTACCAAGGTTCACACCAAAATTCAGCTTTCCCCTAATTTTTCCGAAGCACCATGTTAGATTTCCCCGAACTATCAGCTAATATTCCAGGTTTGATAATGTCTGTGTAAACGTGAATTAAATTGGGGCTTTCACAATCGCTAACGGTCTTGGATGCCGTAGCACGACGCGTTCTTTTATCAAGCTCATGCACGTTTTTTTCCAACCGACTTAGACTGTCAAGAAATATTGACTTATCAAAAGATTCTTTTATTGAGACATCAATCAGATCTGGATCGCGTTTATCAACAGGTGTTTTTAAAACTGCATCAATGAATAGGCCAATAATATTTTCAGTTTTAGACACTTCAATCGGTACTGGTGTTGTACCCGTTGTTCCATCACTCCTTTTGTATGGAATGTTTAGTATTGTATCTGATTCAGTTTTTGCCCATTCATCAGGTAATATATCGGTACCGGATTCTTTAGCCGCAGCACTTATGGATTGACGAATTGATTGACCAATTCGGTAAAATAATTGTTTTCGTACCTGGTACACTGTTCTGCCGGAAATTTCAGCTGTCTTTTTTAAATCTTCGTCTGAAAACTCTATTCCACTCAGCAAAAGTGACACAAAATCCGTAATGTTAATCGGTGAAGGTATTGGCAGTTCCACATTTATTTTTACACCATAGTCTTTTAGATGAAACGTATGCGAGGTAGGCTTGATCCCCGCTTTTCTTTCCCACTCACGTCTTAAGCTAAGTGCAGGATATATGTATTCGTCAATCATTCTTAATAGCTCTACATGATTTCTTTTTGACCTCGGAATCTGTCCAATTATATAATCAATAAAGTCCTGAAGCGTGTTAAACTTTTTGTTTGAGTTCAAATAAACTTTTTCGGCGATTTTCTCGCCTTGGTAAACATGTAAGCAGAAACCTCGAATCTTCTTAGAATCACTGATGTCGGGAATACTTCCTTCATCTCGATCTTTTTCGATATGTTTGAACACCAGTTCCTTAATTGATGTCAAATAGTAGTTATAGAAGTCAGGTTTAATAACCAAGAAAAATGACGATAGGAATGTTGAAAAATTGATATCGGTTTTTTCATAACAAAGTCTTCGTAAAGTAGCATCACTCCATCTTAAGAGAACAAGATTTTTTTTCAAAGACATGATTTTTACAACTATTTCTGTTACTTCAGGCTTCAGTTGATCGTCGACTTCTTTTCATCATACTAGCTTCTTCTTCTCCGATACTGTATTTAGAACGCTTAGAAACACTGCTGGTTGACACTGTCTCTCCTTTTTTTCGTTTTGGCAACATTATCTCCGTCATTCCAATACACCAACCGCTACCAAGCTTACAAGAAGCAGGAAGAATATTCTCAAAAGATGATAATGTGTTTTCAGGGTAAATGCTCACTGAACTATTGCTTAAAAGGCATACGTAGAATTCATCATCTGCTACTGTTACAGGCATTTCAAATTCTTTCCCAAGCCAGATCTGGTACACTCGAGCTACTCCTTTTTTTTACTAATGTTCGAAGAACAATAGTATTAAACTCGTTTCGCCGAAAATTCATATTTCTTTATATATAATATATATATATATATATATATATATATATATATATATATATATATATATATATATATATATATATATATATATATATATATATATAATGATTAACGGAAATAATCTCTGGAGTGGCCGATCCGATTCAATTTTCGGAGAACGTAGATATGTTTAGTAGGTAGGTCAGATATCCTAAACCTTTTGCTGGTGGCGAGCGTTTTTGTGAATTTTGAGGTACTCCCATATTTCACAGCAGTGTAAATTTTTGTTAAAAAAAAAGTATTGGGAATGAAAACTAACTATGTTCTTAGCTTGTCTATGATAAAGAATTGAAAATTTTGACCCATGTGTGGGTGCTAAGTGCCTAGAAGTAGGCAAGGATTTTCTATCAAATTTAGATTTGTCATTACTTCTGACAAAAACTTTGGATCATCGTGAAATTCAAGGAACGTATTGACGTTGGCTAAGATTAAACATATATGGGTTTTCAAGGTAGTGCAGGTAACCCTATATATAAAAAATCTTTCAAATCTTTGACCCTCCTCAAAAATTTTTGATTTTTGAAAACACTTCAAATCATTGATAAATTTAAACCTTTTTCCTTCATGTCAATTTGAAATTTTCAAATTTCCGATTTACACAAGAACGGCAACCCATCACCAAATTACCTCTATTTTCAGCACTCGAAAGTTCTGTTCACGAGAACTGACGACCGGATTATTCGATCATAATGAAATTTACAGAACCTGTTGTTATTAGCTAGGACCAGGTCTAATAGAAGCTATTTTGAAATGCAGGAAACCCTGCGGCAGTGGTACCATCTTGAAAAATCACTGCGAAAAAAAATCGGGTTTTGGCCCATAACTTCCGATTCAGCCATCAGATTTTAAGAAAATGCACGCAGTACTTGGATCTTACTTAAGGTAACATTTGATTAGGGCTGCCAAATTAGAATAGGGCTGCCAGCTATGGTGATTTTTGTCTCATAAATCTTGCAAATTTGCTCAGCAAAATAAAGCTTTTTTCCCTATAGATTCCGGTCCAGGGCAGAAATCAAAACGAAGTTCATGCAGTAAATGGACCTTAACGTAAACCAAATGTCGTAAGAATTTCGTACAAAAATCATGAAAGGACTGCCAGCTATAACCATTTTTGTAATTTAGTCGAATTTCTTTACTGAGCGATTATGTCATGCAAATGAGAATGATCCTGCAATGAAAATGAACAACAAATATTAACGTTTTAAAAATTTGAAAAGTTTTGAGGGTGGTTACCCTAAAATTCTTTTCACCCTTCCAGCGCAGTGATTCAATCGAAACGAAATTTACTGGTTGGGTTTAACTTAACGTGAAGCAGGTTTGGTATATATTTTGCTCTGCTGCTGACACAGGGTAACCAGCATTAGCCATTTTCCTAAATATTGCACCAACAGATGCTTCAAATTACGTTCTCATATGCAAAGTATTTGCAATAAAAATAAGGAATCAATTTTGAAATTTTCCGAGTTTTGAACATTTTTCGGATGGCAGCCTCAAACAACGTTTAACCGCTGAAACTTTCGATGAAATCCTGCGATGAGAACAAAATTCAAAGGATAAGTTGATTTAAGTATGAGCTTGTTATGGTAAACTTATTGCTACTTCGTTCGGAAAGTGCAACCAGCCCTGAACATTTTCATCATTTGTGTTATAGTTGAGTTTTGTTGCTTTGGATAAGGAATGGTTGATATGATTCTACAAAACAGTGTATTACGTCTTTCCACACTTTTTTGTCACTCAAAGACAATTTCTTCGAAAATTAGTTTTCTAGCGGTTCAGGTGCGCTAGAGTTTTTCTTTTAGTATCTCACTCTGTCGAACAGGATGTTTTCTGACGGGTTGATCAGACGTGTATTGATTAGGATCGAACCGAGAGGGCCTTAATATAGAGTAACTAGTCAACTCCTGCATTTCCACATCCGCGATACTTTCAGAACCTTCTTCACCTTCTTTCTCTATTTTCAAGACATTAGAAACCTCATCATCACGATTGTCTATCTCCCCTAGAACGTCTTCTACTTCATCAGGACTCATATCAACAGGTACTGTGTATTGTGTTATTCCGTCATCACCAGTTATTATCCTATAATCTTTGTCAGTTGAAGTTTTTCTAAATTTCGATGGTGGCTTCAGACTTTTGGCTATTCCACTTGCCGATAGACGACGCTTTGCTGCAGAAGATAATACGCTCCTTGGAGGTGTGATTTCACCTAATGATTCAAACAATTTTTCCACTCGTACAGGTGTAGTTTGCGTAGGTTTCTCATCTCTAAAAACATATTTAGTTTGTGTCGTGTTGTCTCGCAAGCTTTTCTGTTTCATGCGTACATGCTCGCTCGATGAAGGCATTTGAGTTTTTCTTTCTAGAAATCCTTTACTTCTACGAAGTGTGTTTCAAAATTTTATAAGTTCGTTTCGATATTGATACCATTTGTCTTTATCGCTGAATTTTTCACTTTTCAATATCTTATTCATTGCCTTATCGAACAAGCTCTGGTTATTAGAACTTTCAATAGTGTCTTTCAAATTTGCATATACTTCAGGAGACAGAAGAAGCATTTTATTCAGATTACTGTTCCTATACATATTTCTCGATTAGTGAACGAATCACCCCTAAAAGTACACTTCCTAGCAGTATGGGTAAAAATCCGCCTTGTTGAATTAATACTTTACGTTGTCGCGGAACTGACCGTTTAGCATCGACAAGCTTACGCATACACTTTATATATTTACAGAGTCGGTTACACAACTTTTTACGAGGTCTGTGGTTTCCATTCAGCGTATTCAAGGTGATTTCGCAAAGTGTTTTAATTACCTCTGTGTCGGCATTCTTAAGTATAGCGTTTCTCAAACCCGGTCGAGCTTGTCTAAACACGTATAACATATGCTTGTTGTCCTTTAATCGCTTCATTCGTGACACCATTCTCTTGCTTTAAGCTATCCTTTGAGCAATAACACGTTACAAAGTTTTTGTTAAATGAATCAGTACGGAAGCGTAAAATATCATTTGTATTCTGAGTCAGGTCTATTAGTAAATAACTGTGTGGCGCCTGAGTGATTTCTTTATATATTCTCACAAGTTCCTTGCTATTTTCAGGATAAATCTGTTTAGCCAGATGATGAAATTGACTTTTATCACGCGGGTTCTTGAAACACACCAGATACAATTTAGCGATATGTCACGGCAAAATTTTCCTTTATGAAATACATTTTGTGTTACCAATATCACCGAAAAATTCCTATGATGTGATCCTTTGGTAAAAAGTTCGCAAACTTGTCTTGAAAACGAGTTTAACATCGTATCGTCCAAAACAATAAGTGTCGGCTCATTTGCATTATTCACAAACTCTTCCGGAATCGTACTTAAGTATTCGATATTTTTAAAACCTACTTTTGTTGGAACAGCTTGAGTTTCAGCATTACACCAAATAACCTTCTTCACCCGAGGTTGTATCATAGAGTCGTTTCTAATAGCCCGTCCAGACTACGGATACTTATGTATCCGAATACATAAGTATTGTCCTCACTGCAGCGACATCTGCAGATACATTTTACCCTTGCCATGAAAATCAATGAAAAGTGTGGGCGATACTTATGTATGCGGATACTTAAGTATCCGTAGTCTGGACGGGCTATAAGAAGTGCCTCTATAAAACTCGTCTTGCCACATCCAGATGGACCGGCAACCATCATTGTAAATGGATGAATAAATTGCACCATTTTTTCATTAGTTTTAACATAAAAACAAGTAAACAGTCTATATTTATACATTTAATCGTTATGAGTAGAAGGCAAATTGTCAATGAGTTACACAGACCTGCTCGTAAAAATTTCAAATCACGTCGGGTCACTATCAGAGGTATTGATGATTTATGGCAGGCGGATTTGTTGATATGAGTGCATGCTCATCAGAGAATAGAGGCTACAAATTTCTTCTCACAATAATTGACGCTTTTTCCAAGTACGCTTGGGCATTACCAGTCAAAAATAAAAGCGCTAATGAAGTAACGAAGGCAATGGAAACAATTCTCGAACAAAGACGTATTCCCAGAAATCTGCAAACAGATGACGGAAAGGAATTTTTCAATAAAACATTTCACCATCTTATGAAAAAGTATGAAATCAAACCTTATTCAACATTTAGTGCTTTGAAAGCATCGATTGTTGAGCGCTTCAATCGAACTCTAAAAGGGATAATGTGGAAAGAATTCAGCATGAATGGAAACTACCACTGGTTCGATTCCTTACATAAGCTAGTTGCCCGATACAACAAAACAAAACATCGAGCTATTAATATGCGCCCAATAGATGTTAATACATCGAACGAAGTGCAATTACTCTCGGACGTTTACAGGAAAGTTAAGGTAACATCACAACCCAAATTTAAAGTTGGTGAGCATGTGCGCATAAGTAAGCATAAGAAGATTTTTGAAAAGGGTTACACGCCTAGCTGGTCTACGGAAATATTTAAAATAAAAGAAGTCAGAAAAACACAGCCCCGTACTTACACATTTGAAGACTATCAGGGAAATTTTAAACAAGGAGGGTTCTACAAGCCTGAGTTAACTACAGTGAAACACCCTGATGCATACCTTGTTGAGAAAATTATAAGAAGAAGGGAAATCGTGTTTTTGTCAAATGGCTTGGTTTTTCTTCTCATCATAGTTCCTGGATAAATATAAAAAACGTGCTCTAAAAGTGAACAGCATTCATTCGAGATGCTGTGTTTAAAGCGAGAATATGATCGCGTTAATGCGCTTGGCAAACGCCAATCTAAAAATTGATGAGAGAAAAATACTTAAGCTTGCACGTAGTGGATTTTGGATTGGATTTTTTTTACACAAACATAAAAGACCAGGTCAGATGTTACTTCTGCTCGGTCACCATGGATGCATTCAACGCACCTACCGATGTCGAGACTGAGCACTTGCGATTGTCACCGGAATGTTTCTACGCCAACGGAAAAGACGTCTGTGGACCTTACGATACACCTATTACAACAAAAAAATTTTCCAGAACAGAGCACTGTCTCTACAATCTATTAAAATGTGTTGGTCTTGGATTTTTTGTTGGTGGATTTATATGTGAAACTGTTTCAATAAATAATTATTTTTCCAAGTAAAATGTCAACAATTTTATTTCAATATAAATTTGTAAAAATACAAATCCAATAAAATTTCTTGTCACTTATACAAATAAATGTTTTTATTTACCTAAAATTCCCACCCCCACGTCCCACCTAAATGCCACAAAGAAAATACAGCACCTGAACATTGACCTACTCCTCTGCAACCAGCGAATAACGTCTCTGTTTTCATCTAAATATAGCCACTCGGAAACATCATAAAATCATTCATCCAGCTATGACATAATCTCTGCAGCGCGTAGAATCACCATTCATCCACACAACATAGGTCATATCAAGTTTGAGACCAGAAATGCACATGGCAAATGAGGAAAGATAAAACAAGAATAACAAAAGTAAAATCCTCGTAAACACATTCATGCATAGCGACATAGGTCAGTTATGACACGCCAGGTTTTGTACAAACGACATACATCTTGTATTTTTATTTTTGATTACTCAGATCCATTCATTAACAAGACATTGTACATGGATATACATACGGTACAAGTATAACCAATTTCAAAACCGTATCAGCCAAATGCAATGATTGAGTTTGAAACCTGAAACGCACATGGCGAATGAGCAAAGATAATCAAGAATAACAAAAGTTAAATCCCTCGACCCATTCATGCAAAGCCGACATAGGTCAGTTATGCCGCACCAGGTTGGAAACGCACATGGCGAATGAGGACAGATAATCAAGAAAAAACATGACATTGCATCTGCATATGCTTGCAATACAGGTATAATCAAGTTCAAGTATAATCAAGTTCAAGATGGGGTTGAGACCAGAATCGCACATTGCGAACGAGGAAAAGATAAAAACCAAGAAAAAACAAGACAGACACACTTGTTCTACCAACCAGCGAAAAAAACAAATACAAAAACAAAAACACACCCAAACAAACAATCTCTGGAAACTGCTTGCTCAGTCCTACATCCAAGATGCAAAAAAAGACGTCATCGAGAAACCGGCATCCATGCTAACTGAATACCTGCGAAGCCTCGTTCTGCATATTGCTTCTCGACTCTGCTGCATGTTTCGCTCCCTCGCACCTGCAAACAGCGATGGTGCAGCTGATTCGCACCTCCCAGAAAGCAATCTACATATTCCCTTCACTCATACACAACGACCAAAAACGAAAAACAAACTTAACTCGAGCTTAAGGGACTTTGCATACCTAAAGCACGCGGGTGGGCGGCAACAAAATCGTAGACTTTTGATCCCCTGTCCCTTACACGCGTAATGCTAAAAGTATAGGAAAGTCCGATCCTTACTACTTAGATGAAGCGCATTTAATAGCAAAGTTACGGCAATATACGTGAAGTAAATCCGGGGTTTCTGCCATTCTCGCTGGTTATTTTGACTGTGACACGACTCTGACAAGTTGTTTGTTTAGCTAAATTAAATTTCGCTACCAACCATTCTACTTTGAGAAAAATAGTGCAGGCCAGATAGACGTTTATCACAATGCAACCAGAGACAAATATAAAATAGAGAAACCACTCAATTTGTGCTTACTGTAACTAGACGAATATGAATGAACAAAAACTACGCTAAAGAGTTCAAGAAATTCATATGATGAATAAATGGTGTATTAAAATGAGCCTCGATAGTGCTTGATGTCTACGATTTTGAAATTACATTCAACAGAAGTAACATAAATACAAATGCGGATGAACTGTCAAAAATACAACTCAACTCCTATATAGTAAAATCAATGATACCTCTAGCAAACGACGAAAGTGTCAGCAAAAACTTATTGGCAGTAGCAAGAAGTAAAACAAAATAGGTACAAGACGAAGATAGCAACGAAATCGACGGACAAAGTGACAAGCAAAACAAAGAGACTGATCAGCTCTGTGCGTTTAATTGCACTTCTCTGTCAGACATTAAAGGCATTATTAAATTGAGATTTTATTTGCTGCGCAGCAAAGATAATAAACCAAGAAGAGATGATGTATATTAGTTAACGACGAATTCCTAAAACTCGTGTAATTAAATAGCACACCTACACGAGCATGCAAAAGTGCAGTATTGCACTTTCCATGAGAACACATTCTCATGGGAAAATTATTATGCTGCAATTTGACCAGACACGTTCGAATCAGCAAATTTAATTTACTTAAGGTAGAACTTAGTAAAAACATATTGAGTTGTATTTCTATTGTCAAGCAATAAACATCAGGGAACCGACCCTGCATAAACTAATAAATATTTTTTTTAGTGTCTTCTCGTCGTAAAAGCTTAACTTATATAGCGTAAGAGAAAGATGGCATAGCAGTGCGCTTCAGTGATAAAGGTGACGAAAAATCCGTTTCCGTTTCACTTTTAAAGTTGAAACAAAGATATTTTTGGAAGGATGTGAAGAAAATGGTTAAGAAAAACATTAGCCAGTGCGACAAATGCAAATTGCATTAGGTAACAAAGCACACTAGAGAAAAAATGATGAAAACTGAAACACCGTCTACAAGTTTTGAGATTGTATGCGCAGACATTGTTGGACCGTTGAGAATGTCTAATAACTAATGGTACATTCTCACTATACAGCGCGAGTTGACAAAGTGCATAGCTGCCCATAGAAAGTAAGGATGTTACAACAGTAGCAAAAGCAATAGTAAATAAATTTGTTCTTTTATATGGACATTTTAAGGTATTAAAAACAGATTTAAGGACTGAATTCACCTTTTATTTAATGAAAGAGATATGTGGTCTTCTAGGCATAAAAAAAGTGTTTTCGACACCTTACCATCATGAAAAATTAGGCGTAGTAGAAAGAAATCATCGTGTGTTGAACGAATACTTACTATCTTTTGTTGACAATAATAATTGGGACGAATGAATACCTGTCTAAACTTTTTCCTATAATACAAACCCACACATTGATACGAATTACACACCTTACGAGCTAGTTTTTGACAAGCTTTCATATATACCGAATGATATTTTAAAAAAATTCAGATAAAATATCCAATTTGGATAATTACAAGAATGAGTTAAAATGAATATTTAAAACGTTTCTAACAAAAGGGATGTAAACTAGAACCATGGGCTGCTTAGAACTGGGTTTGCGGCTCACGCACCAATAGATATAGACTGATAACACCTGACGGCTCATGTAAGCCACGTGTCTGTATTCTTGTTAGGAAAACCATAAACTTTCTTGCACTGCATAGCTTCTGTGAGAAGGATATCATGGCTGTTGCAGTGGAATAGGTACATATCGTCATAGGTACATATCGTATAACGTGGCTGGCCGCAGCTCAGCCGAGCAGGTAGCCTTTATTGACAGAAAGAGGACGGACGGGAAGTTATTTAATTATCTAGTTCGATCCTCACTGGAAACTGTTCCTTAGAGCATTGACTGCTACCATGAACTGGATAAGGCAGTTGACATCCTTACTAGTTCTCTCAACTTCGCGTCTAGGGAAGCATACAAGCCACCCACAGGGAGAGGAAATCCTAAGCCCCTCTGGTGGAACAAGGAGATCAGCATCCTGCGGAGAGAATGTAGAAGGGAGTTCAATTGCTCAAAAAGATCTTACGACTGGTCGCTGTATAAAACGAAGCTTAAGGCTTTTAATTATGCTGTACGCAAGACAAAGAGGTCCTTATGCAGATTTTTTTGTGGTAGCGTAGATAATCTCAGCGAGGCAAAGCGCTTTCGTAAGATCTTGAGCACTACACCAAAGGCTATGTGGTGCATCATGAATCCTGAAGGAATAAGGACTAGCTCGAGCGGAGATACTCTTACCGTCCTGATGAACGTACATTTTCTGGGCAATCATTGCCCTTTAGAAGCAGCGTACCAGACGAAGCAAGCTTACAGTTCAATGCCGCCGTTCAAAATATCAAATTCTCAACTGAAATGGGCTATTAACTCCTTCGAGCGGTTTAAGTCCCCGGGCCCTGTTGGCTGACATCCACAAGTCCATGGAAGTATCGCTGCCTTGGCTCAGAGAGATTTATAACGCTTGCCTACGCTTCTCGTATGTTGCCACCGGCTGGCGGGAATCCAGAGTGGTGTTTATTCCTAAAGCGGAAAAAGTTTTTCATGTTAAGCCGAAGGACTACCGTCTAATAAGTCTTAACTCCGTCCTGCTTAAGATTTTGGAAAGGATCATTGATTACCATATTAAAAATCAATCGACCCGTGTTGATCTGGCAGACACAGCATGCTTATACCAAAGGCAAGTCTGTTGAGACCGCTCTTCACGTCCTCATTGAGCAAGTTGAGAGATCTCTTGACTTAAATGAATATACGCTTGCTGCCTTATTGGACGTAGAGGGGGCCTTCAACAACGTTAATTCTAACGCAATTGCTGAGGCTATCTTGGTGCTGCATGTGGATGAACGGCTGATTGCTTTTATTGCGCAGCTTCTCAAAAGCAGAGTGGTAATCTTAGTTAGACCGTGCCGGCTGCAAAGTGATTGCTCAAGCAGACGATATAGCTGTATCAGAGTCGGGAAAGTATTTATCTAAGCTATCAGAGAGGCTTAACCACTCTCTTGACATACTTTCACGTTGGAGTCGTGAGTGCGGCTTGAATGTGAATCCTAATAAAACGGAACTAGTTCTGTTTACAAGGAAGTACAAAGTTCCTGGTTTTGAGTTAGCCCAATGGAATGGGGATTTAATTGTATCTCAGCATGGAAAAAAACAGAGTTCGGTCATGTGAGGATCTTGACCGAGGAAGTATCCGCACCAGCGGTTAATGACTACATCGCTCCACCATGCATACTGGGTTAGGAGTTCACAACTTGCATTCTTGACAGAAAGGAATGGTGTGATGATGCCACCCATGATAATGGGCTTATCCATGTGCACACTGACGTATCAAAGCTAAGCAATAGAGTCGGGAGTGGTGTATACTCAGATGAGCTGAATCTCAAGCTGTCCCTTCATCCACCAGACCACTGCAGTGTCTTTCAGACGGATGTTGCGGCTATTTATCAGGCAGTTGACTGGCTTCTGTGTAATCGAATATTCGGAGTCAATATTGGTATTTTCAAAGATAGCCAAGCGGCTATAAAGTCCCTTGCTGGTCCTTGTACAGTTTCCATGATTGTTGCCGAATGCCGTTCATCTCTTAGGGAGATCTCGAGACATTCGGTTGTTCAACTGATTTCGGTACCTGGACATAGGGGGTTTTCATGGCAAGTGTAAGGCCGATGAGCTAGCAACGCTTGGAACGTTGTTATCGGAGGTCTCTTGCTCCTTCTCAATAGGTATACCGATGACATCGGTCAAACTGGCTATAAGGCAAAAATATCTTGAGGACGGTAAGAAGTCCTGGGCATATGAATCATCCTGTGCGATAACAAGGCAGTCCTGGGTATCCATGGATGCGCATCACACCAGGCAGCCTCAAGGTCTAACTTCATGTACCCTTCGATGCACTGTGGGCATTCTAACGGTGGCATGCGGCATGCACAACGTTTGGGCGTAGAGTTTAATGATTTCTGTCGGAGTTGTGGCTCTGAAGATGAGGAGGAAACCGTCCTTCATCTCATGTGCCAGTGTCCGGCTTTGGCAAGGAAAAGATTGGTGGCACTTAATGCACCCTTTCTCTCAAACCTGACGGCATTGTCCGTGGTTCATCGAAAGGGATAGTCCAGTTTGTCAAAGAAAGAAAATGGTTTCCTGACTTTAGTGAGTAGAAGAGAGTCACTAATTATTTTGGCATCACAACGGGCCTCTCTTGTGCCTTTGTGTGCTATTCGTCAGGCTTCTGTAGAGCGGCAGCCACTTCAACCTTACCTAACCTAACAAAAGCCAAACAGGTAATGAAGATAGCTAAACCAACACGAAATAGCAAACATAGCTATTCGAATCCACTAAACATAGAACTAGGTTATTTAGTATTGTTAAACGCTGAGAATAGAAGGAAACATGATAAGCCGTATAAAGGTCCCTATAAAGTAATAGACACAAAAAATGTAAGCACATCAAAAGATATGAATAATTGTAACAATAAGCAAAATAGCTTGCTGGGAAAAAACAAAATAAGTAGCCCATATGAATTATGTTATGAGCAGATGCATGGAAACCGATTAAGTATAGGTTATGCTTTATTGAAAGGTTGTGATAGAATAAGCAAAATGTTTATATTTAAAGAGTAAACGTAGAAGAAAAGAGGATTATTATTATCAGTATCATTATTATCATTATCGTTATTAAAACTAGTCTTTGAACTAGACCAGTAGATATTAACTAGTGTTTAATTATTTTGGAAGAACCATTGCCTTTCATTAGCAATAAAAAGTCTGCATTTTCAAATCTAGCAGCTAACCTTACATCCACTTCTATTAAAACATATCGGCTGCACGAGTCGGGTTGCTAAAGAACGTGCATCTCCATAGAGGACTATCAAAAGAGGCAACAGAAATGATCAACTAGTGTTGTTTTCGAGTAGAGAAACGCGACAATTTGATCACCAGCAACACTAACAACTTTTGCTAGGAAGATGTCAACTTCCTTTACAGCTGCAGTCATATATGGGAGTGCATACAGCAATGTATCTACGACAGGCATGTAAAATAAAATATTTCAAATCATCGATCCTCCTCAAAAATGTTCGCTTTTCTACCAAAAACACAAAAGGTTGATAAACCCATCACCAAGCACTCAAAAATGCTGGACTCTGTTGCGGAAGAGCAGTGAACAGCCCCCACCACAACAGAAATTGTAGTCTGGCCTGCTACCTTCGCTGACTAATTGTGCCGGCTAGTCACCGGTTTCCTGGGTTAATTGAAGGGCAGGCCAAGCCCTAGCTGGGTCACGAATTGCGGACGCGGACCAACATAGAAATTATAAGGACAGGAATAAAGGAGCCCACTTCATCATAGCTCCACTGAACCTAATTGCTTGGACTTACAACTTCATGGTCAGCCGTTCGAAAAAAAAAAACAAAAATTTAACGAAATAAAAAAAAATAAACTCGTATATTATAAAATTTCAAATTAAAACGTATACAAATATACAATACCGTTTTTGCTTACAATAAAACTACTATAAACAAATTAAAATTTAATAATTAATATTTAATAAAAATTCAACCAAGAACAAATATATAGAAATTCAGCAAATAAATATACTAATTGTGTACAATAAATAAACAGGCATTGATAAAAAAAAACGCACTCATTTCAATTTATATTAGAGATAAGCTTAATCAAAGAATAAATAGAATAAAATTTGTCACTTACCAGTGATTTCCAAACCACGATACCGAAGCTGGATTACTGTAAACTTTTTTAATGTGATTAAGGTTTAATAAAAAAAGTGAATTTAGATTTAGGTTCAGCATTTTTTTTTTTCAAAATAATTTCAATAATTAAACAGTTCAATATCTAAACAATAACACTCGCGGCTTCCTCAGTTAATTTCGCCTGTCATCCAGCGGTTATGTATATTCTAATACGTAGAAAATGTGTATTCCAGATATATTTGATTCCTAACATGAACATTTTTTTTTTCATTGGCACGACCACTTAGATGTATCATTGATTTTTATAATAGATTTGCATGAAACTCCGATAATATCAACGCCGATTTCAATTGATCTCTGCTCTATAAAACACTGTTCTATCGAGGCACCTGTTCATAGATAATTGTTTTACGCCCACTTCGATATTTATTAATTCAACGGTGATTATTTTTATTGAGATTCGCCATAGATCATTTTAACATTATTGATTTTTATAACACTACATGGAACTCCGACACTGCTGATAAATAACTGCCTCGCGCCCACGTCTTGCACAATAATCTCCACAACATGCACCTCTACCAGGATCCCTTATGATCGCGTACAGCCTGTTGTCCCTCAAAACCCCGCTCAAAATGCAATTTGTGGCACTTGAACGGTAGCTTGATTCTCTACTTGTTAATTCAAGTCAGCGTTCTCCTCGCTCAACAGCCAAAATTCCATTCCTTCAAATTTCACTCAACTCCATCAAGCTAATCGTCTTTTCTAGCAAATGGTTGTGCAAGAACTTCGCACGCACGCACGCAGATTTCTTTTTCGTCAAATTGGCGAACACCTTCACGACAACGATACCATGGCTGTTTCATTCTAATTCACCAATTTGCCTCCCGTTCAAATTTTTCTTCCACAATCCTCAAGAGTCCAAATCCAACTTCTGGACTCCAAGCCAAAAATCAAGCTCCCGACACAAAACGCAACTCCCGCCAACCAGTCCGTTCTGTTGTTCCAGCTGATCATACCGTTGCCGCCATCTCCCGCAACAGCCTGTTTATCTCCAGCAAGCAACGACCAGTCATCGCAAGAGCATTGTTCAATGCAGTTCAAATGCACTTAGATGTCGATGACACACAATCAAGCCGTTGCATTTGAACTGCACTGTTTCGTTGTTGTTTTTTTTTTCTTAATGCTTTTGCGATGATTGCACAAGAATGACTAGCCGTCACATCTGCATACAGGCAATGCATTTTTTTTCTCTATTACGGTGGGTGGCGGCAAACAGCTGTCCGTTACAGCGTGGGGACGACTCACCCCGGGAGAAGGGTCTCAATGCCGGGTACCAACTAGTCGCAGAGAGACAGAGGCCTCATGAATCCTATCGAATATCCTTGCCGTGGTAGACACCCATCGAATTTCCCTTCTCGTCCTGAAGCTCATATGTCAAAAGACCTCGTGGACGACGAACCCTGGCACGAGCAAACTTCGGGGCAAGCTTGGCCGCGAAACGGTCCACCGCACTACTGAGAGCGTGATTTGAAACGAAAACCTCCTGCCCAGGAACAAAGGTTTTAAACTGGCTGCGCAAATTATACATTTGTGCAGCCTTTGTGTAGGGCTGCGTTAATTTTTCCTTCACTCGATCGTGTATTAGACGCAGTCGATCACAATGAGTGCTCAGTTTCACCTCCCCATCCTCAAACGCGTTCAATTGTCGCAAAAGAGCGTAATCAGTGCCATGTTGGATAGGGTGGTAACCAAGCATCAGGAAAGGGGAGGAACACTCAGTAGCCTCATGTACAACATTTCAAAAGGCTGCACATGATTCCACTAAATGCTCATCTCAATTCGGGTGTTCGTCCCCTATGTAGGCTCTGATTGCGTTAAGGATGCTTCGGTTTGCTCGCTCTGAAGCATTGGCTTGAGGGGAATACAAGGAAGTGAATATATGCTCCACCTCACATTCTCCTAAGAACTTAGCCAATGCCTTTGCAGTAAACTGAACACCATTGTCGGAGTGAAGGAATTCAGGCAATCCAAAGGTCAGGAATATTTCGCTCAGATACTTGATCACGGCCTCAGCAGTAGCTTTCGGTAAGGCCTTCAGCCACACAATGCTCTGCAACGTCTTGCCTTAACCGAGGCCAATAATAATAGCGTTGCAGAAGCTCAATAGTTTTCCAAATGCCAAAATGAGAGCCCAATGGATCATCATGAGCACGGAGAATCAGCTCTTGCTTGTGACTTTCCGGTACCCATAATTTGGTTGTGGGAATGTTAGTGGTCAGCGCTCCTGTCGTGCTGGTAGTGATGTAAACTCACCCATTCCGAACATAAACGTTCATGAAACGGTCAAGCTGTTTTATGATTTGATTTACCAACTCGACATATTTTGGGTCCTGGAACGCTGATTCGGGAATTATTGCAGTCACGCGATGGTTCTCCGGCAAATATCCATTAATGACCATCACCTCCTCGCTGCATCCGTGTGCCCTTGACAAAGCATCAGGTACAATGTTCTGTGACCCTTTGCGATGCTCAATGACAAAATCAAAGCACTGCATCTTCAAACTCCAACGAGCAAGTCTTCCCGGGAGGTCCTGTTGGCTCATGAGCCATTTAAGGCTAGCTTGATCAGTGATGTTGGTAAAAGGCAGCCCCTCGATATATGCCCGAAATTTTTTGATGCTTTGCAACGCAGCCAAGCATTCTAGCTCTGTGATGCTATAGTTGCGCTGTGCCGCATTTAATTTTGTGAATATATAAGCGATAGGATGCTCTCCACCATCACCATCCTTCTGAAACAAGACGCTCCCGATACCCGTAGTGCTGGCGTGACACTGAATATAAAAATGTTTGGTGAAGTCAGCATTCACCAGCACTGGAGCAGAAACTAACAGTTCTTTGACTTTATCGAAAGCCACTTCCGCTCCTTGAGCCCACTGGAAAGCCTTTCTGCTTTTCAACAAGTCTGTTAGTGGTGCTATCACGGAACCGAAATTAGGGACAAAACGACGATACCAACCTGCCATTCCCATGAACCTTCTCACGTCTTTTGCACTTTTTGGTACTGGATAAGACACGATGTCAGACACTTTCTCGGGGTCTGTCTTCAGGATACCGTCACTGAATACATAACCAAGGTATCTGATTTCCCTTTGAACGAACTTACACTTTTTGACATTGATGGTGAGTTCAGCTGCATGTAACAGCTGTGCAACTGTGGAAAGAAGTTTCAAGTGCTCATCAAATGTCGAACTCGTAATCAGTAAGTCGTCAAGGTAGACAAGCCCCTTGTCATGCCGCTCATGAGGTATAACCTGGTGCATCATTCTGCACATAGTTTGCGGTGTGTTACACAGACCAAGAGGAATGATCGTGAAATGAAACAAGGGCCTGTCAAGCACAGTAAATGCCGTTTTCTCCCTAGATTCCGCGTCTAAAGGAATTTGCCAATAGGCATCCTTTAAGTCCAGAATTGTTATGAATTTAGTGGACTGAAGTCACGAAAGCAACCCCTCAATCAAAGGCAACGGATACGCATCCTTTGACCTGTGACCTCATTCAACCTACGGGCAAGGAAAGCATACGGTCCAGCTCATCAAACAACAGTTTCTGAACCGTTGGAGAGACAGCATACTTTCTCTGCTTGATGGGTTTCGTGGAACCGGTATCAATGTGGTGACTTAGCAAAGAAGTTTTACCAAGCCCCAAAACATTGAACGATGGAAACTGTTGTTTGACAAGCTCTTAACGTTGCTGATCCTAAGAAAGCAAATGGTGGAAACCCACAGCGGGTGTTTCGGGCTAAATCTCAATAGCGGAGACTTGCACTGGGGCAATCCGAAACGTATTCCAGAAATCAATTCCCAGATATACGCGACCGGTCAAAGATGGAACAATTAAAAATCGTACCATCTTCAAGCGGTCATTGAATCGCACCAGCGCACGCACGTATCCTAGAATGGGAGCTCTTTGACCCGATGCAGTAAGAATGTCAGTCTGCAGCATTGACATCTGCAGCCCAAGATCCTTAATCAGGTCTAAAGATCCCGCTCCAAGTATACTCACGCTAGCTCCACTGTCAAGGAGCCCCATGAGCTTCCGACCTTTTATTTCGATTTCAGCAAAAGGCCGGTTTTCCCCGTACAGTGTCAGAATTGAATCTGCGCAAGCTTGCTTCAATAATATACGCAAGGTAAAGTACCTTCATGATCTCCCAAAAGTAGAATTTAATGAACAATTAAAGGAGCGTGTGCGACGAGAAGTTCGGCCATCTCCGGAGGCCGACCAACTAGAAGAGGTATCATAGGACTCGGTCAGAGACTGATTTGCAGACCAAGGTGTTTGGGTCGCAGTGTCAGCAGTTTTTGATGTTTGAACTGCAGCCTGTGAATATTTTTGCCATCTTATTGACAACGCCACAGCTCTGGGTCCACATTGGTGGCCACATTCGTGGTCTCGGGACGCCGTTGTTGGATACAAGATGGATAAGATGGACCACTCCGAAATCCCGTATTCGTCACGATCCGTCTGGCGTTTCCCGAGCCGTTGCATCGTCCACACCTGGGTTTAGGAACATCAGGAGCTCCACAACCATAGCAAAAAATTCTGGTTGGAGGCACAGAACAATCTTGGTAAGAATGCCCCAGGTCTTGGCAATTCCAACAGACCCGGAGATCTGTGGATGGCTGTGCCGGACGAGAATTTGACGATGGTACTGGTTGGGACCTACGTGTCATTAGAAGAGCGCGAGCTGATGGGGTGACTGCTTCCACGAAATGAGCTGTATCATCATTTTCAGGCTCATATAGTTCATGGACCACGCGTTGCGCTTGGATGCTATCAGCTCGTTGACCCGCCGGATACCATACGGCTTCGGTAGCCACACAACGTCGTAACAATGTGCGGGCACTACGGAATTCGAGTCCAGCCAAGTGTTTCCGTAAGCGGCGGTTCATATTGCGTAGCAACATGCACTGCAAGTCAACATCCGACAATGGGTTGTTAAGCTGCAGTGCCATTGCCTCGATCGCATCGAAGAACACCTGGTTAGACTCGCTCGATTTTTGAGTGCGAGCGTAGATTTCGCGCCTGATATCAACGTCACTTCGACAATGCTCAAAACACTCCCCCAGATCAGACCATGTCACCGAGCGATGGAGTTCCATATTGGATGGAGTTCCATATTCCACTTTTCTGCTAGACCTTGCAAAAGCAGATGTAGGTCGTGAGCGAGTACGGCCAACGAAACTCCATAGCTCGACGCTATGGTCTTGATTCTAAACAAGAACCGAGTCACGTTGAGATCCGTCGAAGTGCCATCGAAGCGAATCGACCACTTTGACGGTGGCATAGCAGCAGCGGACCTACTAGAATTAAGGCTGGTAGCCATATCCTGCCTGTCCAACTCAACAAGGATTGCTGGAATTTCTGGACCCATTTCGTCTCCATCCAAATAACCCGTCGAATGAAAGTGATCAGGTGCTGATGATGGTCCAGGAACGGCGCTTGGAATAATTTGCTGCGGCACCGCGAAGTTGTGCTGTGGATGCTGTTCTGCAGGCGGAGTGATGGACAACCTTTCCAAAGTTCGGCTCAACCGTTCAAAGCCCGAGTCATTTGTGGTTGGTCTACGCTTACGTGTCGCGCGAGGCATTCTTTATAAGTTGTACCAAAACCAGCGAGCGAACAAAAATAAGGATAAATGTATTTCAATTTCAAACGAAACTTAACTTAACTGACTAAGGCTCCAAAACCAGTAAAATATGTATGTATTAAAAGCAATGCTAAACCTTAACTACATAAAACTTAAATTCAATCAACTATTAGTGAAAAGAACAATCCATCAAGTGAAATCATAAAACCCAATGGAACAATCGTGCCGTAATTATAATAACCACAAAAAAATACTAGCAAATAATATTACTTGGAAAAAAGTTAATGCATATATAGGTTCAGTGAAACCAAATGTCAGTGGGCAGTTTAGGATGGGAAGAAAGGTATAAAAATTGGGACTGAAAAAGAAAAACGAAAGAATAGAGGAAAGACGAACCATGATTCCGGGTGGAGCAACCCAGAAGATGCCGGAAGGGAACACCCAATTCAAAATTGATGACATATAGTCATCGACAACTATTGCTGGATATGGGGTTCACAAGGCATCAACGGAATCACCCCAACAACCTGACGAGAATGTAGAGGCGCCTCTCAATTCTAATTGCTTAGTCCAGCTAAGCGACTCACAGATGAGGAAATGCATGTTTGAACTGCAGCCTGTGAATATTTTTGCCATCTTATTGACAACGCCACAGCTCTGGGTCCACATTGGTGGCCACATTCGTGGTCTCGGGACGCCGTTGTTGGATACAAGATGGATAAGATGGACCACTCCGAAATCCCGTATTCATCACGATCCGTCTGGCGTTTCCCGAGCCGTTGCATCGTCCACACCTGGGTTTAGGAACATCAGGAGCTCCACAACCATAGCAAAAAATTCTGGTTGGAGGCACAGAACAATCTTGGTAAGAATGCCCCAGGTCTTGGCAATTCCAACAGACCCGGAGATCTGTGGATGGCTGTGCCGGACGAGAATTTGACGATGGTACTGGTTGGGACCTACGTGTCATTAGAAGAGCGCGAGCTTATGGGGTGACTGCTTCCACGAAATGAGCTGTATCATCATTTTCAGGCTCATATAGTTCATGGACCACGCGTTGCGCTTGGATGCTATCAGCTCGTTGACCCGCCGGATACCATACGGCTTCGGTAGCCACACAACGTCGTAACAATGTGCGGGCACTACGGAATTCGAGTCCAGCCAAGTGTTTCCGTAAGCGGCGGTTCATATTGCGTAGCAACATGCACTGCAAGTCAACATCCGACAATGGGTTGTTAAGCTGCAGTGCCATTGCCTCGATCGCATCGAAGAACACCTGGTTAGACTCGCTCGATTTTTGAGTGCGAGCGTAGATTTCGCGCCTGATATCAACGTCACTTCGACAATGCTCAAAACACTCCCCCAGATCAGACCATGTCACCGAGCGATGGAGTTCCATATTGGATGGAGTTCCATATTCCACTTTTCTGCTAGACCTTGCAAAAGCAGATGTAGGTCGTGAGCGAGTACGGCCAACGAAACTCCATAGCTCGACGCTATGGTCTTGATTCTAAACAAGAACCGAGTCACGTTGAGATCCGTCGAAGTGCCATCGAAGCGAATCGACCACTTTGACGGTGGCATAGCAGCAGCGGACCTACTAGAATTAAGGCTGGTAGCCATATCCTGCCTGTCCAACTCAACAAGGATTGCTGGAATTTCTGGACCCATTTCGTCTCCATCCAAATAACCCGTCGAATGAAAGTGATCAGGTGCTGATGATGGTCCAGGAACGGCGCTTGGAATAATTTGCTGCGGCACCGCGAAGTTGTGCTGTGGATGCTGTTCTGCAGGCGGAGTGATGGACAACCTTTCCAAAGTTCGGCTCAACCGTTCAAAGCCCGAGTCATTTGTGGTTGGTCTACGCTTACGTGTCGCGCGAGGCATTCTTTATAAGTTGTACCAAAACCAGCGAGCGAACAAAAATAAGGATAAATGTATTTCAATTTCAAACGAAACTTAACTTAACTGACTAAGGCTCCAAAACCAGTAAAATATGTATGTATTAAAAGCAATGCTAAACCTTAACTACATAAAACTTAAATTCAATCAACTATTAGTGAAAAGAACAATCCATCAAGTGAAATCATAAAACCCAATGGAACAATCGTGCCGTAATTATAATAACCACAAAAAAATACTAGCAAATAATATTACTTGGAAAAAAGTTAATGCATATATAGGTTCAGTGAAACCAAATGTCAGTGGGCAGTTTAGGATGGGAAGAAAGGTATAAAAATTGGGACTGAAAAAGAAAAACGAAAGAATAGAGGAAAGACGAACCATGATTCCGGGTGGAGCAACCCAGAAGATGCCGGAAGGGAACACCCAATTCAAAATTGATGACATATAGTCATCGACAACTATTGCTGGATATGGGGTTCACAAGGCATCAACGGAATCACCCCAACAACCTGACGAGAATGTAGAGGCGCCTCTCAATTCTAATTGCTTAGTCCAGCTAAGCGACTCACAGATGAGGAAATGCATGACGACATAGCCCTCATCAGGTCCAGAGCCACAGTTTGAAACATTTGACACACACAACAGCTGAATAGGCGCCACTGTTGTGGTAGCGGCCGTTCGCAGAGAAAGAGAGAAAATTTGAAATTTACGCGAAAAGGAAAAAAAATTTATAAAACAATTTAAATCCAATATGAATGATCTGATATGAATGCCAATCACGGCCAAAGAAACAAAAAAAATTATTGAGGCAACCAAGTGCTCCCGGGAACAAGTGTCACCCAAGCCTACCAGATCATTCATTCGAAGCGTGATAAGGTGAAAATTCAAAAACTAACGGAAAATGAGCTAAAATAAAAAAAATGTCTAGCGCATCAGAACCGCTAGAAAACTAATTTTCGAAGAAATTGTCTTTGAGTGACAAAAAAATGTGGAAAGACGTAATACACTTTTTTGTAGAATCATATCAACCATTCCTTATCCCAAGCAACAAAACTCATATATAACACAAATGATGAAAATGTTCAGTGCTGGCAACACTTTCCCAACGAAACAGCAATAATAAGCTCATACTTAAATCAACTTATCCTTTGAATTTCGTTCTCATCGGAGGATTTCATCGAAAGTTTTAGCGGTTAAACGTTGTTTGAGACTGCCATCCGAAAAATGTTCAAAACTCAGAAAATTTAAAAATTGGTTTCTTATTTTTATCGCAAATGCTTTGCATATGAGTACGTTATTTGAAGCATCTGTTGGTGCAATATTTAGGAAAATGGCTAATGCTGGTTACCCTGTGTCAGCAGCAGAGCAAAATATATACCAAACCTGCTTCACGTTAAGTTAAACCCAACCAGTAAATTTCGTTTCGATTGAATCACTGCGCTGGAAGGGTGAAAAGAATTTTAGGGTAACCACCCTCAAAACTTTTCAAATTTTTAAAACGTTAATATTTGATGTTCATTTTCATTGCAGGATCATTCTCATTTGCATGACATAATCGCTCAGTAAAGAAATTCGACTAAATTACAAAAATGGTTATAGCTGGCAGTCCTTTCATGATTTTTGTACGAAATTCTTACGACATTTGGTTTACGTTAAGGTCCATTTACTGCATGAACTTCGTTTTGATTTCTGCCCTGGACCGGAATCAATAGGGAAAAAAGCTTTATTTTGCTGAGCAAATTTGCAAGATTTATGAGACAAAAATCACCATTGCTGGCAGCCCTATTCTAATTTGGCAGCCCTAATCAAATGTTACCTTAAGTAAGATCCAAGTACTGCGTGAATTTTCTTAAAATCTGATGGCTGAATCGGAAGTTATGGGCCAAAACCCGGTTTTTTTTCGCAGTGATTTTTCAAGATGGTACCACTGCCGCAGGGTTTCCTGCATTTCAAAATAGCTTCTATTAGACCTGGTCCTAGCTAATAACAACAGGTTCTGTAAATTTCATTATGATCGAATAATCCGGTCGTCAGTTCTCGTGAACAGAACTTTCGAGTGCTGAAAATAGAGGTAATTTGGTGATGGGATGCCGTTCTTGTGTAAATCGGAAATTTGAAAATTTCAAATTGACATTGACATGAAGGAAAAAGGTTTAAATTTATCAATGATTTGAAGTGTTTTCAAAAATCAAAAATTTTTGAGGAGGGTCAAAGATTTGAAAGATTTTTTTTCAGCCGTAGCTATAGGGTTACCTGCACTACCTTGAAAACCCATATATGTTTAATCTTAGCCAACGTCAATACGTTCCTTGAATTTCACGATGATCCAAAGTTTTTGTCAGAAGTAATGACAAATCTAAATTTGATAGAAAATCCTTGCCTACTTCTAGGCACTTAGCACCCACACATGGGTCAATATTTTCAATTCTTTATCATAGACAAGCTAAGAACATAATTAGTTTTCATTCCCAATACTTTTTTTTTAACAAAAATTTACACTGCTGTGAAATATGGGAGTACCTCAAAATTCACAAAAACGCTCGCCACCACCAAAAGGTTTAGGATATCTGACCTACCTACTAAACATATCTACGTTCTCCGAAAATTGAATCGGATCGGCCACTCCAGAGATTATTTCCCTTAATCATTATATATATATATATATATATATATATATATATATATATATATATATATATATATATATATATATATATATATATATATATATATATATATATATATATATATATATATATATATATATATATATATATATATATATATATATATATATATATATATATATATATATATATATATATATATATATATATATATATATATATATATATATATATATATATATATATATACATATATATATATATATATATATATATATATGCATATATTTATATATATATATATATATATATATATATATATATATATATATATATATATATATATATGTATATATATATATATATATATATATATATATATATATATATATATATATATATGTATATATGTGTATATATATATATATATATATATATATATATATATATATATATATATATATATATATATATATATATATATATATATATATATATATATATATATATATATATATATATATATATATATATATATATATATATATATATATATATAGAAATATGAATTTTCGGTGAAACGAGTTTAATACTAATGGTCTTCGAACATAAGTCAAATTCAAATACAAGTGAAAACTAACAAAATTCCTGAAAATCTAAAACCAATTGCTAGCGCGATTAAAACAATTCGAAATAATAACAAAATTCAATAAAATCTAAAACCGTAACACTTTGAACCATTTTTGGGCGCCATTTGTTACGATACAGCTGTGAACAGCCGCCAACTCAACAGAAATTGTAGCCTGGCCTGCTACCCTCGCGTGATTACACAATTGTGCCGGCTAGTCACCGGTTTCTTGGGTTAATTGAGGGGCAGGCCAAGCCCTAGCTGGGTCACGAATTGCGGACGCGGACCAACAGAGAAATTATAAGGACAGGAATAAAGGAGCCCACTTCATCATGGCTTCACTGAACCTAATTGCTTGGACTTACAACTTCATGGTCAGCCGTTCGAAAAAAAAACAAAAATTTAACGAAATAAAAGAAAATAAACTCGTATATTATAAAATTTCAAATCAAAACGTATGCAAATATACAATACCGTTTTTGCTTGCAATAAAACTACTATAAACAAATTAAAATTTAATAATTAATATTTAATAAAAATTCAACCAAGAATAAATATATAGAAATTCAACAAATAAATATACTAATTGTGTACAATAAATAAACAGGCATTGATAAAAAAACGCACTCATTTCAATTTATATTAGAGATAAGCTTAATCAAAGAATAAATAGAATAAAATTTGTCACATACCAGTGATATCCAAACCACGGTACCGAAGCTGGAACACTGTAAACTTTTTTAATGTGATTAAGGTTTAATAAAAAAAGTGAATTTAGATTTAGGTTCAGCATTTTTTTTTTTTTCAAAATAATTTCAATAATTAAACAGTTCAATATCTAAACAATAACACTCGCGGCTTCCTCAGTTAATTTCGCCTGTCATCCAGCGGTTATGTATATTCTAATACGTAGAAAATGTGTATTCCAGATATATTTGATTCCTAACATGAACATTTTTTTTTTCATTGGCACGACCACTTAGATGTATCATTGATTTTTATAATAGATTTGCATGAAACTCCGATAATATCAACGCCGATTTCAATTGATCTCTGCTCTATAAAACACTGTTCTATCGAGGCACCTGTTCATAGATAATTGTTTTACGCCCACTTCGATATTTATTAATTCAACGGCGATTATGTTTATTGAGATACGCCATAGATCATTTTAACATTATTGATTTTTATAACACTACATGGAACTCCGACACTGCTGATAAATAACTGCCTCGCGCCCACGTCTTGCAAAATAATTTCCACAACATGCACCTCTACCAGGATCCCTTATGATCGCGTACAGCCTGTTGTCCCTCAAAACCCCGCTCAAAATGCAATTTGTGGCACTTGAACGGTAGCTTGATTCTCTACTCGTTAATTCAAGTCAGCGTTCTCCTCGCTCAACAGCCAAAATTCCATTCCTTCAAATTTCACTCAACTCCAACAAGCTAATCGTCTTTTCAAGCAAATGGTTGTGCAAGAACTTCGCAGATTTCTTTTTCGTCAAATTGGCGAACACCTTCACGACAACGACACCATGGCTGTTTCATTCTAATTCACCAATTCGCCTCCCGTTCAAATTTTTCTTCCACAATCCTCAAGAGTCCAAATCCAACTTCTGGACTCCAAGCCAAAAATCAAGCTCCCGACACAAAACGCAACTCCCGCCAACCAGTCCGCTCTGTTGTTCCAGCTGATCATACCGTTGCCGCCATCTCCCGCAACAGCCTGTTTATCTCCAGCAAGCAGCGACCGGTCATCGCCCGAGCATTGTTCAATGCAGTTCAAATGCACTTAGATGTCGATGACACACAATCAAGCCGTTGCATTTGAACTGCACTGTTTCGTTGTTGTTTTTTTTCCTAATGCTTTTGCGATGATTGCACAACAATGACCAGCCGTCACATCTGCATACAGGCAATGCATTTTTTTTCTCTATTACGGTGGGTGGCGGCAAACAGCTGTCCGTAACAACTCACAATCGGATAATCAGATCAATATGAAGGTAAGAACATGCATTAACCTTGATAGAAGTAATTTTGAAACATAAGCAACTTTTTGGCAGTGGTGGCATCTTGGAAAATCACATAGAACAATAAATTGTTTTTTGCCCTATAAATTTTGATCAAGTCATCAGATTTAAACTAAATTTACACTGTAGTTAGATCTAATTTTAAGCCAAGTGCGGCCAAGTGGGGTAATTTTAGGCCAAGCTGTAAGAGTTTGGTTGAAAAATTAGGATATACATTCCAATTATGGTAATATTTGTCTCTTGAATCTTGAAAATTTACTCAGCAAAATAAAGGTATTTGTTCTATAATTTCTGACAGAGTCATGAAAAAACCTTATACGAGGCCAAATGTCGCAGGAAAAAAAGAGCATTCAGTTACTTTACCCAAGCCACGAATGCCCAGAAGTACAGAAGAAAACATGATTTGATAAATAATGGTGGGAGTATATGTATAATGGTGGGCTAAAGGTTAAAGTGAATCGAAGATAGATTAAAAGACCTCAAACATGAAATAGCAAACCATATTATTCAAAAGAAGACGAAACACTTTTAATTGATAAATTTAACAATCTCTCAATATCCAAGGAAAAGATGCAGAAGAACCAAAATTAATTTTTCTTGGAAAACACTTACTTTTTAATTCACATTTCATAATTGACGACAAAATATTAAATAAACCAGGAAGAACGATGCTTTAAAAGCGGCCGAAATGCGATTTAGTATTTACCCGTTGGTAAGCTGAAACATAAACTTTAGATTTTTTATAACCTGAACTCTTGAAAAAAAATGTTAAATCCTAAAAAACCTAATGCATTAGAACCGCTAGAAAACTGATTTTTGAAGAAATTATCTTTCAATGATTTGAAAATGTGCAAAAAAGTGATAGATTTCTTTGTAGTATCATATAACCATTTCTAACTCAAAGTAACAAATATCATATTCTGACAGCATCTTCTATAACACAAATGTTCATATGAAAATGTTCATAACTGGCAGCACTTTTCCAAAGCAGCAACAATAGGTCAACCCTAACAAACTCGGACTAAAATCAACCTATCCTTTGAATTTCGTTTTTATCCAGGTTTAAACAATGATACAATGAGAACAAGGTAGTCTATTCCGAGTCCCAAAATGCGTTCGTTCAGCGCTGGTGACAACTGTGAGTGATTTGCTTTTAAGCCAATGTAAAATTGGGCAACTTCAAGAATGGTGTTTGGGGTGTTAGTGGAGCAATATTTTGATTTTGATGATAGGGTTTGAATGCTTAGTCTGTGCTTTTAAATGTCCAAGAAAACCTCAAGGAAAAAGCTATTGTACAAAGCACAATGATGAAAAACTCAACAGCTTATTTGTCCCAAGAAAGTGTTTAATGCACTCACTTCAACGAATCATTTAGAGTGTTTTTTTTTGGTACGATGCTAGTTGTATGTACGTGCGATGTTGGGTTGCAGATTCATGCAGCTCGATAGATGCAAATGTGCATAGATGGAAATGTGCATTGAAAAATTATGATGTGATTGATAAATAATAATTGTGTTAATTGGGATTGTTGGTAAGCTGCGTTTTGAAAATATCGGAACAGTTTGAAACAATGTTGGTATTTTGTTATTAGCATCGCACATTCGGGAAATGTATTATTGAAAAAATTCAAAAAGTTGATATTAAGACGGGAGTTCTTCCAGCCCGGTACGGTAATAGATGTAAATATAGATTGAGAAATAATGCTTCGGTGCATAAAAGACAATGCCAATGAGCTAATTGAGGACATAACGTTGTTGAATTATGCGCAAAGCTCATACATATGATTTAATTGTTGTATAATAACTATGTTGATTGACGTTCTTTGTGAGGTAAATTTTGAAGATATCGGTACAGCTAGAAAATAGATTTGTATTGTATTATTAACACCGCACAATATGGAAGTACGTTATTGGCACAGAAATAAGAATTTTGATGGTCACCGATAGGTAATTGATAGTGAGCGAAAAAATAATAGATTTGATGTTAAGAAGCGGATTTATGCAATCGGAGAGGGTAATAGATGTAAATTTGGATTGAGAAATTATGCTTCAGTGAAATATATCTGTGTATGTGCGTATGCATACAGGGCAATGCCATTTTTGAAGATTTAAAGTTTTGAAGATTTAAAGTTTTTGTTGAAGATTTAAAGTTTTTGAATTATACGCAAAGTGTGTACATATGATTAAATTGATGTATAAAAATTATGTTGGTTCAGGTTCTTTGCCAGGTGCATTTTCAAGATATCGGTACAGTTTCAAAATAGATTTGTATTGTGTTATTAACACCGCACAGTATGGAAATGCTTTTTTCACATATAAATAAGCATTTTAATGGCCAGCGAAAGGGAATTGATAGTGAGCGAAAAAATTAATAAAGTTGATGTTAAGTTGGGGATTCTTCCAGCCCCGTAGGGTAATGGATGTATCGGTAAAAATCGAAAATAGATTTTTATTGTATTATTAACACCGCATAGTTTGGAAATGCTTTTTCGGTGGCCATTCAATTAAGCATTTGAATGGCCACCGAAACGGAGTTGATTGTGAGCGAAAAAATAATAAATTTTATGTTAACAAGGGGATTTATGTTACCGGAGATGGTCATAGATGCTAATATGCATTTATAAATTATGCTTCAGTGAGATATATGTGTATGTACGTATAAAAAGTAAACCAATCCCACGACAACCCTCGTACGGGTCTAGGGGTTGAAGCTGGTAGAGAGCTTCATTACTATTTTTTTAATCATTGTGGATACGAGTGTGGAGTGATTAGTTCCACGACTCACTTTACCCCTGATTTAAATCAGGTACCTAAATCAGAGCTAGGTGAACTCAAAGCTTGGTGCGCGGACCCTCGTCCGAACCTGGATTCGAACCAGGGACCCCAAACGCAAGAAGCCAGTGCTCTACCCACTAGGCTACTCAAGCTTCATTATGTATTTATGCAAATAAGTATGTGCGTATGCAAATAAGAATTTGCCGATGAGCTAGTTAAAGATTTAAAGTTTATGAATTATGCGCAAAGTGTATACATATGATTTAAGTGACGTATGATAATTATGTTGATTGAGGTTATTTGAGAGGTGCATTTTGAAAATATCGGTACAGTTTGAACAAAAATTTGAATTGTGTTATCAACACCGCACAATATGGAAGTGCTTTATTGACATAGAAATAAGCATTTGAATGGCCACCGGAGGGAATGGTATCATCGGCGCAGAAATTAATATTGTCAATGATATAGATTTACAACATTTGATTTATTTGGCTACACTCAGAGGAATATATGTCCGCAAATGCAACAAAGTATTTACCTGTTTAGTTGTGAATGCGAGCAACTATTTACTTGTTTACTTGTCAATGGAAGATTTTTTATTTTCTTTAAAATTAAAGAGATATGTCCTCATTTTAAAACTGTCTAGCAAACAAACACACGTTTTATGTTAGAATCGACAACTTTTTCATGTCTTGTATGTTTAACACATTTTCAATATTGACAAGGTTTTTTCGTACGCCATTATTATTTTCTAACAACAAAATATATTTTTACCAGGTTTTGAATCAGATTATGTATTTTGTTGTAATAAACATAAACAAAATAGAAGTCTAAGATGAACTGATTTATTTTGAACTTTAACTTTTCTTTAGATGCAAAACCTATTTTCGAATAAGGCAACTGAACTCAAAAACCTTACAAGATACTCATAAAAAAACATAGAAAATTCAATAAAACACGTAATTAGCGAATATTTTCTTAATGATCTGATCTTCAAATCGCATTTAACAGATACAGGGTCGGAGATCAGCTTTCCTCTGCGAAGCAATTTAAACCTTCTAGCCATCAGTTTCAAACAAGGAAGCATGTGCACCAAAATTTTGGATCGCTAGTTTAATATCCCCACGTATAAATTTTATTGTTACATTCGTTAATTTAACCAGAAGTTGGGCTGAAAAGATGTTCAAGTGGCTGGAATTTTAAATATCTATGTGGAAAATATAAAAAGGCAAACCAGCACATCATTCATAATATACTAACGTTGTAAATAATTTGCAAAATTTTTTTGCTTACTTACATATTGAGCGCATACATTAAAAAACGAAATTCAGTTTTTGGGAGAAAATGAACATATTATCAAAGAAAATTAATAAGGACTTGGTGCCAAAGAAATTTTACTCAGTGGAAACAATGGAATTTATTCATTTAAAGTAACTGATATATAACGAGCAATATTCTTTTGTTCAGTAATATTTCTCATTGAAACAACCAAATAGTTCACACATACCAGAGCAACACAACCTATCATAAAGATTGAACTTACCATGAGTAAAGTTGAACTAACCGTATTTTCATTAACGATTTCCTTTCAATCAAGCATATTTGTTCCATAGACTAAAGCTATTTAGTATGACCCCAAAGAAATTAGTTCACATTATAGATGTACATTAAATTTTAACTGAAGAAAATTCATAGATTGTAGTTGTATTCATCGGCAAAGTTGACTCTTTAGTAACGACAGCTTGTAATTTGATGTTTTCAAATGTGTGGAATCCTATCATATCGAATCATTGGGTAAAATTATTTGTCGCGCAGAAAAATGCGTTTTCGATCTGACGTTATGTTTTCGGTTAAAAAAAAATACCTATTGAAAATAAATCACTTCATCTTACACTTTTATTGTATTTATTTTTATTACAACAAAATACGATATCTGATTCAATTGGTAATGACATTGTAGTGGTCTTAGAAAACAATAATGGCGAACGAAAAAACTAAGTCAATATTGAAAATGTGTAAAACATACAAGATATGCAGAAGTTGTCGCATATAAAGGAGAACGTGTCTTTGATTGCTGTACAGTTTAAATGAGAGTAATAATATCAATTCAAGTAATAATAAAAATTTTTCTTGCGTTCACAAGTATGCAAGTAAATAGTTTTTCACATTTGCAAATAAACAAGTTGTTGGATTCGCGGACATATTTTCCTCTGACTGTTGTCATACAAATCAAATGTTATAAATCTTTACTACTCACAACATTGATTTCTGTGCCAATGATCCAATTTCCACGCGTGGCCATTTGAAAAGCTTATTTCTATATGATTTCATATGATTTCATTGATGTATAACAATTATGTTGATTCAGTTTCTTTGCCAGGTGCATTTTCAAGACATCGGTACGGTTTGAAAATAAATTTGTATTGTGTTATTAACACGGCACAGCAATGAAATGCTTTATTAACATAGAAATAAGCATTTGTATGGCAACCGAAAGGGACTTAATACTCAGCGAAAAATTCATAAAGTTGATGTTAATATGGGGATTCTTCCACCCCGGTAGGGTAATACATGTAAATATGGATTGAAAAATTATGCTTCAGATAAATATGTATGTGCGTATGCATATAAGACAATGCGAATGAGCTAATTAAGGATTTAAGGTTTTTTTTTTAATTTTTGTATAGTAATTTGTTACCCGTTATTTTCACCGTACGCGATTTTACTCCTTTTATTCACGTCCGAAGTCAAAGGGAGGCAGTTTCGGTTGGCTATGCTCACTGGAGAACGGTGAGTCCGGGTGCCAATCGCTTCACTAGATACCGAAACTACTGGCAACCGATCCACCGCTCTGAAGCGAGAAGAGAACGGCGGTTGGAAACCAATCTTGTTCCTCCTTATAAGGATTCCGTAACACGATACTAAAAAACCCTAGATTGACACTACGGACGCGATGCACAACCACTCACAGAGAATAATATAAATTTGTGAACGCACTTTGCTTTTCGATGATACCGATGAATTTATTACAACATAAATCTCCTATCTTAATCTAAATCGATATCACGCACTTAAAATTCTCCTATATTCATAGAAATCGGTCTCATGCACCTAAAATAACTTAATGAAATTCTTACAAAAAAAAAACGTCTAGCGCATCAGAATCGCTAGAAAACTAATTTTCGAAGAAATTGTCTTTGAGTGACAAAAAAATGTGGGAAGACGTAATACACTTTTTTGTACAACCATTCCTTATCCCAAGCAACAAAACTCAACTATAACACAAATGATGAAAATGTTCAGTGCTGGCAATACTTTTCCAATGAAGCAGCAATAAGTTTACCTTAACAAGCTCATACTTAAATCAACTTATCCTTTGAATTTCGTTCTCATCGGAGGATTCCGTCGAAAGTTTCAGCGGTTAAACGTTGTTTGAGACTGCCATCCGAAAAATGTTCAAAACTCGGAAAATTTAAAAATTGGTTTCTTATTTTTATCGCAAATGCTTTGCATATGAGTACGTTATTTGAAGCATCTGTTGGTGCAATATTTACGAAAATGACTAATGCTGGTTAGCCTGTGTCAGCAGCAAAACAAAAAATATACCAAACCTGCTTCACGTTAAGTTAAACCCAACCAGTAAATTTCGTTTCGATTGAATCACTGCGCTGGAAGGTATATGGGTGAAAAGAATTTTAGGGTAACCACCCTCAAAACTTTTCAAATTTAAATAAAACGTTAATATTTGTTGTTAATTTTCATTGCAGGATCAATCTCAATTGCAAATCTAATGACATAATCGCTCAGTAAAGAAAATCCACAAAATTACAAAAATGGTCATAGCTGGCAGCCCTTTCATGATTTTTGTACGAAATTCCTACGACATTTGGTCTACAGTAAGGTCCATTTACCGCATGAACTTCGTTTTGATTTCTACACTGGACCGGAAGTTATAGGGAAAAAAGCTTTATTTTGCTGAGCAAATTTGCAAGATTTATGAGACAAAAATCACCACAGCTGCCAGCCCTATACTAATTTTTCAACCAAATTTTCACCAAATGTTACATTGAGTAACATCCAAGTACTGTGTAAATTTTGTTAAAATCTGATGGCTGAATCGGGATGGCTTTTTTTCTCAGTGATTTTTCAAGATGGTACCTCTGCCACAGGGTTGCCCGCATTTCAAAATCACTTCTATCAGTCCTGGTCCTAGCTAATACCAACAGGTTCTGTAAATTTCATTATGATCGGATTATCCGGTCGTCAGTTCTCGTGAACAGAGCTTTCGAGTGCTGAAAATAGAGGTAATTTGGTGATGGGTTGCCGTTCTTATGCAAATCGGAATTTTGAAAATTTTATCTTGAGATGAAGGACAAAGGATAAAATTTATCAAAGATTTGAAATTTTTGTGAAAAATCAAAAATTTTTCAGGAAGGTCAATGATTTGACAGATTTTTTTTCAGCAGCCTGCCACAGCTACAGGGTTACCCACTTTTTGCTGAAAATCTATATGTGCCAAATTTTTGTCAACATCAATACGCTCCGTAATTTTCACGATGGTCCATTGTTTTACTTACAAGTAATGACAAATCAAAATTTGAAAAAAATTCCTTGCCTACTTTTAGGCACCTTGCACCCACACACGGCTCAACATTGCCAGTTCTTTATCATAGACAAGCTAAGAATATAATTAGTTTTCATTCCCAATACTTTTCTTTAACAAAAATTTTCACTGCTTGGAAATATAAGAGTTCCACAAAATTCACTAAAACGCTCGCCACCACCGAAAAGTTAAGGATATCTGAATTTGAGAACTATATACATCTACGTTGTCCAAAAATTTCAGCTCAATCGAATCGGCCACTCCAGAGATTATCTCCCTTAATCATTTTGCTGATATATATATATATATATATATATATATATATATATATATATATATATATATATATATATAAATATTTATATATAGATATATATATATATATATATATATATATATATATATATATATATATATATATATATATAAAGTAATATGAATTTTCGGCGAAACGAGTTTAATACTATTGTTCTTCGAACATTAGTAATAATGTGTACACTACCTCGACTTTGATTTGCTACGTTGATTCGTTGGGGCCCTTGCACCGACTTCGCTGCTCTGATCGCTATTTTCGCATTCCTGGCCTGTAGTGGCGCTCCAACCCGGTTGTCGATTTTCTCCCTGGTCGTTCTAAGTTATAATTCGCCTTTCGACTCGGACTTTTCCTTCCAATTATTTCTAGCATCAGCACTTCTCCTGTTGACTCCGTCAGTTTCTCGGCCACTTCCGTCCCACCAAACAAAGAAACAAAGGTTTGACTATCAGGATTTGTCACTTCTTTCCTGGACATCCGTCCACTTACTGGGTTCGCAGTAAAAGAGACCGATTCTGCACTTCCCGGTGCCGAGGAAAATTTCGGCGGCAGCGGGATTTTCAAACCCATTCATTGTACTCAACTGAGTTCATTCCCACCTAAAATTGTGCTTGAGTTCGATTTCACCACGAAATCCATTTTTGGGACATCATAATCTCACCTCACAATCCGTCCGTCAGTTGACATCTCGTGACATTTCTCGATGTCAATACACCGTCTAACTCCTCGACAATTGAATAAAGATTAATTCGGATGTAGTAATTCGAATCCTACTTCGTCGACCTCGGCTATTCATTCCTGTTGGTGAAGGTAAGTAGTGTCGCTTTCTTTCCCTGTGAATTTATGCAACGATTGATCGGTTTGGCTGCGGATATTTGTGTACCATATTCTTTTCCGGGTCTTCAAGGTTTTTTTTCTTAAGACGATTTATTGTAATTAGCACTAGTGCTGCTGTAGTGCATTTAGTTAGTAATCTTTGCCGCCACCTCGGGTCTGCTCCTCGGTTGCGACGTAACCACTGTCTGTGGCGACTGTCCCAAGTCAGTCGGAATTAGGTCGATTGTTGACCTAGGTCCGGGTTTGTCGACCCGAGTATCACGGACCATCTCGAACTATATTGAAACAACCCAAGCCGTGCGTTTAATTTTGGTTTGTTGATGTCTGGTGTCTCGTTGATCTCGCGATGATTATGATGTTGTTTGTATGCTGATCGTGCTGTTGTTTGTATGTCCTATTGTGTTTTTGATGTTTGTTTGCGTCGCCGCGTCAGTGTAATGTTCGTTTCAGTTGTATTGTCATTAACTTTCTATCTACCGACCCTAACTACAACCTAGTCTTATGTAGTACTAAGCTAATTTTAATACAAAAAGTAGTATCACGTGGTTTGTGCATGGCTAATGCGGCCCAATCTTCATCGTTCTCATCTCTTAGAGGACGGTGGAGATTTTTTTTTTTTTTTGATAGATGTTAATATGCATTTATTAATTATGCTTCAGTGAGATATATGGGTATGAGCGTGTGCATACAAGACAATGCCGATAAGCTAATTGAAAATTTAGGGTTGTTGAATTATGCGCAAAGTGAATTCATATGATTTAATTGGTGTATAATCATTATCTTGGTTGATGTTATTTGTGAGGTGCATTTTCAATATATTGTTAAAGTGTGGAAAAACATTTTAATTGTCTTATTAAAACCGCACAATATGGAAGTGCTTAATCGACTTAGAAATAAGCATTTGAATGGCCACCGGAGGGAAATGCAGAATGGGCGTAGAAATTAATATTGTCAATTATATAGATTTACAACATTTTTTTTGGCTGCACTTAGAGGAATATATGTCCGCGAACGCAACAAAGTATTTACTTGTTCAGTTGTGAATGCGAGCAACAGTTTACTTGTTTACTTGTCAATGGAAGAATTTTGTTGTTTCTCTAAAATTAGATGGATCTGTCCACATTATAAAACTGTATAGCAAACAAAGAAAAGTTTTATGTTGGTATCGACAACATATTCAAGTCTTGTATGTTTTATACATGTGCAATATTGACATGGTTTTTTCGTACGCCATTATTGTTTCATATCAGCAAAATATGTTTTAACCGCGTTTTGAATCATATATTGTATTTTGTTGTAATAAACATATACAAAATAGAAGTCGAAGATAAACTGATTTATTTTAAATAGGTTAATATTTCCTTTTAACCCAAAACATGACAACACCTCTCTGCGTGAAAAATAATTTTACCAAATGATTTTATCTGATAGGATTCCGCACATTAAGAGACATCAATTAACAAACTGAGGTGACTAAAAATTAAACTTTTGATATTCATACAACGATAATCGTTGCATTTTCTTGAATTCAAATAATAGTTACTTAAATAATTTCAATCGATTTGATATAAATCGAGTAAAATTTTTGTTTGGGGTCACACCATATTGCGGTAGTAAATGCAACACATGTGATTGATTGAAAAGAAATTCTTGACAAAAATATGGAATGCTTTTTAATTTTCTCGAAATAAATTACATTTTACTATTATTAAGTTCAACATTTATTTGAGGTCCAAGCATATTGCTGTAATACATGTAAGATATTGGCTTGTTTCGAAGAAGAATACCTATGAACAAAATAATATTGCACGTTATTTAATATCAGTGACTTGAAATTAATAAATTACATTGTTTCCAATGTGAAAAAATTTCTTTGTCGCCAGGTTATAAATTTTATTTGGTAATGTGTTAATTTTTCTTCCAAAACAATAAATATTTTTAGGAGTATATGCGCTCAATATGTAAATAAGTTAAAAACTTTTGAAAATTATTGACAACGGTAGTATATAAATTTTGAAAATTATTATTAATATTTTGAAAATTATTGACAACGGTAGTAATGTGTTAATTTTTCTTCCAAAACAATAAATATTTTTAGGAGTATATGCGCTCAATATGTAAATAAGTTAAAAACTTTTGAAAATTATTGACAACGGTAGTATATAAAAACTCTAGCGCACCTGAACCGCTAGAAACACTAATGTTCGAAGAACAGTAGAAGAATCGTGCAGGTTTTGAGTGCATATTCCACCTCATGAGCTGCTTATTACGACCAAACTGTTTCAAATGCCACGTTTTACTTTGGTCTCAAGAATGCATTATAACTCATATGGTAGAAGGTTTCAGATATTACCACTGGCATGAATTTCAACGTTTATGAGAGCAAAACACGGGTATCAGATGCTTATTTCAAAAATTTTGAAAGTAGCATCTCATATAACATCAATGAAGAAAATGCCCAGTGCCTGCAGCACTGTAACTGAAGTTGGTGTTTGAGGCTGCGATCCGAAAAATTTGCAGAACTTTGGGAATTGGAACATCGGTTATTTATTTTCATTGTAAATGTTTCCGGTATGAATACTAACTGTAAGCATTTATTGGTACAAAAGTAGCACAACCGACTCGTGCTGGCAACCTTTCGCCAGTATCAAAGCCAAGAATATATCACATCTGCTTCACGTTGTTACATGACAATCGAAGTTAGTTATTTTAGGCTACCTGTAGCGAGTTTTTGCAAATAATCGAAAGCTTAATATTTGCTGTTTAATGTCACTACAATGGCATTACCAATTGAAAGTTCTACGATAAAACCGCATAATAAAGAAAATGCAAACAAACACAAAACCGACAATAGCTGGAAACCGTACCGTGGCTTTTCAACCAAATTTGGCCTGAATAATGTTTCTAATAGGTTCCATTATTTGTATGAAAGACACAAAAATTACCATAGCTAGCAGCAACAATTCAATTTTCCAAACAAATTTCTATCAAACAGAGTTTAGAGTAAGGTTCAGCTACTGTGTCAATTTCATGAAAATCTGGTAACTTATTCACATTTCATAGGGCAAAAAGCAGTTTTTTTTCTTTGTAATTTTTCAAGATGGCACCACTGGCACAGAATTGCCCACAATTCAAAATCGCTTCTATCAGACCTGGTCCTATTTAAGACCAATACATTCTGCACATTTCAATTAATTCTGTTTGTCGGATCGTAAGTTTCCGTGAACAGAAGTTTTTGATGCTAAAAATATAGGTAAATTGGGCAAGGGTTACCAGGCGTGCCGGTAATACCATATCAAAGTCTTTTTTGTCTATGTAAACAAAGCACAAGATTTACATACATATGAGTGGCTTTTTTTGAAGAAGCGGCATTTTTTCAAGAGAGACGATGATTTGGAGGTTTTCACTTTCAGTGCCTGCCCTTGCTACAGGGTTGCCAACACGCTTATTAAAAGCTACACAAATCTACAACTAAATACTTCTAATACGTTGTGAAAATTTCGCAATGATTAAATAGCTCTGTCAAAAGTTTTCGCAATTTAAAAGTTTTCAAGTTTTCCCGTTCTCTTTTTAGGCACCCAGTGCACACATGGGGTTTAAAAATTCCAAAACATTATCTGATTCACATGTAAAATACGTTCAAAATTTATTTCGTCAACTTAATTTTTGCAAAAATTATCTGTGTACGGAATAATAGGTATGTTAAAAATATCACTAAAATGGCCGCCAGCGCCAAAGGGTTATAGATTATTAGCTTTTTGTGAGACTTGGCACTATGCTCTAAATACATCAATGTGTCCTGAAAGTTTCAGCTCAATTGAATGGCGTGTTCCCGAGATTTTTTACCTGAAATTTTTTGATGATATATATATATATATATATATATATATATATATATATATATATATATATATATATATATATATATCAAACTGTCGATCAAGCTGTCAAACGTGCGTGTAGTAGCTCCCGTCGGATTCATTTAAATTAAATTAATTTTTGTATAATTCCAAACCATATTCAATTTTATTATTTATACGTGAGTGTCTCCACACTATGCCGATGTACTGATCTTGTGTGCGGTGCTAACGTGAGTGCTTTCTGTCCTTCTTCGCATAACAAATATTACCACTCTTCTCCCTGTGAGGATCCAATAGAAAACAAGGTCGCGTAACGTCGCGTCGTCCTCCAACTCGCGTCAACAGCAAAACTCTGAGGGGTCGACCCGGTTTTCTGTTGAATCTATACCTTGTACAACCCCATAAAGGGCATTTAATTTATTCTTATTGACATATTTCATATTCATATATTTCTCTTTTATCACGTTCCTCATTAGTGAAAGTGTATAACGGGAAGTGCGAACAAAGAATACAATTCCACATATGTTAACAGAACATTTGTTTAGTAACTAAACTTTCTTTCAAGTCTTGTTCTTACATTGTTTTTCCTTCATACAGACCCAACTGGTCATAGCCCAGTGGCATTGTTGCAAACTCTGGAGCAGTAGAGAGCGAGTTCGATTCAACGTCAGTACCTCAGCTTTTTGTAAGTCTCGTTGTGTTTTGTAAAATAAAAATAAATCGCTTCGATGCCAATTTAAATGAAAAATTGTACTTTCGTTTTGAAATAATTCTGAATTAAAATACATTTACAATTAAATTAACACACTTAACATTTTTAAATCAACTGCACTGGCCGAGCTGTTATAAGGTTAAACTGAGTTTATCATCTCACAATTTATCAGTTTTGGTAGCAGCGTCACATCATCAACCACCTCGCATTCCGACGGACAGAGTTCAAATTCACACAGCGCCGAGCTTTTAACGCGCATTTTTGACTCTTCGCATAAACATTAAATTACCAACTGATTAGTTTTCGTCCATGATAAATTGAATTTCAGCGATTGCATACTTCTGGGCGCTATATACACAGAAAGCTAAATTAATCAATTGCATACCTCTGGGCACTTTAAGATTGGATACTTTTGGGCATCGAATCCACCTGCTTAAATCATCATGAGCTTCAAATGCAGCCTTGAAAATTGCTTTGCCTTTGACAACACGATGAAATTCGTGACATGCAAAGCTTTCTGTAACAGGAAGTTACACGGGGCTTGCATTTGTGCTCCCAGGGATTGGTTTCATCCGTACCTCGAGAACCATTTCATCTGTACGGATTGCCAAAATATTGAACTTCTTTTAAAAAGTATGTACGACAGCTTGATTGGCTACATCGGGGCACTTAATTCCGAAAAAGATAATATAATAGCTAAACAGCTAGCACAAGCACGTGCTAACGAGGAATTCCTGGCGGAAATATCAAACCATTTCGATGGTCTGGCGTCCTCCTTTTCGAAGTCGAACATTATGAGCCACGAAAAGTATTTTGACTCTCTTGGGAAGAGAATGGATACTCTTACTGATAAAGTGGATTCCTTTTCTTCGAATTTGTCCACTTGTAATAATAATAGTAATTATGCTTGCCAATCAAACACCAAAGATACGCTTGAAAAGTTTGAAAATTTATCACGAACGTTCAAAATGCAAACCGACAGACTCGCAGACGCTTTGTCCGAGCAACAACTAAAGTTAGCTGATATCAGCAGAAAATTGGAAGATTTAGACCGTCATTGCGATGCTTCAACAAATGATGCAGACGAAAACTTATTAATGAACGATATAACACTCCATCAAGAGCTCCTCAACGCAACGTTAGAGACGAATAGCAAAACAACGGTCAGGAATATGAGAACGAAGGACAAAGCAACATCACCTATTAGGATTCTAGCTGAGAGCACAATTCCATCTACTCTAGAAAAACTTTCAAATCTCAACTGTGAAACGCCAATTTACAAATTCGGTACTTTTTGGTCCCATAGTGATTGGCAGAATCGTTTACAAAAAATAAAAAAAACCAACGAAATTCTTCCCAATAAACATACGTCGACAAAATTAACAACTTCATCAACCAAAAGTGCATTCTTCGTGAAAGGGATTCCTTTTTCTGCTGACGACAAAAGGTTGGGAACGATTCTCGAAGCTGATTTTCACATAAAAGATTACGAAGTGAAATTATTACCCCAGTTCAAACATAGATCCTCCAGACGGTGTAAAGTTTTTGTTCCATCTAAATATGCGTGGCTTTTTACGTGCTGGAGTGGAAACAACGGCAACATCAACTGAAAGGGGATGACATTCAGCCCTTGGAGAAACATTACCGGCAAAACTAGGAATAAGAAACAAAAAATTGTAAAAAGAAATTGTATCCCTAGCCACTCCTTTGCCCAACTTCCTTCCGCCCATAAGTCTTTCTCATCACCTTCTCAGTCTCAGTCTCTAGTGACAACAGATAATTCTTCGTTAACTGATGCTTTTACTCGTAATGCATCTACTCGTAATAATAATTATGCATCTATACCCCCAGCATTTGACGCGTCATCTTCTCACTCAAGCAGGTATGCCAACGTAGCTAATAAAATCTGCTCCAAGGTTTCCAATCAGGCTGCCGCAAATATAGGTATAGGTAGCAATATGACATCTGAATCTCTTCGAAGATCAGTCAACCCTGTTAGGCATTTTTCCTAACCAAACTCAGACAAGCCTCAAACTTTTTTACCACAACTGTGGTGGTATGAGAGGCAAGCTAAGTAAATTATACCTTGACGCCAAATCATGCCATTTTAATTTACTCGCCATCACGGAAACTTGGCTTAATGCCTCTCATAAAAATGAGGAGATTCTTGATAGTACTTGGACCATTTACAGAAGCGACCGTGATTATTGTTCTACGGGTCAGTCGCGAGGAGGTGGTGTCTTACTTGCTGTTAGCAACACATTTTCAAGTGAGCTCGTTGATACCACCCCAAATGCTTTTTTCCAATGTATAATTGCTCGGATCTCCTCTAATAACAACTCAATTTACATCGCTGTTGTCTACATCCCCCTAGATCTGAAGAATCCATCTACACCAATTTTTGTGACACAATATCTTCATTAGCGACATCACTTAGCGAAAAAGATAAAATAATTGTTTTGGGTGATTTCAATCGTCCGAATCTTTGCTTTGTTCCGGATGAAAATGACTCCTACCTTCTCCCCGTAAACCTGGTAGACACCAACGATTTCAATCTTGCGAGTGCCTTTTATGGTTATGATTTACAGCAGGTTTCCCACGTCCCCAACCAAAATGGAAATTGGTTAGATCTAGTCTTCACGAATGCTTATGACGAAGTAGTGGTTAGTCCAACTAATGACGCTGAGCATCTTTTTTGCAACAGTATACACCATACAGCACTGTCAGTAGAACTTGCCACTTCTAATTCCACCTACTTAAAAACTTACAATAATTCAATTGTATTTGACTTCCGTAATGCTGATTATGAAAGCATTAAACACGTTCTTGATACTATTGATTGGACGAATATTCTTTTAACTCAGGATCTTGAGACAGCCATTTCCTCTTTTTACAATAAAATTTTTAACGCCGTTGAAAGATATGTACCTAAGATAAAAAAAAAAAAATAAATTGTCTGAGCCATGGCTTGATAGATACCTTAGGCATTTGCGAAATCGTAGAAACAAACTATATAAGCGGATTAGAGAAAATACTGACGTTAGTTCTGCTATTCAGGAAGAGTATAATCAAGTCGCTAAGCAATTTTCAGCTAAGTCTCGTGAGGCTTATGATACTTACATTAGGTCAACCGGCGAAAATATAGTCCGCGACCCGAAAAAATTCTTCGATTTTGTTAATGTGAAGCGAAAAACTACTGGCTATCCATCGTCGATGTTTTTGAATAATACAACGTCTTCTTCTCCTAAAGAGATATGTGACCTATTCGCAGATAGTTTCCAAAAAGTTTTTAGTGCACCAGACCTAACAAACTCACACCTTTCTTCCTCCGATTCAACTCCAACGGCTTTTGTCAACCATTTATAAATCTCCCGCGATGAAATACGTAAAACTATTTTGGAACTCAACTGCAACAAAGGTCCTGGGCCCGATCTTCTTCCTCCAATCTTTTTATGCAAGTGTGTAGAGCAGCTTATAACTCCTTTGCATATTTTTTTTAATAGATCACTTTCGTCAGGAGTTTTTCCATCCAGTTGGAAGCTTTCTTATGTCACACCCATATTCAAGAATGGTGATCGACGCTGTATTGATAATTATAGGGGCATTGCCATTTTGTCTTCGATTCCGAAACTTTTCGAAAAGATAGTATACGACAAATTGTCTCCGCTAGTTGATTCCCGTCTGAACGAGCAACAACATGGCTTTAGAAAAGGTCGCTCAACTACCACGAATTTGACAATCCTAATCTCAGACATCCTATGCAAAATGGAAAAAGGTTACCAAATTGACGCAGTCTACACAGACTTCAGTAAGGCATTTGACAGAGTTAACCATTCTACCTTAATTCTTAAGCTACAGAAATTCGGTATTACCGGGTCTCTACTCAGCTGGCTGACTTCCTACCTTTGCGATCGAACACAATGTGTAAAATTTCAAGGATTTTGATCGAAAAACGTTAATGCTACCTCTGGTGTACCCCAAGGTAGCCATCTTGGTCCACTTCTCTTCAATATATTTATTTCCGACCTATCTGACGTCCTAGCAGGCATACCTCATTTACTCTATGCAGATGACCTCAAACTTTATCTGACCATTGAATCGAAATCGGATGCCCTCTTTCTCCAATCCAAACTTGATTCCCTTGATCATTGGTGCAATGTAAACAAGCTCTCTCTCAACATTAATAAATGCCAGGTTATTAGTTTTTCCAGAAAATGCACGGTCATACACAATACGTACTTCCTCGGTAATAATGTGCTAACTCGAGTTGATAACATTGTTGACCTCGGTGTTATCTTAGATGAAAAACTGCGCTTCACTTTACACTACGATAAAATACTATCTCGTGCAAACAAACAACTTGGCTTCATCAAAAGACGAGCCAAAGAATTTCGTAATCTGTGGGTCACAAGATCTTTATACACTTCACTCGTACGTCCTATTCTTGAATACGCTTGCATTAGCTGGAATCCTGCTTTTGAAACCCACAGTGACAGACTCGAGTCAATTCAAAAGCAATTTTTACTTTTTGCCTTGCGAGAGCTATACAACCCTTCTGATTTTAATAGCCTACCCCCTTATGAGTTTCGACTGGGTCATTTAAACCTATTGACACTAGCCTCCAGAAGAATGGTGATATCGGCCTGCTTCACATTCGACGTCATTAGAGGCGCTATTAATGTAGAATTCCTGAATAGTAAAAGTTTGATAAATATCCCTGTCAGGAACACCAGGTCCAATCGTTTCCTAAAAGAATATTCTCATTCGACCACATATGGAGCTAATGAGCCAGTAAATAGATGCTGCAGAGTATTCAACAGAATAAGCAATTTATATTCCCCTACGATTTCCAAATCATCCTTCAAGTCCTCTCTTTTCCATGCCATCCGTACCCTTAACCTTAAGCTATAGCTTGTATTTTGTATTGTATTTTAATATGTGATTTTGTACCTTGTTTTGGTGAATGAATAAATTATAAAGATATATATATATATATATATATATATATATATATATATATATATATATATATATATATATATATATATATATATATATATATCATCAAAATATATATATATATATATATATATATATATATATATATATATATATTTATATATATATTTATATATATATTTATATATATATATATATATATATATATATATATATATATATATATATATATATATATATATATATATATATATATATATATATATATATATATATGTAGAGAAATATGAATTTTTGGCCAAAGTGATTTTAAAACTAATGTTCTTCTTCGAAAATTAGTAAAAAGAATGTTTTGGGGTGAATAGTTAGATATTTGAAGTTCCATCCACTTGAACATCATTTTAGGGCAAATTTAGGTTAAATTGACGAATATATTAATAATTTTTAATACCTGGCGATAATGAAGGATGTGTGGCATTTGCGATCATTAGAACTATCACAGCCCACAAATCGAACTAGTTCTTGGTAGATTTGGGGGTATGACTTTTCATATTTTCCAGACATATATTCGGATTTCCAGGCACCTGAACATCTTTTCAGGCCAAGTTCAGGTAAAATTATCTAATATTATAATAATATTTAATGCCTGGGGATATAGAACTGAAGATCCCAATGTATGGTGCCAAGGGTTTTTTTTAAAAAAGCATGCCTAGAAGAGCGAAATTGCCTCGCAGCGGTAAATTGCAGCTAATTACACTGCCTCCTTATCCTTTTGGTGCAAAATGTTATATTATTCTGAAACAAAATGTACTTAGCAGGTCATTATCCAATGAACTAATTATGTTGATAGACTTTTATCAAATTTTTATCCAACTAACTTTTATCCAATAACTAATATATTTTTTATCAAATTGGTTCACATTATAGATGTACATTAAATTTTAACAGAAGAAAATTCATAGATTTTCGTTGTATTAATCGGCAAAGTTGATTCCTTAGTAACCTCAGCTTGTCATTTGATTTTTGCAAATGTGCGGAATGCTATCATATCGAATCATTGGGTAAAATTATTTTTCGCGCAGAAAAATGCGTTTTCGATCTGGCGTTAAAATGTTTTCGGTTAAAGAAAATACTTACCTATTGAAAATAAATCACTTCATCTTACACTTTTATTGTATTCATTTTTTTTACTACAAAATACAATATCTGACTCAAAACGCGTTCAAAATATATTTTGGTCGTAAAAAACAATAATGGCGTACGAAAGAACTATGTCTTTATTAAAAATGTGTGAAGCATACAAGACATGCAGAAGTTTTCGAATGAAACTGGGAACGTGTCTTTGTTTGCTATACAGTTTACAATGAGAACAGATATCTTCAATTCAAGTAATAATAAAAAAAAATTTTCTTTCATTCACAAGTATGCAGGTAAATAGGTTAATGCATTTGCAAATAAACAACTAAATACTTTGTTGCATTCGCGGACATATATTCCGCTGACTGTTGACAAACAAATCAAATATTGAAAATCTATATTATTGGCAACATTAATTTCTGTGTCAATGATCCAATTTCCACCGGTCGGCATTCAAATGCTTATTTCTATATCAATAAAGCATTTCCATTCTGTGCGATGTTAATAACACAATTCAAATCTATTTTCAAACTGTGGCGATATCTTAAAAATGCACATCACAAATAACATCAATCAACATAATGATTATTCATGAAATGAATCATATGAATTCACTTTGCGCATAATTCAACAACCCTAAATTCTCAATTAGCTCATCGGCATTGTCTTGTATGCGCACGCACATTCACATATATCTCACTGAAGCATAATTTCTCAATGCATATTTAAATCTATGACCATCTCCGGTTGCATACATCCGCATCTTAATATCGAATTCATTATTTTATCGCTCACTATCAATTCGCTTTGGGTGGCCATTAAAATGCTTATTTCTATGTCAATAAAGCATTTCCATACTCTGCGGTGTTAATAACACAATACAAATATATTTTTAAACTGAACCGATATCTTCAAAATGCACCTCACCAAGAACCTGAATCAACATAATTGTTATACATCAATTAAATCATATGTATACACTTTGTGCATATTTCAAAAAATTTAAATTTTCAATCAGCTCATCGGCATTTTCTTATATGCAGACGCACATACACATATATCTCACTGCAGCATAATTTATAAATGCATATTAACATCTATGACCCTCTCCAGTTACATAAATCCCCTTGTTAAAATCAAATTTATGATTTTTTCGCTCACTATCAACTCCCTTTCGGTGCCCATTTAAATGCTTATTTCTTTGTCAACAAATCATTTCCATGCTGTGCGGTGTTAATAACACAATACAAATCTATTTTCAAACTGTACCGATATCTTCAAAATTCACCTCACAAAAAACCTCAATCAACAAAACTACTATACAAAAATTAAATCATATGTGTGCAGTTTGCGCATAATTCAACAACCTTAAATCCTTATTGAAATTTTATATCATTCTGAAACAAAATGTACTTAGCAGGTCATTATCCAATAAACTAATTATGTTGATAGACTTTTATCAAATTTTTATCCAACTAACTTTTATCAAATTACTAATATAACTTTTATCAAATTGGTTCACATTATAGATGTACATTAAATTTTAACAGAAGAAAATTCATAGATTTTCGTTGTATTAATCGGCAAAGTTGATTCCTTAGTAACCTCAGCTTGTCATTTGATTTTTGCAAATGTGCGGAATGCTATCATATCGAATCATTGGGGAAAATTATTTTTCGCGCAGAAAAATGCGTTTTCGATCTGGCGTTAAAATGTTTTCGGTTAAAGAAAATACTTACCTATTGAAAATAAATCACTTCATCTTACACTTTTATTGTATTCATTTTGATTACAACAAAATACAATATCTGACTCAAAACGCGTTCAAAATATATTTTGGTCGTAAAAAACAATAATGGCGTACGAAAGAACTATGTCTATATTGAAAATATGTGAAGCATACAAGATATGCAGAAGTTTTCGAATGAAACTGGGAACGTGTCTTTGTTTGCTATACAGTTTACAATGAGAACAGATATCTTCAATTCAAGTAATAATAAAAAAAAATTTTCTTTCATTCACAAGTATGCAGGTAAATAGGTTAATGCATTTGCAAATAAACAACTAAATACTTTGTTGCATTCGCGGACATATATTCCGCTGACTGTTGACAAACAAATCAAATATTGAAAATCTATATTATTGGCAACATTAATTTCTGTGTCAATGATCCAATTTCCACCGGTCGGCATTCAAATGCTTATTTCTATATCAATAAAGCATTTCCATTCTATGCGGTGTTAATAACACAATTCAAATCTATTTTCAAACTGTGGCGATATCTTAAAAATGCACATCACAAATAACATCAATCAACATAATGATTATTCATGAAATAAATCATATGAATTCACTTTGCGCATAATTCAACAACCCTCAATTCTCAATTAGCTCATCGGCATTGTCTTGTATGCGCACGCACATTCACATATATCTCACTGAAGCATAATTTCTCAATGCATATTTAAATCTATGACCATCTCCGGTTGCATACATCCGCATCTTAATATCGAATTCATTATTTTATCGCTCACTATCAATTCGCTTTGGGTGGCCATTAAAAAGCTTATTTCTATGTCAATAAAGCATTTCCATACTCTGCGGTGTTAATAACACAATACAAATATATTTTTAAACTGAACCGATATCTTCAAAATGCACCTCACCAAGAACCTGAATCAACATAATTGTTATACATCAATTAAATCATATGTATACACTTTGCGCATATTTCAAAAAATTTAAATTTTCAATCAGCTCATCGGCATTGTCTTATATGCAGACGCACATACACATATATCTCACTGCAGCATAATTTATAAATGCATATTAACATCTATGACCCTCTCCAGTTACATAAATCCCCTTGTTAAAATCAAATGTATGATTTTTTCGCTCACTATCAACTCCCTTTCGGTGCCCATTTAAATGCTTATTTCTTTGTCAACAAATCATTTCCATGCTGTGCGGTGTTAATAACACAATACAAATCTATTTTCGAACTGTACTGATATCTTCAAAATTCACCTCACAAAAAACCTCAATCAACAGAACTACTATACAAAAATTAAATCATATGTATGCAGTTTGCGCATAATTCAACAACCTTAAATCCTCAATTAACTCATTCGCATTGTCTTATATGCATACGCACATACATATATATCTGAAACATAATTTTTCAATCCATATTTACATGTATTACCCTAGCGGGAAGAATCCCTACATTAACATCAACTTTATTAATTTTTTCCCTCACCATCAATTCCCTTTCAGTGGCCATGCAAATGCTTATTTCTATGTTAATAAAGCATTTCAATGCTGTGCGGTGTTAATAACACAATACAAATCTATTTTCAAACAGTACCGATGTCTTGAAAATGCATCTGGCAAAAAAACTGAATCAACATAATTGTTATACATCAATGAAATCATATGTATAAACTTTGCGCATAATTCAAAAACTTTTAATATTCAATTAGCTAATTGGCATTGCCCTATATGCATACTGAAGCATAATTTCTCAATGCATATTTACATCTTTTACCCTCTCCGGTTGCATAAATCCACTTCTTAACATCAAATTTATTATTTTTTTGCTCACTATCAATTACCTTTCGGTGGCCATTAAAATGCTTCTTTCTGTACCAATAAAGTACTTCCATGTTGTGCGGTGATTTCAAGCTGTATCTTCAAAATGAACCTCACAAATAACGTCAATCAACAGAATTATTATGCGACAATCATATGTATGCACTTTGCGCATAATTTAACTGCCTTATATCCTCAATTAGCTCATTGGCGTTGTCTTATATGCGTATGCACATACATTCTTTATCTCAATGAAGCATTATTTCTCAATCCATGTTTACATCTTTTACCCTACCGGGCACACAACAATCCCCATCTTAACATCAACTTTTTTAATTTATTCAATAAAGCATTTCCCAAATGTGCAATGCTAATAACAAAATACAAACATTGTTTCAAACTGTTCCGATATTTTCAAAACGCAACTTACCAACAACCGCAATTAACAAAATTATTATCGATCAATCACAACATAATTTTCCAATTCACATTTGCATCTATTACCCTATTGAGCTGCATGAATCTGCAGCCCAACATCGCACGTACATACAACTAGCATCGTACCCATAAAAACACTCTAAATGATTCGTTGAAGTGAGTGCATTCAACATTTTCTTGGGACAAATAAGCTGTTGAGTTTTTCATCATTGTGCTTTGTACAATTGCTTTTTCCTTGAGATTTTCTAGGACATTGAAAAGCACAGACTAGCCATTCAAACCCTATCATCAAAATCAAAATATTGCTCCACTAACACCCCAAACACCATTCTTGAAGTTACTCAATTTTACATTGGCTTAAAAGCAAATCACTCACAGTTGTCACCAGCGCAGAACGAACGCATTTTGGTACTCGGAATACACTACCTTGTTCTCATTGTATCATGGTTTAAACTGTATCTTATTCGGCGATTAAACTATGTCTGGGGCTGCCATCCGAAATATCTCAAAAACGCGGAAAATTTTATCAGTGGTTGCTTATTTTATTGTAAATGCTTAGCATATGAACAAAAAATATAAGCATCTGCGGATGCCATATTTACGAAAATGTCTGGTGCCAGCAGTCCTGTGTTAGCACCATAGCCAAAGATGTAGCAAATCTGCTTCACATTAAGTTAAACCCACTCTTTGAATTTTAATTCGATTGGTTGACTACGCTGGAAGTTAAAGAGGTGAACAGAATTCAAGGGCTATGACCCAAAAAATTTTTCAAATATTTGTTGTTATTTGTCATTGCAGGGTCATTCCAATTTGAAAATTTAATGACAACATCGCTTAGTAAAGAAATGCTAAAATATTAAAAAATTACCATAACTGGCAGCCCTTTCATGATTTTTTCACGACATTCCTATAACAGTTGGTTTACAATAAAGTCAATTTACTACATGAAATTTGTTTTGATTTCATGACTGCATCAGAAGCTATCGGGAAAAAACCTTATTTTGCTGAGCAAATTTACAAAATTTAGGAGACTAAAATCACCATAGCTGGCAACTCTGTGTAAATTTTTACCAAACGTGGTCTGAAAAGGGTCCAAATACTGTGTGGATTTCGTTAAAATATGATGGTTGAATCGGAAGCTATGGGCCAAGGAGCAGTTTTTATTTCAGTGATTTTTCAAGATGGCACCACTACCACAGGGCTACTTGCATTTCAAAATCACTTCTGTCAGACCTGGACCTAGTTGATTCTAAAATGTACTGTCAATTTTATAATGATTGGAAAATTAAGTCGTCAGTTATTGTGAACAGAAGTTTTTAATGCTGAAAGTAGAGGTAATTTGCTGATGGGTTGCCGTTCTTGTGCAAGTCGAAAAACTTTGAAACCTTTAATTTGATATGGTAAAAAAAGTTTAAAATCTATCAATGATCTGAATTTTCTTTAACCAAAAAAATTTCAGGAGGGTTGATGATTGAAAATATTTTTTTAAGTGCCTACCGTAGCCACAAAAATGCTTGCATAGTCGTGAAAACTCATGCGTTTTAAGTTTTAATCAACATCAATATGCTCTGCAAATTTCACGACCAGCCAATGTTTCTGTCGAAAGTTATGATAAATCAAAATTTGAGAAAAGTCCTTGCCTACTTTTAGGCACTCAGCACCCACACACGATTCAAAACTTCCGATTCTCAAACACAGACAAGCATTAAACATAATAAGCTTTCATTCCCAATACTTTTTTTTAAACAAAAATGTACTCTGCATAGAAATATAGGAGTACCTAAAAATCCACTAATTTGCCCGCCGCCGCCAAAGTGTATATTAATTTTAGCAAGTTATGGACCTACTCACCATATAGATATACGTCCACGAACATTTTCAGCGCAATCGAATCGGCCACTCCAGAGATTATCTCCCTTAATATACATTATACATATATATATATATATACATATATATATATATATATATATATATATATATATATATATATATATATATATATATATATATATATATATATATATATATATATATATATATATATATATATATATATATATATATATATATATATATATATATATATACCTTCCTAATACATATATATACATATATATGCATATATATTTTATATATATATATATATATATATATATATATATATATATATATATATATATATATATATATATATATATATATATATATATAAATAAATATATCTATATCTATATATATATATATATATATATATATATATATATATATATATATATATATATAAAGGGTAAGGTTAGTAAAGAGGGCTGCCGGGAACGCGGCTTGCATTAGGCCACCAATTTGGGGCCATTTGCTATCCTCCGCTGGCTTGTTAGAGCTGCCAAGTGACCGCTTCACCAAATTGGATTAGCTGACTCAGCGTGACGGTACTGACCACCTCTGATAACCCTTGAAAGTGGTAGGAACCAAAAATCTTGAGGCATTTATTATTTAGGACCGGCGTTTTTATTAACGGCCAGGAGTACGGTGACGCTGGAATCCAAAAGGAAACCCGAGGATGCTCAAAAGAAACCTTCTGCAGCGGCCGCGAGTAACCGCCAACGCTCAGAAAAGATAATCTCGCCGAGAGGTAAATCGACGAAGAGGTCACGACAGGAGACGGCAATTCGTTCCTTTAGGGACGTAGTGGCTATTCTCCTTAAGCTGGCCGTCGTTGAAAAGCAGCAACCCCTAGAATGGAGGCTCGAGGATGACGTGGCCAAGGTGATTCACAAGCGGATCACCAAAGAACTCATCAACTTTGCCATGTCGACGGAAGAAGGGTCACCTCGCTTTGAAGGCTGCAACATTGTTCGCGGCCACATTGCTGCAGTGACGTCTTCTCGACGGAATGGTTTCGGTCTACCGTCCTGAAGATTTCTGTAGACTATCCAGGTTTGGACGTGGTGGAGGAGACATATGTGCCTAACCTAATTACAGCGAAGGTGGCGGTGCCCAGCTCGAACGCTTCGGAGGCTCTGTCTCTGTTAAGAAGACAGAACCCCGATCTGAAAGTTTCAGGTTGGAGATTTTTTCAGGCTGTTAAACTAACGAACCAATCGGAGGAGCCTGATTTAACTGGTGCAGCAAAGTTAGTGCTTGTCCTGTGAACTGATCAGGAGTTCGCAGATCAAGAACGGGCCAACAACGGGTTGATTAACTTCAGTCTAAAGAGGATCACCGTGAAAGTTGGAGCGGAGAAGGAGACTGAGAAAAGCCGAAGTGCGGGTGGTCCAAGCAAATCTGCGTCACTGTAGAGCGGCAATGGCCAATCTGCTTCGGCATCTTAGTCGGGGGCACGCTGACATCGCGCTGATACAAGAACGGAAGAATGTGGCTTGTAAATTCGGCGCCAGCTTTAGTGTGTTCCGGCTAAAAGGAAGGGACAAGACAAGGGCTTGTATTGTCGCCAAAAAAGAGATGACAGCAATCTTGATTCCGCGGCTTTGTAATGGGGACACAACCACAGTGTGTTTGGAGAGGAGGATCGCTGTAAGGCGCACGAAGCGGTGCCTGCTGTCGGCGGTCTATCTACCATACGACGTCGATCCCATCACACCCGGACTGAGAAGATTGGAAGAAGCGGCTATGACAACTGATGCTGTTATCAGCTGTGATGCAAATGCTCACCATGAAATATGGGGTAGCACCAACATAAACGAGAGAGGCAGGTGTTTGCTAGAATTTCTTACATCAACCAATCTCAACATCCTCAACATAGGTAACAAACCTATATTTATCACTAGAAACAGGGCTGAGGTAATTGATATTACCCTGGCAACTCCAGGCATAATAGAAAGTGTCCGCAGCTGGCAGGTTTCTAACCTGCCATCGCTCTCGGACCATCAGTGGCTATGCTGGAATATCGGTTGTTCTGTTATCTCACCTAGACAAATACGGAGCCCGAAATCAGCACAATGGGAAGTTTACTCAAGGAAAACAAAGAGACACCTCAGGCACTAAACGATCTGGATCTTTCGAGTCCAGGACGTCTTAACGAGCAGGTGAACCGATTAACGGGAATCTTAGTGTCAGATTTCAAAGACGTGTGTCCGGAAAAACCCGTTAGAAAGAACACTACCTTATGAAGAAATGGTGAACTAACAGAGGCTAGAGGTCACACACGAATAGCGTTTAACAACGCAAGGCGGTCCGAAAACATTGAAGACTGAGATCGATACAAGCAAGTGCTGTCGTTCTTCAAAAAGACGATAAAAGGAGCCAAGCGCGACTTATGGAGGAAATTCTGTAAGAACATTGAAGGATGTACAGAGGCTGCCAGAATCAGGAAGGTCCTAAGCATTACCCCCGGCGTACCTAAGCTTTTGTGAAGAGAAAACGGGGATTGGGTGGAGGACCCGAAAGAGTGTCTGGACATGCTAATGGAAACTCACTTTCCAGAATCAGCTTGCGCGGCACCGCGTAGCGACGTACTTCAAGAAACTCACCGGACGTCTGAGCGGCTGATCAAGGAAGTAGTTGATGAGGTCAAGGTCGAATGGGCTATTCGCACATTCCGACCTTACAAAGCTACAGAGATTGATGAGATATCACCCATCATGCTTCAAAAAGCAGATAAAACCATCAATACCATGCTGTAGCGTATTTTTACCACATGTCTCCGCCTCGGGGTAGTACCCGAGCAATGGACAAAAGCTAGGGTGGTCTTCATTCCGAAACCTGGTAGGTTGAGTTATCATTAAGTAAAGGACTTAAGACCAATCTACTCAAAACACTAGAGAGGCTTGTTGATCTGCATATCAAAGGCTCGATTGATGTTGCGAGACTCTGTGTTGATCAGCACGCATATCTACCGGACAGATCAGTAGATACGGCATTACACAAAGCTGTCGGGACAATAGAAAAATCCTTACGGCAAAAGGATTTCACGTTGGCAGCTTTCTTAGACATTGAGGGGGCCTTCAATAATGTCAGTGTCGCGAGTATCATCGATGCCTTGGTTTGATATGAAGTGGATAAAACTCTGGCGACCTGGGCATCGGACTTGCTCAAGAGCAGGTGGATTGAGGCTTCCTTTTTGGAAGCGAAAGCGGAAAGAATAATCGGAACCGCAACAACACAAGGAAGTATTATATCTCCCCTTTTCTGGATCCTGACAGTCAATGAAATACTGGAGAATTTAAGAGCCAGTGGCTTTGAGGTGGTGGCGTATGCCGATGACATTGTGGTACTTGTGAGAGGTGCGTTCCCACAAACTTTGTCGGACCTTATGCAATCGGCGCTGGACCATGTCCAAACCTGGGAGGGAAAAGTTGGTCTTAGGGCAAACACGACAAAAACCAAACTTGTACTCTTCACAAGGAGACACAGGGTACTGGCTTTTGCCATGCCTAGCCTCGACGGTATAACAATGTTATACCGTTGAGGTAAGGCGTGGCAAAAGCCGGTACCCTGTGCCTCCTTGTGAAGAGTACAAGTTCGGTTTTGTCGGGTTTGCCCTAAGACCGAAGTAGGTATAGGGCCGGATGATCCAGACAGTCGTGACGTCACAGGCGCCACAAACCGGTTTTGAGGCAATGGTAATAATTTACGTTAATGATCCTGCATACACGCCAATGCACAACACAACAGACACAAGTTACAGGCACTAGTAAGTGACCTTGTACGAGGTCATTTACCTTTTATCACAAACCTACACAAAGATTTTCGTCTAGACCGGGTAGCGGCTAAAGTCCACTGGCCTGAATAAGTGTAACTCTGTATGATTATTAAAAATTTGGTCATTTTGCGTGATTGGAAATTTCATAAAAAAAGCCCAGAAGCCCCTGAAACTTGCTATGTTTAGAAATATTTTACAAGTCGCCAAACAAGCACAGTAAAGTTTATAAATTTGCACTACCAGGCAATCAGATATCGAAAACACAAATTCTTGCTTAAGATCTTATGCAGCTAGCAAGCATAAATCGTTGTTTTCCTATCTTCGGTTGCTGTGCATATTTAGAATGAAACCAAAACAGATTGGACAGAAGTAATACAAAAATCTCTAGCGCACCTGAACCGCTAGAAACACTTATATTCGAAGAACAGTAGAAGAATCGTGCAGGTTTTGAGTGCATATTCCATCCCAATAGCTGCTTATTACGGCCAAACTGTTTCAAATGCCACGTTTTACTTTGGTCTCAGGAATGCATTATAACTCATATGGTAGATGGTTTCAGATATTACCACTGGCATGAATTTCAACGTTTATGAGAGCAAAACACGGGCTAATTATATTCGTTATCAGATGATTATTTCAAAAATTTTGAAAGCAGCATCTCATATAACATCAATGAAGAAAATGCCCAATACCTGCAGCACTGTAACTGAAGTTGGTGTTTGGGGCTGCGATCCGAGAAATTGGCAGAACTTTGGGAATTGAAACATCGGTTATTTATTTTCATTGTAAATGTTTCCGGTATGAATACTAACTGTAAGCATTTATTGATACAACCTTTTGCCAGTATCAAAGCCAAGAATATGTCACATCTGCTTCCCGTTGTTATATTACATTCGAAGTTATAGGAGTATAAAGAAATTTAGGGTTACCTGCAGCGAATTTTTTCAAATAATCGAAAGCTTAATATTTGCTGTTTATTGTCACTACAACATCATTACCAATTGAAAATTCTACGATAAAACCGTTTAATAAAAATTTTGCAATTAAACACAAAACCAATAATAGCTGGCAACCCTTTCGTGGCTTTTCAACCAAATTTGGCCTGAATAATTTTCATAATAGGTTTCATTAATTGTATGAACTTTGTATTGATTTCATGACTGCACTGGAAGTTATAGCACAAAAAGTTTTATTTTCCTGAGCGAATTTTCAAAACCAAAGACACAAAAATTACCATAGCTGGCAGCACCAATCGAATTTTCCAACCAAATTTCTATCAAACAGAGTTTAGAGTAATGTTCAGCTACTGTGTCAGTTTCATGAAAATCTGGTAAATTATTCACATTTCATAGGGTAAAAGGCAGTTTTTTTCTTTGTAATTTTTCAAGAAGGCACTACTGGCACAGAATTGCCTACAATTCAAAATCGCTTCTTTCAGACCTGGTCCTACTGAAGTCCAATGCATTCTGTAAATTTTATTAATTCTGTTTATCGGATCGTGAGTTTCCGTGAGCAGAAGTTTTTGATGCTAAAACTATAGATTAACTGGGAGAGGATTACCGTTCTTGTCCGACATGAAATTTCCAACGTTTTACTTTGAACGTGCAGATTAAGCATAAGATTTGTAAACAGATTGGTTTTATTCTAAGAAACGGACATTTTTTAGGATATTCGATGGTTTGAATGTTTTCACTTGCACATTTTTATTTTTTCAATGTTAAGACACCAAAATTATCATAGCTGGCAGCTCCAACCCAATTTTTCAACCAAAGTTCTACCAAACGTGGTTAGAAGTAAGGTCCAGCTACTGCATGAAATTCGTCAAAATCGAACGATTGAATCAGAATTTATAGGGCTAAAAGCAGTTATCTTTTTTAGTGATTTTTCAAGATGGCATCGCTGGCACAAAATCGCTCGGATTTCAGAATCACTTCTATCAGACTTGGTCCTATTTAAGACCAATACATTCCGCAAATTTCAATTAATTCTGCTTATTGGATCATGGGTTTCCGTGAACAGAAGTTTTTGATGCTAAAAATATAGGTAAATTGGGCAAGGGTTACCAGGCGTTACCGTTATACCATATCGAAGAGAAGCGGCAATTTTTCAAGATAGACGATGATTTGGAGATTTTGACTTTCAGTGCCTGCCCTAGCTGCAGGGTTGCCAGCACGCTCAAATCTACAACCAAATAATATAAATATGTCCTGAAAATTTCGTAATGATTCAAAAGCTCTGTCAAAAGTTATCGCAATATAAAAATTTTCAAGTTTTCCCGTTCTCTTTTTAGGCACCCAGCGCAAACAAGGGGTTAAAAAATTCCAAAACATTATCCGATTCACATGTAAAACACGTTCGAAATTTATTTCGTTAACTTTATTTTTGTAAAAATTATTTGTGTACGGAATAATAGGTATATTAAAAATATCACTAAAATGGCCGCCGGCGCCAAAGGATTTAAGATTATTATTTTTTTGTGAGACTTGGCACTATTCTGCATATACACCAATGTGTCCTGAAAATTTCAGTTCAATCGGATGGCGCGTTCCTGAGATTTTTTCACTGAAATTTTTTGATGATATATATAGATATATATATATATATATATATATATATATATATATATATATATATATATATATATATATATATTTATATATATATATATATATATATACATATATATATATATATATATATATATATATATATATATATATATATATATATATATATATATATATATATATATATATATATATATATATATATTATATATATATACAGCCTTGGCCAAAAGTTTGAGCCCACCCTATTTTTCGGCTGTAGATTAAAAATACTTAAATGCTTGTTATTCATCAGTTGTTCCTCATCGGCGAGGCTACTTGTTAACTGCAATAAAATGATTTCAGAAAGTTTTTCGAAAAACCCGGACACGAGATGAATAATAATAGAAAATTCCGCAATTTTCTTATATAAGCCTTAGCAGTTTGTTGGTCTGTTGCAGTTTGCGTAAAAATTCTTTTTTCTCGAAAATGTCCAAAACAAAGGAGGTAAGTTCAGATATGCGTGCACAAATTCAATTGCTACATGCAGAAGGGTTCAGTTCAAGAAAAATTGCCGTACGCATTGGATGTTTGCGCGAAGCGGTTCGTTCGACTATTCGACGATTTGAGCAAACCGGTTCACATAAGGATTTAACAAAGAGCGGTCGAAAGAGAATAACAACCGTACAGGAGGACCGTTTGATGGTACGTGCATCTTTGAGAGATTGGAAAAAACATCTGCCAAGTTAGCTGCTGAGCTGTCCGACGAGTTTGGGAAAAATTTGTCATCCAGAACAGTACGAAGACGCCTGTGCGAAAAAGGGCTGAGAAGCTGTAAGGCGAGAAAAAAGCCGTGGCTGTCACAAAAAAATCAGAAAATTCGACTGGGCTCGGAGGCATCAACATCTCACCGAAGAAGATTGGTCGAATGCTATCTGGTCACACGAATCTAATGTTGAAGTAAGTTCTCAAAATGTTGTGTTTTTATCTGAAAGCATCTAATAAGCTCAAGGTTACAAGCATTTTATGTAATGGGCTATTTTCAAGGAGATGTTTTTTTTTCACTTATTGCAGATTTTTGGAACACCGGGTGCGGTCTTTGTGCGACGACAAATTGGTGAAGCGTACCAACCACAGTGTGTGGTACCAACTGTGAAACACGGAGGAGGCAGCATAATGGTTTGGGGTTGCATTGCTTCAAGCGGAGTTGGAAGTTTATGTTTGTGTGAAGGTCGAATGGATTCTTCAAAATACATTTCAATACTTGGAAATGTACTTTTCGAATCGGCCGTCAAGATTTTTGGGGAAACCAATCTTGATCATGTTCGATTCCAGCAAGACAACGCACCCTGCCACAAGTCTCGTGTTGAAATGAGCTGGTTCCGTGAGCATGGTGTAGATTTGTTAGAATGGCCTCCTCAGTCTCCAGATCTTAAACCGATGGACCATTTATGGAGCATTCTGAAAAGAAGGATCCATGACCGACCCATAACTTCCAAAGCAAGTTTAATTTGTGCTTTGAAAGAAGAGTGGGAATCAATTACTTTGGAAGAATGCAAACACCTAATTTCCACTATGCAATAGACTTTCCACTATGTGCAACAAAATATTGACTTATTTTAATAAAACAATATGAATACTAATTATATTTGACATTTTCTTTCAACCAATATCAAAGCGTTTTGATTTTTGGGGTGGGCTCAAACTTTTGGCCAAGGCTATATATATATATATATATCTATATATATATATATATATATATATATATATATATATATATATATATATATATACATATATATATATATATATATATATATATATATATATGTATATATATATATATATATATATATATATATATAGATATATATATATATATATATATATATATATATATATATATATATATATATATATATATATATATATATATATATATAGAGATATGAATTTTTTGCCAAAGTGATTTTAATACTAATGTTCTTTAGTAAAAAACGTTTTGCTATAAGCAAGATGCAATCTTTGAATGAATAGCAAGAAGGTATTATAAAGTTTTAGGTTTTCTTGATGTATTCGATCGAGATCGGCGATTTTTAACCTTAGATTCATAAATATCCATTGGAGTTACACTATTCATAAACATTCGTCTCTCAGGCGAACATATTATATTGGTGATTTTTTGTTAAAGAACACAAAGAGCAATAAAACACTTAAAATCTTTCAGTATGTGTATTAATCATTAATTTTCTGCAATAAAAATAAACACAATGGTAAGTGTCAGCAATCGACACATAATAAATCGTGTTTATCTATAGCCTAAAATGTACCTGAAAGCATCAAAAAATTTACTGTACCATTCTAGGGTTAAACACGTTGTATGTTTTCAGTCTGTGGCGATCGATCAGATGGTTGATTAGCACATGTATTTCTGTAAGTAAGCAAACCAGCTCATGATGATTTAACAGAACGGCCGTGAAATGGCGACAATATATGCAAGAATCTTTTTTATTTCATTTAAGCTACGTAAGCTGATTGCCGCGAATGCATATCCAATTTTTTTTGTACTTGCATATTCGATGAGGAGGCACAGTTTCATTCATTCATCTGTGAGAACTAGTTTTTTGGTAGCCTGATATTCGGTGAACGTAAATCACAGCGCTGAAATCGATTTTTACTACGTCCAAAATACAAATCGTAACTATATTACGCATGATTCTTCAATTCGAACATACGCTGTTTGTATATAAATTTAAATTGTATATAATAAATCGTTCGACAAAAAGAGGAGAATAGTTTATTTTTAAAATAAATTAAGACAGATATCAAAATTGCATTGAAGGTGCATATGGTTCCATTACAAAAAATTCTAATTATGTACATCAACTCATGACTTTAATAAACAGTACTTGAATTCAAGTCTATCTTGTAACTTTCAAAATCTTTAATTTTGAAAATGAAGCAAACCAATAACTGTTTAAGATAAATTGTTAATTATTATTTGGAATCAAAATATATTGTTTATGTAAAGGGTTACTTATGAAAATGAAATTAAAAAACATTTTAAATTATTTATAATTTTATTTCGAAGAACATTATATTATTTTTACGTTTACAAAAGCATGCAAAACATTCAGTTAAAAATTTTTATAAATTAAGCACTTATATAATTATTGTTAAAATTGTTTTGTGTTTTTTTTTCTTGAAAGCTTATTTTATAAACAACGTCTTTTGAATCGATAGGGTACTGAACTACCATCCTCTAAAAATCTGCATTTTTCGCTTTTGGGTTTACATTTCTTAATTTCGGGGGTTGTAACTACCTCATGATCGGCAGTTCGGCGTATGTTTTGAGAAAGTATGGAGATGCTATCTCTTTCGATAGGGTTCAAAATAATGTTTTTCATTGTTTCAAATTTTATTTTTTTGGAGGCTTCATAAGTCAAACGGATGCCTTTCACTTTGCATTCAGTTTTAATAGAGTTATCCGTCGTTCTAAAGTAATCATAGGCATAAGTTTTTGGGCCACCACACACAAATTTTGTTATATAGCTTCCCGGTTCGTGGCATTCAAGTTCATCTGTCATATCTCGAACAAGTTCATCTGTTGGTGGATCATACTCACCTTCGCGACTTTTATAAATAACAGAATCGGTAGATATATAGTTTCAGTCGAGCCTGTGTAGTAGTATGAACTGCTGTACAAAACGTTGACGGTGGATAAAGGTAAACACCAGTTGACGATTAATGTTTCTTCGTTGACAGGGAGTAGATGATGCACTTCTATTGCAGAATTTGTTAACAAACTATAAAGCTCGCCTGGATTATTTATTATGCTTGTTTTTAGTTGATTTTCACGCTGACCGAATTTTCCCCAGAAGGAGTTTAGAATCAACTTGGCTAGAGATCTTAGTCCTGGATTGTTTATAATTTCAGAGAATTTAGGTTTTATTCCTTCATTTTCAAGAAAGTTTTTAATATATTTCTTTCTTTCTTCATCAGTTGCAAATTTACTAAGCTAGTCTGATGCCTGTTGCTTCGTTTTAATAAACTTGTTCATCATTTTGGTAAATAATCCACCCGAGCGGGTCAGTTTATCATATTGTTCTGATTCATAGCTCCATATTTCACACACCTCCAACAATTTATATCCTCTACTTAAAGCTGCATTAATCTCATCAATCTCTCAGGTCCCTACGAGAGCTCTCTCATCATCGGTGTTTGAACAGTTGGCAGCCTGAATTTTTGCTTCACTACAAGCACGACACAGCGAAAACATTAGTTTATTATTTTGTTTAATATGAAGAAACGTGTGATATAATCCTTCTGGTGGTAAAATCATGCACTTTATCAATCCTACAGTGTTCTGTTAATCTATTTCAAAATTTTCATTATTTCCAACATGTAATTTTGGGTGACCAATCGGAAATTTGCCATTTTTGCACACCCATGGGTACAGTGAACATATATCGACATATATAATATTTTCACCAGGTTTACATTCGTAAAACATAAGAGCATTTCCCGTTCGACCACATAAAAAGCATCACGAGGATTCAATGTTGTGTTTACCAGTAGAGGATGACCTTTCAAATATTTCATGCCTTAATTCTTTTCCATTTGTCTACAAAAATCACACTCCCACATTTCGATAACTTCATATCCGTACGAACGTAAGCGCTCGGTTTTTACCACAGTTGCTTCATATCGCCTGTTTAAAGTATCATTGGGGTCATCATGAAGGAGAACATCGCAATCATGCATTAAACATGCAGTATGCCCGTGATAATAACAGCCATGGAATTCGAAAACCTGGTTTGTTTCCGGGCAGTATCCATCTACTTTGACACGATTCAACACTGCCTCTCTTTGCTTAAAAGCATGAAAGATACTAGTTTTGCGCTGATCTTCTTCCCATATTTTATTTATTTATTTATTAGCCAAACAAGGCATAAATACACACATATAAATACATGCAAATAAATTATTTTAAAAAGCAAGTGTACGGTACAAATAAATAACACATAAATAAATAACTAATTGAATAAACATATAAGTTTGAAATTGAAAATAAGTAAAATAACAATGAAATAAAAGAAAAACAATTAAAAACGATAATTAAATAAGAGCTTAAAAATTATGGTGTACAAATGGCTTGGATAAGGGAAGACTTGAAGGATAGTTTGGAAATCGTTGGGGAATAAAGGTTGCTAAAGCCATTGAAGACCCTGCAGCATCTATTCACTGGCTCATTAGCTGCATAGATGGTGGAATGTGGATATTCCTTTAGTAAACGATTGGACCTGGTGTTCCTTAAGGGGATATTTATCACAAATTTACTATTGATGAACTCAACTCTAATAACGCCTCTAATTACGTCAAATGTGAAGCAGGCCGATATCATCATTCTTCTGGATGCAAGTGAAGTTAAGCTTAAATGACCCAATCTAAACTCATACGGGGGTAAATTTTCGAAATCGTAAGGGTTGTACAGATCTCTTAGGGTGAAAAGTAAAAATTGTTTTTGAATGGACTCGAGTCTGTTATTGTGAATTTCGAAGGCTGGGCTCCAAATAATACAGGCGTATTCAAGAAGAGGGCGTACAAGTGCAGTGTATAATGATCTTGTAGCCCACAAGTTTTAGAACTCCTTGGCACGTCGTTTAATAAAGCCGAGCTGCTTATTCGCACGGGAAAGAATTTTGTCGTAGTGCAAGGTGAAACGAAGTTTCACATCCATCACAACACCGAGATCAACAGCGCTATCAACGCGAGTTAATAAGTTGTTGCCGAGAAAGTAAGTGTTCTGCGTAACCGTGCATTTACGGCTAAAACTATATCAACCATTGTATTGCTGTTTTCGATTGATTATCGGCATTCTGATAGCCGTTTCTTCGAATGATTCCAATAGTATGTTTCTTAGGGAAATTGCGTCGATATACAAGATTGCAGGCAGAAGCTATTGTTGTTGCCTCCAAAAACGGCTCAACATTACATTCTTCGAGGAACAGCTTTCTAAATTTTAAGCATGCATCGGTCAAAATTTGCACGTCACTAACACAATATTCGACAATATCACCCTGCATATTAAATTCTTCATCCTTATGTTCCACCTAAGAAAAGTCTTCCGTTCTTCGATTTTTATACATTGGGCTCGTGCTGTTTAATTTCACCGGTTGCATTTTCTCCTAGAACTTTTTCCTCAATAACTCTTTCTTGACGTGATTCGAAATCATAAAATATATATAATTCGCCTTTAAGTTTTGGTCGCCTTTTGTCTGGTTGAATGTAACGCAAATGGCCTTGAGGAACATGCATGTCACAGACCTTGCAAAAATATTCTCCACAAACGTGGTTTCTGTTTGTCTTAAATGTTTTTAGGCAGCCCACACATCTTTTTATCTGTTCACAAACACTGCTCTTATTTAAAGATCCACAAGCTTTGTGATGATTGAAACATTCTTGTCCCCTAAAGTAACGTTTGCAAACATTACCTAAAATTTCATTTATATCCTTAGGGCAGGATGGAGATAGTTGACATTGGGGGCATGTTCCTCCACATCTGTGATCATTTTTGGTATTGTATGATACATGACACTTTTTACAAAAATAGTTGCAACAGAATGCCGCTATGAGCGAGGTTATGACGTTGGAATGACCCTCGTGGTACAGTAGATTCAAACGTTTTCCACTACCAAACCCCTCAAAAATAACATCTCTGCCTTTTGTTGTACCATACTGGTAAACAATAATCTTATATTCCTTTAGATACTCCTGAAATTTGCGAAGTACTTGAATTCCCGCTCCTTCGAATGGTATAGTAATTTGCGCCATATTTAATACTTCTAAAGCACGCTGTGTTTGAAGCTTCCCGGTATCTTTTCGAACTTTGATATAATCGGCATCTTTTTCAATATTCGCTAATGCGACCGCTAGGGTTCTTGGAAGACATAAGCCATCCTTATTGTTGATTGTTACTATTCCTCTGCGCATCGCACATTCTTCGTTGAATGTATTATACTTCCTTCCGCGGTCAGTTCCTCTTCCCTGGGGTAAATGAACCGCTGTTACCCCCAAACAAAATGTGTCCGTGCTAAGTACTGTAATGGTTTAAACAATATAAATATATAATATGGTTAAAAAAAACATATAAATATAAAATATGGCAAAAAAACAGTGAAGAAAGTATACTTTTATCATTACCTGCTGAATTGCTTTGAAAAATGTTTGAGATTAATTCTCAAAATTCTCCCAACTTAACCTCCAAGGCAGGTCTAAAGCTGAGCCAGCCTGGGCTTCTCTCCTTAAAACTCTCCCCGCAGAAGGTTATTCCAACCTGATCAGTTGATAGGAGGCCTCTCGAAGCATACTGGATAATTTCTTCAATGGAGCCCTTAATCAAAGATGAAGGCTCCACATTTGAAGGTGGGGCACTAATTTTGAATTCAAGTTTCCGGCCTAGAGTATACAAACGTTTTATATGAGCTATACAATCTCTATAAAATATATTTTTTTTCATCTTAAGGCAGATTAACTAGCACGTCTAGTCACTTTGAATATCCAATTAAGAATGGGATAAACCAGATCGTTTCGGCAAATTTATAGTAACCAGGTCTGAAATAATTTTTATGTTGAGACGATTTATTCCAAAGATAACGAAATATTGTGAAGCGATGATGCTAGAATTCATACTTGATTTAATAAACAATTTCTTAGCCCTCTCACTACTCCACACGATCAGGTAATATATCTATTATTGACTACTGATCTTTGTATAGTAAGTTTTCATTCCCAATACTTTTTTTGAACAAAAATTCACGCTGCTTGGAAATATAGGAGTACTTCAAAATTTACGAAAACGCTCGCCGCCGAAAAAAGGTATAGGATATCTGAATTTTAGCAAATCGTGGACCTACTTACTAAATACATCTACGTTCTCCGAAAGTTTCAGCTCAATCGGATCTGCCACTCCAGAGATTATCTCCCTTAATCATTTTGATGATATATATATATATATATATATATATATATATATATATATATATATATATATATATATATATATATATATATATATATATATATATATATATATATATATATATATATATAAAGAAAGTTGAATTTTTGGCGAAACGAGTTTAATACTACTTTTCTTCGAAAATTAGTAAAAAGCAAAATCGGATTGCAAGGTTATTGGACAGGTATGTAAACAAGGGGCTCGTGCCGGTAAAAAACAGGTTGACAATTAAAGTTTTTTAGTAAGCTTGAACTGTGAGCTGCACGACAGATCGTATAGGCTGTAGTAAAATATTTTTCATTGCCCGTTCTAGCAACTTTAGCTAATTTCGTATACCAACGAAAAATATTTTACTACGGCCTATACGATATGTCGTGCAGCTCACAGTTCAAGTTCACTAAAAAACTTTAATTGTCTACCTATTTTTTACCTGCACGAGCCCCTTGTTTACACACCTTTCCAATAAGCCTGCAATCCGATTTAGCTTTTTTTCGGATGAGCGCATCCACAGAAAAGTGTGGTGAGCTGTTCCTTCTTGATGCAACAGTAGATTTTCTTTTTTTTCTTATTTTGCAATTTGCATTTCTATTTTGTACTCCATTGCTTCACACCGGTTGATTATATTTCTGCCGCTCCAACTAAGCTTGGTGAGTTAGTCACTCTTATTTATGTCAATATTCCATACCATGCATATTTCTTGTGGATCTTACGAATTTTAGAAACTTGAACTTGACCGCTATGCAATTAAGGTTTTGTTGTTGTTTCTTTATGAGCAAAATTAAAAAACGTCTACTTATTCACCCATTCATGTAGATAACCATGAGCAATGTCTTTTATGCTTGCGGTCGGTGAGGGTTATCATGCACTGTATAATATACTGAGCTAACCATGCATGAGTAATGATGTGCCGCGGGAACATTCCCGAGTCGGAAACTTCCCGTTCGGGGAATATTCCCGAAATTTTTCAATGTACCGGGAATATTCCCGAAACATAAACAAATTACATAAATGTTTGTTTCGTTCACTTTTTGCTTTTAAAGCTTTTTGTGACGTTCACCAAAAATTAAATTGAGCAAGCTGTAATTTTTTCAGCTTTGTAAGTTTTAGGTTGTTGTGTTTTATGTTATTGCAATTAATATTTAAATCCTTATTTCTATAAAAACCTGAAGATAAAGAAAAATATTTTTACTTTACAATTCAAGTCGATTACTTTTGCTTCATTTATACATATGTATTTGAAGATACTTTTTCCGCAATACCAATTTTTCCTGTTTTTCAAATTTATCGAGGATTCGATCGGTGCGCGGTGCAATGGGCATTTCAGCAAACACAGAGCTTTTTGGACGCGTGCCACTTCATCACCTCCTCTCGCCCGCTTATTTTGTTACCATTCCAGTTACCTTTCAGTCAGCGACTTGAAAAGTAGAGTGAATTATTTTATACTTTACTTATTTATTAATTTTATTATTAATTTTATGATCGAAATATTTTATGTTGAAATTAATGTTTTTTTTTATGTGTGAAACGATATTTTTTTCCATTATAATGAATAAACATGAAAAATAAGTTATTGATTATGACTTCTGTAGCTTCATGTTAACCCCAAACAACATAAAAACTAATCGTTTTGATTTTGAATTTCCGGAAATGTTCCTTAAATTCCCGGAAATGTTCCTTAAATTCCCGGGAATATTCCCAATCAGGGGAACTTACCGGGAATTTATTAGATTTTGAATTTATTTCGGGTATTACGTAACAATATACTTAAAGATAATAAAAACTAATAATCAGACGTAATCTTGGCACTGTTCTCTAAACTCAGTTTTAAATTCCCGTTAAATTCCCCAAGTGGGAATGTTTCCGGGGAATGTAACAGGAATATTTCCATTTCGGGAATATTCCCGGGAACGGCACATCATTATGCATGAGCATATCAAACAAATTTTGCTGTCTGAATTCATGATCGCCTGATACAATATTATGTGTTATCTACTTCGATAGGGATATTTAATTAAAAACAGCACAATCAAATAAAAAAACATAGTCTCAACTTTCAATAATTATTTAATTATTAATAACCAAAGATCAGTAGTCAATAATAGATATTTTACCTGATCGTGTGGAGTAGTGAGAGGCTAAAAAATATTTATTGAATCGAGTATGAATTCTAGCATCATCGCTTCACGATATTTCGTTATATTTGGAATAAATCAACTCAACATAAAAATTATTTCAGACCTGGTTACTATAAATTTGCCAAAACGATCTGGTTTATCCCATTCTTAATTGGATATTCAAAGTGACTAGACGTGCTAGTTAATCTGCCTTAAAATGAAAAAAATTATATTTTATGAAAAAAATTATATTTTACAGAGATTGTATAGCTCATATAAAACGTTTTAATACTCGAGGCCGGAAACTTGAATTCAAAATTAGTGCCCCACCTTCAAATGTGGAGCCCTCATCTTGGATTAAGAGCTCTATTGAAGAAATTATCCAGTATGCTTCGAGAGGCCTCCAATCAACTGATCAGGTTGGAGTAACCTTCTGCAGGGAGAGTTTTAAGGAGAGAAGCCCAGGCTGGCTCAGCTTTAGACCTGCCTTGGAGGTTAAATTGGAAGATATTTGGGAATTAATCTCAAACATTTTTCAAAACAATTCAGCAGGTAATGATAAAAGTATACTTTCTTCACTGTTTTTTAACCATATTTTATATTTATATTGTTTAAACCATTATAGGACTAAGCACAGACACTTCTGGTGTGGGGGTAACAGCGGTTCATTTACCCCAGGGAAGAGGAACTGACCGCGGAAGGAAGTATAATACATTCAACGAAGAATGTGCGATGCGCAGAGGATTAGTAACAATCAACAATAAGGATGGCTTATGTCTCCCAAAAGCCCTAGCGGTCACATTAGCGAATATTGAAAAAGATGCCGATTATATCAAAGTTCGAAAAGATACCGCGAAGCTTCAAACACAGCGTGCTTTCGAAGTATTAAATATGGCGCAAATTACTATACTATTCGAAGGAGCGGGAATCCAAGTACTTCGCAAATTTCAGGAGTATCTAAAGGAATATAAGATTATTGTTTACCAGTATGGTACAACAAAAGGCAGAGATGTTATTTTTGAGGGGTTTGGTAGTGGAAAACGTTTAAATTTACTGTACCACGAGGGTCATTACAACGTCATAACCTCGCTCAAAGCGGCATTCTGTTGCAACTATTTTTGTGAAAAGTGTCATGTATCATACAATACCAAAAATGATCACAGATGTGGAGGAACATGCCCCCAATGTCAACTATCTCCATCCTGCCCTAAGCATATAAATGAAATTTTAGGTAATGTTTGCAAACGTTACTTTAGGGGACAAGAATGTTTCAATCATCACAAAGCTTGTGGATCTTTAAATAAGAGCAGTGTTTGTGAACAGATAAAAAGATGTGTGGACTGCCTAAAAACATTTAAGACAAACAGAAACCACGTTTGTGGAGAATATTTTTGCAAGGTATGTGACATGCATATTCCTCAAGGCCATTTGCGTTACATTCAACCAGACAAAAGGCGACCAAAACTCAAAGGCGCATTATATATATTTTATGATTTCGAATCACGTCAAGAAAGAGTTATTGAGGAAAAAGTTCTAGGAGAAAATGCAACCGGTGAAATTAAACAGCACGAGTCCAATGTATGTGTGTTTCAACAAAGATGCGATCAATGCTTAAATTTCGAATCCGAAACTAGAATATGCACAAAATGTGGAATAAGAGAGCATGTGTTAAAAAGAGATCCTGTGGAAATATTTCTAGATTTTGTGCTAAATCAGAGAAAATTATTTCAAAATGTTGTTGTAATTGCACACAACGATCATCAATTCATACTGAGCTACACTCTTCAAAACATGGATTTAAATCCCGAGTTAATTATGCGCGGAACCAAGATTATACTTATGCAGCTGGATAATGTCAAAATTATAGATTCACGAAACTATTTTCCAATGGCTCTGTCAAAATTACCGAAAGCATTTGACTAACCACCTGTATATAAAAAGGGCTAATTTCCACATCTTTTTGATGCAATAGAAAATGAAAATTATATTGGTAAACTTCCTAACATGAAATATTATAGCCCTGATATGAAAATCGAAGAACGGAAGACTTTTCTTAGGTGGAACATAAGGATGAAGAATTTAATATGCAGGGTGATATTGTCGAATATTGTGTTAGTGACGTGCAAATTTTGACCGATGCATGCTTAAAATTTAGAAAGCTGTTCCTCGAAGAATGTAATGTTGAGCTGTTTTTGGAGGCAACAACAATAGCTTCTGCCTGCAATCTTGTATATCGACACAATCTCCCTAAGAAACATACTATTGGAATCATTCCAAGAAACGGCTATCAGAATGCCGATAATCAATCGAAAACAGCAATACAATGGTTGATATGGGAAGAAGACCAGCGCAAAACTAGTATCTTTCATGCTTTTAAGCAAAGAGAGGCAGTGTTGAATCGTGTCAAAGTAGATGGATACTGCGCGGAAACAAACCAGGTTTTCGAATTCCATGGCTGTTATTATCACGGGCATACTGCATGTTTAATGCATGATTGCGATGTTCTCCTTCATGGTGACCCCAATGATACTTTAAACAGGCGATATGAAGCAACTGTGGTAAAAACCGAGCGCTTACGTTCGTACGGATATGAAGTTATCGAAATGTGGGAGTGTGATTTTCGTAGACAAATGGAAAAGAACTAAGGCATGAAATATTTGAAAGGTCATCCTCTACTGGTAAACACAACATTGAATCCTCGTGATGCTTTTTATGTGGTCGAACGGGAAATGCTCTTATGTTTTACGAATGTAAACCTGGTGAAAATATTATATATGTCGATATATGTTCACTGTACCCATGGGTGTGCAAAAATGGCAAATTTCCGATTGGTCACCCAAAATTACATGTTGGAAATAATGAAAATTTTGAAATAGATTAACAGAACACTGTAGGATTGATAAAGTGCATGATTTTACCACCAGAAGGATTATATCACACGTTTCTTCATATTAAACAAAATAATAAACTAATGTTTTCGCTGTGTCGTGCTTGTAGTGAAGAAAAAACTCAGGCTCCTAACTGTTCACACACCGATGATGAGAGAGCTCTCGTAGGGACTTGGGTGATTGATGAGATTAATGCAGCTTTAAGTAGAGGATATAAATTGTTGGAAGTGTATGAAATATGGAGCTATGAATCAGAACAATATGATATACTGACCCGCTCGGGTGGATTATTTACCAAAATGATGAACAAGTTTATTAAAACGAAGCAACAGGCATCAGATTAGCTTAGTAAATTTGCAACTGATGAAGAAAGAAAGAAATATATTAAAAACTTTCTTGAAAATGAAGGAATAAAACCTAAATTCTCTGAAATTATAAACAATCCAGGACTAAGATCTCTAGACAAGCTGATTCTAAACTCCTTCTGGGGAAACTTCGGTCAGCATGAAAATCAACCAAAAACAAGCATAATAAATAATCCAGGCGAGCTTTATAGTTTGTTAACAAATTCTGCAATAGAAGTGCATCATCTACTCCCTGTCAACGAAGAAACATTAATCGTCAACTGGTGTTTACCTTTATCCACCGTCAATGTTTGTATAGCAGTTTATACTACTACACAGGCTCGACTGAAACTATACAGCTACCTAGAACAGCTCGGTGATAGAGTTTTGTATTATGACACCGATTCTGTCATTTATAAAAGTCGCGAAGGCGAGTATGATCCAACAACAGATGAACTTGTTCGAGATATGACAGAGGAACTTGAATGCCACGGACCGAAATTTGTGTGCGGTGGCCCAAAAAATGATGCCTATGAGTACTTTAGAACGACGGATAACTCTATTAAAACTGAATGCAAAGTGAAAGGCATCCGTTTGACTTATGAAGCCTCCAAAAAAATAAAATTTGAAACAATGAAAAACATTATTTTGAACCCTATCGAAAGAGATAGCATCTCCATACTTTCTCAAAACATACGCCGAAATGCCAATCATGAGGTAGTTACAACCCCCGAAATTAAGAAATGTAAACCCAAAAGCGAAAAACGCAGATTTTTAGAGCATGGTAGCTCAGTACCCTATGGATTCAAAAGACGTTGTTTATAAAATAAGCTTTCAAGAAAAAAACTCTAGCGCACCTGAACCGCTAGAATAACTAATGTTCGAAGAACAGTAGAAGAATCGTGCAGGTTTTGAGTGCATATTCCACCACGTGAGCTGCTTATTACGGCCAAACTGTTTCAAACGCCACGTTCTACTTTGGTCTCAAGAATGCATTATAACTCATATGGTGGAAGGTTTCAGATATTACCACTGGCATGAATTTCAACGTTTATGAGAGCAAAACACGGGTTAATTATATTCGTTATCAGTTGCTTATTTCACATAATTTTGAAAGCAGCATCTCATATAACATCAATGAAGAAAATGCTCAGTGCCTGCAGCACTGTAAATGAAGTTGGTGTTTGGGGCTGCGATCCGAAAAATTTGCAGAACTTTGCGAATTGCAAGATTGATTATTTATTTTAATTGTAAATGTTTCCGGTATGAACACTAACTGTAAGCGTTTATTGATACAAAAGTAGCACAACCGACTCGTGCTGGCAACCTTTCGCCAGTATCAAAGCCAAAAATATATCACATCTGCTTCACGTTGTTATATTACATTCGAAGTTATAGGAGTATAAAGAAATTTAGGATTACCTGCAACGAGTTTTTTGAAATAATGGAAAGCTTAATATTTGCTGTTTATTGTCACTACAATATCATTACCAATTGAAAATTCTACGATAAAACCGCTTAATAAAGATAATGCAAACAAACACAAAACCAACAATAGCTGGCAACCCTATCGTGGCTTTTCAACCAAATTTGGCCTGAATAATTTTTATAGTAGGTTCCATTAATTGTATGAAATTCGTACTGATTTCATGACTGCACTGGAAGTTATAGGGCAAAAAGTTTTATTTTCCTGAGCGAATTTTCAAATCCAAAGACATAAAAATTACCATAGCTGGCAGTACCAATCGAATTTTTCAACCAAATTTCTATCAAACAGAGTTTAGAGTAAGGTTCAGGTACTGTGTCAATTTCATGAAAATCTAGTAACTTATTCAAATTTCATAGGGCAAAAAGCAGTTTTTTTTCTTTGTAATTTTTCAAGATGGCACCACTGGCACAGAGTTGCCCACAATTCAAAATCGCTTCTATCAGACCTGGTCCTACTTAAGTCCAATGCATTCTGTAAATTTCAATGGTATCTGATTATTGATTCGTGAGTTCCCGTGAACAGAAGTTTTTGATGCTAAAATATAGGTTGACTGGGAAAGGGTTACCGTTCTTGTCCGACATGAAATTTCCAAAGTTTTACTTTGAACGTGTAGATAAAGTATAAGATCTGTATACAGATTGGTTTTAATGTAAGAAACGGACAGTTTTTGGAAATTCGATGGTTGAATGTTTGCACTTCCAAATTTTTATTTTTTCAAATTTAAGACACCAAAATTATCATAGCTGGCAGCTCCAACCGAATTTTTCGACCAAATTTCTACCAAACGTGGTTTTAAATAAAGTTCAGCTACTGTGTGAATTTCGTCAAAATCGAACGATTCAATCAGAATTTATAGGGCTAAAAGCAGTTATCTTTTTTAGTGATTTTTCAAGATGGCACCACTGGCACAGAACGAGCCACATTTCAAAATCACTTCTATCAGACCTGGTCCTATATAGGACCAATACATTCTGCAAATTTCAATTAATTCTGCTCATTGCATCGTGAGTTTCCGTGAACAGAAGTTTTTGATGCTAAAAATATAGGTAAATTGGGCAAGGGTTACCAGGCGTGCCCGTTATACCATATCAAATTTTATTTTTTTTTTTATGTAAACAAAGCACAAGATTTACATATAAGTGGCTTTTTTTTGAAGAAGCGGTAGTTTTTCAAGAGAGACGATGATTTGAAGGTTTTCACTTTCAGTGCCTGCCCTAGCTACAGGGTTGTCAGCACGCTCATGAAAAGCTACACAAATCTACAACTAAATAATACCAATATGTCTTAAAAATTTCGTAATGATTGAATAACTCTGTCAAAAGTTATCACAATTTAAAAATTTTCAAGTTTTCCCGTTCTGTTTTTTGGCACCCAGCGCACACATGGGGTTAAAAAATTCCAAAACATTATCCGATTCACATGTAAAACACGTTCGAAATTTATTTCGTTAACTTTATTTTTGTAAAAATTATTTGTGTACGGAATAATAGGTATATTAAAAATATCACTAAAATGGCCGCCGGCGCCCATGGGTTAAAGATTATTAACTTTTTGTGAGACCTGGCACTATTCTGCATATACACCAATGTGTCCTGAAAATTTCAGCTCAATCGGATGGCGCGTTCCTGAGATTTTTTCACTGAAATTTTTTGATGATATATATATATATAGAAATATGAATTTTTGGCCAAAGTGATTTTAATACTAATGTTCTTCTTCGAACATTAGTAAAAACACAAAACAATTTTAACAATAATTATATAAGTGCTTAATTTATAAAAACTCTAGCGCACCTGAACCGCTAGAAACACTAATGTTCGAAGAACAGTAGAAGAATCGTCCAGGTTTTGAGTGCATATTCTACCACATGAGCTGCTTATTACGGCCAAATTGTTTCAAATGCCACGTTTTACTTTTGTCTCAAGAATGCATTATAACTCATATGGAAGAAGGTTTCAGATATTACCACTGGCATGAATTTCAACGTTTATGAGAGCAAAACACGGGTTAATTATATTCGTTATCAGTTGTTTATATCACAAAATTTTGAAAGCAGCATTTCATATAATATCAATTAAGAAAATGCTCAGTGCCTGCAGCACTGTAACTGAAGTTGGAGTTTGGGACTGCGATCCGAAAAATTTGCAGAACTTTGGGAATTGAAACATCGGTTATTTATTTTCATTGTAAATGTTTCCGGTATGAATACTAACTGTAAGCATTTATTGATACAAAAGTAGTACAACCGACTCGTGCTGGCAACCTTTCGCCAGTATCAAAGCCAAGAATATATAACATTTGCTTCACGTTGTTTTATAACATTTGAAGTTATAGGAGTATAAAGAAATTTAGGGTTACCTGCAGCGAGTTTTTTCAAATAATCGAAAGCTTAATATTTGCTGTTTATTGTCACTACAATATCATAACCAATTGAAAATTCTACGATAAAACCGCGTAATAAAGATATTGCAAACAAACACAAAACCAACTATAGTGACTATCATGGCTTTTCAACCAAATTTGGCTTAAATAATGTTTATAAAAGGTTCCATTAATGTGAAATTTATGAAATTCGTATTGATTTCATGACTGCACTGGAAGTTATAGGGCAAAAAGTTTTATTTTCCTGAGCGAATTTTCAAAACCAAAGACACAAAAATTACCATAGCTGGCAGCACCAATCAAATTTTTCAACCAAATTTCTATCAAATAGAGTTTTAAGTAGGGTGCAGCTACTGTGTCAATTTCATGAAAATCTGGTAACTTATTCACATTTCATAGGGCAAAAAGCATTTTTTTTCTTTGTAATTTTTCAAGATGGCACCACTGGAACAGAGTTGCCTACAATTCAAAATCGCTTCTATCAGACCTTGTCCTACTTAAGTCCAATGCATTCTGTAAATTTCAATTCTATCTGATTATTGATTCGTGAGTTCCCGTGAACAGAAGTTTTTGAAGCTAAAAATATAGGTTAACTGAGAAAGGGTTACCGTTCTTGTCCGACATGAAATTTCCAAAGTTTTACTTTGACTGTGTAGATTGAGCATAAGATTTGTATACAGATTGGTTTTATTGTAGAAACGGACATTTTTTAGGATATTCGATGGTTTGAATGTTTTCACTTCCAAATTTTTATTTTTTCAAATTTAAGACACCAAAATTATCATAGCTGGCAGCTCCAACCGAATTTTTTAACCAAATTTTTACCAAACGTGGCTTGAAGTAAGGTACAGCTACGGTACGAGTTTCGTTAAATTCGAACGATTCAATCAGAACTTATAGGGCTAAAAGCAGTTATCTTTTTTAGTGATTTTTCAAGATGGCACCACTGGCACAGAATCACCCGCAATTCAAAATCACTTCTATCAGACCTGGTCCCATTTAAGATCAATACATTCTGCAAATTTCAATTAATTCTGCTAATTGGATCGTGAGTTTCCGTGAACAGAAGTTTTTGATGCTAAAAATATAGGTAACTTGGGCAAGGGTTACCAGGCGTGCCCGTTATACCATATCAAATTTTTTTTTTCGTTTGTGTAAACAAAGCACAAAATTTACATATGAGTGGCTTTTTTTTAAGAAACGACATTTTTTCAAGAGAGACGATGATTTGGAGGTTTTCACTTTCAGTGCATGCCTTAGCGACAGGGTTGCCCGCACGCCAAACGTACACTTATCTAGAACTAAATAAAACAAACATGTCCTGAAAATTTCGTAATGATTGAATAGCTTTGTCAAAAGTTATCGCAATTTAAACATTTTCAAATTTTCCCGTTCTCTTTTTAGGCACCCAGCGCACACATGGGTTTAGAAAATTCCAAAACGTTATCTGATTCACATGTAAAACTTGTTCGAACTTTATGTCGTTAACTTTATTTTTGCAAAAATTATTTGTGTACGGAATAATAGGTATATTAAAAAAATCGCTTAAATGGCCGCCGGCGCCAAAGGGTTAAAGATTATTAACTTTTTGTGAGACCTGGCACTATTCTGCATATACACCAATGTGTCCTGAAAATTTCAGCTCAATCGGATGGCACGTTCCTGAGATTTTTTCACTGAAATTTTTTGATGATATGTATATATATATATATATATATATATATATATATATATATATATATATATATATATATATATATATATATATATATATATATATATATATATATATATATATATATATATATATAGAAATATAAATTTTTGGCCAAAGTGATTTTAATACTAATGTTCTTCTTCGAACATTAGTAAAAATGTTAACTGAATGTTTTGCATGCTTTTGCAAACGTAAAAATAATATAATGTTCTTCGAAATAAAATTATAAATAATTTAAAATGTTTTTTAATTTCATTTTCATAAGAAACCCTTTACATAAACAATATATTTCTGTTCCAAATAATAAATAACAATTTATCTTAAACAGTTATTGGTTTGCTTCATTTTCAAAATTAAAGATTTTGAAAGTTAAAAGATAGACTTGATTTCAAGTACTGTTTATTAAAGTCATGAGTTGATGTACATAACTAGAATTTTTTATAATGGAACCATATGCACCTTCAATGGAATTTTGACATCTGTCTTAATTTGTTTTAAAAATAAATTATTCTCCTCTTTTCGAACGATTTATTATATACAATTTAAATTTATATACAAACAGCGTATGTTCGAATTGAAGAATCATGCGAAATATAGTTACAATTTGTATTTTGGACGTAGTAAAAATCGATATCAGCGATGTACTTTACGTTCACCGAATATCAGGCTACCAAAAAACTAGTTCTCACAGATGAATGAATGAAATTCTGCCTCCTCATCGAATACGCAAGTACGAAAAAAATTGGATATGCATTCGCGGCAATCAGCTTACGTAGCTTAAATGAAATAAAAAATCTAGCGCATCAAAACCGCTAGAAAACTAATTTTCGAAGAAATATCCTTTGAGTGGCAAAAAAATGTGGATAGACGTAATACACTTTTTTCTAGAATCATATCAACCATTCCTTATCCAAAGCAACAAAACGCAACTATAACACAAATGATGAAAATGTTCAGTGCTGGCAACACTTTCCGAACGAAGCAGCAATAAGTTTACCATAACAAGCTCATACTCAAATCAAATTATCCTTTGAATTTCGTTCTCATCGCAGGATACATACCAAATCTACTTCACGTTAAGTTAAACCCAACCAGTGAATTTCGTTTCGATTGAATCACTGCGCTGGAAGTTATACGGGTGAAAAGAATTTAAGGGTTACCACCCTTAAAATTTTTCAAATTTTTGAAGCGTTAACATTTGTTGCTAATTTTCATCGCAGGATCATTTCCATTTACAAATCTAATGACATAGTCGCTCAGTAAAGAAATTAAACAAAATTACCAAAATGGTCATAGCTGGCAGCCCTTTCATGATTTTTGTACGAAATTTCTACGACATTTGGTTCACATTAAGGTCCATTTACTGCGTGAACTTCGTTTTGATTTCTGCACTGGAACGGAAATTATAGGGAAGAAAGCTTTATGTTTCAGAGCAAATTTGTAAGATTTAGGAGACAAAAATCACCATAGCTGACAACTCTATATTTTTATTTTTCATCAAATGTTATCTAAAGTAAAATCCAAGTATGAATCTTGTCAAAATCTGATGGCTGAATCGGAAGTTATAGTATTAGGGTTAGCCGTATTTCAAAATCACTTCCGTCAAACCTGGTCCTAGCTAATACCAACATGTCCTGTAAATTTCAATATGATCGGATAATCCGGTCGTCAGTTCTCGTGAACAGAACTTTCGAGAGCTGAAAATAGAGGTAATTTGGTGATGGGTTGCCGTTCTTGTGCAAATCGGAATTTTGTAAATTTCAATTTGACATGATGGACAAAGACTAAAATTTAACAAGGATTTGAATTTTTTGTCAAAAATAAAAATTTTTCAGAATGTCAATGACTTGAAGGTTTTTTTCAGGAGCCTGCCGTAGCTACAGGGTTACTAGCACTATCTTGCACATCCACGTGTGCTAAATTTCACGATGATCCATTGTTTTTCTTAGAAGTAATGACAAATCAAAATTTGAAAATAAATCCTTGCCTACTTTTAGGCATGCTGCACCCACACACGGCTCAAAATTTCCAACATTTTAACATTAACAAGCTTAAAACATAATAAGTTTTTATTCGCAATTATTTATTTTAACAAAACTTTACACTGCTTAGAAATATAGGAGTACCTGAATATTCACTAAAACGCTCGCCGCCGCCAAAAAGTTTAGGATTTCTGAATTCTAGCAAGTCATACTATATACATTTACGTCCTCCAAAAATTTCAGCTCAATCGAATCGGCCACTCCAGAAATTATCTCGGAAAATCATTTTGCTGATATATATATATATATATATATATATATATATATATATATATATATATATATATATATATATATATATATATATATATATATATATATATATATCTATATATATAAAATATGAATTTTCGGCGAAACGAGTTTAATACTAGTTTTCTTCGAAAATTAGTAAAAAAGATTCATGCATATATTGTCGCCATTTCACGGCCGTTCTGTTGAATCATCGTGAGCTGGTTTGTTTACTAATAGAAATTTATGTGCTAATCAACCATCTGATCGATCGCTACAGACTGAAAACATACAACGTGTTTAACCCTAAAATGGTACAGTAAATTTTTGGATACTCTCAGGTACATTTTATGCTAAAAAAAACAACCATAGTATTATGTACATGATTTATTTTATCATTAGCTTTATGGCAGTCAGAATGGTCAGAGACCGCGCAAAACACAAACATATGTGTATCATTCATGTGTATACATCAACACTATTTATTATGTTTCGATTGCTGACACTAACCATTGTGTTTATTTTTATTGCAGAAAATTAATGATTAATACACATACTGAAAGATTTTAAGTGTTTTATTGCTCTTTGTGTTCTTTAACAAAAAATTACCAATATAATATGTTCGCCTGAGAGACAAATGTTTATGAATAGTGTAACACCAAAGGATATTTATGAATCTAGGATTAAATATCGCCGGTCTCGATCGAATACATCAAGAAAACCTAAAACTGTATAATACCTTCTTGCTATTCATTCAAAGATTGCATCTTGCTTGTGGCAAAAAGTTTTTACTAATGTTCGAAGAACATTAGTATTAAAATCGATTCGGCCAAAAATTCATATTTCCATATATATATATATATATATATATATATATATATATATATATATATATATATATATATATATATATATATATATATATATATATGTATATATATTTATTTATTTATTTATTTACCAAACAAGGCAAAATGCATTAACAATTCAATATAACAACACAACAACAAAATACATATTTTTTCCAACACATTAGAAAACAAAATACATCACAACTTTTATTTTAGTTACTTTACTTTACTTTAATATATTTTATTTTGATTTAAGCTAAATTGATGGGCAAATTAGGTAGGATTAGGATGTTGATAGGGCCTTTAATAAGTTTGTTTTAAAAGTGTGTTTAGAGATCCCCGAAGCGTAGTTACTGCTTATAGAGTTGAATATTCTACAGCACCTATTTATGGGCTCGTTATATGCATAGGTAGTGTGGTGATTGACCTCTTTGAGCAGAGTTGCATACCTAGTGCGTCTTGGTTGGTCATTGAAAATAATTTTGTTGGAGAGAGCTTCAACATTGACTGCACCACTTATAATATCAAAGGTTAGGCATGCACTTAACAGTGTTCTTCTAGAAGAGAGAGGCATTAAATTAAGAAGGTTCAGTCTGGTTTTGTAAGAAGGAAGATGTTGTGAAGTATTTTGGATCATAGAGGTCCCTCAAAGCGAAAAGTAAAAACTGTTTCTGAACAGATTCTACTCTATCACTATGTAGCTCAAAAACTGGGTTCCATATTACGCAGGCATACTCCAATAGAGGACGCACCAGAGTGATATATAATGACTTGGTAACCCATATATTCTTGAACTCTTTAGCACGTCTCTTAATGAATCCGAGCTGTTTATTGGCCCTGGTAAGGATTTTGTCATAGTGGAGATTGAACCGCATCTTGTTGTCCAACACTACCCCGAGATCTATAATATGATCAACCCTATCCAATATGGTGTTGTTAAGGCAGTAAGAATACTTTATGATCGTATTCTTACGAGAAAAGCTTATTACATGGCACTTGTTAATATTAAGATTCAAATTATTCGCATTGCACCAATGTTCGAGAGATTGGAGCTTGGATTGTAGAAGAATTGCGTCAGATTGCGTGTTTACGCTGTGGTAGATTTTTAAGTCGTCTGCATAAAAGAGATGGGGTATACCAAGCAATGTCTCAGAAAGGTCATAAATGAAGATGTTAAAAAGCAGGGGACCTAGATGACTGCCTTGCGGTACTCCAGAAGATGCAAAAACTCTTTTAGATAAGTGGCCCTGGAATTTAACAAGCTGAGTTCGATCGCGAAGATAAGACTGGAGCCAATCAAGAAGAAACCCTGATATACCAAAGCTGCGAAGCTTGTATATTAGAGTTTGATGGTCAACCCGGTCGAAAGCCTTACTAAAGTCCGTATAGACTGCGTCAATTTGACTTCCTTTTTCCATTTCACAGAGCACATCAGATACCAGGATCATGAGGTTGGTAGAAGTCGATCTACCCTTACGAAAACCATGTTGTTGCTCATTTAGAAGAGGGTCGATTATGCGAGTAAGTTTTTCACAAACTAACTTCTCAAAAAGTTTGGGGATAACAGATAGAATAGCAATCCCCCGATAGTTATCGACTGATCGTTTATCACCACTTTTGAAAATAGGCGTAAGGTATGAAGATTTCCAGAAAGATGGAAAACCACCTAGGGAGAGAGATTTATTAAAAATCATGTGCAACGGTGTGATCAATTGGTCCGCAAATTGCACGACGAAGAAAGGAGAAACCAAATCAGGGCCTGGTCCTTTGCCGATCTTTAGTTCGTGAATAGCTTCAATAATAGCCTCTTGTGTAAGATCAAACCAGGCGATAAGAGGTCTCGCGGTGATTCTTGCAGACATAGTAGAAGTGGAGGTTTTTGGCGAGCATAAAGAATTTTGAAAGTGATCAGCAAAAAAATTACAAATGGCTTGTGGGCAGGAAGAAACCATGTTACCACGGGACATCGAACAGGGATAGCCGGTTGATTTACGTTTCAAGTTAACGAAATCATAAAACTTCCTGGGATCACTAATGATTTTTTTCCCCATTGAGTTAACATAGAACTCATACGCTTCGCGAGATTTGATGAGAAATTCTTTGGATAGCTGATCATATAATCTGATTAGACCCTCATTGAGCAAGCTTTCATTTTTAATTGCTTTATAAAATTTATTTCTACGGTTTCTGAGACGCCTTAAATCATTGTCGAGCCAAGGCTCTGAGAGTTTGTTTTTTTTCTTCAGCTTCGGTACGAATAAGTGAATGGCATTGAAAATTATTTTATAAAAGGAAGACACCGATTCATCTAAATCTAATAACGAAAGAGAAATTGTCCAATCTACTGTGTCCAAATATTTTTTAATGCTTAAGTAGTCAGCATTTTGAAAATCATATACAATTTCATTATTGTACGATTGGCTGAAAGAAATATTTGTGGCGGAAAGCTCAACTGTAAAAGCGGAGTGATGGAGAGTGTTTGAGAAAAGATTCTCGGCGTCAATAGTTGGGCTAACCACCACTTCGTCATAAAATTTAGTAAAAATAAGATCTAACCAATTGCCATTTTGGTTAGGGATAGGAATTACTTGCTGTAAATCGTTGTCATAGAACGTACTTATAAGGTTGAAGTCAATGGAGTCAGAAAAGTTGATTGGAAGGAGGCGGTCATCATTTTCGTCGAGAACGAAACTGATTTTTGGACGGTTGAAGTCCCCCAGAATAATTATTTTGTCATCGTCGGGTAAGGAAGCTGTTACTGAAGATATCAAGTCACAAACGTCCATGTAAGTAGTTTCATCAGATTGAGGTGGGATATAAACGATACCAATATAGAGGTAATGCTTGTCGAATAAGACTCTGACGAATTTGTGTTCAAAAAAAGAACTGTAAGAACTGGTCACAACAAGTTCACTTGAAAGGATATTGCGAATCGCAATAAGTACACCGCCTCCTCTTGAAACTCCAGTATAAAGGTAGTCGCGATCGGTTCTATAGTTGGTCCAATCAGTGTCAAGAATTTCTTCGTTTATATGTGAGTCGTTCAACCACGTTTCAGTGATCGTTAGTATATTAAAATGGCAAGATTTAGCGTCGAGAAAAAGCTTGTTTAATTTACTTCTCATACCACCGCAATTGTGGTAGAGAAATTTTGGGCGAATAGAAGGAACTTTGTTGTTAGGAGTAATATTTCTTCTGGTCGTCGCGTGATTTTTGTAACAGAGAAATATGTTTGGAATTGACATAGGAGCGGTAAGTCAGAAGATCTCGTTTGACTTGCTCCGGAGACATTCCAAGTTCTTCATGGTAGCGATTGAAAATAATTCTTAAAGATTCAAGGTCAGTGGGAAGACCCTCTTGTTGAATCATAACTTTGAGCTTAGTATATATATATATATAATTATATATATATATATATATATATATATATATATATATATATATATATATATATATATATATCTATATATATATATATATATATATATATATATATATATATATATATATATATATATATATATATATATATATATATATATATATGTGTATAAATATATATATATATATATATATATATATATATATATATATATATATATATATATATATATATTTATATATACAACAATCATCAATCATCACCTTTCGGAAGTCATAGTGTTTCCATCGAAGTTGATTTGTTGTTCTCACCACCGCGTGTGTATTTGGTGCTTGTGATCTGGTGTGACCGGTTTCTTGGTTGTTTATTTTTGTTTCTGTGGAATACAGTCTCTATTAGTTGGAAATAACCGAAGCTAAGGAATCAAAACGCAAACGGGAATCGTCACCCGTCGACCTGTTTCTTCGTGACAGGTTAAAGCTACCCAGGAAGCACGAGCTTTCTCTCATGACTGCCACTAGAAGCAATAAATTTCTGCCGCTTGCGGACCTACCCGACGACATGGCTGCAAACAACGCTGCGAATGGTCCCCCTGAAAAATCGAAAACCAAGGCAAAAGTTCCACCGATCGTCGTTCCTAGCCTGGATCGCAGCTCAATTCTTGCTATTTTTAACACTATACAAGTGTCAAACTTTAAAATCCAGTTTACCAGTACCGGCAAGAAAATAAGAATACCCAACCAAGAAGACTACGATAAGTTTCATTCTCATCTTATCTCGAAAAAAGTTCATTTCTACACATTTTCTCGTGCCGATGAACGACCGCTGAAATTCATTATGAGTGGCTTTTACAATATGGAATGCTCGGACCTGAAGAGACTTTTGCTTGAAGAACACAAGCTCGCATGCTCTGATATCAAAAAATTACTGTTCCTGACGAATCACGCCGACATAAAGACGAAGTACTGTTTCTGCTATATTTTCCTCACGGCTCTGTAAAGCTCTCTGAGTTAAACAAGATTGACGCTATCGATCACGTAAAGGTGAAATGGAGCTACCAGCGCAAAAGGGCAGTGCAACCAACGCAGTGCAGGAACTGTCAAGCTTATGGCCACGGTACCTCATTTTGCCATATGCCAGGAAAATGCTTGATTTGCGGCAAGCAACACAGTAAAACCGAATGCCCAACTAAAGACCCCGCTCAAATTTCGTGCGCTCTATGCTCTGGCAATCACTTAAGCAACAGTTCTCTCTGCCCTAAACGCGAGGAGTATCTGACCATCCGCAAACGATCAACTCAACGGCTCTCACGCGACAAAGTTCAAAGCAGAAGTATACCTCGACCTTCGCCTGCATTAAGTCAAACAAATTTCCCGTCACTGCTTAATGGAAAAGCTCTAATTAATACTCTCCTACTACAAAAGACTGCTCTCCGGCAAACAACTCATACAGCGCAGTATTGCGTCGTCATATGGGTATGAATAGCACTCCCAATACGGTTGGTAATGTGCCGTCGTCTGCCAATGACCTTTTCTCTGCTACCGAACTAATTAACTTAGCCCGAGAATTAATAACCAGGTTGTCTGTTTGCAATTCACGCCAAGACCAGTTTAATGTAGTTGTAGAGCTTGCCACCAAGTTTGTTTACAATTAAAGTTCATATAAATTGCTTATTATGGAATGCTCAAAGCATACGTAATAAGCAATTTGAAACATTCAACTTCCTGTCTGAAAAGAAAATAGACTTATTTTTCCTATGCGAATCTTGGCTGAAAGATGGTGACAAGCTTGTAAATTCTAGTTATAATATTTTGAGATGTGATCGGAAGGAAACGCCGGGGGGTGGTGTTGCGATCTTTATCAAAAAAGGCATTAAGTTCGTGAGACTAAGTAATCTTCGCACTCAGATTATCGAATCAGTCGCAGTTCAAATTGATAAATTAAATGCTACTATGATTGCTGTTTACTTCAGTGGGACAAAGCTTAATTCTAGTAAACTTAAATTATTTGAAGATGACTTACAGCTGCTCTTTAGTCTGAATAGTAACTGGATTGTCTGCGGTGACCTAAATGCACGACACTACCACTGGAACTGCCTCAAAGCCAACAAAGCCGGGAAGATTCTCTTTGATTTATTCCTGAAAAAAAAATGTTTTTGTTCACTCGTCAGGCAGTCCAACTTGCTTCCCTCCCAATGGCAACCCATCAACGCTAGATATTGTAATCACCAACGGTCAACTCCCTTTAACTTCCCCAATCGTTATCAATGATCTGTCATCCATTCACCTGCCTGTTTTATTCGAAATAAATAGTACTATCTCTCTGATCAGACACTCTTTCTTTAGATATGGAGCAACGTCCTGGGATAAATATCGTGACCATCTAAATGCAGTGCTTAGCCTTCAAAACTTGAATTTCCAGTGCTTCGTCGACGAGAATCAAATAGACACTCTCCTCTCCAATCTACTAAAAAACATCCAAGCAGCCCGAGAGATTAGTACTCCTAGAACTTATACCAGCCCCCGTTCACCTCCTCTTGATGCTGCTACTACTGCACTTATTAAGCACCGTAACAACATCCGCCGTAAATGGCAAAGATTGCGGGATCCAACTTTGAAGTCTCACTTAAATCTACTTAATGCACAAATACGCGCAGTTTTCCTCGGAATTTGCAATGCTCGCTGGAACAACATTCTTTCTGAACAAATGAAAGGCTCCCGAAAGCTCTGGAGCATACATAAGCACCTCAAAAACAGATCACGCGCGATCCCTGCTTTAAAAATCAGAGATAATATGTTTACGTTTTCTGATAAAGACAAGGCTAATCTTCTTACCTCCCAATTCTTTAAATCACATACACTAACTCTGCATAAAGATGATCCTGTAACTAGAAAAATAGTTGCCGATGAAATTCTTAAGCTTGCCTGGTGCCCGTTCGACTTTCAACTTCTATGTTTTTGCTCCCCTGCTGAACTGCGTTCCCTTCTCAAAGGCTTAAAAGTTAAGTCATCTGCAGGATCTCATGGATTACCTAACATCCTTTTAAAAAACCTGCCAAGGAAAGCAGTTGTCTTACTTTCTTTCACTTTCAACTGTTGCTTGAAGCTAGGTTATTTCCCCAGCATGTGGAAAAATGCTACCATTATTCCTATTTTGAAACCAGGTAAGAATCCTCAGTTACCAAGCAGCTACAGACCAATTAGTTTGCTACCAACACTGAGTAAACTTTTCGAAAGAGTAATTCTCTCTCGGGTCCAGCAGCATCTTCAAAATTTTGCAGTCATCCCAGACTTTCAGTTTGGATTCAGGCCTGGCATTTCGACAGCTCATCAGTTGTTCAGAGTCGTCAAACACATTCAAGGTAACTTTTCTATGAAAAAATCCACTGGACTAATTGCTTTGGATATAGAAAAGGCTTTTGACACGGTCTGGCACGATGGTCTTATTTATAAGCTAATCAAGTTCTCATTCCCCGTCTATCTTTGCAAGATTATAAGCTCGTTCTTATCGTCTAGATCTTACTCTGTCAAGCTACAGTCTTTCTCAAACAAACACGAAATTCCTGCTGGAGTCCCTCAGGGATCAGTTTTAAGTCCTAACCTCTTCAACTTATTCATGTCCGATCTGAACAAACTTCCCCTCTGCAATATTGCTATGTACGCTGATGACACCGCCATATTCTCTAGCAGCAGCAATCCAGATTACATAGTCAATAACCTGCAGCTTCAGCTTCAACACATAAGCAACTTCTGCAACAAATGGAAAATTCAAATAAATTCTGAAAAAACCCAGGCTATATTTTTTTCTAAAAAACGTGCGGCTAAGAATCTTCCAAACCCGCAGCTTAATATCTTAGGGTCCAATATCTCGTGGTCGAAAGACATAAAATACCTTGGTTTGCATCTTGATTCCAAATTAACATTCAACAAAAACACGGAAATGATTAAATCTAAAATATTGAAGTGCATTTTGTCACACTACCCACTGATAAACAGAAAATCGAAACTTTCAACTGAAAATAAACTACTTATTTACAGCAAGTCTTCCTACCAATAATTCTTTACGGCTGCCCAGCCTGGTATAAATGTGCTAACACTCACAAGCTTAAACTTCAGATCATCCAAAATAAGTGTCTTAAAATAATCTTCAAAAAACATTTTTACTATTCTACATATATGCTCCACAAGATGGCTAAACTTAGAACAATTCGTCAAATGATTCAGACTTGTGCCTCAAAATTTTTAACAAGGTGTAACACTTCTTCTAACCCCCTGGTCTCCTCCTTATGCTCCAATCATTTGGTCAGTTAATCTTAAGGCTAGTTTTAAGCAATAGTCTTAAGTTTATTTAGGTTAGGCTAAGCACTTCATTAGGTTTTAAGCTAATTTTTCCTAAAACCCCCTAACGCACTATTGTAAATTTTCATACTTCATTTTGTATAAAATCCATAACTTAGCTGTAAAGACTCTGTCTAAACACTAGAATATGCATATTGTGAATCTCTGTGAAACGCCAAGATATCAATAAAGCATCTATTATTATATTATTATTATTATTATTATTATATATATATATATATATATATATATATATATATATATATATATATATATATATATATATATATATATATCATCAAAAAATTTCAGTGAGATAATCTCTCGATAACTTTTGACAGAGCTATTCAATCATTACGAAATTTTCACAACGTATTGGAAGTATTTAGTTGTAGATTTGCCTAGCTTTTAATGAGCGTGCTGGGAACTCTGTAGCTAGGGCAGGCACTGAAAGTGAAAACCTCCAAATCATCGTCTCTCTTGAAAAAATGCCGCTTCTTCAAAAAAAAGCCACTCATATGTATGTAAATTTTGTGCTTTGTTTACATAGACAACAACAAAAATTTGATATGGTATAACGGGCACGCCTGGTAACCCTTGCCCAATTTACCTATATTTTTAGCATCAAAAACTTCTGTTCACGGAAACTCACGAGCCAATGGACAGAATTAATTGAAATTTGCAGAATGTATTGGCCTTAAATAGAACCAGGTCTGATAAAAGTGATTTTGAAATGCGGGCGATTCTGTGCCAGTGGTGCCATCTTGAAAAATTACTAAAAAAGATAACTGCTTTTAGCCCTATAAATTTTGATTGAATCGTTCGATTTTGACGAAATTCACACAGTAACTGGACCTTACTTTTAACCACGTTCGGTAGAAAAAAAATTAAAAAAAATTGGTAAAAATTCGGTTGGAACTGCCAGCTATGATAATTTTGGTGTCTTAAATTTGAAAAAATAAAAATTTGGAAGTGCAAACATTCAAACCATCGAATATTCAAAAAAATGTCCGTTTTCTACAATAAAACCAATCTGTATACAAATCTTATGTTTTATCTGCACGTTCAAAGTAAAACGTTGGAAATTTCATGTCGGACAAGAACGGTAGCCCTCTCCCAGTTAACCTATATTTTTAGCATCAAAAACTTCTGTTCACGGGAACTCACGAACCAATAATCAGATACAGCTGAAATTTACAGAATGCATTACACTTAACTAGGACCAGATTGTGGGCAAGTCTGTGCCAGTGATGCCATATTGAAAAATTACAAAGAAAAAAAACTGCTTTTTGCCCTATGAAATGTGAATAAGCTACTAGATTTTCATGAAATTGGCACAATAGCTGAACCTTACTATAGACTCTGTTTGATAGAAATTTGGTTGAAAAATTTGATTGGTGCTGCCAGTTATGGTAATTTTTGTGTCTTTGGTTTTGAAAATTCGGTCAGGAAAATAAAACTTTTTGTGCTATAATTTCCAGTGCAGTCATGAAATCAATACAAATTTCATAGAATTAATGTAACGTATCATAAAAATTATTCAGGCCAAATTTGCCAAAAAGCCACGAAAGGATTGCCAGCTATTTTTGGTTTTGTGTTTAATTGCAATATCTTTATTAAGCGGTTTTATCGTAGATTTTTCAATTGGTAATGATATTGTAGTGACAATAAACAGCAAATATTAAATTTTCGATTATTTGAAAAAACTCGCCGCAGGTAACCCTAAATTTCTTTATACTCCTATAACTTCGAATGTAATATAACAAGGTGAAGCAGATGTGATATATTCTTGGTTTGATACTCGCAAAAGGTTGCCAGCACGAGTCGGTTGTGCTACTTTTGTATCAATAAATGCTTACAGTTAGTATTCATACCGGAAACATTTACAATGAAAATAAATAACCAATGTTTCAATTCCCAAATTTCTGCAAATTTTTCGGATCGCAGCCCCAAACACTAACTTCAGTTACAGTGCTGCAGGCACTGAGCATTTTCTTCATTGATGTTATATGAGATGCTGCTTTCAAAATTTTGTGAAATAAGCAACTGATAACGAATATAATTAACCTGTGTTTTGCTCTCATAAACGTTGAAATTCATGCCAGTGGTAATATCTGAAACCTTTCCACCATATGAGTTATAATGCATTCCTGAGACCAAAGTAATACGTGGCATTTGAAACTGTTTGGCCGTAATAAGCCGCTCATGTGGTGGAATATGCACTCAAAACCTGCACGATTCTTCTACTGTTCTTCGAACATTAGTGTTTCTAGCGGTTCAGGTGCGCTAGAGTTTTTTACTAATGTTCGAAGAACATTAGTATTAAAATCGATTCGGCCAAAAATTCATATTTCCATATATATATATATATATATATCATCAAAAAATTTCAGTGAGATAATCTCGGGAACGCGCCATCCGATTGAGCTGAAACTTTCAGGATACATTAGTGTATATGCAGAATAGGTTCAGGTCTCTTTAAATGTCAGTTATTGTTAACCTTTTGGCGCCGGCGGCCATTTAAGTGATATTTTTAATATACCTATTATTTCGTGCACAAATAATTTTCGCAAAAATAAAGTTAACGAAATAAATTTCGAACGTGTTTAACATATGAATCGGATAATGCTTTGGAATTTGTTAACCCTATGTGTGCGCTGGGTGCCTAAAAAGAGGACGGGAAAATTTGAAAATTTTTAAATTGCGATAACTTTTGACAGAGCTATTCAATCATTACGAAATTTTCAGGACATATTGATATTATTTAGTTGTAGATTTGTGTAGCTTTTAATGAGCGTGCTGGCATTCCTATAGCTAGGGCAGGCACTGAAAGTAAAAACCTCCAAATCATCGTCTCTCTTGAAAAAATGCCGTTTCCTCAAAAAAAAGCCACTCATATGTAAATCTTATGCTTTGTTTACATAACCAAAAAAAAAAAGATATGGTATAACGGGCACGCCTGGTAACCCTTGCCCAATTTACCTATATTTTCAGCATCAAAAACTTCTGTTCACGGAAACTCACGATCCGATTAGCAGAATTAATTGAAATTTGCAGAATGTATTGGTATTTAATAGGACCAGGTATGATAGAAGTGATTTTGAAATGCGGGCGATTCTGTGCCAGTGGTGCCATCTTGAAAAACCACTAAAAAAGATAACTGTTTTTAGCCCTATAATTTCTGATTGAATCGTTCGATTTTGACGAAACTCACACAATTGCTGGACCTTACTTTAAGCCACGTTTGGTAGAAATTTGGTCGAAAAATTCGGTTGGAGTTGCCAGCTATGATAATTTTGGTGTCTTCATTTTGAAAAAAAAAAATTTGGAAGTGAAAACATTCAAACCATCGAATATTCAAAAAAATGTCCGTTTCTTACAATAAAACCAATCTGTATATAAATCTTATGCTTAATCTACACGTCCAAAATAAAACTTTGGAAATATCATGTCGGACAAGAACGGTAACCCTCTCCCAGTTAACCTATATTTTTAGCATCAAAAACTTCTGTTCACGGAAACTCACGAACCAATTATCAGATACAGCTAAAATTTACAGAATGCATTGGACTTAAGTAAGACCAGATTTGATAGAAGCGATTTTGAATTGTGGGCAAGTCTGTGCCAGTGGTGCCATCTTGAAAAATTACAAAGAAAAAAAACTGCTTTTTGCCCTATGAAATGTGAGTTAGTTACCAGATTTTCATGAAATTGGCACAGTAGCTAAACCTAACTCTAATCTCTGTTTGGTGGAAATTTGGTTGAAAAATTTGATTGGTGCTTACAGCTATGGTAATTTTTGTGTCTTTGGTTTTGAAAATTCGCTCAGGAAAATAAAACTTTTTGCACTATAACTTCCAGTGCAGTCATGAATTCAATACGAATTTCATACAATTAATGAAACCTGTCATAAACATTATTCAGGCCAAATTTGGTTGAAAAGCCACGATAGGGTTGCCAGCTATTGTTGGTTTTGTGTTTAATTGCAATATCTTTATTAAGCGGTTTTATCGTAGAATTTTCAAATGGTAATGATATTGTAGTGACAATAAACAGCAAATATTAAGCTTTCGATTATTTGAAAAAACTCGCTGCAGGTAACTCTAAATTTCTTTATACTCCTTTAACTTTGAATGTAATATAACAACGTGAAGCAGATGTGATATATTCTTGGCTTTGATACTGGCAGAAGGTTGCCAGCACGAGTCGGTTGTGCTACTTTTGTATCAATAAACGCTTACAGTTAGTATTCATACCGGAAACATTTACAATTAAAATAAATAATCAATGTTGCAATTCGCAAAGTTCTGGAAATTTTTCGGATCGCAGCCCCAAACACCAACTTCAGTTACAGTGCTGCAGGCATTGAGCGTTTTCTTCATTGATGTTATATGAGATGCTGCTTTCAAAGTTTTGTGAAATAAGCAACTGATGACGAATATAATTAACCCGTGTTTTGCTCTTGTAAACGTTGAAACTCATGCCAGTGGTAATATCTGAAACCTTCTACCATATGAGTTATAATGCATTCTTGAGATCAAAGTAAAACGTGGCATTTGAAACAGTTTGGTCGTAATAAGCAGCACATGTGGTGGAATATGCACTCAAAACCTGCACGATTCTTCTACTGTTCTTCGAACATTAGTGTTTCTAGCGGTTCAGGTGCGCTAGAGTTTTTTGTATTACTTTTGTCCAATCTGTTTTGGTTTCGTTTTTAATATGCACAGCAACCGAAGATATGAAAACAACGATGCATGCTTGCTAGCTGCATAAGATCTTAAGCAAGATTTGGTGTTTTTGATATCTGATTGCCTGGTAGTGCAAATTTATAGCCTTTACTGTGCTTGTTCGGCGACTTGTAAAATATTTCTAAACATAGCAAGTTTCAGGGGCTTCTGGGCTTTTTTAATGAAATTTCGAACTACGCAAAATGAACAAATTTTTAATAATCATACAGAGTTGCACTTATTCAGGCCAATGGACTTTAACCGGTACCCGGTCTAGGCGAAAATCTTTTGTGTGTGTCTGTGATAAATGGTAAATGACCTCGTACAAGGTCACTTACTGGTGCCTGTAACTTGTGTCTGCGGTGTTGTGCATTGGCGTATATGCAGGATTATTAACGTGAATTATTACTCTTGCCTCACACCCGGTTTGGGGCGCCTGTGACGTCATGAATGTCTGACTCAACCGGCCCTATACCCGCTGACCGACTTTTCATGCCCAGGTTTGGACATGGTCCAGCACCGAGTGTATAAGGTCCGACAAAGTTTGTGGGAACGCACCCCTCACAAGTACCACAATATCATCGCTATACGCCACCACCTCAAAGCCACTGGCCCTCAAATTCTCCAGTATTTCATTGACTGTCAGGATCCAGAAGAAGGGAGACATAATCCCTCCTTTTGGTGTTCCAGTTCCGACTATTTTTTCCACTTTGGCCTCCAAAAAGGTTGCCTCAATCCGCCTGCTCATGAGCAAGTCCGATGCCCAGGTCGCCAGAGTTTTATCCACTCCATATCGAACCAAGACATCGATGATACTCGTGACAGTGACATTATTGAAGGCCCCTCAATGTCTAAGGAAGCTGCCAACGTGAATTCCTTTTGCCGTTAAGAATTTTCAATTGTACTGATAACTTTGTATAATGCCGTATCTACTGATTTGCCCGCTAGAGACGCATGTTGATCAGCACAGAGTCTCGCGACATCAATCGAGCTTTTGATGTGCAGATCAACAAGCCTCTCTAGTGTTTTGAGTAGAAAGGATGTTTAGCTGATTGGTGTTAAGTCCTTCACGTAATGATGATTCAACCTACCAGGTTTCGGAATGAAGACCACCCTAGCTTTTGTCCATTGCTCGGGTATTACCCCGAGGCGGAGACATGTGGTAAAAATACGCTACAGCATGGTATTGATGGTTTTATCTGCTTTTTGAAGCATGATGGGTGATATCTCATCAATCTCTGTAGCTTTGTAAGGTCGGAATGTGCGAATAGCCCATTCGACCTTGACCTCATCAATTACTTCCTTGATCAGCCGCTCAGACGCCCGGTGAGTTCCTCGAAGTACGTCACTACGCGGTGCTGCGCAAGTTGATTCTGGAAAGTGAGTTTTCATCAGCATGTCCAGACACTTTTTCGGGTCCTTCACCCAATCTCCGTTTTCCCTTCGCAAAAGCGTAGGTACGCCGGAGGTAATGCTTAGGACCTTCCTGATTCTGGCAGCCTCTGTACATCCTTCAATGTTCTCACAGAATTTCCTCCATGAGTCGCGCTTGGCTCGTCTTATCTTCTTTTTGAAGAACGACAGCTCTTGTTGTATCGATCCCAGTCTTCAATGTTTCCGGACCGCCTTGCGTTGTTAAACGCTATTCGTGTGTGACCTCTAGCCTCGGTTAGTTCACCATTCCTTCATAAGGTAGCGTTCTTCCTAACGGGCTTTTCCGGACACACGTCTTTGAAATCTGACACTAAGATTCCCGTTAATCGGTTCACCTGCTCGTTAAGACGTCTTGGACTCGAAAGATCTAGATCGTTTAGTGCCTGAGGTGTCTCTGTGTTTTCCTTGAGTAAACTTCCCATTGTGCTGATTTCGGACTCCGTATTTGTCTAGGTGAGATAACAAAACAACCGATATTCCAGCATAGCCACTGATGGTCTGAGAGCGATGGCAGGTTAGAAACCTGCCAGCTGCGGACACTTTCTATTATGCCTGGAGTTGCCAGGATAATATCAATTACCTCAGCCCTGTTTCTAGTGATAAATGTAGGTTTGTTACCTATGTTGAGGATGTTGAGATTGGTTGATGTAAGAAATTCTAGCAAACACCTGCCTCTCTCGTTTATGTTGGTGCTTCCCCATATTTCATGGTGAGCATTTGCATCACAGCCGATAACAGCATCAGTTGTGATAGCCGCTTCTTCCAATCTTCTCAGTCCGGGTGTGATGGGATCGACGTCGTATGGTAGATAGACCACCGACAGCAGGCACCGCTTCGTGCTTCTACCAGTGATCCTCCTCTCCAAACACACTGTGGTTGTGTCCCCATTACAAAGCCGCGGAATCAAGATTGCTGTCACCTCTTTTTTGGCGACAATACAAGCCCTTGTCCCTTCCTTTTAGCTAGAACACACTGAAGCTGGCGCCTAATCCACAAACCACATTCATGTACAGAAGCGGCTCTTGTTTTAGCGCGATGTCAGCGTGCCCCCGACTGAGATGCCGAAGCAGATTGGCCATCGCCGCTTTACTGTGACGCAGATTTGCTTGGACCACCCGCACTTCGGATTTTCGCAGTCTCCTTCTCCGCTCCAACTTTCACGGTGATCTTCTTCAGACCGAAGTGAATAAACCCGTTGTTGGCCCGTACTACCGCAAACTCCCGATCAATTCCCAGGACAAGCACCAACTTTGCTGCACCAGTTAAATTAGGCTCCTCCGAGTGGCCTGAAATAATCTCCAGCCTGAAACTTTCAGATCGGGGTTTCTTTCTTTTTAACAGAGACAGAGCCTCCGAAGCGTTCAAGCTGGGCACCGCCACCTTCGCTGTAATTAGGTTAGGCACATATGTCTCCTCCACCACGTCCAAACCTGGATAGTCTACAGAAATCTTCAGGATGGTAGACCGAAGCCATTCCGTCGAGAAGACGTCACTGCAGGTCATCGCAAAGTGGCCGCGAACAATGTTTCAACCTTCAAAGCGAGGTGACCCTTCTTCCGTCGACATGGCAAACTTTAGAAGTTCTTCGGTGATCCATTTGAGAATCACCTTGGTCACGTCACCCTCGAGTCTCCATTCCAGGGCTTCCTGCTTGTTAATGACGGCCAGCTTAAGCTGACGAGCCACTTCGTTCCTAAAGGAACGAACTACCGTCTCCTGTGGTGACGGCTTCGTCGATTTACCTCATGGCGAGATTATCTCTTCTGAGCATTGGTGGTTACTCGCGGCCGCTGCAGTAGGTTTCCCGTGGGCATCGTCGGTTTTCCCTTTGGACTCCAGCGTCACCGTACTCCTGGCCGCTCGTTTTGCCTCGCTTCTTCTGAAGCGTTGGGCATTCTGCTTCCTCCCTTTGGTCGGATCAGCTGCCACCACCTTCGCAGTGGACTACAGATTCTTCGAGGCACCACCTCCAGTCCTGGTTACAGCTTTGCCGAGTGGCTTAGCCACCGCTTCCTTCCCGGTGACCGGCGAGCCTTTCAGCTTGCCACTTCCGTTCTTGGTCACGGCTCTGCTAGAAGCCGACTTAACTGCCGCTTCCGTTGGACAGGCCAGTGATTCTCCTGACCCACCGCCAGACTGCTGAGTAACTGCTCTGCTGAGGGGTACCGCTACGTCCATTGGACTCACAGTAGATCCCGGAGCGGGCTCTCCATCAAGCTTCAGGGCCCGCAATTCTCCGATCGCTTGACTCTGAGCCGTGTCGCCTCCCGACGTTGGTGATCGTGTCACCTTTGAACTTCTTTTAGAGGGATCATTTTCTGGTGACCAGTAGTACTGGCGGGAAGTTTGATTTTTTTAAGTCTTTTTTTTTATCCATAGATTATTTAAGATAGTTTCAGGTTTGGGTCTCGCGTTCTTGGACCTTAGCCGAGGCAATCGCCAGCATTTTGCCTATCGTTACACCCCGCCTTTATAGGAACAACGTATTATTCTGACCGTCCTTCCCTCTCTTCGCATCGCGAGGCAGACTCCCCCACGACCATCCGAGGGTTCCATAGGCTTTCACAGTACGCTGAACCTGCGAACCCTGCTACCGAGTCAACCAAGGTGTCTCCCCTAGTCAAACAGTTCATTACTCTGCAGACCGCGATTCGCCAGGTCCCAGAACCGGGCAAAGTGAAGTGCTGGAAGACCCCGCAGGTGGACTTTTACCTCAATCACCAGCCCAGACCTGCCCACAGGCCTCCTTATCATCCCTGCGGAGAGAATTAAAGGTACCCCTCTGCCGGTTACGGGCGGGGCTTCCGTTTACACAACCCATACAGCTTGCTGCTGTACGGAGGTGCGGCAGAACCATATACTTTTACGGGAGAGGGACCTCTCACCAATCTTACTTAGAAGGGACTAGCCTGATCCAATTAGCCAATCCTTCCTTCCGGGGGGATAGTTACCAGCGGCTACCGCGAGGAGGCTATGGATCACACTTCCACCAGTCCAAACAGTTGCGGCACGTGTATATTTGCGTATACTATATGGTCTTCCCCTTATTCGGATATATATATATATATATATATATATATATATATATATATATATATAAATATATATATATATATATATATATATATATATATATATATATTTATATATATATATATATATATATATATATATATATATATATATATATATATATATATATATATATATATATAGTATTGGACTAAACTAAATTACCCCTTTGGGAAATATCAGTAATCTACTGATATTATCGGCAAAACTAGATGAAAAAAATTGCTCCTAGTTTTTATTATTTATATGTATATGTGTATTATAAAAAAAATAGCAATGATAATTCAATCTTTTCAACAGCAAAAAATATAAGAAAAATATTGCTCGGTACTCAAAATTTGCCTGGAAAAAACTTAAGCACCCCTCATATTTAGTATTTTTTTCGTACCGCTACTGACGGACAGTCAGCAGGTAACTATTATTGCATCAGAAATGCGTTTGCATTATATGAATCATTAAAATTCGATCATTCATGCAGCATCTGTGGAAAAGCTTTACCTTGAATAGAGGAACGCAGTTTGTGTGTTAGTGTTAACACGTTAAGAGAATAAAAATGGCAAGAAATACATATTGCAGAGAAATTAAAATAGGTTTGATTATATAATTATAAAGTTAGTAAAATATATTCGATCAATTGGTCAGTTATACAGCGCCTAATCAAAAATTTAAAGCTTACGGGTCGTATCTCTCCTGTGCATACTGTAGGAAGGCCTCTCAAAACATCACAAAGAGTTGATTCATTCATTAAAAAAGAATTTTAGTTGAACCTATCAAATTATAAATGATTTCAAACCATCACTATATGCAAGGACCATTTGGAGAAGAGCTAAAGAAGCTGGTTTGTCGGTTTGCCGACATGCAAAAAAGCATTTCATACCAGAGAAGAACAAAAGGGCAAGGTTAAAGTTTGGCGAGGTCCAATAAGACTGGAGTGTTCAAAAGTGGAGAATTGTATTATTTTCCGGCGAATCGAAATTTAATTGAAAATATTCTGATAGAATGAGACATGTATGACGACCAAAAGAACAACGATTTAACCCTCAGTATTGCATCCCAACAACCAAACATGGAGAAGGTAATGTCATAGTCTCGGATTGCTTTTCAGTACAAGGTATTCAGCCAATTCATTGAATTGATGATATTATGGATCGTTTTGTATATGTTGACACATTACAAAACAGAATGCAGTCAAACGCTGAAGAGGAGATGTCTCTAAAATGGAGATTTCAACAGGACAACGAACTCAAGCATACCTCTAAGCTGTGTAAGACTTGGCTGCAATCAAACAAGATAGAAGTTTTAGATTGGCCTGCGCAGTTTTTTGATCTCAACCCAATTGAGAACTGACAGGAAATTGCCAACAAGAGGATCAACGGAGAAAACTGCAGGACAAAAACGTTACTTTTCCACGCTATTAAGACAGCCTGGGAAATTATTCCCGAACAGTTCATTGACAATTTATTATATGTATCTTCTATGACAAAAAGATGTGCTGGTGTTATTAAAAATTAAAAATTTGCAGCAAATTACTAAAACTACCCTAAATTTGGTATAAATGTTGGTCATAAGCTATGGGGTGCTTTCGCTCTGTCGAGGCAAATTTTGAGTACCGAGATATATTTTAACTTTAGTTTGTGTAAGTGAAGGATTTAATTGTCATTCCTCTGTTTTTTTTATAAAACACATTTAGATAAATAATAAAAACTGTGAACAAATTTCATTCATCCTGTTTTCCTAATAATATCAAAGTATAACCGATATTTCGCCAAGGGGCACTTTAGTTTTGTCCAATACTGTATATTTATATATTTATATATATATATATATATATATATATATATATATATATATATATATATATATATATATATATATATATATATATATATATATATATATATATATATATATATATATATGGCAACGTAATAATTGCATCTACGAACGTTTATTGGACCCCATATAGACTAGACTGTGATGTCATTAAAAAAAATTTGTTTATACGATCTGTTTAGAAGCAATGAAGAAGTTGCTTCTTAGCGGAAATTATCTTCTCAAGAGAGAGACTCAGAGCGGAGCTGCGAACGAATGACTACTGTGGAACTTATTTCTGCGTTTCTCTCACTTGTAGTACGGTAAATTGTTATTGTTATCATATTGCTGTGCTTGTAAAGATTTTTTGTGAATGAAGAATGCTTGCTGTGAGCGAATTTAAGTTACGAGATGTGGAAAGCGTTGCCGGACGCTGTGGATTCGATAAGTCGTTATATTACTTTTTTTTATTTGTGATTTATATTATGAACTAGTTTTTTGTATGTTCTATAGCATAGAAACTTTTATGAAGATGTTTTCAATTGGCAAAGGCTTTTAGTCACTTGTATAGGATTTGGTTATAATATTGTATGGTAGTAATAGGTAAAGCTGTAGACTAGAAATGTGTCGAATTGACTGTGTAAAATTAATGTGTAAAATTGCATGATACTTTTGACAGATATTTGAAATAGTGAAAGGTTGAAACAGATGAATGAGTTCACTTGTTCTGTGGGTCAACATTTAAGAATTGGTCAACTTATTTAATTTTTATATAATTGGATCTCGGTAATTTGCTGAAAAAAAGGACATAATCAACCAGGATTGATCGAAACATCATTCGTAAATTGTCTCTATAACAAAGAGATGTACCTACAACACTTTCCCAACAAAGCAGCAATAAGTTAACCATAAAAAGCTCATACTTAAATCAACGTATCCTTTGAATTTTCTTCTTTTCGCAGGATTTCATGGAATGTTTCAACGATTAAGCGTTGTTTGAGGCTGCCATCCGAAAAATTTTCAAAACTAGGAAAATTAAAAATTGGTTTCTTATTTTTATTGCAAATGGTTTGCATATGAGTATGTAATTTCAAGCATCTGTTGGTGCAATATTTACGAAAATATCCAATGCTGGTTACCCTGTGTTAGCAGCAAAGCAAAATATATACCAAATCTGCTTCACGTTAAGTAAAACCCAACCATTAAATTTCGTTTCGATTGAATCAATGCGCTGGAAGTTATACGAGTGAAAAGAATTTTATGGTAACCACCCTCAAAACTTTTCAAATTTTTAAAGCGTTAATATTTGTTGTTAATTTTCATTGCAGGATCATTCCCATTTACAAATCTAATGATTTAATCACTTAGTAAAGAAATTCCAAAAAATTGTCATAGCTGGCAGTTTTTTCATGATTTTTGTACGAAATTCCTACGACATTTGGTTCACATTAAGGTCCATTTAATGCATGAACTTCGTTTTGATTTTATGACTGGAACAGAAGTTATAGGGACAAAAGTTTTATTTTGCTGAGCAAGTTTGCAAGATTTAGGAGACAAAAATCATCATAGCTGGCAACTCTATTCTAACTTTTCAGCCAAATTTTCACCAAATGTTATCTAAAGCAAGATCCAAATATTGTCTGAATTAATGTGATGGCTGAATCGGAAGTTATAGGCCAAAAAGATGGTTTTTTCAGCGATTTTTCAAGATGGTACAACTTTCACAAGGTTGCCCGCATTTCAAAATCGCTTCTATCAAACCTGGTCCTAGCTAATACTTATAAGTCCTGTAAATTTCATTATGCTCGGATTATCCGGTCGTCAGTTCTCGTGAACAGAAGTTTCAAGTGCTGAAAACGGAGGAAATTTGGTGATGGGTTGCCGTTCTTGTGCAAATCAGAATTTTGAAAATTTCAACTTGACATGAAGGAAATTTATCAAAGATTTGAAATTTTTGTCAAAAATCAAAAATTTTTCAGGAAGGTCAATGATTTGAAGGATTTTTTTTCAGCAGTCTGCTGCAGCTACACGGTTACCCGCTTTCTGCTGAAAATCCGTATGTGTTAAATTTTAGTCAACATCAATACGCTCTGTAATTTTGACAATGATCCATTGTTTTTCTTAAAAGTAATGACAAATCCAAATTTGAAAAAAAATCCTTGCCTACTTTAGGCACCCTGCATCCACACACGGCTCAAAATTTCCAATTCTTCATCATAGACAAGCTTAAAACACAATAAGTTTTCATTCCCAAACATTGATTTCAACAAAAATTTACACTGCTTGGAAATATAGGAGTACCTGAAAATTCAATATAACGCTCGCCGCCGCCAAAAGGTCTAGGATATCTAAATTCTAGCAAGTCATGGACTTACCTACTATATATATCTACATCCTCCGAAAATTTTAAATTAAATTAAACAAGCGATATATCATATCGATGACAACTTTCAACAACCTTTTTTTACACTACTTCTTCCAGTGCAGTTAAATCTCACAGATATTTCTGATAACCAAATTGCGTCCCGTTTATTTATCTTTGTTTTGCATACTGTCCGAAAATTCAAAGCCTTGAAGAGCCTCTGTAATAACTGCCAAAACAACTGGATTGCAAACATATATAAGGGTCATTCCACGGAAAATCGACCAACGGTCTTTTATCGCTATCGTCAGATTTCAATGAAATTTTCACTGTAAATGAAAGTAGTTGAGGTATATGCACCGATAAAATTTTTTTGAAAAATATGATATATTTGCGGAAATATGGCCTCTTGAAGATTTTGAGAAACGTCGGTTCGTATTGCATTCAAAAAATTGTATAAAATCTTCTACTTTACGTAGAACCTTCAGATATAGTTTGTTAGAAAGCAGAAGGTGTAGATATTCTAGAAAAAATAGTGCAAGAAACATCCTGGCCAAAAAGGAAAAAAAGGATCATTACAGTGTCTTTTATCCTTGAATATTTCAAAATGCGCACCTTCGATTTTCTTCATTTTTTTACAAATTATAAACAATTATATAAACTACAAATGTGCGAGATTTCAAAGTGGAGCTCGTAAAAGTACAGCCGTGAAAATTTTTTAAAGGTGTGCAATACTGTAACCGCTGAATAAAATTTATAGAAAATGATACCGAAACAAGGTAAAACTTACAAAATATGGTACAAAACAATTTTACGATTTCAAAATAGATTTAAAAACTGTTTTGCAATGTGGTTTTAAGCCCGCAGAAGATTCTAATCCAGTTTCTAACGTAAAACGATCTGCATAATTCCATTGCTTATAACTAATACCACTCACGCAATTTTCACCAAATTTTTTTCACATGTACTTAGAACAACGGCTGATCCAGGGCAATCCTGGCAGTTACCAAAACACCAATCTGTTTGTGGAGGAGAGCATATCATCAGAGATAAAATGTTCTGACAATAAGCCAACCTTATATCGGAACCCTTTGTAAGAAAATTTATTTTTGATCCTTTAATCACTAATTTATATATTGTAAACAGTTATGTAAGCTACAAATATGCTAAATTTCAAAGTGGAGCAACATTTGTAAGAAATTTTAAAAGGAACAAAATACTATAACCGCCAAAAAAAATGGTACCGACACAAGGTAAAACTTACAATATGTATATGTATGAAATAACTTGATGATATCTCTATGTTTTTTTGTTGCAAAATAAAGGTCTTAGATTCTTCAGTTATGGGTAATTATTGTTTATGATTTTATTTTTTTGAAAGGAATAGTACTTCGATTTGTTTTTAGCACTAGAATATAAATTGTTTACAATAATTGAGAATATTCATTTGTAATTATAATATCGATGCAATCATAAAAAAAAAACTCTAGCGCACCTGAACCGCTAGAAACACTAATGTTCGAAGAACAGTAGAAGAATCGTGCAGGTTTTGAGTGCATATTCCACTACATGAGCTGCTTATTACGGCCAAACTGTTTCAAATGCCACGTTTTACTTTGGTCTCAAGAATGCATTATAACTTATATGGTAAAAGGTTTCAGATATTACCACTGGCATGAATTTCAACGTTTATGAGAGCAAAACACGGGTTAATTATATTCGTTATCATTTGCTTATTTCACAAAATTTTGAAAGCAGCATTTCATATAACATCAATGAAGAAAATGCTCAGTGCCTGCAGCACTGTAATTAAAGTTGGTGATTGAAACATCGGTTATTTATTTTCATTGTAAATGTTTCCGATATGAATACTTACTGTAAGCATTTTTTGATACAAAAGTAGCACAACCGACTCGTGCTGGCAACCTTTCGCCAGTATCAAAGCCAAGAATATATCACATCTGCTTCACATTGTTATATAACATTCGAAGTTATAGGAGTATAAAGAAATTTAGGGTTACCTGCAGCGAGTTTTTTCAAATAATTGTATACCTAATATTTGCTGTTTATTGTTTTCTACGATAATTAAATTTAAAAAAAAATTCTACGATAAAACCGCTTAATAAATATATTGCAAACAAACACAAAACCAACAATAGCTGGCAACCCTATCGTGATTTTTCAACCACATTTGGCCTGAATAATGCTTATAATAGGTGTCATCAATTGTATGAAATTCGTATTGATTTCATGACTGCACTGGAAGTTATATGGCAAAAAGTTTTATTTTCCTGAGCGAATTTTCAAAACCAAAGACACAAAAATTACCATAGCTGGCAGCACCAATCGAATTTTTCAACCAAATTTCTATCAAACAGAGTCTAGATTAAGGTTCAGCTACTGCGTCAATTTCATGAAATCTGGTAACTTATTCACATTTCATAGGGCAAAAAGCAGTTTTTTTTCTTTGTAATTTTTCAAGATGGCACCACTGGCACAAAGTTGCCTACAATTCAAAATCGCTTCTACCAGATCTGGTCCTACTTAAGTCCAATGCATTCTATAAGTTTCAATTGTATCTGATTATTGATTCGTGAGTTCCCGTGAATAGAAATTTTTGATGCTAAAAAAAAAGTTAACTGTGAAAGGGTTACCGTTCTTTTCCGACATGAAATTTCCAAAGTTTTACTTTGAACGTGTAGATAAAGCATAAAATTTGTATACAGATTGGTTTTATTGTAAGAAACGGACATTTTTTAGGATATTCGATGGTTTGAATATTTTTACTTCAAAATTTTTTTTTTTTCAAATTTGAGACACCAAAATTATCATAGCTGGCAGCTCCAACCGAATTTTTCAACCAAATTTCTATATTTAGAATTTATAGGGCTAAAAGCAGTTATTTTTTTTAGTGATTTTTCAAGATGGCACCACTGGCACAGAATCGCCCGCATTTCAAAATCACTTCTATCATACCTGGTCCTATTTAAGACCAATACATTCTGCAAATTTCAATTAATTCCGCTTATCGGATCGTGAGTTTCCGTGAACAGAAATTTTTGATGCTAAAAATATAGGCAAATTGGGCAAGGGTTACCAGGCGTGCCCGTTATACCATATCAAATTTTATTTTTTGCCTATGTAAACAAAGCACAAAATTTACATATGAGTGGCATTTTTTTGAAGACACGGCATTTTTTCAAGAGAGACGATGATTTGGAGGTTTTCACTTTCAGTTCCTGCCCTAGCTACAGGGTTGCCAGCACGCTCGGTAACAGCTCCACAAGTCTACAACTAAATAATACCATTGTGTTCTGAAAATTTCGTAATGATTGAATAGCTCTGTCAAAAGTTATCGCAATTTAAAAATTTTCAAATTTTCCCGTTCTGTTTTTAGGCACCCAGCGCACACATGGGGTTAAAAAATTCCAAAAAATTATCCGATTTACATGTAAAACACGTTCGAAATTTATTTCGTCAACTTTATTTTTGCAAAAATTATTTGTGTACGGAATAATAGGTATATTAAAAATATCACTAAAATGGCTGCCGGCGCCAAAGGGTTAAAGATTATTAACTTTTTGTGAGATCTGGCACTATTCTGCATATACACCAATGTATCCTGAAAATTTCAGCTCAATCGGATGGCGGGTTCCTGAGATTTTTTCACTGAAATTTTTTGATGATATATATATGTATATATATATATATATATATATATATATATATATATATATATATATATATATATATATATGTATATATATATATATATATATATATATATATATATATATATATATATATATATATATATATATATTTATATATATATATATATATATATATATATATATATATATATATATATATATATATAGAAATATGAATTTTTGGCCAAAGTGATTTTAATACTAATATTCTTCTTCGAACATTAGTAAAAAAGAAAGAAGATTCCTTTTCATTTACTAGCGGCATGAACAATTAGGATTATTTTGGGTTTCTTCCACATATTATTCTATACATATATTTTTACTAATGTTCGAAGAACATTAGTATTAAAATCGCTTCGTCGAAAATTATATTATTATATATATATACACATATATATATATATATATATATATATATATATATATATACATATATATATATATATATATATATATATATATATATATATATATATATATCAGCAAAATGATTAAGAGAGATAATCTCTGGAGTGGCCGATCCGAGTGAGTTGAAATTTTCGGAGAACATAGATGTATATAACAGGTAGGTCCATGACTTGCTAGAATTCAGATATCTTAAACCTTTTGGCGGCGGCGGGCATTTAAGTGAATTTTCAGGTACACCTATATTTCCAAGCAGTGTAAATTTTTGTTAAAAAAAAGTACTAGGAATGAAAACTGATAATGTTTGTAGTTTGTCTATGATAAAGAATTGAAAATTTTGGGCCAGGTGTAGGCGCTGAGTGCCTAAAAGTAGGCAAGGATTTTTTTTCAAATTTCGATTTATTATAACTTCTAAGAAAAACAATGGATCATCGTGAAATTTGCAGAGCGTATTGATGTAAGCTAGAATTTAACACACATGGACTTTCAAGACTGTGCAGGCAACTCTGTAGCTTCAGCTGGCTCCTGAAAACAAATCCTTCAAATCATCGAGTCTCCTGAAAAATTTTTGATTTTTGAAAATAAATTCAAGTTGTTGACAAATTTTGACTTTTGTCCACCAAGTCAAATAAAAATTTCAAAAATTCCGCGGTAAACAAAAACGGCAGCCCGTGATCAAATTACCTCTATTTTCAGCACCCAAAACTTCTGTTCACGAGAACTGACAATCGGATTATGCGATCAATATGAAATTTACAGACCATGTTGGTATTAATTAGGACCAGGTCTGATAGAAGCGATTTTTCAATACGGGCAATACTGTGGTAGTGGTGCCATATAGAAAAATCACTGAGAAAAAAAAACTGGTTTTTGGCCTATAGCTTCCGATTTAGCCACCAGATTTTAACAAAATATTTAGCCACCAGATTTTAACAAAATTCACGCAGTAGGTGAACCTTACTTTAAGATAGATTTCATAGAAATTTGGTCGAAAAATTAGTATATGGACGCTAGCTACGGCAATTTTTGTCTCTTAAATATTGTTAATTTGCTCAGAAAAATAAAGGTTTTTCCCTATAACTTCCGATGCAGTGATGAAATCAAAACGAAATTCGTGTGAAAAGCATATCTTGTTGCGTTTCTAATTCTGTAGAAATTTTGTTGAAAAACCTTGAAAGAGTTGCCAGCTATGATGAATTTTATAATTTATTGACATTTCTTTATCGAGCGATGTTGTCATAAAATTTCCAAGTGGGAATGATCCTGCAATGACAAATAACATAAAATATTTACGTTTCAAAAATTTAAAAAGTTTGGACGATGGTAACCTTAAAATTTAATTCACTCCTATAACTTACAGCGCAGACATTCAATCGAAACGAAATTCATAGGGTGGGTTTAACACAACGTGAAGCAGCCATGGCGCTAGCACATGATTGCCAGCACCGGACAATTTCGTAAATATTGCACCAACAGATGCTTCCATTTTCTATTCATAAGCAAACTATTTACAATAAAATAAGCAACCGATATTTAAATATTTCGAGCTTTGGAAATTTTATTGTTTGTAACTTGAACCTATAACCGAGTTTATTAGTTTATTCATCTGCATCATCCCCCTTCTATGGTAAGCATAATTTATGACAAAGGACTTCGATTATATAAAAGCAATAAAAGCACTGAAACATCATATAAAAGCAAAGCTTTTAGAATCGTCAAAAATTTGTGCAACTGCACCAAGTTTTTTTAATATAATGTTATTTTATTTGAATAAAGCTCTTTGCCCTATAGCCTCCAGTAAAGTCATGGTATCATAACGAAATTCATATGACAAATTTAAATTATTGTAGACAATATTCAGTATAAATCTATTTTGAAAAACAATGATAGGGTTGCCAGCTATGATTGTTTTTGTATTTTTGGAAATAGCTTAAGTAAGCGATTTTATCATAAAATTTGCAAATCGTAGAGGTCTTGTAGTGAAAATACACACCAAATACTAACATCTAGAAAATTTGAAAGCTCTTGCGAATGGTAACTCTAAATTTCTTTGTATCCCTATTACTTCCAATGCAGTGATCGGATCAACACGAAATTCGCAGAGCAGGTTGACTTCAACGTGAGGCAGATAGGACTGCTAGCACGAGGTGTTTTTGTTATTTTGGTACCAATAAATGCTTGCATTAAGTATTCACATCGCGAATATACAATATATAACAATATATATGACAATACGTAGAATATATAATATATAAGACAATAACAACAGTATAACAACAATATATAACAATACACTCAAAATCTGCACAAATCCTCTACTGTTCTTCGAACATTAGTATTTCTAGCGGTTCTGATGCGCTAGGGTTTTTAATTACTTCCTTTGTTTGTCGATGTTGTATATTTTTACAACTTAAAATTAGAAGCAGATGCTTTCAGGGTATAGATCAGAAGTTAAGGAAAGTCGTGAGCTCATATAGACAAAAAAAATTGTAAAATGGACATTCTAAGAAGAAAGTTAAAAAAACTTTACTAGCGTACTGTACAAAAATGTGCTTAAAATAAAGCAAGAACTACCTACAGAAGAAACAACAAACAAATAATGAATTATCAATAGTAAATAATATAAAAGAAGAATATTCAAAAGCTACAGAAAAGGAAACAAAGTGTTTACTTTTATCACTTTTGCCGACGAATTCGTTACGTGCCAAAGTAGTGTCCGAATTTCCTGACGCAACCTCATATATGATTTAAAAAAATTAGACGAGGTTATACTTCCCCGAAAATCCCTGGTGTCATAAAATCATTCTACTGCAGCAATGCAAACAGCAGACTGCCTAAACACTTCAATTTAGCGGAAGCATCGGGAACACATTCTGTCTGTGTATGTGTTATACATCAAAACGTTAAATTAAGGATTAAGGGATCAAAAATAAATTTTCTTACAAAGGGTTCCGATATAAGGTTGGCTTACTGTCAGAACATTTTATCTCTGATGATATGCTCTCCTCCACAAGCAGATTGGTGTTTTGGTAGCTGCCAGGATTGCCCTGGATCAGCCGTTGTTCTAAGTACATGTGAAAAAAATTTGGTGAAAATTGCGTGAGTGGTATTAGTTATAAGCAATGGAATTATGCAGATCGTTTTACGTTAGAAACTGGATTAGAATCTTCTGCGGGCTTAAAACCACATTGCAAAACAGTTTTTAAATCTATTTTGAAATCGTAAAATTGTTTTGTACCATATTTTGTAAGTTTTACCTTGTTTCGGTATCATTTTCTATAAATTTTATTCAGCGGTTACAGTATTGCACACCTTTAAAAAATTTTCACGGCTGTACTTTTACGAGCTCCACTTTGAAATCTCGCACATTTGTAGTTTATATAATTGTTTATAATTTGTAAAAAAAATGAAGAAAATCGAAGGTGCGCATTTTGAAATATTCAAGGATAAAAGATATTGTAATGATCATTTTTTTCCTTTTTGACCAGGATGTTTCTTGCACTATTTTTTCTAGAATATCTACACCTTCTGCTTTCTAACAAACTATATCTGAAGGCTCTACGTAAAGTAGAAGATTTTATACAATTTTTTGAATGCAATACGAACCGACGTTTCTCAAAAACTTCAAGTGGCCATATTTCCGCAAATTGACCATTTTTTCTAAAAATATTTCATTTTCGATAATTAGCTCACCAGACCTTCTGGATACCAAAATATTTCCAAATTCCAAGGAAGTGAGTTATAAAATTATCTGAAAATTGGTGGATTTTCAATGGAATTACCCATAAAAGAAATGTATAGAAACGCAATATTTATTCATTTCTTCGAACATTGACTAAATTCGATTTTTAGCCCAGTCATTTTAACAATCAACCTCGCAATGAGAGATAATAAGCTGAGTTATTGTACATACCTCCATTTTGAGGTCCTCAAATTGCCTCAAAAGTCTCATAAAATCTCGTGTCTGCGTCGAAAGTTATTCAAGGTCAAAGGTGAGAAAAAACAGTTTTTACTAATGTTCGAAGAACATTAGTATTAAAATCGATTCGGCCAAAAATTCATATTTCCATATATATATATATAACATATATATATATATATATATATATATATATATATATATATATATATATATATATATATATATATATATATATATATATATATATATATATATATATATATATATACTAGGTGGGGTGAAAAGTAACCTCCTTGACCACCAGAATGCGCTGCAATCGCAAAAAAGATTATTGTGCCTTATAGTCCATTCATATTTAGGCAGACATGTCAAATTTCAGAGCGATACAGTCATTTGTTTTGTTTTTACAGCCGATTTTTGTTGACGTGTTTGGCATCATGTTGAGTATGAAAATAAACCATTTTCATTCTCTCATAAAACATTATTTTTTGAGAGGCAAAACGGCGAAGGAAACAAAAGAAAAGTTGGATAAATATTATGGGGCTAGTGCTCCTTCAGATTATACCGTGAAATATTGTTTTCGAGAGTTTCGTGGTGGCCGAAACTCCACTGCCGATGAAGTCCACAGCGGCAGGCCCTCCGATGCGGTTACACAGGACAATGTCAAAAAAATACATGAAATGGTGTTGGCCGACCGGAAAATGAAGATGCGCGAGCTAGCAAATGCCACAAGGATTAGTACCAAGCGCACACGCCATATTTTGGGTGAGATTCTGCAGATAAAAAAATTATCCTGCCGCTGGGTGCCGCGCATGCTGACTCCGGACCAAAAACTCGAACGCGAGCGCACTTCGGAAGTGTATTTGGCCATGCTGATGCGGAATCGGGTGGACTTTTGGCTTCGATTGGTGACTTGATGAAACCTGGATCCACTATTTCACGCCAGAGAACCGAATGAGTGCCCGACAATGGACTGAAGCCGGCACGAGTGCTCAGAAGCGGCCAAGGGAGGCTCAATGGGTCGGAAAGGTCATGGCGTCGGTTTTCTGGGATTGTCATGGCATACTCTTCGTGGACTACCTCAAAAAAGAAAAAACCATCAGCAGCGAGTATTACTGCGCATTATTGGAGCGATTGAAAGCCGAAATCAATGCGAAACGGCCTCACATGAAGCCAAAAAAATTTTGTTTTTACAAGACAACGCGCCGTCACACAAGAGCATCGCAACAATGGCTAAAATCAACGATTTAGGGCTTGAATTGCTTCCCCATCCACCTTATTCGCCTGACTTGGCTTTCTTGGATTATTATCTGTTCCCAAACCTCAAAAGATGGCTCATCAATAAAAAATTCAGCTCGTGCGAGCAGATCATCGACGCCGCGGATGAGTATTTTGTAGGCCTTCCGGAAAATTACTTTTCGGACGGGATCAAAAAGTTGGAAAATTTCTGGAATAAGTGTATCGACCTAAAAGAGGACAAAATTGAATAAAATTAAAAAAAAAAATTTAAAAAAACATTTTTTTCATTCCCAAGGATGTTACTTTTCACCCCACCTAGTATATATATATATATATATATATATATATATATATATATATATATATATATATATATATATACAGTATAGTCGCGATAATTTCAACCTGCGATAATATCAACCTTTGATAATTTCAACTAAATAAATTATACATTATATACTCTGTAATATCAACCAAATAATTCGCTGGCCATACTAACTTTTCGATAATATCAATTTCGCAAGAAATGCATTTTAGTTTTCCTTTTTATGTGCACACAGTTGGTTCAGTTTGACTTTAAGTGCGTTTGGTGCGTGTTTTTAAACGTAATGGCGCCTAGAAAGTTTCATAAGTTTTTATCGATAAAAGATAAAGTTGTCATACTTAATCAACTTGGAAAGTGCGTAAGTGGGAAAACACTAGCGTTTAAATATGGAGTCGACAAATCTACTATCAGTCAAATAAAACGAAATGAGCAAAAAATTAGGCAATTCGCAGCTAAGGCTGAAAGTGGTCCCGGTAAGAGGAAAACACTAAAAACAACAGAATTACCAAAAATGGAACGTGCATTATACCGTTGGTTTCTAAAGCAGAGAAAACGCCATGCTCCTATCTCTGCTTTTGTTTTATCAGAAAAGGCCAGACAATTGAATCGCAAATTTAAAGAGTTCCCCAATTTTACCGCTAGTTCAGGTTGGATTGATAATTTCAAGAAACGTCATGGAATACGCCTTTTAAAAATTTGTGGTGAAAAACTATCTAATAAGCTTGAGCCAGTAGGGGAATTTGTTGACCGTTTTAATAAAAAAATTGCCAAAATGAATTTAACTTTTGAACAATACTACAATGCCGACGAATCGGGATTGTTCTGGAAACTACTCCCTGAAAAAACGCTCGTTCACTTTAAGGAAGCAAGCGCTCCCGGTCGAAAAACCAGTAAAGAGCGTATAACATTTATGGTATGTACTAATGCTTCTGGTAGCCACAAGCTCAAACTTTTAGTTATCGGAAAAGCACAGAATCCACGAGCTTTCAAAAACATGAACTATAATCCCGTAGAGTACCGCCACTCTAAAAATGCGTGGCTGACCACTGCAATTTTTAAATCCTGGTTCCATGACAGCTTTGTACCTCAAGTAAGCGCAAATACGATTTTACATATGTATTCATATTAAATCATATTTGGACTTTTGATTTTGGCAGGTGCGGAAATTCATGCGATCACGTGGTTTACCAGAAACAGCCCTATTGTTGCTTGACAACGCTCCAGCTCATCCGAACCCCAAAGAACTTAAAACTGATGATGGTCTTATTGTTACAATGTTTTTGCCACCAAATTGTACAGCACTAATCCAGCCAATGGATCAAAACGCAATTAATTTGGTCAAATTGAATTACAAAAAATTTCTTTTGTCACGTATAATTGAAAGTGATTTTGATGTCGAAACATGTGTTAAGAAATTAAACTTAAAGGATGCAGTTTTGCTTCTTTCAAAGGCGTGGAATCAACTTTCTTCAGAAAACATAAAAAAAATGTTGGAAACAGATCACCAGAAAAACCGAAGACTATTCGTCTGAAGATGATTTGCCCTTGCAGACTTTCCAATTGCGCGCGCTTTCAGAGAAAAATAAAACTGACTCAGTATCTATCATGCTGACACGTATAACGCCAGCAGAAACTTATAGTAGCAGTGAAGTTGAAAATTGGTTATTAGAAAGGAATATTGTAAGACTGGACGATAATTCTTCCGAGGAAGAGATTGCAAACCAACAAAATAAAAATATCGTTGAGGCACCAAAAGTGAACGACGATGATGCTGTTCGATGTTTTGATGTTGTCTTAAAATGGGCTGCGCAAAACTCAATTTCTGTAGACAAAGTTGAGACACTTCAAGAACTACGGAGCACGGCAATAAATAGGTGCTCACTACGCACTTTTAAGCAAGCTAAAATCAGCGATTTCTTTCAAACATGAATTAAATGTTATAAACATGTATATATAAATGTACACCTCATTTGAGTCGAATTAAATGTTTTAATAACAAGTTTATAAGTGTTTCGATAATTTCACCATACCGATGGTTTCAACCAAGCTGGTTTTTATTAGTTGAAATTATCGCGACTGCACTGTATATATATATATATATATATATATATATATATATATATATATATATATATATATATATATATATATATATATCATCAAAAAATTTCAGTGAGATAATCTCGGGAACGCGCCATCCGATTGAGCTGAAACTTTCAGGATACATTGGTGTATATGCAGAATAGGTCCACGTCTCACTAAATGTCAGTTATTGTTAACCTTTTGGCGCCGGCGGCCATTTAAGTGATATTTTTAATATACCTATTATTTCGTACACAAATAGTTTTCGCAAAAATAAAGTTAACGAAATAAATATCGAACGTGTTTTACATGTGAATCGGATAATGTTTTGAAATTTTTTAACCCCATGTGTGCGCTGGGTGCCTAAAAACAGAACGGGAAAATTTGAAAATTTTTAAATTGCGATAACTTTTGACAGAGCTATTCAATCATTACGAAATTTTCAGGACATATTGGTATTATTTAGTTGTAGATTTGTGTAGCTTTTAATGAGCGTGCTGGCAACCCTGTAGCTAGGGCAGGAACTGAAAGTGAAAACCTCCAAATCATCGTCTCTCTTGAAAAAATGCCGTGTCTTCAAAAAAAAGCCACTCATATGTAAATTTTGTGCTTTGTTTACATAGGCAAAAAATAAAATTTGATATGGTATAACGGGCACGCCTGGTAACCCTTGCCCAATTTACCTATGTTTTTAGCATCAAAAACTTCTGTTCACGGAAACTCACGATCCGATGAGCAGAATTAATTGAAATTTGCAAAATGTATTGGTCTTAAATAGGACCAGGTCTGATAGAAGTGATTTTGAAATGCAGGCGATTCTGTGCCAGTGGTGCCATCTTGAAAAATCACTTAAAAAAATAACTGCTTTTAGCCCTACAAATTCTGATTGAATCGTTCGATTTTGACAAAATTCACACAGTGGACCTTACCTCAAACCACGTTTGGTAGAAATTTGGTCGAAAAATTCGGTTGTTGCTGCCAGCTATGATAATTTTGGTGTCTTAAATTTCAAAAAAAAAAAATTTGGATGTGAAAACATTCAAACCATTGAATATTCAAAAAAATGTCCGTTTCTTACAATAAAACCAATCTGTATACAAATCTTATGTTTTATCTACACGTTCAAAGTAAAACTTTGGAAATTTCATGTCGGACAAGAACGGTAACCCTCTCCCAGTTAACCTATATTTTTAGCATCAAAAACTTCTGTTCACGGGAACTCACGAACCAATAATCACATACAGCTGAAATTTACAGAATGCATTGGACTTAAGTAGGACCAGATCTGATACAAGCGATTTTGAATTGTGGGTAACTCTGTGCCAGTTGTGCCCTCTTGAAAAATTACAAAGAAAAAAAACTGCTTTCTGCCTTATGAAATGTGAATTCGTTACCAGATTTTCATGAAATTGACACAGTAGCTGAACCTTACTTTAATCTCTGTTTGGTGGAAATTTGGTTGAAAAATTTGATTGGTGCTGCCAGCTATGGTAATTTTTGTGTCTTTGGTTTTGAAAATTCGCTCAGGAAAATAAAACTTTTTGCACTATAACTTCTAGTGCAGTCATGAAATCAATTTGAATTTCATACAATTAATGAAACCTATCATAAACATTATTCAGCCCAAATTTGGTTGAAAAGGCACATTAGGGTTGCCAGCTATTGTTGGTTTTGTGTTTGTTTTCAATATCTTTATTAAGGGGTTAGTCCACTGTTAAACTGCTCCAAATGAACTTTTTTTTTAAACAGCTACCAACAAAAAACTATTCAAGATATCGATTTGAAATTTTACATGCATCTTTACTGAAGTTAAGAATTAACATTTTCATTGGAAAAAATTATTAGAAAATAAAATGGCGGCCGCCCCAATGGATCGCCGCAGCACCGCCGAAAAAAAAAGCAAATTGCGCCTCGTAAATTCCTGGACAAAATAAGCATCTATGAACAAATTATCAAAAATATTTCATTAGTTTTGAGTATAAAGGACTGCACGGGTCTAAATTCAGAACAAAAAAAAAATTTTTGACGATCTGGGAAACATTTTTTTGATTAAAAGAATTTTTTTTATCAATTTCTTTGATTCAAAAGTATACCACATTTTTTTTTAATCGCTTTAGGGCTCTTAATTTAGGCCCGTGCAGTCCTTTATACTCAAAACTAATGAAATATTTTTGATAATTTGTTCACAGATGCTTATTTTGTCCAGGAATTTACGAGGCGCAATTTGCTTTTTTTTCGGCGGTGCTGCGGCGATCCATTGGGGCGGCCGCCATTTAGTTTTCTAATAATTTTTTCCAATGAAAATGTTAACTCTTAACTTCAATAAAGATGCATGTAAAATTTCAAATCGATATCTTGAATTGTTTTTTTTTAGTAGCTGTTTAAAAAAAAAGTTCATTTGGAGCAGTTTAACAGTGGACTAACCCCTTAAGCGGTTTTATCGTAGAATTTTCAAATGGTAATGATATTGTAGTGACAATAAACAGCAAATATTAAGTTTTCGATTATTTGAAAAAACTCGCTGCAGGTAACCCTAAATTTCATTATACTCCTATAACTTCGAATGTAATATAGCAACGTGAAGTAGATGTGATATATTCTTGGCTTTGATACTGGCAGAAGGTGGCCAGCACGAGTCGGTCGCGCTTCTTTTGTATCAATAAACGCTTACAGTTAGTATTCATACCGGAAACATTTACAATGAAAATAAATAACCAATGTTTCAATTCCCAAAGTTCTGCAAATTTTTCGGATCGCAGCTCCAAACACCAACTTCAGTTACAGTGCTGCAGGCACTGAGCATTTTCTTCATTGATGTTAAATGAGATGCTGCTTTCAAAATTATGTGAAATAAACAACTGATAACGAATATAATTAACCCGTGTTTTGCTCTCAGAAACGTTGAAATTCATGCCAGTGGTAATATCTGAAACCTTCCACCATATGAGTTATAATGCATTCTTGAGACCAAAGTAAAACGTGGCGTTTGAAACAGTTTGGCCGTAATAAGCAGCTCATGTGGTGGAATATGCACTCAAACCCTGCACGATTCTTCTACTGTTCTTCGAACATTAGTGTTTCTAGCGGTTCAGGTGCGCTAGAGTTTTTTTTGCTATTATCTTGGTTTCTATTGCTCCAATGATGTTAGCACACCGGATCAAAATTGTAGAGCATAAAATTTGCGACACATTTTATCTGAAACATTTTTTCATGCCCTCAACCGTTTTTTCGATAGAGGGCGGTAAGCGCGCAGCACTCAGCCATATGTACTGTAATGCAAGGACAACCATGAATACCTGTGAATACTACCTTCAGTTTTCATCCAAAATCTTTGAGGACCCCAAAATGAAATTATCTACACAAATTCAGCTTATTATCTCCCATTCCGAGGGTGACCCCTCTTTTATGCTAAAATGACTGGGCCATTTATATAAATTGTGCAATAGTATACGCGAATGTAAATTTTTTCCCTATCTGTTACTAGTTTTTCAACAACGACAATAAGTTTATTTTCTTTGTATTTATTCGTCAGAAAAGGCTATCAAAATTAGCTCTAAAACGTTGGACTTTTAATGGTAGGTTATTTTTCACAATTTTTACTAATGTTCGAAGAAAAACAGTATTCAAATCACTTTGGCCAAAAATTCATATTTCTATATATATATATATATATATATATATATATATATATATATATATATATATATATATATATATATATATATATATATATATATATATATATATATATATATATATATATATATATATATATATATATATATATATATATATATATATATATATATATATATATATATATATATATATATATATATATTTATATATATATATATATATATATATATATATATATATATATACATATATATATATATATATATATATATATATATATATATATATATATATATATATATATATATATCTATATATATGTATATATATATATATATATATATATATATATATATATATATATATATATATAAATATATATATATATATATATATATATATATATATATATATATATATATATATATATATATATATATGTATGTATATATATATATATATATATATATATATATATATATATATATATATATATATATATATATATATATATATATATATATATATATGTATGTATATATATATATATATATATATATATATATATATATATATATATATATATATATGTATATAAGATATATATATATATATATATATATATATATATATATATATATATACATATATATATATAGGTTGGACAAAAAGTAGGGCATCACTTATTTTTTAAAAAAGCTCGAAAAATATAAAAATCACTTTATTGTTTTTAATTTATATATTAAGATTAGATATTAAATAATATAATTCACAACTTTGATATTTGGTGTGACGCCCTTCCATTTCGTAGCATTGAATAATCCGCCGCACAGTGGGGCAAGAGACCCTTGTTTGTACCATCAAATCAATTCACCTAGCTAGAACTTCTGAAATGGATCAGATGTCATCAAATGTGAAGCTTCTCTTAGAAATAAGTCCAATTTTGGTGAATATACCTTTTAATGTTACACTTTTACATCATATTATTATTCTAATAAAGTAATAATCTAGATAAATTTTAATTTGCCTGATTTTAATTTGCTTCTTTATGGCAATACAAAGATATAGTATAGTTATTGAAGATATGTTAAAGCATCGTCATCGTTATCATCATAATCATCACCTTCATCATCATTATTTGTATCTTCGTTGGCTGATTTATTTAGGGATGGGGCTTTCAACATGAGCAGAGCTTCTTGAGGAATATTTTTAATTTTGATTTTGGCCGGTTTTTGTTTACTTGTGATAACAGGATCAGAACTCAGTAAAAAAAAGTTAAAAATATCTCTGTTTGATTGCTCCCTACTACATTTCCTGGAATGGTGCTCTCTATAGCGCTTAAAGTCCTTATTTCGTGCCTCCTGTGACTCTTCTGTTAATTGTCCTATGGGTAATGTGGCAAATGCTATTATTTGTGGCCCATGAATTAAATATTTATGTAAGGTAGGTGGCATGTTGTACCATGGATATAAAGATACGAAATATCTAGCGGTATCAAGTGCAAATAATCTGTACTTTTCGGTATCTATGTCAAATCCAGTCGATATGGCGATCAACACAATGTGTATCTTTTTTATTAAGTTAATATCTATATGAGTGATTTCTGCGGACAGTTCTGGATTTTGAAAAAAACGCCTGGCTGTATTACCATCGTTGGTATTTCCAAAGCCAGGTTTGGGTTTGTCTACAATGAGGCCAGACTTCTTTCTAAATTCCGTTTGTATGCGAGTTTTATTTTGTGCAACGATTTGCTTATCGTACTTTCCGCGAGCTTGCCACTTTGCTATGGGCAGCTTGTAGGCTAAATGTAGTAGACATTCAAAGCACCGAATCCAACCGTGCAAAATAGAAAGACCAAATCTCAAATTATCGGTATTAACATCCCTTTTCACCATTTCATCTATGTTATTGAAAATCTTTGATGTTGCACCGCACAATAAGCATTTCATGGTTGATGTCGTTTCTGTAAGAGCATTACATACCTTGCCGTCCACCATAGACAAAATTAGTTCATGACGAATTTTCAATGGCTTTTTCTCAATATTTATATTGCTTTCACGAAGATTTGATATTTGATTTTCCATCTCACGATTTTCTTGGAGGGATATATCAACGGATTCTTTTTGAAATTCAATTTTTATTGGCCTACAATATCTTGTTGATGCGGGACTTGGATTTTGCCAAATGACTATATCATTAGATATCAATCGAAGCGGTACCAGACATGTAATAAATACAGCTGAGTCGGTAGCTTCAGGGTCTTCAAACGCTTGCTTATAAGAGCTATGACCCGAAGACCCATCGAATCCCCATTTAGATATTAGGCACATTCTATCGCATTGGTTGTCATTCAGGGTGTTGATCACAGGTATCAATGTTCGACATAACCGCGTAACAGTATGGTCTAAAAGAGATTGTAGCTTCACAAAAGCACTTGTTTCAGTGACGGTGATGTCAGGAGGATAGCATAGCTTTTTGGCTGCCTGAACTAATTTATATGAAGGAAATTTTTCGGGAGCTCTTCGTCTTATCACATTGTACGCCTCACGAGAAAGTTTTGCTTCTATTATATCAGATAAAGCATCTTCAGCTGACACTAGCCCGTGCGGCTTCAATGACTCCTGATAAGCTTCTTGATAAGCCTTGGCTTGTTCTGGCCGATTAAAAATATCTTTTAAAATTGTTGAAGCTTCCACTTGACCTTCAGCTCTTAAACTCATAGAAGCAGCGTAGATTAGTTCTGTACAAGTCGTTGATTCGCGCAGCAGTTTGGTTTTGGCACGTTTGCTATTATGAGAAGAATTTTCAAAAGAAGTAATGGGTCGGCCGTGTTTCCGTTTGGACCCAGATCGAAGAAAACTAATTGACGTCTCAAGCCATTGTTTGTTATTATTCGCAAATTTTTCTTCAGTTCTACTCGCTTTTGCCCATCTTGTTTTGTATTGAGACTTAAAAGCACTCAATTTCTTTTTCATATCATCGACATCAAAACTAGTTTGTTTTTGAAGCACTTTGATTAAATGAATGTGCCGTTGCTTTAAACTTTTCAGGTCAGAACTATGCATTATGCTTACAAGTTCTTTTCTTTTAATAAATATCAATTTATTGGACGTTCCTAAAGGAAAATAAATATATTTAAATAAAAAAGTGAAATATGATAAAAACTCGTTGTAGTGAGTCATGCACTACAAATTGAGCTATTTCGTCAAAGGGCAAAAAGTGGCAAAATTTTAAAATTATTTCTAAAAGAATATCAAGTAGAGAATATTTTCTGATAACAATCATAGTTTAATATTGCTTTGAACCTAAACAAAACTTTGAATGTTTATAAATTTTCCCGTAATTTGAGTATAGGACTTCATTTTGCTCGGCTGCTGAGAACTATTTATCCAAACGAGAAAAAAAATGACCAGCATATTGCTATATACCTGAGGATGAAGGCTCCATGTGTAAAAAAACCACAATTTTTTACACGTGTTTTAAATTTGGTCTCGATTGCACGTAATTTTTTTGCAGTAAATAGCTTATCGAAAATATTACGTTATTCACTTCACTGTTACAACAAACTGACTTCGTTAAGAGGCGATCCAATTGTGTGAAATGACACCTGGGCTAGTTTTCTTAGTAATTGATATAATAACGGTACTCTGAAATTATTTTGAATTTTTGAATTTTCGGTACATTTTGGTGCCAGTGGCCCCACTGTGCGCCGTTGGAAACTATTGCAAAGTTTGAAAATGTGGTCGTTGCTTAGTTGGGCCCACTCACTTCGTTCAATTAGAAGTTGACGATTGGTTAGTATAGGTTCGTTGAACACTGCCTCCTTCAATATTGCCCATAAATTTTCAATGGGATTAAGATCGGGTGAGTTGCCTGGCCAATCCGTCCAAACCGTTGGAAAATACTCTTTCGCCTTCGATATACTGGCTTTCGCGGTATGGCAGCGAGCTCCATCCTGCATTAAAATGGGAGACATTCCTCTTGGATATTGGCGCCGGTTGTTCAGGCACTTCCCGTAGATCGGCAATATTTTGTTTCGGTATTACTCTCCATTAAACGTACAAATTTCGTCAATGGTGATAAGTTCGGATTTTCCATATAAACTTATTCCACCGGCCACCATAATGTTAAGCCCTTGTTTGGGTCGTTGCACTGGTTTAATTGATTTTGGATTCGATGTTCTTATTCGCATATTTTGTCGATTTGGTTTCGGAAAGAGTTCAATCGGAGATTCATCCGTAAAAAGTATGCGAGCTCGTTGCTTCTTGCCCTTCGCATTGTCCAGGGTAAAACCTTCGTCAATTAATCTTCTACAAAACCGTTTCCAGTCTTCAATGTTCTTCTCGGTTAGAAGCGGCTTCCTTGGTCTCACGTATGAATGTTTTCCCCATGGGCGGCTCCTGATGTAATTTTTGACGGTTGATCTGGAGACTTTTTTTCCTCGACGCTGGAACTCTGGCGACTGGTTGAGGATTTTCATCGCAGTCCTTGTTCCGACTCCAACTTTATCTTTGACCAACATTCTTATTTTTTCTTGTCGGCTGGTTGTAGCACATGTGGCCTTCCACTTTTTTTGCGCTCTTCGATTTTTCCTGGAGCTCGCCGAGTCCACAAAAGAACAGCCTTCCTTGAAACACCGAGCTGTCGACTGATGGAAGCGATGGTTATGCCCTCTCGGTGCAGATTCTGAATCTGTTCGCAGATCGTTCAGGACACAACTGTACTGAAAAATGAGTACCTCTTTTATACGCACTCGCCGTTTTATAGCCCTGTTTTTACAGAAATTACCTGAAACACGTGGTTAATCACCTATCATAAACCAAATGCATAGAGTTACTCACCTGAACATAGAAAACAAATTATATCCTTCAGGTCAATAAAATACAGATTTTCCAAATTTAATTAGTTCGGCTAAAAAGTGATACCCTACTTTTTGTCCACCCTGTATATGTATATAAATATTATCAAAAAAATTCAGTGAAAGAATCTCAGGAACCCGCCATCCGATTGAACTGAAATTTTCAGGACACTTTGGTGTATATGCAAATTAGTGCCAGATTTCACAAAAAGTTAATAATCTATAAACCTTTGGAGCCGGCGGCTATTTAAGTGATATTTTTAATATACCTATTATTCCGTACACAAATAGTTTTTGCAAAAATAAAGTTGACGAAATGAATTTTGAACGTGTTTTACATGTAAATCGGATAATGTTTCGGAATTTTTTAACCCCATGTGTGCGCTGGGTGCCTTAAAAGAGAAGGGAAAACTTGAAATCTTTCAAATTGCGATTACTTTTGACAGAGCTGTTCAACCATTACGAAATTTTCAGGACGAATTGGTATTATTTAGTTGTAGATTTGTGTAGCTTTTAATGAGCGTGCTGATAACCCTAACGCTAGGTCAAGCACTGAAAGTGAAAACCTCCAAATCATCGTCTCTTTTGAAAAATTGCCACTTCTTCAAAATAAAGCCACTCATATGTAAATCTTGTGCTTTGTTTACATAGAAAAAAAAAATTTGATATGGTATAACGGGCATAACCCTTGCCCAATTTGCCTATGTTTGTAGCATCGAAAACTTCTGTTCACGAAAACTCACGATCCGATAAGCAAAGTTTTTTTTATTTTTTATTTTCAAAAGTATACCACATTTTTTTTTTAATCGCTTTAGGGCTCTTAATTTAGGCCCGTGCAGTCCTTTATACTCAAAACTAATGAAATATTTTTGATAATTTGTTCACAGATGCTTATTTTGTCCAGGAATTTACGAGGCGCAATTTGCTTTTTTTTTCGGCGGTGCTGCGGCGATCCATTGGGGCGGCCGCCATTTAGTTTTCTAATAATTTTTTCCAATGAAAATGTTAACTCTTAACTTCAATAAAGATGCAAGTAAAATTTCAAATCGATATCTTGAATTGTTTTTTTTTAGTAGCTGTTTAAAAAAAAAGTTCATTTGGAGCAGTTTAACAGTGGACTAACCCCTTAAGCGGTTTTATCGTAGAATTTTCAAATGGTAATGATATTGTAGTGACAATAAACAGCAAATATTAAGTTTTCGATTATTTGAAAAAACTCGCTGCAGGTAACCCTAAATTTCATTATACTCCTATAACTTCGAATGTAATATAGCAACGTGAAGTAGATGTGATATATTCTTGGCTTTGATACTGGCAGAAGGTGGCCAGCACGAGTCAGTCGCGCTTCTTTTGTATCAATAAACGCTTACAGTTAGTATTCATACCGGAAACATTTACAATGAAAATAAATAACCAATGTTTCAATTCCCAAAGTTCTGCAAATTTGTCGGATCGCAGCTCCAAACACCAACTTCAGTTACAGTGCTGCAGGCACTGAGCATTTTCTTCATTGATGTTAAATGAGATGCTGCTTTCAAAATTATGTGAAATAAACAACTGATAACGAATATAATTAACCCGTGTTTTGCTCTCAGAAACGTTGAAATTCATGCCAGTGGTAATATCTGAAACCTTCCACCATATGAGTTATAATGCATTCTTGAGACCAAAGTAAAACGTGGCGTTTGAAACAGTTTGGCCGTAATAAGCAGCTCATGTGGTGGAATATGCACTCAAACCCTGCACGATTCTTCTACTGTTCTTCGAACATTAGTGTTTCTAGCGGTTCAGGTGCGCTAGAGTTTTTTTTGCTATTATCTTGGTTTCTATTGCTCCAATGATGTTAGCACACCGGATCAAAATTGTAGAGCATAAAATTTGCGACACATTTTATCTGAAACATTTTTTCATGCCCTCAACCGTTTTTTCGATAGAGGGCGGTAAGCGCGCAGCACTCAGCCATATGTACTGTAATGCAAGGACAACCGTGAATACCTGTGAATACTACCTTCAGTTTTCATCCAAAATCTTTGAGGACCCCAAAATGAAATTATCTACAAAAATTCAGCTTATTATCTCCCATTCCGAGGGTGACCCCTCTTTTATGCTAAAATGACTGGGCCATTTATATAAATTGTGCAATAGTATACGCGAATGTAAACTTTTTCCCTATCTGTTACTAGTTTTTCAACAACGACAATAAGTTTATTTGCTTTGTGTTTATTCGTCAGAAAGGCTATCAAAATTAGCTCTAAAACGTTGGACTTTTAATGGTAGGTTATTTTTCACAATTTTTACTAATGTTCGAAGAAAAACAGTATTCAAATCACTTTGGCCAAAAATTCATATTTCTATATATATATATATATATATATATATATATATATATATATATATATATATATATATATATATACAGTGACACGCGAAACTGTTCACGATTTTCTATCATATGGACTCAGCTCAAATTTCTCTACGATACACTGTAAGTATCGCATTCAAACAATTTTTGACAAGAAGATACGACAGTCGAGTAAACATTGGCGTTTGTTTCTTGGAATTGTCTCCATGCATGTGTTTAAAACTAGTTTTCATTTCAATTCAGTATTGTGAACAGTTTTGCGTGTACGAAATTTGTTTTGATAGACAGCAATTTCAACCTGATTGTTATTTGAATTTCAGCAGTTTTAATTTACTTTGAGGTAAATGCTAATGTTGTTCGTATAATTTAAAATTTTTCTCTCGATTTAACTTAAAGTTTTCTCGTTTTTATAGAATTTGAAAATGACTAAAAAAATTAGTGTCGCTTTGCGAAAATCGATCGCTAGTGATATTGAATTGGGATATTCGATGAGGGCGATCGCTACCACCGCTGTGTATCCATCGGGCTTGTTGCTAAAGTAAAAAAAGAATTCAAAATTGACGTGGCAAGTTCGAAAGGTGGGCGCCCGAAATTGTTATCCCCCGAATCTGAGCGATATTTACGTCGAATGGTTGTTACTGGTGCCGTGGAAAATGTCGTAGAAGCCAATGCAGAACTCCGAAGTGCATGTGGTGTCAGTGTATCCACTGATACAGTTCGTCGATGTCTTAAAAGTGCAGGGTTAAAAGCCAAAACAAAAGCCAAGAAGCCACTTTTACGAGAACACCATAAAAAAGCACGATTGGCGTTTGCCAAACAGCACCGATATTGGGCTGTTGCTCATTGGAAGACTGTAATATGGTCGGATGAGACTAAAATCAATTGACTAGGATCTGATGGGAGGACTTGGACTTGGGTGGACCCAACATTAGGGCTACGTGATCACAATGTAATGAAAACTTTGAAATTTGGTGGAGGCTCCTTGATGATTTGGGGCTGTTTTAAAGGCAACAAGTTGGGAAAATTACGTCGAGTCAACAGAATAATGCGTGCTGTGGACTATATAAACATCCTGGATGATTCTCTGCTTCCGAGTATCAACGTTTTCGGTTGCCAAACTGAAGACGTGATTTTCATGCACGATAATGATCCAAAACACACTGCTAAAATAACAAAGGAATGGCTGCAGAATGAAAATATAAGGACACTAAAATGGCCTGCTCAATCACCAGACCTCAACCCGATTGAGAATTTGTGGTCAGTTACTAAAAAACGGTTGGTGGCAAATAGGGAGGCTCCAGAAAGTGCTGATGAGCTTTAGGAAAAAGTTCAAAATGAATGGGACAACATTTCTTCGCACTGCTAGATAATCTTATCAAAAGCATGCCAAAACGAATTGAAGCAGTTGTTAAGGCCAAAGGAGGCTATATAAAATATTAAAAATGACAATGTGAGCCACCCGCAAAAGTGTTCACAAAACTCAGCAATATATTATAATTTTTACGGTGTATTATAAAGAATTACCATTGATTTTTCGTTTTTTTTTTGTTTGAAAAAGAATAATATATTTGCTGATGTTAAAAGTAATTTTTGATTTCACTCTTCTTATTCAACAACGGCAAAAATATCAAAAGTACTAAATTTCGTGAACAGTTTTGCATGTCACTGTATATATATATATATATATATATATATATATATATATATATATATATATATATATATATATATATATATATATTATATATATATATATATATATATATATATATATATATATATATATATATATATATATATATATATATATATGTATATATATATATATATATATATATATATATATATATATATATATATATATATAAATATATATATATATATATATATATATATATATATATATATATATATATATATATGTATGTATATATATATATATATATATATATATATATATATATATATATATATATATATATATATATATATATATATATATATTTATGTATATATATATATATATATATATATATATATATATATATATATATATATGTATATAATATATTATATATATATATATATATATATATATATATATATATATATATATATATATATACATATATATATAGGTTGGACAAAAAGTAGGGCATCACTTATTTTTTAAAAAAGCTCGAAAAATATAAAAATCACTTTATTGGTTTTAATTTATATATTAAGATTAGATATTAAATAATATAATTCACAACTTTGATATTTGGTGTGACGCCCTTCCATTTCGTAGCATTGAATAATCCGCCGTTGGAAACTATTGCAAAGTTTGAAAATGTGGTCGTTGCTTAGTTGGGCCCACTCACTTCGTTCAATTAGAAGTTGACGATTGGTTAGTATAGGTTCGTTGAACACTGCCTCCTTCAATATTGCCCATAAATTTTCAATGGGATTAAGATCGGGTGAGTTGCCTGGCCAATCCGTCCAAACCGTTGGAAAATACTCTTTCGCCTTCGATATACTGGCTTTCGCGGTATGGCAGCGAGCTCCATCCTGCATTAAAATGGGAGACATTCCTCTTGGATATTGGCGCCGGTTGTTCAGGCACTTCCCGTAGATCGGCAATATTTTGTTTCGGTATTACTCTCCATTAAACGTACAAATTTCGTCAATGGTGATAAGTTCGGATTTTCCATATAAACTTATTCCACCGGCCACCATAATGTTAAGCCCTTGTTTGGGTCGTTGCACTGGTTTAATTGATTTTGGATTCGATGTTCTTACTCGCATATTTTGTCGATTTGGTTTCGGAAAGAGTTCAATCGGAGATTCATCCGTAAAAAGTATGCGAGCTCGTTGCTTCTTGCCCTTCGCATTGTCCAGGGTAAAACCTTCGTCAATTAATCTTCTACAAAACCGTTTCCAGTCTTCAATGTTCTTCTCGGTTAGAAGCGGCTTCCTTGTCTCACGTATGAATGTTTTCCCCATGGGCGGCTCCTGATGTAATTTTTGACGGTTGATCTGGAGACTTTTTTTCCTCGACGCTGGAACTCTGGCGACTGGTTGAGGATTTTCATCGCAGTCCTTGTTCCGACTCCAACTTTATCTTTGACCAACATTCTTATTTTTTCTTGTCGGCTGGTTGTAGCACATGTGGCCTTCCACTTTTTTTGCGCTCTTTCGATTTTTCCTGGAGCTCGCCGAGTCCACAAAAGAACAGCCTTCCTTGAAACACCGAGCTGTCGACTGATGGAAGCGATGGTTATGCCCTCTCGGTGCAGATTCTGAATCTGTTCGCAGATCGTTCAGGACACAACTGTACTGAAAAATGAGTACCTCTTTTATACGCACTCGCCGTTTTATAGCCCTGTTTTTACAGAAATTACCTGAAACACGTGGTTAATCACCTATCATAAACCAAATGCATAGAGTTACTCACCTGAACATAGAAAACAAATTATATCCTTCAGGTCAATAAAATACAGATTTTCAAATTTAATTAGTTCGGCTAAAAAGTGATACCCTACTTTTTGTCCACCCTGTATATGTATATAAATATTATCAAAAAAATTCAGTGAAAGAATCTCAGGAACCCGCCATCCGATTGAACTGAAATTTTCAGGACACTTTGGTGTATATGCAAATTAGTGCCAGATTTCACAAAAAGTTAATAATCTATAAACCTTTGGAGCCGGCGGCTATTTAAGTGATATTTTTTAATATACCTATTATTCCGTACACAAATAGTTTTTGCAAAAATAAAGTTGACGAAATGAATTTTGAACGTGTTTTACATGTAAATCGGATAATGTTTCGGAATTTTTTAACCCCATGTGTGCGCTGGGTGCCTTAAAAGAGAGGGAAAACTTGAAATCTTTCAAATTGCGATTACTTTTGACAGAGCTGTTCAACCATTACGAAATTTTCAGGACGAATTGGTATTATTTAGTTGTAGATTTGTGTAGCTTTTAATGAGCGTGCTGATAACCCTAACGCTAGGTCAAGCACTGAAAGTGAAAACCTCCAAATCATCGTCTCTTTTGAAAAATTGCCACTTCTTCAAAATAAAGCCACTCATATGTAAATCTTGTGCTTTGTTTACATAGAAAAAAAAAATTTGATATGGTATAACGGGCATAACCCTTGCCCAATTTGCCTATGTTTGTAGCATCAAAAACTTCTGTTCACGAAAACTCACGATCCGATAAGCAAAGTTATTTGAAATTTGCAGAATGTATTGGTCTTAAATAGGACCAGGTCTGATAGAAGGTATTTTGAAATGCGGGTGATTCTGTGCCAGTGGTGCCATCTTGAAAAATCACTAAAAAAAATAACTACTTTTAGCCCTATAAATTCTGATTCAATCGTTCGATTTTTACGAAATTCACACAGTAGCTGAACCTTTTTTTAAACCACAATTGGTAGAAATTTGGTCGAAAAATTCGGTTGGAGCTGCCAGCTATGATAATTTTGGTGTCTCAAATTTGAAAAAATAAAAATGTGGAAGTGAAAACATTCAAACCATCGAATATCCTAAAATATGTCCGTTTCTTACAATAAAACCAATCTGTTTACAAACCTTATACTTTATGTACACGTTCAAAGTAAAACTTTGGAAATTTCATGTCGGACAAGAACGGTAACCCTCTCCCAGTTAACCTGTATTTTTAGCATCAAAAACTTCTGTTCACGGGAACTCACGAATCAATAATCAGATACAATTGAAATTACAGAATGCATTGGACTTAAGTAGGACCAGGTCTGATAGAAGCGATTTTGAATTGTAGGCAACTCTGTGCCAGTGTGCCAGTGGTGCCAGTGGTGCCATCTTGAAAAATTATAAAGAAAAAAACTGCTTTTTGCCCTATGAAATGTGAATAAGTTACTAGATTTTCATGAAATTGGCACAATAGCTGAACCTTACTCTAGACTCTGTTTGATAGAAATTTGGTTGGAAAATTCGACTGTTGCTGCCAGCTATGGTAATTTTTGTGTCTTCAGTTTTGAAAATTCGCTAAAACTTTTTGCCCTATAACTTCCAGTGCAGTCATGAAATCAATACGAATTTCATACAATTAACGAAACGTATCATAAAAATTATTCAGGCCAAATTTGGTTGAAATGTCACGATAGGATTGCCAGCTATTGTTGGTTTTGTGTTTGATTGCAATATCTTTATTAAGCGGTTTTATCGTAGAATTTTCAATTGGTAATGATGTTGTAGTGACAATAAACAGCAAATATTAAATTTTCGATTATTTGAAAAAACTCGCTGCAGGTAGCCCTAAATTTATTTATACTCCTATAACTTCGAATGTTATATAACAACGTGAAGCAGATGTGATATATTCTTGGCTTTGATACTCGCAAAAGGTTGCCAGCACGAGTCGGTTGTGCTACTTTTGTATCAATAAATGCTTACAGTTAGTATTCATACCGGAAACATTTGCAATGAAAATAAATAACCGATGTTTCAATTCTCAAAGCTCTGCAAATTTTTCGGATCGCAGCCCCAAACACCAACTTTAGTTACAGTGCTGCAGGCACTGAGCATTTTCTACATTGATGTTATATATGAGATGCTGTTTTCAAAATTTTGTGAAATAAGCAACTGATAACGAATATAATTAAGAAGTGTTTTGTTCTCTTAAACGTTGAAATTCATGCCAGTGTTAATATCTGAAACCTTCTACCATATGAGTTATAATGCATTCTTGAGACCAAAGTAAAACGTGGCATTTGAAACAGTTTGGCCGTAATAAGCAGCTCATGTGGTAGAATATGCACTGAAAACCTGCACGATTCTTCTACTGTTCTTTGAACATTAGTGTTTCCAGCGGTTCAGGTGCGCTAGAGTTTTTCTATACTAAAGAGCAATTAAAACAACTCGTGCAATATATAACTGAAAATGATAGTTTAAATTGAGACGGAGAGATCCTTTATAGTGAGAGTGGGCTTTGTATTTTACTTATAGATTCTTAGTTTATTTTTCTGTTTAATTTTTTTTCTAAAAAGAAAAAAAAAGCCTTCTAACAAAGTTATATACTGTATCATATTCACAAAA
>OZ022264.1:102919021-102946521 GCA_963978885.1 Nemotelus pantherinus | reverse complement strand
TACTAAATTTGGCTTACAATATGGTCCATTTACTTTACGAGTATCGCTTTGATTTCGTGACTGCAGTGGAAGTTATAGGGCGAAAAACTGAGTAAATTTACAAGATTTGAGGGACAAAAATTACCATAGCTGGCAGTACCAAATTTCAACCGAATTCCCATCAAACGCGGCTTAGCGTCAGGTTCAGCTATTGTGTAAATTTCATAAAAACTCAACGGCTGGATTGGAATTAATACGGCAAAAGCAGTTTTTTACATAATTTTTCAAAATGGCACCACTGCCTCATACATATGCTTTTGCATATTTCAAATCGCTTCTAACAGGCCTGGTCCTTCTCAATAAAAATATATTTTGTGAATTACAATTGTATTTGATTATTCAGTTGTGAGATCCCGTGAGCAGAAGTTTCAGATGCTTAAAATATAGGTAAAGAGGGGAAGAGTTTCCGTTCTTTCCCGATATACAATTTTAAAAACTCTAGCGCACCTGAACCGCTAGAATCACTAATGTTCGAAGAACAGTAGAAGAATCGTGCAGGTTTTGAGTGCATATTCCACCACATGTGCTGCTTATTACGACCAAACTGTTTCAAATGCCACGTTTTACTTTGGTCTCAAGAATGCATTATAACTCATATGGTGGAAGGTTTCAGATATTACCACTGGCATGAATTTCAACGTTTATGAGAGCAAAACACGGGTTAATTATATTCGTTATCAGTTGCTTATTTCACATAATTTTGAAAGCAGCATCTCATAAAACATCAATGAAGAAAATGCTCAGTGCCTGCAGCACTGTAACTGAAGTTGGTGTTTGGGGCTGCGATCCGAAAAATTTGCAGAACTTTGCGAATTGCAACATTGATTATTTATTTTAATTGTAAATGTTTCCAGTATGAATACTAACTGTAAGCGTTTATTGATACAAAAGTAGCACAACCGACTCGTGTTGGCAACCTTCTGCCAGTATCAAAGCCAAGAATATATCACATCTGCTTCACGTTGTTATATAACATTCGAAGTTAAAGGAGTATAAAGAAATTTAGAGTTACCTGCAGCGAGTTTTTTCAAATAATCGAAAGCTTAATATTTGCGGTTTATTGTCACTACAATATCATAACCAATTGAAAATTCTACGATAAAACCGCTTAATAAAGATATTGCAATTAAACACAAAACCAACAATAGCTGGCAACCCTATAAAGGCTTTTCAACCAAATTTGGCCTGAATAATGTTTTTGACAGGTTTCATTAATTGTATGAAATTCGTATTGGTTTCATGATTGCACTGGAAGTTATAGTGCAAAAAGTTTTATTTTCCTGAGTGTATTTTCAAAACCAAAGACACAAAAATTACCATAGCTGGTAGCACCAATAAAATTTTTCAACCAAATTTCCACCAAACAGAGATTAGAGTTAGGTTTAGCTACTGTGCCAATTTCATGAAAATCTGGTAATTTATTCACATTTCATAGGGCAAAAAGCAGTTTTTTTTCTTTGTAATTTTTCAAGATGGCACCACTGGCACAGACTTGCCCACAATTCAAAATCGCTTCTATCAAATCTGGTCTTACTTAAGTCCAATGCATTCTGTAAATTTTAGCTGTATTTGATTATTGGTTCGTGAGTTTCCGTGAACATAAGTTTTTGATGCTAAAAATATAGGTTAACTGGGAGAGGGTTACCGTTCTTGTCCGACATGAAATTTCCAAAGTTTTATTTTGAACGTGTAGATAAAACATAAGATTTATATACAGATTGGTTTTATTGTAAGAAACGGACATTTTTTTGAATATTCGATGGTTTGAATGTTTTCACTTCCAAATTTTTTTTTTCAAAATGAAGACACCAAAATTATCATAGCTGGCAACTCCAACCGAATTTTTCGACCAAATTTCTACCAAACGTGGCTTAAGGTAAGCTCCAGCTATTCTGTGAATTTTGTCGAAATCGAACGATTCAATCAGCATTTATAGGGCTAAAAGCAATTATCTTTTTTAGTGATTTTTCAAGATGGCACCACTGGCACAGAATCGCCCGCATTTCAAAATCACTCCTATCAGACCTGGTCCTACTTAAGACCAATACACTCTGCAAATTTCAATTAATTCTGCTCATCGGATCGTGAGTTTCCGTGAACAGAAGTTTTTGATGCTAAAAATATAGGTAAATTGGGCAAGGGTTACCAGGCGTGCCCGTTATACCATATCTTTTTTTTTTTTGGTTATGTAAACAAAGCACAAGATTTACATATGAGTGGCTTTTTTTTGAAGAAACGGCATTTTTTCAAGAGAGACGATGATTTGGAGGTTTTCACTTTCAGTGCTTGCCCTAGCTACAGGGTTGCCAGCACGCTCATTAAAAGCTACACAAATCTACAACTAAATAATATCAATATGTCTTGAAAATTTCGTAATGATTGAATAGCTCTGTCAAAAGTTATCGCAATTTAAAAATTTTCAAATTTTCCCGTCCTCTTTTTAGGCACCCAGCGCACACATAGGGTTAAAAAATTCCAAAGCATTATCCGATTCATATGTAAAACACGTTCGAAATTTATTTTGTTAACTTTAGTTTTGCGAAAATTATTTGTGCACGAAATAATAGGTATATTAAAAATATCACTTAAACGGCCGCCGGCGCCAAAAGGTTAACAATAACTGACATTTAAAGATACCTGGACCTATTCTGCATATACACCAATGTATCCTGAAAGTTTCAGCTCAATCGGATGGCGCGTTCCCGAGATTATCTCACTGAAATTTTTTGATGATATATATATATATATATATATATATATATATATATATATATATATATATATATATATATATATATATATATATATATATATATATATATATATATATATATATATATATATATATATATATATATATATATATATATATATATGGAAATATGAATTTTTGGCCGAATCGATTTTAATACTAATGTTCTTCGAACATTAGTAAAAATATTTTACTTTTGCTGGGTAGACAAAGCATACGATTTACCATTGGGTTGCTTTTTTCTAATAGGAGAAATATTTTCAGGAGGGTCGATGATTTGAAGATTTTCTCTTTCACGTTAGACTACCACTTATTAACATCAATTCATCTTGTGAATTTCATAATAAGTCTGTTCGCGTATTTTCAGTCACTGAATTTTCCTGAATTTTTCTGAATCATGTGGTGGGGAAAATTCATGAAAACTACAACAACGCTCTCATTGCATTTCCTGAAAATTGACAACTAAAGGTGTCATTTGTCGGTTTTTGGGAGAACAACAATAGGTGCGTTTTTTGTTGCATTTGGAGTAGTGCAGAATAGCAGTTTGCAGACGAAACAATAACAACTTCCAGAGAACGAACACTTGTCAATTCAGTAGAGTTCGTACTCGTGGACTGGCCGGAAATATTTAAATAATTCTTGTCAGCTGTAAGAGTAAGCTACAGTTATAAATTCCCCGAAATTGGGATAATTGAAATGGATTAATATGATTAAAAAAATCGATGTTGTCAACAGAATTTTCATCTTATGAGTCGGAATATTTGTAGATTACGTTTAAAAAAGGAATTCACATGTTTCTTATTTTCGAGGTAGACATTTGTTGTTTCGAAATTGGAATTTTCAATTTTGAACTTACAAGTGTCTGACAAACAAACTGCTGCCAACCAAGTAGAAATGAAATAAACTCGCATGTTACTCCGAATCGTCTTTTATGCATGCATGGATGAAAAAAAAAACCCAGCTAATAGTAATTATAAAGTCATCCTAAGAGGGGATAAATTATCGCCACAAAAATATTCGACCTTCATTACAACATTACGCAAAAAATATGTTACTTGCCGTGCACATTTGAAAATATTAACTCGCGCCAGACCGTTTGATACTTTTCAGTATTTCTTATTAGCTCAGACCCTACTGAAGTTCCATCGGATTTAATGAAATAGGGGAAGTTTTCATTTTCAGTAAAACGGCGTACACAATCGACTTCATTGTAATTAATCTCGATTCGTCGCAATTAATCGTAGTATGCGAACAGACCTAATTATTTGATAATTCTGTCCAAAGAGAATCGAAAATTTCGCAAATTTTATCGAGCTCTTTTAAGGCATCTAGCGCACACAGAGGGCTACAAATTTCCATAACTTTAACATTTCCGCATTTGAAATACGTTCAAAATTTATAGCGCAAGCTTAGGTTTTTTTAAATCTAATTTTCGATCAAGGAATTGGCCATTTCAGTGATATTTTAAGGGTACTTAATATATCACTAAAATGGCCACTGGCGCCAAAGGGTTAATGATAACTAACATTTGGTGAGACCTGGACCTATTCCACATGTACACCAATGTATCCAGCTCAGTTAGATGGTGCGTTCTTGACAGAAAGAAAATAGTAATAATAATGTAGACAACAGAAAGTAACAGAAATAATGTTCTCAGTAAATTAATAGAAATAATGTTCTTAGAGCGTTAGTAAAAAACTAAATTCAAACAAAGCAATAATATCAAAACTCATGATCACATTCATTTTCTTTACGTAAGTTAAGCTTATTTTCAAAATCCAGGTACTTTGCAAAGATTTATATTGTACTCTTCTTGCTTTTTTGAGAAAATATTTTCTCTATGAGTGGTTTGATTTTCTAAAATTAACTGTTCAATTTTCGTCAGAATCTTACAGGCGGCCAGTCAATATGCAACAAATATTTCAAAATCTAGCTCTTGGTAGCATTGAGAGGTTTGCTCATTCATTGTATAATCTGCTCTAGAAGTTTCTATGTTATTGAAATATTTAGTAATATCGGATCGTCAGAAGTTTCAATATGTCATCCTAGCTGCAAAATATAGTTTTAAAATAGCTTAAGTGTCACAAAATGTCTTTAAAACTTAGATGAAGATAAGTGATAACGTAATGTAAATATACTGTTATATTTCAGGATTTGGAATGCTTGAATCAGGATGCGTGTCTGTGAAAAATGAGGTGAACATCATGATGAAAAACGTTATCGATATAGTTCTAGGAGGTTTTACATACTGGCTGTTCGGTTATGGTATGTCCTTCGGACGAGGCCCTCTCTCCAATCCATTTATAGCTATTGGCGACTTCCTACTGGATCCTCCAGTTGGCGACCCTCTGATGGGACAAATATTCGCAGCATTCCTGTTTCAACTATCATTCGCAACAACAGCTACTACTATCGTTAGCGGAGCTATGGCGGAGAGGTTGGTTTTTATACATATTGAATATCGTCTTTTTTGTGTAATTATCACGATTAACTAAATTTCCTAATGAATTACGTTATGTTTGTTTTCAACACGCTAGATGCAACTTTAAGGCATATTGTCTATTTTCGTTTCTGAACACGGTAGTCTATTGTATTCCGGCCGGCTGGGTGTGGGGAGAGCACGGCTTTTTGAATAATTTAGGGGCGGTTGATATTGCCGGAAGCGGTCCCGTGCACTTGATAGGTATGTCGTCGCGCTTAAAATATGTAGATTTAATGTGTGCAGTAGTCAATATACTTTTATGTATGCTTCTTAAACATTCCTTAGGTGGCGCTTCGGCTTTCGCATCGGCTGCGATGCTAGGTCCTCGGTTGGGCAGATATTCTGAGGGAATCAATCCACTTCCGTTAGGCAACCCCGTTAATGCTTGCATGGGCCTTTTTGTTCTGTGGTGGGGCTGGCTGGCCTTTAACTCTGGAAGTACTTATGGCGTTAGTGGATCCAAGTGGCAATATGCAGCGCGAGCGGCAGTCATGACCATGATGGGGTCATTTGGGGGAGGTCTTGCTAGCGTGTCGTGAGTATTCAAGGTCTGTTTTTGAGTGTTAATTAATCCTATTAATGTTTCAGATACTCCCTATTTTTAAATGACGGCCGTCTCGACATTATCGATCTAATTAATGGCATTTTGGGCTCACTTGTTTCAATTACTGCTGGATGTTTCTTGTTTAACGCCTGGGAAGCTTTGCTTATTGGGATGATTGGAGCGTTACTTGCTTGTGTAGCAATGCCACTTTTTGATAGAATGGCAGTGGATGATCCAGTAGGAGCAAGTAGTGTGCATGGAGTTTGTGGTGTTTGGGGCGTTCTGGCAGTTGGTTTATTCGCAGACAACCCTATACCATTAGGAACTACAAATGGGCGTTCAGGACTGTTCAAAGGTGGTGGTTGGTATCTCCTCGGTGTGCAGTCTTTAGCTGCTTTATGCCTCGCTTGCTGGGGAGTTTGCTCGACAGTTCTTTTGCTTTGGTTTGTAAATAAAATCATTCCTATTAGAATGGACGCCAATGAAGAATTGTTGGGTGCAGATTTAATGGAACATCGAATACGTCATTCTCAAATAGGCTTATCTCGTGCTATTTCTGCTTTGGCTCCTCTGCAAATAGATCTTAGTGAAGTAGCTGGTATTCAGCCAATCGGTCTAAATCCAGGCCATGAACGAGGACTGCAAGAGCTTAGAGCTGCCGAGAATAAACTCAACCAGTGGCATGCTTATATGAACAGTATGACACCTAAAAGACGCATGCATAAGCCAAATGAGTCGAAAACTGTCATTCATTCAGCTTTCATGAAAAAGTCAGCTGTCACTGGAAACATATTCACGCGAAAGTTGAAAAGCACAAAAATAAAAAGATCACAGCACGTCAACAATTTTATCACAGGCGGCACTTACAAGCAAAAGGGTGAAAATATTTCAGCTGTGGACAATCCAGCATTTGGTGCTCAGACAGAGAACAAATTTGCTTGGATGGATTAAAAGAAGTGAAAATGACCACAAAATCGTTGTTAGAGTTGCTTCTTTTGTAAAGACGAATAGCCGTACCACAATCCGTTTAGAATAAATTATAATAACATATTGTTTTTTGTATTCAAGTAATTTACATATGATTAGGAAAATTAAATCTTCTTAAATATACGTAATTCAATTCTGAAATCGTTTATGCAGAGAATATTTCTGATCTAAGTATAAGAGAGTTTTATATACCGACAGTTGCAATGAACATGCCGATTGAAGAATACGTTTTTGTGGATGAATATACAAGAGTTTTTGTAAAGCCTATGAGCAACAGTTAGTTAGATTTCAGAACATAAGCAAAGTGAACGAATGTTTTTGTTAAAGAATCACCCGTGTTATGAGTGTCGAGTCGATGTCGATTATATCGACATCGACTGCATACCGACAGATATGTTATTGTGAGTGTCGAGTCGATGTCGATTATAGCGACATATCAACATCGACTGCATAATGACAGATATGCTATTGTGACTGTCGATATCTATTGTCAAATTATCGATTTAATCGACAAGTTTTGTCGATTGCCATTTGCTTCGCGACGTTACATCGACAGGTTGTTGGATACACGCAAAATGTATGTTATTTCCTTGGAATATTCCATAGCTTATAAAATAATTTGATCGTTTGGTAGCTCTACTTGAGAGAAACGAAGAGCTCGCCAGAGGATAAGTTAAAGCTGGTGGGGGCAAAGTGAAGGATCGATGGAATAGCTTTGCAGAAGAGCTAAATAGCTTGGGTCCACCAGTAAGAGATGGATGTGGTTGGCAGAAGGTTTGTTATCAAAATTCTGAAACTCACATGACTTCGCCAGGTGTGGATTGATTTGAAATTCAAAATTCGCAAAAAGATCATCAAAAACAATAGCGAAAAACGCAAAACGGGTCGTGGACCGAACAATCAGGTTTATTTCTCTAAGAGTGTGTGGTGAATTTACTAAATTTAAATGTTGCGCTTAATCCCACTGGCTGTGAATTCGGAACACCGCGCGAAATAACTGTGGAGCCTGTATCGTCGATTTGAATTTGTTCCGCAAGTAATCAGGCAACTTCAGTTGTAAGCGCTGTACCATCAGTTGCCATAGATGCAACTTCTTCAACGGAAAGAACACCTCCAGAAAGTAGATCTTCCAACGCCAACCAACAGGAAACTTGACTCCGACTTCTCCAAAAGCAAACTGATCTACAGGAAAACATAAATAAAAATGTCGCAGAAACTCTGCATTTGACCAAAAAAATGTATTATCTAAAAAAAGACAAGTCAAAATTGCGAGAAAAGTCCTTACAAATCAAGCAAAAAACTATGGAAATTTATGAAGAAGAGGCGAGAGATAAAAAAATCCATGGTGCGCAAAAATCGAAAGTAAAAAAAGAAATGTATGAGCTGCAGCTACAACATTTTAAGTTATCCGCAGATTTGTTACCAAATACGTGAAAACCTTAACTTATTATTTAGTAAAAATTAAAAGTAAAAATTAATTAAAAGTTTTCTAAGCGTTTAGTCAAAAATGCAAATGTTTATTTACTGTTTATTTAAAAAATAAAAATTATTTGTTACTATTTTTTAAGTTTTACCGCAAAGATTGCATTATTTGATTGCGAATATCACATGCACGTTCGTTATCTTCTACTTCAGCTATTTCATCGTCTTCATTTTCCACATTTTGTGGAGTAAATTCCACTTTATAGGATACCCAGATGCTATGAAGTGCAACACATCCATTAATAATTTGCTTGCATTTTTCTGGTGAATAATGCAGCACTCTCTCGCCGATGATGCAACGAAACCTATTTTTTAGAACTCCGTTCGTTCTTTCAATAATGTTCCTCCCTTTTGCATGCAATTCATTGTAATATCGTTGATCGCTACCAGTGGATGCATCTCGAAATGGGGTCATAAGGAATGGCTCCAGAGCGTAACCAGAATCACCTAAGACAATACAACATCAATTGCTTCAATAAAATGTAAATGAAAATTTTACCAAGCAACCATGTATTCCTGTCTCCGCTTTCATGATTGGCAATCATTGCAGTTCTTAGCCGGGACATTCTGAATATTATAGAATCGTGAGTAGTGCCTGGATACCGGGCATTGACAAAACGGATCCTCATTCAATAGTCGCAAACCTAGTAAAGAAACAATTTTCATTAATTTAACGATAATTTATAAAACTAATACTTACAATCATAACATTAACACTGTGAAAACCTTTCCTGTTATAATAAAAATGTTGTGTTTCTTTACTCGGCCTCCGTATTGCCACGTGTGTTCCGTCCACGCAGCTTATCACACCAGGATATCTGCACTTTTCATAAAAGTCACCCATATTATGAGTGCCGAGTCGATGTCGATTATATCGACATCGACTACATATCGACAGATATGCTATTATGAGTGTCGAGTCGATGTCGGTAATATCGACAGTTTTGTCGATTGGAATTTGCTTTGTGACGTTACATCGACAGGTAATTGGATATATGCAAAATGTAAGTTATTTTCTTGGAATATTCAGTCGCTTATAAAATAATTATTAAAGGGTCAAAATAACAAACGCCAAACAATTTGAACGTGTTTTATCTCTACTTGGAAATAACGAAGAGCTCACAAGAGGATTCGTTAAAGCTGGTGGGTGAAAAGGCAAAGTGAAGGATGGATGGAATAGTTTAAATAGCATGGGTATACTAGTGAGAGATATAAGTGGCTGGTAGAAGGTTTGTTATTAAGATATCAAAATTCTTAAACTCGTATGACCTCCTCAAGTGTGGATCGATTTCAAATTTAAAATACGCAAGAAGATCATAAGAAACAATGGTGAAAAACTGATGGTGGTCCGAACAAACAAGTTCATTTCTCCCCTCTTCAAGAGTGTGTAGTTGATTTACTTAATTTAAATGTTAGCTGTGGCTGTGAATTCAGAACGCTGCGCGATATAAGTGTGGAACTTGCATCGTCGAATTCAACTTGTTTCACAAGCAATCAAGCAACCTCAGTTGTAAGCGCTTTACAACCAGCAGCCATTGATGCAACTTTTTCAACGGATAAAACACCTCGAGAAAGTAATTTTCCACCGCCGACCAACTGGAAAGTAAACTCCGATTACTCGAAAAGTAAACTGAACTGCAGGAAGTCATTAATCAAAATGTCGCAGAAACCCTGCACTTGGACAAAAAAATATATTGCTTTCAAAAATACAAGTTAAAATTGCTGGAGAAGTCCTTTCAAATAAAGCAAAATACCTTGCAGATTTATGAAGAAGATGCGAGAGACAAAAAATACTTCGCGCGCGAAAATTGAAATTAAAAAAAACATGTATGAGTTGCAGCTTCAACGTTTGAAGTTATATACAGATTCATTACAAAATATTTGAAAACGTTAATTTAGTATTGAGTAGTAATCTTAAACTCCGGGCAGCATTACGAATGCTTGTTTTGAAAGTCTGAAATGTTGCATACATCTACTCTTCATTAAATAAATCATGACTATTCTAATGCACAGTGCTTACTTCGCATTGTCCATATCCAAAAATTTGACGAGTCTCAAGCCATTTTTTTTCGCCTTAATTCTAGGAGGGCGGCTAGATTGTCCTCATCAAACTCATCGTCAAAAAATAAATCAAAAGAATTAATTTTACAAACTTTCAAAAAAAACCATTGTTTTTAAAAAAATTCACTTGTCACATTGTTCAGAATGGCATTTTCGTTCACAATAGCAATCAATTCAAGCATTTTCCTCGATTTCAATATGGCAGTACTTATGAGTCGTTTCGATCGACTCTGGCAATACCAAAACGCCATACACTCGACAACTTCGTCGATTATCGACTAGTGATCGACTCGACACTCATAATACGGGTGAGTATTATTTTGCCTGGTCCTTTTCGACTTCTGTGTAGGCAAAGATAATCCATGTTGGGCAAACATACGATTCAATTGCTGTACAAACTTCATGCAAAATAAGGGACACTGTTAGTTGAGCCGTAGCTACATTGAAGTCATTTCCAACACCTCGTTGATACGCGCCTTCTGCCAAGAAACGCAGTGCTGTAGCTGCCTTTAAAATGTTTGGCACTGCAGACGACAATACCGGTGTTTTCAATTTGTCGTCCAAAACGCCGAGCAGCATTACAAAAGCTTCTTTTGACAGTCTGAAATGCTGTATAAATCTACTCTTAATTAAATAAATAAAGACTATTCTAATGCACAATCACCCATATTATGAGTGTCGAGTCGATGTCGATTATATCGACATTATATCGACATCGACTGCATATCTACAGATATGCTATTGTGAGTGTCGAGTCGATGTCGATAATATCGACAATTTTGTCGATTGCAATTTGCTTTGCGACGTTACATCGACAGATAATTGGATATATGCAAAATGTAAGTTATTTTCTTGGAATATTCAGTCGCTTATAAAATAATTATTAAAGGGTCAAAATAACAAACGCCAAACAATTTGAACGTGTTTTATCTCTACTTGGAAATAACGAAGAGCTCACAAGAGGATTCGTTAAAGCTGGTGGGTGAAAAGGCAAAGTGAAGGATGGATGGAATAGTTTAAATAGCATGGGTCTACCAGTGAGAGATATAAGTGGCTGGCAGAAGGTTTATTATTAAGATATCAAAATTCTTAAGCTCGTATGACCTCCTCAAGTGTGGATCGATTTCAAATTTAAAATTCACAAGAAGATCATAAGAAACAGTAGTGAAAAACTGGTGGTGGTCCGAACAAACAAGTTTATTTCTCTCCTCTTCAAGAGTGTGTAGTTGATTTACTTAATTTAAATGTTAGCTGTGGCTGTGAATTCAGAACGCTGCGCTATATAATTGTTGAACTTGCATCGTCGAATTTAACTTGTTTCACAAGCAATCAAGCAATCTCAGCTGTAAGCGCTTTACAACCAGCAGCCATTGATGCAACTTTTTCAACGGAAAAAACACCTCGAGAAAGTAATTTTCCACCGCCGAACAAATGGAAAGTAAACTCCGATTACTCGAAAAGTGAACTGAACTGCAGGAAGTCATTAATCAAAATGTCGCAGATACCCTGCACTTGGACAAAAAAATATATTGCTTTTAAAAATACAAGTTAAAATTGCTGGAGAAGTCCTTTCAAATAAAGCAAAATACCTTGCCGATTTATGAAGAAGATGCGAGAGACAAAAAATACTTCGCGCGCGAAAATTGAAATTAAAAAAAAACATGTATGAGTTGCAGCTTCAACGTTTGAAGTTATAAACAGATTCGTTACCAAATATTTGAAAACGTTAATTTAGTGTTAAGTAGTAATCTAATACTCCGGGCAGCATTACGAATGCTTGTTTTGAAAGTCTGAAATGCTGTATAAATCTACTCTTCATTAAATAAATCATGACTATTCTAATGCACAGTGCTTACTTCGCATTGTCCATATCCAAAGAATATGACGAGTCTCAAGCCACTTTTATTTTCGCCTTAATTCTAGGAGGGCGACTAGATTGTCCTCATCAAACTCGTTATCAAAAAATAAATCAAAAGAATTCATTTTACAAACTTTTAAAAAAAATTTCACTTGACAAATTGTTCAGAATGGCATTTTCGTTCACAATAGCAATCAATTCAAGCATTTTCCTCGATTTTAAAATGGCAGCACTTATTAGTCGTTTCGATCGACTCTCGCAATACCAAAACGCCATCGACTCGACAACTTCGTCGATTATCGACTAGTGATCGACTCGAAACTCATAATACGGGTGAATACTTACTTCGCATTGTCCATATCCAAAGGATTTGACGAATCTCTAAGCCACTTTCTTTTTCGCTTTAGTTCTAAGAGGGTGGCTTGATTGACTTCATCAAACTCGTCGTCAAAAAATAAATCAAAACAATTCATTTCACAAATTTTCCAAAAAGAAACTAGCAGATTGTTTTTAAAAAAGTTTCACTTGACAGTTGGCGGATGCTAAAGTTTTTCAGATTGGCAATATCGTTCACAATAGCACTCAATTCAAGCATATTCCGCGATTTCAATATGGCAGTACTTATAAGTCGTTTCGATCGACTCTCGCAATACCAAAAGGCCATCGACTCGACAACTTCGTCGATTATCGACGAGCGATCGACTTGACATTCATGTGAATCTAGAGGAAATCTAGGACGAATTTGGTTAGAAACATGATGCATATGTGTATGGTATTGTCACTTCATAAAATGTCTAAAACTATTTTCACTACAGAGTACATTTTGTATTTTTACTATTGTTCGAAGGACATAAGTATTGAAATCGATTTGGCCAAAAATTCATATTTCTATATATATCTTTATATATAAAACAACGTCGGGTTAGTTATAACTAGCGAATCCAATCCCGGGATCCCGGATCCCGGGATCCCGGGATCCCGGTCAATTTCTGGTCCCGAAAATCCCGGGATTGATGAGTTCTAATCCCGGGATTTTCGGGATCAGAAATTGGATGGGATTTCGGGGCCGGGAGTCAAGCATTATCGGCAATCAAGTTACAGCAAAACTCGAAAAGTGCAAATAGAATCCATATTTATGAGAAAACAATTAGCTCACATCAAAATGCGTAAAGAATAGAGCAAAATAAACCGATGTAACAGTTAACAAGAGAATACAAAGGGGTTTGTTAATAAATAAGTATGGACTGTTTCGCATTTAGTGCATTCGTTACATCGAATGATTTGAGGAAATTAATACTAGCGAATGCATACACAGATTTACCAAAATCCTTAACAACAATCAAAAAAAGGTTGTTGGCTATGCAAGCAGGATAAAGAAAATAAAAAATAAGATATAACAGGCTAGTATCTCAGGTGAACGGTTCAGTTTGATGTTTGATGAATGGACCTTGACTGCAAATAGGCGCTATATAAATATAAACATCTACTTAGTAAATTCTTACTGGAGCTTGGTGGGAGTAAGAATATCAATGACAGCTGGAAACTACCTAGATATGAGTTTAATGTTTCTCTAGGAAAAAACATTGTTACCATCGTAACTGATGGGTCAAACGAAATGCGAAAAGTAGGCAGACTAGTTGGTACAGAGCAGCATATTTGTTTGGCGCATAGCATCCACTTGGCAGTTTGCGATGTTCGCTATAATATCAGGTCCATTCCAGATTAAAGTGATTTCTCGATAGTCTGAACGACGACCACGAAGATTTGGATGGTCCTGAATCAGCTAACTACGTTGAAACCGGTCGCCTGCAAGACACGCTAGATCAGACGAAGGACATCAGCGCATGCATAAAGAAAGTTTGTTAGGTAGTTTTATATTTTAAAAAAGCTCCAACGAAAAATAATAACGATCTTTAAAACTATGTCGGATCTGAGCAAGGCATTTAACTGTCTCCTTTAAATGGACTGTAAAACAAAATGAAATAGTCTCTTGACAATGCTCGAATAGTTTCCCATTTTGAAAAATAGTATACATTAATAGGCCTGCAATATTCAGAGCAATTAGAAGCAACAGAGTTTGATTCGATTCAGAAAATTATTGAAGTTTTACTCCCTGTCAAATTGGCTGTGACGGCCTTTAGTCGCAGACTTGCAAATTTATGCGCTGCTAATACTTCATCAAGATTTGTATTTAGGCTGTTAGGAGAAAAACGGTCTATTCTTCTGAATGCTATGAAAATTGCAATATTGGACCGAATAAAAGAGCGTCAGTGTACCGAGCTATCTGGTATGCTAAGCTATCTCCAGAATCCACATTGTACCAGCAAAAATTTACCAAGTGAAATAAAATCTCTATTTTTGAAACCAAGCAACGCAAATATTAAAAAAAAAATACTTCAATGATCTAGATGCTGAACCCTATGCTTGGTAGCCAAAGAAATGAAGAGAACCCAGTAGATGCCCATATTGAATCAGAACAAGGTAGTCGTCAATTAACGCTACAAGAAGAGCTGCAAAAGTATGAAAATAATCAATCATGAAATGCCGCAAGAAACTAATCTAATTAAAACCATTGCAAAAGAAATGAATCTTTTCGAAAGTGCATAGTTTGCATAGCTTGCATAGTTTGGAGCAGGCGTACCAATATTTCTCGACCGTTTCCGCGGTGTCCAACATCGGGAATAAATTTAGAAGCAGGCTTGGAGACGATACTTTAGATGCTTTGCTATTGCTTCAATGTTACTTCCGAAAAACCCAATGAACTTTGGTCGAATTTTTTATATGTTACTTTATTATGTATCTCAATTCTAAGAGTTGCGTTTTGTTGTTGTGGTTTTTGGTCGTGATTTTTTGTTGTAATTTGTAATAGATGTAATTTTTAATATCTGTCTTCATACTGTCAACGTTTTGGATAATTAAAATTATTGTTTTTATTTGCATCAATAATATAAAAAAGTAATAATGCAATTTTTTATACAGTTTTGAGCTTACTTATTGTTGTAGTTTTGAAATGATGGCAAATAATATAATCTGTTTACTAGAAAGTTGACTTATTTTGTTGTGTTGTATTATGAATTTCAAATCCCGGGATCCCGGGATCCCGGGATTGAGATTTTTTAATCCCGTAATCCCGGGATTGAAAATATGGTTCGGGATTGGAATCCCTAGTTATAACTCAATAATGATCTTTTATGATCTTTGATTTGTTGAATTTGTCATGGCCGCGAATAGCAGAGTAGCTATTCAAACATCAAAAAACTTCAAAGAAAAACGAATTATGAAAAAAATTCATTTTGTCATACATTTGGTATGAGAAAAAAAAACTCTAGCGCACCTGGACCGCTAGAAATACTAATGTTCGATGAACAGTAGAAGAATCGTGCAGATTTTGGGTGCATATTCTACCACACGTGCTCTAACCTGTTTCGAGTGCAAAATCACTTTGATCTTAACAATGTATTTAAACTCAAAGGGTGTAAGGATTTCAAAACTATACAGATTTAGGAAACCCAAAACAGTAAAACTTTAAATGCAGCATAACAAAACATAGATAAAGAAAATGCTTAGTGCTTGTACCACTATACCAGCACTGTAACAAAAAATCTCCCACAATCGTCTCACGTCAAAATCAAATAGCTCTATCGATTCAATTCAATTCAATTTATATTCAATTCAATCTTACCAACTATCACATGTCTGCTATTTTGTAAAAAATGACATTAATTTTACTTTAAAAATAGTTATGCTAAGGGAAAACTGGGAGTAAAAGCCCATATGTAGACGAGCTTACAATCTACTTAATACTACTTAAAATAGGTAAAAAATATTAGTTACTGTTAGTATAGACCAATATTTGGCAAAATATTTTTGTACAAATTTGATAATTGATGAGACATATACTAAGATGTTGTAATATTTTGGAATAGCTCGAGTGGGTGGATTCCTGACGAGGAACATGCCAGTGCATATTTACGATTTACTGAGATTATTTTATTGGATATCATTTGGACACCAGTAGTGTAGTGAAATCTAGTAGTGGAGTAAAAGAACGGGAGATTCAAAGCTAGTTTTAATAACTTATTTTTTTTTATTTGCAATCGAGAAATATGAGACTTAGCACACTTGCCCCAAACGGGATACCCGTACAACATCATAAGCTGGAATATAGCTGGAATATATTAAAAGCTTGTTGTCGGTGGAGAGAACAGATTTCCGACTTATCATGGGATAAAGCATTTTTATGTATAAGTCACACTTTGCCAGGGTAACATCAACATTATACTTGAAAATAAGTTTTTTATCCAGAGTTATCCCCAAATATTTTATACTTTTTTCATTCCAATAAATTTGTTGGCCATTTTGATTGAGTGGAGATGTAGGTAGATTACTGGGCTTTTTCTTTCTTGTGAAGAATAACGCTTCTGTTTTCGCAGAGTTTAGCTTAATTTTTCAGCGATGGAAATAGTTAAAAATAGTGGTGTATCCGTTTTCAAGGTTTGTTTTTATTACAATTGGGTCGCAATGGTTGGTTGTTATTGCAGTATCATCCGCAAAGAGGTAAAGCTGACAATTTGCAGGTGTCGGTATGTCGCTCGTAAATATGTTGTAAAGAATGGGGCTGAGTATTGAGCCGTTAGGTACTCCCGCAGTAATGAGACACCTTTTCGAGGTCGCTTCGCCGATACTTACTACAAATTACCTGTGGTCGAGGTAATCCTGGATAATATCGCAAATGTAAGTGGGAAAATTAAGTTTTATTATTTTGTAAATGAAACCGCGATGTCTTACAGAATCGAACGCTTTTTCCACATCTGGAGTGAGGAACCCGATTGACACCCGGCGATTTAGGTTTTCTTGGGTTATGTGTTTGACTCTGTGTACTTGGTGCGTGGATGTGAACATTTTTCTAAAGCCAAACTGTTCAGGCGGAAGAATATTGTGGTCGTTTACAAACTGATCTATTTGGTTCTTAAAAACCTGCTCGAAAACTTTGCCCATACAACTCAATAGGCTTATTGGCCTATAGCTACTTAGCATCGACACCACAAACATTAAAGGTAATGGGCAGATAGTCCGAAGTAAGAGAAATATTTGTCATTGGTCTTGAAATATATTGTGCACAATTAGTTATGAGAATGTCGAGAAAAGATGATGTGAAAAGATGATGAAAAGATGTGTTTCGGGAAAAAACGTTGCAGATGAGGTTGAAACAATTTCAAATGGGCTAGTTAGTAACACATCATGCAGTTTTTTACCCCATCGGTTATTACGATGGCAGTTCCAAGTGGGGTGCCGACTGTTCAGGTCGCCCGCGATGATGACTAAAGGTAGAACTATAATGCAATTAAGTGAGCTTTAAGTAGCTTAAGTGACAGTACGGTTGCATAGAAATCAAGCGGCATACCCATAATGTACTTATCTGCCGTTTCGTTAAGTTTCGTTCAATTCGGGCCACTTAAGTGGCGTACGACTGGGACCGTACATCAATTAAGTAAATTTGACAAGAGGTTTGCGTGACGACTACAACCAATAGAAGGCACGTAAAATATTTGAATATGTTTTCGTGGATTGTTTGGTATTTTTGCAGGAGGTAGAAGTAATGATCGTTCGTATGCGGCATTGTAGACGCAATAATAGGTATGTGAAATATTTGAATATTTTAGGTCTATTCGCGTACTTTCAGTCACTGAATTTTCCTGAATCATGTGGTGGGGGACATTCATGAAAAGTACAAAAACGCTCACATTGCATTTCCTGAAAATTGACAAACATAAGTGTCAGTTTTCGGTTTTCAGGAGAACAATAATTATAATAAAGTCATCCTAAGCGGTGATAAATTATCGTCACAAAAATATTCGTCCTTCATGATATTATAACATTAGGCCAAAAACCGTTTGACAGTTTTCAGTATTTTTAAGTAGCTCAGACCGTATTGAAAAAGGGGAAATTTTCCGTTTTCAGCAAAACGGAGTGCAAAAACGGCTTTATTGCAATTAATTGCAATTAATCGTAGTACGCGAACATACCTTTTATTGTTAAACGGCTCATTGACAGTTTACAATATAGGAAGTAGTAATTAGATGTCTCGAATATGATTCTGCGTGACATTGTAAAAAGAATAACAGGTATCTAAAATATTTTTTCGTCGATCACTTAAATGCTATTTTTACAGGAGGTAGGAATAATGAGTTTCAAACATAATTTCAAAGAGAAAACGCGTTGAACAACATACGAAATAATAAATTATATAGTAGTTTATTTACTTGTATCTTTAAATTACTTACTTTTAAAAATACAAGTACAGAAACTACTTAAAATGCTGTCTCACAGCTTTTTTCATTCAAAGAATAACCACACACCATGCTTCAGCTGTCCACTATTGAATATTAAACTTCAGCAGTAAAGACCTTGTTGATTAAATATATTCCGCTCGCATACCAATATTGCTCAAAAAACATTTCTTTCGTACACTTATTTGAATATAAGCACAAATTAAGAGCCTGCACCAAGCCCATCTTTATAGATCTAATAATCTACAGCAAAGTGCTGAGGTTCAGCTCAGCTACAATTTTCTACGATTTCTTGCAACAGAGCTAGCAGGCTATGAAGACAACTATATTTCAATTGCAGCAAAAATCTATTCAAATATATTGCGTAAACGCTCACATCAGTTCATCTCATATGCCTCCAAATTCAAATTCATATTCGCCACTCTGACGGCAGCTTCATGAACCTTCACTTAATTCTATTATGGGCAAATTAACCGATCGACTTCAATTGAGTGAATTTTCGTTCAGTTTCAGCGCTCACTTAAGTTCACTTAATTGCATTATAGTTCTACCTTAAATCTGAAATGCGTGAAATTATTTGTAAATTTCTACGAAAATATCTCTCTTTGTCTTGACTGCAACCCCCTCCAGGAAAATAAGTGCCTATTAAAGTTACTTTAAAACTTTCAAAATAAACATCAATTGCAATGGATTCAAAAATATTCGTTTTTGGGCAAGACTTGAATTTATGGGGTACAGTCTTGTGTACTAAAATGGCAACACCTCCACCACGGGTGTCCCCAGGTCTATCATGGCGATAAATATGGTACTCTGTGTCAGAAAATATAATTTGCGGTTTTAGCCATGTCTACGTGATTATTGCAACATCGATGCATTGCTCTTTTAAATGGGCGAAAAGCTCTAATCGTTTATTGGAAACACTCTGCGCATTCCACAATAAAACTCTTAAAAATCTATTTGTTGCTGTCATACAAATACTTAACAGCTAACTTAGTGATAATCTGAAATTGTTGATCGATACTTGAACATTCTCTTAATTTGGAAAGCATCTCGCTCATGATGCTAATAATTTCCGAGACAGAAAAAAGCTCATTTGTTTTCTGCATTGAGCGATATCCACTGGTGTGTGTAGGCTGAATCGGCCAAGTTGAAACTTGTAGCACTGGTTTATGTGACACGAGTGAAGGAAAACTTTTGTCAGTGAACAATGGAGCATTGTTTTTAGTGTAACTGTTGACTCTGTCGTTGCGAGAGTATGTCGTTTGACGTGGTCGCGAGTTACGCATACGAATTTTTTCCTTGAGTGCAATGTAGTTTAATTTTGCTGGGCACTGGGGAAATCCCGTTGAATGGTCACGGAGGCAGTTTGCACATTTGCGTTTAGCATTATTGTTTTCGCGAATTGGACATTCTGCAGTTTTGTGACCTTGTGCACACAAACTGCATTTGGTGTTAAGGTGACAGTGGCTCGCCCCGTGTCCAAAAGTTTGACAATTGAAACAGCGGACAGGTCCATTATATTTTTTCCTATAGTAGTTGAAATGAACCACTGTATTAAATAGATACCTAGCTTTCTGCTTAATTTCGGAAAGTTTTATAGAACCACGATTTACGTAGAGTATATACGAAGCTTGATCTTCGTATCGTTGCTCCCTGATCCGAATTCGCTGTATGTCAGTGCCTTCTATATCAGACCGTTGTAATTCAGCTTTGAGTTCCTGTATTGGCACTGAGTGTAAACCACTAAGAACAATTTCAAAGCACTTTCGTGATGATGAGTCATGACCGAAGAATTTCTTTTTCTCGTCAACTAACCGGTCATAAAGTTTTTTATAATCACTCTCGGGTAGGGAATGTACTTTAGTTCTAATACTAGTGTATTTAAGATTTAAGTTTTTTATTTGCAAGGTGCTAAGGATCCAATTTATTTCTTCTATTTTCATGCCCATGTTTGTGAGTGGTGGGATTCGCACTTCGACAGGAACCACATCATCTTCTTCCACGAGCTGGATAAGTGGAGCAAAAGAATTCTTTCTGACACTAGTCATGGCTAGAGGGTTACGAGTCTCATATTTGTCATGTTTTGCAGGCAGGCACGAATCACAATCACTCGTGGATGAATTAGGATTTTGGAGTTTGCGCACTTTGATGTATTTAGGTAGCACTAGCAATTATCAAGAGAACACTGGTCAGGTTTGATTTTGAATTGAATGAACACACTATCGTTAGAAATATTAACTCCAATACGCACTCGAAGAAAGTTCGATCGCGACTCAAATAACTCTATCGATTTCGATTTCATCCGATGATTTCGTCGAAAGTTACAATGATAGAAAGATGTTTAAGGTAAAAAACTCTAGCGCACCTGAACCGCTAGAAACACTAATGTTCGAAGAACAGTAGAAGAATCGTGCAGGTTTTGAGTGCATATTCCACCACATGAGCTGCTTATTACGGCCAAACTGTTTCAAATGCCACGTTTTACTTTGGTCTCAAGAATGCATTATAACTCATATGGTAGAAGGTTTCAGACATTACCATTGGCATGAGTTTCAAAGTTTATGAAAGAAAAACACTTGTTAATTATATTCGTTATCAGTTGCTTATTTCACCAAACTTTGAAAGCAGCATCTCATATAACACCAATGAAGAAAATGCTCAGTGCCTGCAGCACTGTAACTGAAGTTGGCGTTTGGGGCTGCGATCCGAAAAATTTGCAGAACTTTGGGAATTGAAACATTGGTTATTTATTTTCATTGTAAATGTTTCCGGTATGAATACTAACTGTAAGCATTTATTGAGACAAAAGTAGCACAACCGACTCGTGCTGGCAACCTTCTGCCAGTATCAAAGCCAAGAATATATCACATCTGCTTCACGTTGTTATATCACATTCGAAGTTATAGGTGTATAAAGAAATTTAGGGTTACCTACAGGAAGTTTTTTCAAATAATCGAAAGCTTAATATTTGCTGTTTATTGTCACTACAATATCATTACCATTTGAAAATTCTACGATAAAACCGCTTAATAAAGATATTGCAATTAAACACAAAACCAACAATAGCTGGCAACCCTATAGTGGCTTTTCAACCAAATTTGGCCTGAATAATGCTTATAATAGGTTCCGTTAATTGTATGAAATTCGTATTGATTTCATGACTGCACTGGCAGCTATAGGGCAAAAAGTTTTATTTTCCTGAGCGAATTCTCAAAACCAAAGACACCAAAATTACCATGGCTGGCAGCATCAAACGAATTTTTCAACCGAATTTCTATCAAACAGAGTTTAGAGTAAGGTGCAGCTACTGTGTCAATTTCATGAAAATCTGGTAACTAATTCACATTTCATAGGGCAAAAAGCAGTTTTTTTCTTTGTAATTTTTCAAGATGGAACCACTGGCACAGAGTTGCCCTCAATTCTAAATCGCTTCTATCAGACCTGCTTCTACTTAAGTTCAATGCATTCTGTAAATTTCAATGGTATCTGATTATTGGTTCGTGAATTCCCGTGAACAGAAGTTTTTGATGCTAAAAATATGGGTTAACTGGGAGAGGGTTACCGTTCTTGTCCGACATGAGATTTCCAAAGTTTTACTTTGAACGTGTAGATAAAGCATAATATCTGTATACAGATTGGTTTTATTGTAAGAAACGGACATTTTTAGGATATTCGATGATTTGAATGTTTTCACTACCAAATTTTTATTTTTTAAAATTTAAGACACCAAAATTATCATAGCTGGCAGCTCCAACCGAATTTTTCAACCAAATTTCTACCAAACGTGCTTTGAAATAAAGTCCAGCTACTGTGTGAATTTCGTCAAAATGGAACGATTCAATCAGAATTTATAGGGCTAAAAAAAGTTATCTTTTTTAGTGATTTTTCAAGATGGCACCACTGGCACAGAATCGCCTGCATTTCAAAACTACTTCTATCAGACCTGGTCCTAGTTAAGACCAATACATTCTGCAAATTTCAATTAATTCTGCTCATCGGATCGTGAGTTTCCGTGAACAGAAGTTTTTGATGCTAAAAATATAGGTAAATTGGGCAAGGGTTACCAGGCGTGCCCGTTATACCATATCAAATTTTATTTTTTGTCTATGTTAACAAAGCACGAAATTTATATATGAGTGGCTTTTTTTTGAAGAAACGGCAGTTTTTCAAGAGAAACGATAATTTGAAAGTTTTCACTTTCAGTGCTTGCCCTAGCTTTAGGGTTGCCAGCACGCTCATCAAAAGCTACACAAATTTACAACTAAATAATACCAATTAGTTCTGAAAATTTGGTAATGATTGAAAAGCTATGTCAAAAGTTATCACAATTTAAAAATTTTCAATTTTTCCCGATCTCTTTTTAGGCACCCAGCGCACACATGGGGTTAAAAAATTCCAAAAAATTATCCGATTCACATGTAAAACACGTTCGAAATTTATTTTGTTAACTTTATTTTTGCAAAACTTATTTGTGTACGGAATAATAGGTATAATAAAAATATCACTAAAATGGCCACCGGCGCCAAAGGGTTAAAGATTTTTAACTTTTTCTGAGACCTGGCACTATTCTGCATATACACCAATGTGTCCTGAAAATTTCAGCTCAATCGGATGGCGCGTTCCTTAGATTTTTTCACTGAAATTTTTTGATGATATATATATATATATATATATATATATATATATATATATATATATATATATATATATAGAAATATGAATTTTTGGCCAAAGTGATTTTAATACTAATGTTCTTCTTCGAACATTAGTAAAAACGAAAGATATTTAGGGTAAAAAAATGAAAGATGTTTGGCGTCAAAAAATTTCTGGAACTTAGAAAATTTAAACATTGGTTAATTATTTTCATTGTTTATGTTCGCGATGTGGATACTTATTGTAAACATTTATTGATACGAAAAAAGGAAACACCGCCTCGCGCTGGCAACCCTTTGCTAGCATCAAATCCAAAAATATATTGAAAATTGAAAATACATTGAAAATCAATCAACTCTGCGAATTTCGTTTAGATCCGATGAATGCATTGGAGTTTATAGGGGTACAAAGAAATTAAGGGCTACCAGTGACAAAATTTTTCCAATTTTCGAAAACTTACTATTTGCTGTTTATTGTCACTACAAGATCATAACCATTTGAAAACTCAACTATAAACTTGCTTAGTAAAGATATTGCAAATAAATACAAAACCAACAATAGTTGGCAACCCTATATTGGTTTTTTTACCAGATTCCTTCTGAATAATGCCCATAAGAAGTTCCATATAATGCCGGATTTACATTCTGGCCGAGGAATGCCAAATGTTAACAAGGTGAGTGTGTAAACGGTCTCCTTGTCTAGTCTCGGCTGTGTTTTTCATGGCAAGCACGAGTGTGTAAATGACTTGCTCGTCGGCTCTTGTTTGTTTTACGAAGGGATAATGATCCTTTTATTGCTGTGCCTGACTGTTTATGACCGTCTCGTCCTAGTTCGAAGCCGCTCAAAGCGAAGTCGGTTTTATGTACCGAGTCAAAGGGATTCGAGAGGGTAGCATGTGCTCATTCACATTTTCGAATTTTTCGCTGGGACTTCAAACATGTCTTTGCGTGTCCCAGATTGAAATCACTCAACGCACACCAGGCAGTTGCAATAGCCACAGCCTGTACCTCAGCCATCGTTCACTGAACTGAACAAAACAGCTCACAACTGTCGAAAGATGCATGGTGCAATATCCTAAGTAAACAATTCACCCTATGAAAGGTGCATAGTGCTTGGTCCGTGTTGCGTGGTGCAATATCCTAAATAAACAATTCACCCTTTGTCTTGTTGAGTCTTGTCCAATGTCTTGTTCAGTCTTGTTTACTCTTGTATACGAGACGCTCGTTCCAATGTATAAATCGGGCATAACAAATGAAATTCGTTTTGATTTCATGATTGCACTTGAAGCTAGTCACGTATGCAAAACAATTTGTAGACGAAAAGAAATATGATGCGCTGTTGCAGACAGTAAACAAACACCTGCAACAAGCGCATCCTAATCCACGAAACGACATGGGAACGTCGCGAGATAGACATTTCCATTGTAGTCAGCATATTTAGAAATACATTATGTTTTGATTCTCTAATAGTCAGCAAATCTAGGATGGATAAATAGTTTTGCATGCGTGGCCGCGAGACAGTCAGTTGCAATCAGGTACAAGTGTCCGGTCTTTCAATTAATTAAATACGATTCGTGAAATAAGAATTTTTGTAACAGTCAATTAAGTAATTCGAAATAAAGTTTTTTTTTTAAACCGAATAACACTCGGCTACATTATTGGCGCAGTCGGCTAAAAACAGTTCGCGACTTCGAAAAACCGCAAAGGAAATTCGGGATAAAGTGAATAATAATAAATAATACTAATTCTTTGGAAAGCCGCAAAAGGTACCCAAAGTTTTAAAAATTAGAATTTGGAAAGCCGCAAAGGTCCCCAATATTCTTAACAATAAATAACAATTAGAATTTGGAAAGCCGCAAAGGTTCCAAAATTCCTAACATAAATAATATTACTTTGGAAAGCCGCAAAGGACACCAGAGTAATTATAACAAAAACCAGTGACATAACTAATAATAACGATCAGAGAAACCAGTCGTTTTTACGATAAGCCTCTTTTAAGGTTTCTTAAACACCCATGGCTGAGGCTGGTATGGGATCTGATTCGGTTAATTACTACAATTAAAAAATTAATAAATAAACTTGTGAAGTTTTGAACAGTGTATGAACAGATCAGAACAGTGTGTGAACAGTGTGAAACAGTGAACTGAAAAAAAAAAAACAGAAAAAGAACAAGTGGCAGAAACTCTTTCAACCAGATATATATACACACACACACACAATGTTGAACATTATACTTACATTAATATGGACACTTAACTTGGTATTGGGACATCTTAACATTTACGACATACAGGAACAAACAGGATTTGTTGAAATTCAACTCAACGAAGCTGAAATCGTCACGAAATCCAGTATAATCATTCATCAAATTAATATAACTGAAATTCTGAATATTTTAACTAGTTTTCAAGCCAACATTGCTAATTTAGATGTACAACAAAAAGAGTTACTACCCACTGAAATTAAACATATGAAACAAAAAGTAAAAACTCTTATGCCAAAAAACAATAGAAATAAAAGAGGTCTAATAAATCTGATAGGATCTGCTGAAAAATGGTTATTTGGTACTATGGACGATCAAGACCTACAAGATATAGAGAATCACCTACAGACATTAGACAAAAACACTCACAACTTAATTGCTACAGTTAATCAACAGATACTAATAAACCAAAATTTTAGCAACACATTCAAAAATTTAAACAAAATTATTAAAAATGACAGAGATATTATTATGAGAAACATAAATAGTTTGGAAGGAAAAAATATTGCTAATAATTGTTATTATGATCAAATGTTCAAAATTCAAATTTTAAAAGCCAAAATCGAACAAATACAAGACAATGTAGTTTCAGCAAAGTATGGAATACTCCATCCAAACATATTAACTGACGAAGAAATTCAGAAATTTAATATAGATTTAAACAAAATGAAATTAATCAAACTTGGTGTTGCTCAAACAAAAAATGATATGTTGATATTCGCTATGAAAATACCTACAGAATGTGTGAAAGTTAAACTTCGTCTCATATATCCAATTCCAAACATTGAACATAGAGAAATAGACTCTTCCAATGAATTAGTTTTTCAATGTAATGATAAAATGTACAAATACGAACCCCTAAAATCGATGAACGATCTAACACAAAGTAAACATTGTATCTATAAAGAAAATTGTAAATTGATCGTAAATAATGAAACAGAAATATCTGAAATAGACCAAGAAACAATTATTGTTAAAAATGCATATAATTTAAATGTAACCCAAAATTGTGACGACCGGAAACTACACATAAATAACAATGTACTTATTCATTTTAACGATTGCGAAATCAAAATTGTGGATCATTATTTTTCTAACAAAAAACAATATTTCAATGAAAGATTTTACTACCCCTCCCCGAAAAATTATGAAAATTTCACAAGCAAAATAACATTAGAAGAATTAAGCAATGTAAATATAAAAAATTTAAATAAAATCGAAGAACTTCAATATCATAAGAAAATATCAAATGGCGTTAATTTAACCCTTCTTATTGTTTTAACAATGTTTATAACTATATATTGCGTAACTTGCATAAAAAACCAAAAACAATGTAAAATAAATAATAAAAATAGAATTCAGGAGAATTCAACTCAAAAGGGGGGAGAAGTCACGTATGCAAAACAATTTGTAGACGAAAAGAAATATGATGCGCTGTTGCAGACAGTAAACAAACACCTGCAACAAGCGCATCCTAATCCACGAAACGACATGGGAACGTCGCGAGATAGACATTCCCATTGTAGTCAGCATATTTAGATATGCATTATGTTTTGATTCTCTAATAGTCAGCAAATCTAGGATGGATAAATAGTTTTGCATGCGTGGCCGCGAGACAGTCAGTTGCAATCAGGTACAAGTGTCCGGTCTTTCAATTAATTAAATATGATTCGTGAAATAAGAATTTTTGTAACAGTCAATTAAGTAATTCGAAATAAAGTTTTTTTTTAAACCGAATAACACTCGGCTACATTATTAGCTATAGGGCAAAAAGTTTTATTTTCCGTTGCGAATATTCAAAACCGAAGACACTAAAATTACCATAGCTGGCAGCACCAACCGAATTTTTCAACCAAATTTCTAAAAAAAACATGGCTTAGAATAAGATTCAGTTACTGTGTCAATTTGATACAAATTTCGTAACTGAATCAAAATTCATAGCACAAAAAGCAGTTTTTTTCTTTATAATTTTTCAAGATGGCATTACTGGCAATTTCATTTGTATCTGATAATTGGATCGTGAGTTGTCGTGAACTTAAATATTTAATACTTAAAATATAGGTAATTTGGAGGAGGGTTACCGTTCTTTT
>OZ022264.1:102871521-102916521 GCA_963978885.1 Nemotelus pantherinus | reverse complement strand
CAATTTGATAAGTTGTCTTCTTTGGCTTTTTACATATTTGGATGCGGAATCGGAGAAAATATAACCACTGGCGATAATCCGGAGGATTTGGAAGCGGCAGCATTAGTATTAATTAAACGTTTGTGTACTGGAAGAAAAATCTGCGTGGGAAGGTTTCAGTTTTCGTGGACGAGATAGGAATACGAGATTCGTATCGAACGAGGAGGACCAGTCGAGAAGGACGTTCGAGAAATTGAATTCCTACTTTGGCGCGAGCATCGATCGACGAAAAGGGCCCCATCGCGGGAGTGAGAGCATCCCGGCGATCCTGAATATTTACACCCGGAATCAGCAGGTTAGATAGCAAGTAAGAAAAAAAAGAAATATTGTGAATTAAATTTAGTAGAATTTTAAAGGAAAGAAGGAATTTTGAGAAGATTACCATTTTATGGTAGCGCGTTGGAAAATAACGCAGCATTATTATCATTTAGTTGCAATAAAGTGTGTGAACGTGAATTGTGCGGGGTTTGTAATTTTCGATAAAGAATCGGTGTTGTACATAAGAGGCCGTCATCCTCTTCTCGCTTCAGGGCGACGGTAGCGAGGCAGTGTTTTGGGTTTAGAAGCGAGTGGCGCCCACCCGCGACCCTTTTTCTTCGCGAGCGAAAGCCGCCCGAAAACTGCCGCCCTTGTAAAGGGTTCTAGAGCGCGTTGCGGTCAGTAACGGTGGCAAATTGGCGCCCAACGTGGGGCCTATAACGGTAATAGCGGTAAAAACGGTTCGCAACTGTACTCGTGAAAATTTGATGAGCCAAGTCCCAAATTGTGGGAAGGCATTTAGGCGCGTAAATTGATGTTTAAAGCCATCTTAAAAGCGAATTTTAAAGTATCTTACGCGTGAACGGTGATATTATTTTCATTTTGAAATTCATTTTGAATATTTTTGAATTTTTAAAGTTGGATGGTACTATTTCATAATATCTATATATGCATATATTTTTATTGATATCAGTTTATGATCATATATTTGAATTCTGGATTTTGTGTGTGTGACAGGGTGGATGAGCAAGAGTTCGGATTAAGCAATAGAAATAGTGAATTTTGCAATTTGTGCGTATGGGAGGTGCGAAAGTGTGATAGTGTGCTATAGAAGAGTTTCAGGTAAAACCACAAAGAAGCTGAGGTAGATAGTGTCATTAGTTACGGTGTTAACGGTACGCATAGAAAGGAAAAAAAAAGGTCGTTCCTTTCATTATTTCTTTCAAGATTCAGTATATTGAAGATAACGTGTGTAAACTAATAATCTTATAGATTGTCACTTTGAAATATATATATTTTGCGAAGTATTTATTTTTTTTCCGGATCGATTATAGGCGGAATTTTTAGATACATTGTTCTCTTAATGAGGTTCTCTTATATTTAAATTCGTGGGGGGATAATGTGTTAGGGTGACGGAGAAGTGCAATTTGAGGGTCAAACAGATTGAAGAATTAGGTTTTAGTGCGAGATCGGCGGAAGGTTGCGATTTTGGGTGAGGGCATTTTGAGGACCTGTTTCGCGGGTTCTTGTTTTATTTTGGTTGATCAAAAAAAAAAAATCCGATCCTGATATTCAGCCAGCTGTATATATTCGTTTTAGAAGATCAAAATGAAAATTTTAGTGGATCATCTAAGTAAGGACGAGCTCACGTACGAGCTCGCCATCCGTGGCTTTCCGTCGGACACGGTGGAGAATATGCGTAAAACACTAAGGGCGACACTAAAGGCGGAGTCAGCTCAGGATACGTCCTATGTGGAAGCGGCGTATCCGTTTGATGTCGAAACTGATTTTACTGAATTAACAGCGAAAGCGTCGGAAATCGAAGAGCTGATTTCGAAAGTGACAGGTGATAAAACTTCGTCAGATTTTCTTAAAGCTAAAGTAAAGATTGAATTCGGATTCCGTCGACTGAACAACATGCAAGCAGTCACGCCAGAGCAGTTGGATTCTGCGAAGAAGATTAGGAATCGGTTAATCATTGCAATGGTGACCCTAGTGGATAAGACCGAGGGAAACAGCGAAGGGGAAGCGGAGCTCGATGACGATCCCCAGACCATGGTTGCGCCGCAGGAGGTGCGGGTGCCCAGTCTAGCCGAAGTGGCAAAATGGGGGCTGAAGTTCAGTGGGGATGCGTCGGGGTCAGTAAACGCTTTCCTTGAGCGGGTGGAAGAACTACGACAAGCAAGGGGTCTTACGAAATCGCAACTATTCCGGGCAGCTGTGGACCTTTTCGACTCGCGAGCACTGATATGGTTCAGAGCCAATCGAGGGTTAGTCGCGTCTTGGGACGAGCTCGTCGAAGAACTTAAGGCGGAGTTCTTACCGACGGACTACGAGGACCGTCTATGGGACGAAATTCGAAGGAGAACCCAAGGCGAAAATGAATCGGTCGGTGTGTATGTGGCTGTGATGGAGCGCCTCTTCTCTCGACTCAAACAAAGCTGCTCAGAGAAGGAGAAATTAAGGATTCTTCGTAGGAACATCTCCCCTTTTTACCAGCAGCAACTGAGTTTGACGACAATATCGACAATAGCCGAACTAGTTAAAATGGGACGTACGCTAGATGCCACGAGGGCGTCGGTAGCGGCATTCGTGCCACCCAATCCACGATCTAGACGATGTTTGGAACCCGATTTGGCGTATGTTGGTGCCGAATCAGCAGATCATGTAGCGGTGTTGTCCGGACGGGGCCGTGTTCAGTGCTGGAATTGCCGAAAGGAAGGTCACGTTTCGAGGGAATGCACTGAGCCGCGGCGTTGTTTCGGTTGTGGACGACAAGGAGTATTACGAGCGGCTTGCCCGTCGTGTCGGGTCAGGGCGACGGAGCCGGGAACAGGAACGCAGTCGGGACGGCAAGGTCCGGGAAACGACCGTCGTGCTCGCTAGGCGGCGAATCGAGCACGAGTGCGAGGCCGCAAAAACAATTTCGTCAACCAAACGTAGACTATGCATTGATTCGAAGTGTTCATGACAGTCGTCCGCACTTACGGGTGGAGATTGAGGACGTTGTCATGGAAGGATTGTTGGATTCGGGTGCGAGTCGTACAATTGTTGGTGGCAAAGGCTGGTCTCAATTGAGCGAAAAGGGCTTAGTCCTGAGTCCAACCGGGGTGGAAGAAGTACGTTTGGCGAACGGAGTTACTTGTGCAGTTGATGGGGTGGCAAAATTGAAATTTGCTTTGAATGGCAGGGAACACCTGTTGGAAACGCTGATAATACCGGCGATTCCTCATGAGGTAATTCTCGGAATTGATTTCTGGCAGTGTTTTGGAGTCGTCCTGGACATGCAGGGGCAACAATGGACGTCAATTGCATCGACTGAGGTGGCACCAGGCAAAGCGTTGCGAAGCCAGTCTCACTTGTCAGGACAAGAGTCAGAAGTCCTACAAAATTTACTGAAGGAACAATTCGAACTGATGGGCGAGGGTCTAGGGTGTGCGAAATTCGTAGAGCACATTATTAAGACCTCAGCTGCTCCGATAAAACAGAGATATTATCCCGTCTCCCCAGCTGTCCAAAAGCAGATCAACGTAGAGTTGGATGAAATGTTGAGTATGGGAGTGGTCGAGTCCTCGTCGAGCCCGTGGTCGTCCCCGATCTTGTTGGTGCGCAAAAAGGACGGGTCATACAGATTTTGTGTAGATTTTAGGAAAGTGAACGCCGTTTCGGAAAAAGACGCCTACCCCCTGCCCTATATCTCCACGACACTGGACAAATTGCGGAACGCCAAGTATCTATCGACACTGGACGTCAAGTCCGCTTATTGGCAGGTGCCAATGGCGGCGGATTCTCGGCAGTATACGGCGTTCACCGTGCCAGGGAGGGGTCTGTTTCACTTTCTAAGGATGCCTTTTGGTCTACACAACTCGGGTGCGACGTGGCAGCGCCTGATCGACACGGTACTAGGTCCTGCGCTGGAACCATATGTCTTTACCTATCTCGACGACATCATTGTGGTGACGCAAACGTTCGATCAACACGTAGGAATATTGCGTGAGGTTTTCTGTCGACTGCGGGAGGCAGGCTTACGGGTGGCTAAAGAGAAGTGTCAGTTCTGCAGGACAAAACTTCGGTATCTGGGGTACCTGGTGGACGAAGAAGGCTTACACGTGGACCCTGAGAAGGTTCAGGCGGTCAGTGACTTTCCCCGCCCAACATCGGTGAAGCAGGTCAGGCAGCTTTTAGGCATGGTATCCTGGTACCGAAAGTTTATTTCAGATCACGCAACGATGGTGGCACCACTAAGTGACCTTTTGAAGAAGGGGCGGAAGTTCGAGTGGTCAGACGCGTGTGAGCGGGCGTTCGTGTTGTGTAAAACGAAATTAACCACAGCGCCGATATTGGCTTGTTTGGATTTTAGCCTTCTATTTAAAATTCAGACTGATGCTTCGGATGTGGGTATTGGGGCTGTTCTGAGCCAAGCGCACCCGACGGGCGAGACAGTAGTGTGTTATCTCAGCCGCGCGTTATCGAAGCACGAAAGAAAGTACTCGACAACTGAAAAAGAGTGTCTAGGAGTGTTATGGGCAATTGAAAAATTACGACCGTACGTGGAGGGCACACATTTTGTTGTTATTACCGACCACCATTCGCTGGTATGGTTAAATAACCTGAAAGACCCTACGGGCAGGCTGGCAAGGTGGGCGGTAAGACTACAACAATTTGATTTCGAAGTGGTGCACCGTAAAGGGAAGGAGCATCTAGTGCCAGATGCTCTCTCTCGAGCTATCGACAAGGTGGACAGCCTATCTACCGCAACGAAACCAGAGCGGTGGTACGAGAAAATGGTGGAGGTCGTGCAAAAGAATCCAGAAAAGTACGCAAACTGGAAGGTTGTGGACTGCACCCTGTGGAAGCAAACAACAAGCATTGGTTTAGATGCGAGAGGCCAGACAGTCTGGAAGAGAGTCGTGCCGAAGGCGGAGAGGGGAGCTATTCTCAAAAGGTGCCATGACGACCCCACAGCAGGTCACATGGGAGTCGATCGAACGTTGTCACGCGTGATGCAAACCTACTATTGGCCGCGAATGAGATCGGATATTCGGCAGTATGTTAAGAAATGCAAGGTGTGTCAGGTATGTAAGGTAGAGAGGAGAGCACCGATTGGATTGATGTCCACTAAGGCGGGCGAGGCTAAAGAGCCCTGGGAGATGATCTGCGTCGATCTTGTGGGACCACTGCCTAGGTCAAAACGGGGGCATGCTTTTATTTTGACGATAGTGGACTATGTTACGAAGTTCTCTGTTCTACTACCAGTGAGAACCGCGACGGCCTCAAGTGTCTTCCGCCTACTGGAAGAGAATGTCTTTTTAGTTTATGGAGTCCCTAGAGTGGTAGTGTGCGATAATGGGGTACAGTTCCGTGGCAAGCAATTCAAGGGGCCAGTAGAGGCATATGGGGTACAAATTCGGTACACTGCGCTATACCATCCCCAATCCAATCCGGCTGAAAGGCGCAACCAAGATGTTAAGTGCATGTTACGATGCTATGCATCAGACAATCAACGTTCGTGGGATGACTACCTAGCGAAGATTGCGTGCGCTTTGCGGACGTACCAACATGAGGTCACCGGTTTCTCTCCATATTTTTTTAAATTTTGGCCGGGAGATGGTCACTTTTCGGGAAGAAACAGAGGCCCCCGGGAGCGGGGATAGGGATTTTTCACCTCTACGAAACGCGAAAGCTCTGGAAGAAGTTCGTCAAGAAGTGGTTCGGAGAATGAAAGTGGTCGCGTCAGCCAGTAAGGGACGCTACGACCTCCGACGAAGAACGGAGAACTTCCAGATAGGCGATAAAGTATGGAGAAGGAACTATGTATTATCGGATGCCAGCAAAAATTTTTCGGCTAAACTGGCCCCTGCGTATGTTGGTCCTTTCTTGTTGAAGAAGAGGACGTCTGCGTGGACGTACGAATTGGCCGACGCACAGGGTAAAGCGGCAGGGACGTGGCACGCAAAGGATCTTAAGCGATATGTAGGGACAGAAGATCAATCGGGCGATTAACGCCGATAATATGTGGAGTATGGTATGATGGTTGAATGGGAAATAGAAATATGATTTGAAGAATAATGATGATATTTACAGGAAGATATTAGGTTTAGAAGTTACTGTGGTGGTGGGATATGTTTTCAATGAGTGAATTCATGAAGTGTTTGTAGTAAGTAAGGATAGAAGTAAGTTCTTTAGCCAGTATTAGATAAGTTACTGTGGTGTTGGGATCTGTTTTTAATGAATCAATTCATGAGGTGCTTGTAGTAAGCAGGTTTGACAAGAAGTAAGTTATTTTGGTGGTGGGGACTATCGGGCGGTTAGAGTCAATATCTGGTTAGTTTTATATTTGGTCATATATAATATATTTTAGGGTTAGTTTATAAGTATTAATGAGTGATTAGAATTAGAATTTGTTAGGATGTATATGAATATGAAAAAATACCGATAGCGTGGTGGTGGTGAAAGTTTCCTCCTTGTCATTTTTATTTTTTTTCCTTTTTGTTGTTTTTTTTTATATTACATTCGTTTTTTTTTGTCCTTCCCCTTTGGCATTCGTTGTAGAGAATGACCTTCGTATGGTAAAATAGCGTATCCTAAAAACGAGTTCGAAGAGCATTAGTATTTTAGATAATAAGGGTAAAAGTACCGACACCAGGCAAATCTAAAACATGCAACATATTAACATGTAGGAAAAATTATGGTTAGAGTAATAGAGTCGTGGATGTAAAGAGTGTGCTTGCATGATGAGAAGGGAATGAGTGTTGTGATATAGCGTAAAAAAAAAAAAAAAAAAAAAAACATTCAGAATTCAAGTATCGAGCGGGATGGACAGACATTTGAGTCGGCTTTCGGGTATTGCGTGCTAAATGAGAATTATAAATCGCGGTTATTCGAACGGGGATGGTCGAGAATTTCAATGAAATTCTCTGAAGCGAGGGGGTGTCACGGTTTGTAGAAATTTTGTTAGTACAATCGAACATAGAACACAATATAAACATAAAAAAAAAAAATCTCCATCGTCCTCTAAAAGAGAGAACGATGGAGATTGGTCATCAAGCACAATGCGCGAGTTAGTTTAGATTATTAGTTTAAATTATTAGTTTAGGTTATTAGTTTAGGTTGTTATTAGTTTAGATTGTTAGTTTCGCTGTTAGTTTCAACTAAGTAGTTACATCAAGAAAACACGAGTAAACACCAAGTCACGACAAACAATGGTACGCACAACATCACCATAATTAGCAATAATAAATGTATATCTACCGAATATACATACAAACAATCTGTAGCGAAGAACATGAAAACAATCAACACCAAGTCACGACAAACAATGGTACGCACAACATCACCATACTTAGCAATAATGAAATTCCGATCGCGACATTGCCAAAACATAGCGATATCTATGATATATATATATCGCGAATTGAATTACACAAATTAACCGACAAGGCAGAGCAACGTATGGGTCGAGCCGTCAATGTCGACGACACCAGACCTAGGCCAACAAGTGACCTACATACGATGAATACCGAGCGGATGCCGAATTGCCGATTACTTAGATCAAAGCCTCAGATCGAAAGGCGATGAAAGTAAAAGCTGTGTTGGTAATGTAAGGGACCCGAGATGTGGAGGGGAGTCGTAATACGCGGAAGGAAACCGAGATCCGGAGGACATTAGCGTACGCGGCAAGAAACATGCACACCCGAAAGCTTCGACACGCACAAATCATCACACGAAAGACACGGCGGACGGATCCACGGTCGTAAGCTAATATTAGCTAAATTCGAACAAATCGAAGGTTACCGGGAGGATCGCGCACACGTTTTCTCCGGAATAAAAAGTTTTGAAATCCAAATTAGCCACCTACCTGGAATTTGAGGCCGAAAATCCTGGAGCACCACCCGAATTCAATATGCACAACACCGAATTTAATATACACAATGTTTATATTCGGAAACGTCAACTGGGAGAAATGTCAGTGGAGATGTTCCAAGTCAGACCGTTCCAAGTTGGGAATGTGTGGTGAATTCGAAACCCAACACTCAGATGAGTGAAATCAAATTCGGGTGAGTGCACTAAGCGGGATTTTGAAAATCCCGCTGCCGCCAGGAAAATTTTCCTGTGGGCAGGATTGATGGAGGAGGGCCTCTTTTGCTGTGAATTGGGTGAGTGGACGGAGGTCTTGAGCTGCAGGTGCAGAATCAATTTGATAAGTTGTCTTCTTTTGGCTTTTTACATATTTGGATGCGGAATCGGAGAAAATATAACCACTGGCGATAATCCGGAGGATTTGGAAGCGGCAGCATTAGTATTAATTAAACGTTTGTGGTACTGGAAGAAAAATCTGCGTGGGAAGGTTTCAGTTTTCGTGGACGAGATAGGAATACGAGATTCGTATCGAACGAGGAGGACCAGTCGAGAAGGACGTTCAAGAAATTGAATTCCTACTTTGGCGCGAGCATCGATCGACGAAAAGGGCCCCATCGCGGGTATAAGAGCATCGCGGCGATCCTGAATATTTACACCCGGAATCAGCAGGTTAGATAGCAAGTAAGAAAAAAAAGAAATATTGTGAATTAAATTTAGTAGAATTTTAAAGGAAAGAAGGAATTTTGAGAAGATTACCATTTTATGGTAGCGCGTTGGAAAATAACGCAGCATTATTATCATTTAGTTGCAATAAAGTGTGTGAACGCGAATTGTGCGGGGTTTGTAATTTCCGATAAAGAATCGGTGTTGTACATAAGAGGCCGTCATCCTCTTCTCGCTTCAGGGCGACGGTAGCGAGGCAGTGTTTCGGGTTTAGAAGCGAGTGGCGCCCACCCGCGACCCTTTTTCTTCGCGAGCGAAAGCCGCCCGAAAACTGCCGCCCTTGTAAAGGGTTCTAGAGCGCGTTGCGGTCAGTAACGGTGACAATATACATATATATATATATATATATATATATATATATATATATATATATATATATATATGTATATATATATATACATATATATATATACATATATATATATATATATATATTTATATATATATATATATATATATATATATATATATATATATATATATATATATATATATATATATATATATATATATATATATGTATGTAATGTATTGAAACAACTCGTTTGTTGTCCAAAATGATATTGAATTGTTTATTACAAAGTTCTTTAATTTACAGCAAAATTTTTCTGACATTGTCACTTAAATTCTATTTGCTTAAATTAACTCACTTATTCTAAGTCTCGCGGAATATGCATAATTTACATTTCTGTGGGAAAAGACATCGCTGTGTCTGTACAACCTATCTTATGTCTAATGGTGTCACTATGACACGAGATTGACCATGAGACGTGCATGGTTCACCGTGAAACGGGCATGGTTGACCATGAGACGACATGTGTAATATCACAGCAGATGTGTGAACATGAGCGTGTGACTTTTGATAACATGATGAATGAGAATAGAATAATGCAGGCATGCATGGTGTCATGTTCGAATGTGCATGGAAAATGCTCCAGAAATGTTCTATGGATATGCCTGAGTGTAACATGTCTAAGCGTGCATGGCAATGATGGGGTATAATGGTATGTATACAAATGTATAATTCATGTGGTTTTTAACACTCCCGTGCCTTGAACTATCATAGAAATTCAATGTCAGGTGCTCCCTTGAGCTTAAAATTGGATCGTTTCGGAGCGAGCTGTGGTGGTTTGTTCCTTCGTTTTATTAATGACTTTGCTAGATAGATATGATGATTATTGCCAGAGCTAGAGCAACAGAACCTATTTTAGAATGCTGAATATTTTGGTGTCTATCAGGGAGGAACCTTTCTTGTGTTTTCAGTTAGTGTAGAGATTTATTAAGCATGACCTTGTTTCTTCCTTCTACAGAATAGTTTTTCACGCTATTAATAATTATGTACCCAAGATAAAAAAGCGTAATAAGCTCTCTGAGCCATGGCTCGATAGTAACTTGAAGCAATTAAGAAACCAAAGGAATAAGCTGTACAAGGCAATAAAACAAGATATCAATATCAGTGGGAATTTAAAAAGAAATTACGATCTATTATCGAATGAATTTTCGGTAAAATCTGGCGAAGCGTATAATTTTTACGTGAATTTAATGGGAGAAAAAATTATTAACGACCCGAAAAAGTTCTTTGATTTCGTAAATACCAAACGAAAAACGACTGGCTACCCCGGTTCCATGTTCAGAGAAAAATCAGTTTCTTCTGCTCCACAAGACATTTTTAATTTATTTGCGGATCATTTTCAGAGTTCATATTACGATCCTTTAGCCCCGTCAACAAATTTAGCAGTTTCCTCTGCTCCAACTGAGCCAACGTCTCTCATCAGCAGAATCGTTTTAACTAGAGAAGCAATCGCCAATGCAATCAACGAGCTAAACTTCAACAAAGGTCCTGGTCCCGATCAAATCCCACCTTATTTTGTAGTCCAGTGCATCAACCAGCTAATTACTCCTTTATTCATAATTTTCAACAAGTCACTGTCATTAGGCGTCTTTCCATCCTCCTGGAAGTCTTCTTATCTTACGCCTATTTTCAAAAGCGGTGACAAACGATCAGTTGATAATTATCGAGGCATCGCTATCCTCTCTGTGATCCCCAAACTCTTCGAGAAGCTGGTTTGTGATACACTAACACCTATCATAGACCCTCTTCTTAACGAACAACAGCATGGGTTTCGCAAAGGAAGGTCAACCACCACCAATCTCATGATCCTAGTGTCAGACGTTCTCTGTGTGAATGGAAAAAGGAAACCAAGTTGATGCGATCTATACTGATTTTAGTAAGGCCTTTGACAGGGTCGACCATCAGATTCTGGCACATAAATTAAGAAATATTGGCATATCTGGCTCCCTTCTCAAATGGCTCATATCCTATATTCGCGATAGAACACACATGGTTAAATTTCAAGGGGCACTGTCCAAAACAGTTTCTGTGCATTCTGGAGTCCCACAAGGCAGTCATTTGGGCCCCCTGCTCTTTAATATATTTATCTCCGATCTATCTCGGATTTTATCTGATATTCCCCATCTCTTCTATGCTGATGACTTGAAAATGTATCACACTATCAAGACTCCCTCTGACGTTTCTTTTGTCCAGTCGAAGCTTGATTCCCTTGAGCAGTGGTGTAATCTGAATAAACTTAATCTCAACGTTGGTAAGTGCCATTTGATAAATTTCTCCCGAAAGAATAATGTTATGACTAACTCTTACTACCTTTACAACAATGAGCTTAAAATTGTTGATTATGTCACAGACCTCGAAGTAATTTTGGACAAAAAAATGCGTTTCAACCGGCAATATGATGTAGTCTTATCCAGAGCTAACAAGCAGCTAGGGTTTATTAAGAGGCGTGCTAAACAATTCAAGAACATTTGGGTCACCAAGACTCTATTTACAACACTGGTGCGGCCTTTACTTGAATACGCTTGCATAATTTGGAGCCCAAATTTTGTTACTCACTGTGAAAGACTAGAATCGGTGCAGAAACAATTTTCACTCTTTGCATTGAGAGACGTCTACAATCCACTAGATTTTCATAATATCCCCTCTTATGAGCACAGACTTAAACTTTTAAATCTAACGACTCTAGCCTCAAGAAGATTGGTAGTTAGCGCTTGCCTTACCTTTGATATCATAAATGGAACGGTAAAGATAGGAGCCCTATCGAACAAATTTACAATTAACAACCAAGCTAGGCGCACTAGGCATACACGTCTTCTGAGGGAATATCAGCACCCCACAGGCTACGGGTATAATGAACCCATTAGTAGATGTTGTCGAGTATTTAACAGTATAAGCCAGCACTACTCTCCAGGTATTTCCAAATATACCTTCAAAAATAACTTGACAAAGGCTTTATTAACATCATAGTCCAGCTATTACCCTTCCTTAAGGGGTGAGTAGGGTTAATTCGTGTAAAAAAGTGCCATTTGATAAATTTCTCCCGAAAGAATAATGTTATGGCTAACTCTTACTACCTTTACAACAATGAGCTTAAAATTGTTGATTATGTCACAGACCTCGGAGTAATTTTGGACAAAAAAATGCGTTTCAACCGGCAATATGATGTAGTCTTATCCAGAGCTAACAAGCAGCTAGGGTTTATTAAGAGGCGTGCTAAACAATTCAAGAACATTTGGGTCACCAAGACTCTATTTACAACACTGGTGCGGCCTTTACTTGAATACGCTTGCATAATTTGGAGCCCAAATTTTGTTACTCACTGTGAAAGACTAGAATCGGTGCAGAAACAATTTTCACTCTTTGCATTGAGAGACGTCTACAATCCACTAGATTTTCATAATATCCCCTCTTATGAGCACAGACTTAAACTTTTAAATCTAACGACTCTAGCCTCAAGAAGATTGGTAGTTAGCGCTTGCCTTACCTTTGATATCATAAATGGAACGGTAAAGATAGGAGCCCTATCGAACAAATTTACAATTAACAACCAAGCTAGGCGCACTAGGCATACACGTCTTCTAAGGGAATATCAGCACCCCACAGGCTACGGGTATAATGAACCCATTAGTAGATGTTGTCGAGTATTTAACAGTATAAGCCAGCACTACTCTCCAGGTATTTCCAAATATACCTTCAAAAATAACTTGACAAAGGCTTTATTAACATCATAGTCCAGCTATTACCCTTCCTTAAGGGGTGAGTAGGGTTAATTCGTGTAAAAAAGGCACATTTTTGTGATTTTTTTTTTTGATGAAACTGTTCAAATCTATTTATGGAAACCAATGGTACATTATAGTATAACGTTTGAAGATTATTTTGTGAAATTTGCATTAAAAAATATTTGAAAATACGGCAATGGCAGCAATTCTCCTGGAGCGTCTCGGAAAAAAGGTGAATTGCGGTGCAAATCATAGCTCGGTGCCGGATCATCTGAAATCAAAAAATCAAAAGAATTTCGTTAGATAATCGTTTTTTCCAGGTAACGCCGGGAGGGTTTTTTCGAAATTTTAATTTTTCACATCTTGGGAGCACTTTGAACGAAAAAACGCTTTTTTTTGCAAGAAAATTCCGTTAATTTGTTATTGTAAAATAAAAAATATAAAAAAATTCGAAAAAAAAACTCTCCGGCGTTACCTTGTAAATTATGCAGAGAAATAGTGTTCAAAATTTCGAATGGATCGGTGCAGTAGTTTTGGAGTTATGATGGGCACCGACTTTGAAAACGTGAGTTGTGGGGAAAACGCTTTAAAGTTTTGAACACCAAAAAATTTATGATGAGACGTTCATAAGCGAGTTTTATCGGCTTACCTCACACTGAATCATCGATGCCAGGTCCGTATAGGATGTTGCTATCATTCATTCATTTTTGCTCCTGTCTACGATGAATCCTGCCTTCTCTTGTTTGCTTTTCAGCTTCCTGCTCTGCTCGGCCTATCCGCATGGAGTCAGTTGATCGCGCCCACTCATGAGCATTTGGTCCACTACTGATTCCCATGTCTTGCATGAAGGTTAGATAAGTAAAAGCACCTTCATTGAAGACACAGGCTGCCACATAAGCTGCAATCTCAACAATGACAGAAGTTCCACCCAAGTGCTTTGGTGAGATTTTCCAAATAAGTTGATTCAAACTCTCATTGTTGTTCTGCGTAAAGCCTCCGACACATCGCTCCAGGAGGGTATCTTTGCTCAGATCTTCATAGATGGGCTTGATGGCATCCAAAACATCATTGGGAAGAGCACCATATGTGTGTTTGAACGAATCCAATGCATTAGCAGCTGCAGCTCTTTGCCATTCGCACCACGTATCCGCGCCGCTCGGGCATTTTTCATGCTGTGGATTCTCGTCCGTCGAACTGTAGTGGAAGAACGTTGCCCAGATGGCATTTTTCATATTTTCCACGGAATCAGAGTGACGTCTAATAGCCAAACCGTAGTATACTGTCAACTTGTCGATCATTTTAGCCGTAAGCTTCCCTTTACCAGACAGACTCATTCTTTTGATCGTCTTTCCAGCCTTAGTTTCAACATCCACAACGGTCTTTTTGACCATTTCACGCGAGTGCCCATTCTTTTCTGAACGTGTCCTACACATTCTTTTTCCACTATTGAAAAATCATCGCCAAAAGGTTTGGAATTCACTAACTCGGAGTAAGCTTTGGAGTCACCGTCACCGATATAATTGCGATATCGCACACCATTCCTTATCGAGCGTTCAAACATGGTTTTTATCGCTTCGACCTCCATATTTCCAGCAGCACCAGTATGATTTGCCTGACACTTTCCAGTAGTTACATGATCTTCATGCCACTCTTCGTATTGGGTAGAGTTTAATTTATTCTCCCAAGTTTTACATTCGTGACAATATGAACTTTTGACGAAAATGTCAAGAACTTTACCTGTGAAGAAGCCAATTAACGAGGTGACGCCGAATAAAGATGAGAAACCTCTTTTTTTCCATGTTCCGTCGCCTGATACAGTGAGTTCGTCTGCATCTTCAGTATTTTTCTCTTCGGCTGTTGCTGCTTTTTCTTCTTTTAGAGCAGATAAAAAAAATCTATCCACTACTTCTCTTACAGTCGAGCACATTTTTTTAATATAATCATTGTACGTCGATTTTGATAAATAACTACAAGACAAATCCATCAAGCCGCAAAACTTTTCACAGCCAGCTAATCCTAAGCCTAACATCCTCATCACGAAAACAAACCGATAATTCACTTCGTAAACACCTGAATTTATTCTTGCACTGGACGGAACATTTGTAGCCTGTTTACAGCTTTCGCACGACACTTTGATGTTAAATCCGAGGCCTTTTTTAGTGGATTGAAAATTTATTTTTCCATCACATTTTATGCATTTCACTACCGTTGTAATTGTTGAAAAGACTAATAAAAAATCTATTACCCTATAGTATTTTTGAAGATCCTCCATAACTTGATCTTCAATGGTCACTTTTATTTTTTTAGCTGACGCGCTACTTGTCGAAATGTCTTCATTTTTACGTTTTCGCGGAGGTGCAACTTTTTTAGGTCGATATAATCTCGCACTAGTTGATGCTCTATCAGATCTTCTAATTTTTTTTTGGCATTTTAGCAATACTTTAACACAAAACTGAACGAATTCTTTCTTTTAAAATGATGCGAAAATCGGAAAATGCGTGTACGTCTGCTCGATAGAACGCTTATATGTGCAGCAAAAATTATAATATCCGTAACAGTCATAATTAACCGTAGTGGGCACAAAATTGCCCTAACAAATATATTTTTGTTCAATTTATGTGTGATACATAACATATACAAGCAGTAGGTATAAATATTGATTTAAAAGGTATTCTGAGTATATTGACATGGATGCACTCATTATAAGTAAAATTCGGCTTCTAGGTAGAAAATATGCCTCGGGTACAGAAAATATGCACACAGCAATCATAATTATCGACGCTACAGGTATAAGTTCTATACGGGTTTCTTTGTTTTCTGGTAGCGATAGATATGAAATTCATACAGTTGGTATATTATATACGCACCATGTATATAATGACAACTGAACAATGTAATATGCATTTCGTAGATATATGGTTTATTTTCGTTTCTAATTATTGGGCTTCTTTTATTTATAGTTTGATACTGAGCTTATAGTGAATACTGAGCTGTGATACTGAGCTTATAGTTTGATACTGAGCTTATCGAAATGCGATAAATAAGTATTTCAATCAAGTATAAATTCCAAGCTCAAAAATGATCACTGAGGGTTTACTCAATTTATTATAGGCACATAATAAAGAATTCTTTCTTTTTATATATAGCTGCTGTTAAATTTGATTATTTTTTGGTGAAAATTCACACATGATTGTAAACACAGATTGCTTTTATGCAAGGGCCTAAAAAGGAATAACAACGCTTCGGTACAAATACAGCGAATTCATAAAGCCCACAACTCTAGCAAAGACAACAAAGAGAGAATTTTGATTATATCTTTTGTAGATATATCAGTATTTCACTTAAACGAAATTATTAGTTTATAGTATAAATACTGACATATTTACAAAAGATATAATATAAATTATTTCATGAGTATCGCCTATAACTGCAGTATATAATTTAATTTCTATTACGTAAATATTAATATTATATCTGCCATAAATATATTATGTCTTTCAATATACACCCATATGCTCATGTGAGATATATTATATTTCCGTCGTTTTATATCTTGCAGCGATATATTTTTTTTTCAACGTGCGTATCAAAATCCGACAGGTATAAAAATAGTCATAACTTCGTCAATTTTAATCCGATCGTCTTGAAGTTTAGACACAACATTCTTGAGATATTAGTCATTCATTTGAAATAAAAAAAAAATCGGCAAAAAAAATTTAAAAACCCTACTCCCCCCTTAATTGCCTGAAGAAAATATAAGTTAAATGTTTTCATTATACTTTAATTATAAGATTTAATGTTTTATTGTCATAAGTAATATTATGTTTCTGTCTTAATTGCTTAGATAAATGTTGTTTTTTGATGCCTTGCTTGGCAAATAAATAAATAAATATATATCATCCAAATTTTACCTAGTTACTAGGTTATGTTTTGCTTGAATTAATTGACTACTACGAAGTCTTTGTTCTGCACTGTTCATGTCTATTGTGGCTGAGGCGGCAAAAGAAATGTTTGAAAAACTTGACTGGTGAGTGTATCCTGAAATAAGCATGGAACTTTGTCCAATAATGCAATTCGAGCTGAATCTTATTAGGCCTGCTCCCCTTAAAATGTGCTGATGTGTTTGGGAATTACAAACAATAATTATAGTAGTGTCGCCATCAAACTGGTACAGCCATGTGCTAGGATCATGTATCAATAGCCACGGTGTTGGTAATTTTCCTGGTTTGAGAGTGCAAGAAGGAGGTAAAATTCCCGGGTGATTAATGATACCAAGCTCACATGTTGAAGGTCCAATTGTTCTGTGATACATTTTGTGATTTTTGTCCCATATATAATTTCTGCTGTGAGTTTTCATGCAGGCTTGAAGCTCGGTTTCAGTAAATAGGAAATAATAGTTCCGATGAAGGTCAACGGAAAGCAAGGCAAAAGTGATACTTATCTATACGATTGTGTGTTTGATGGGAATTGACATGGGCACTATGTTGAAGATTTAGAGTTTTTATTTACTTAGGAGTGGTAGCACGTATTAAATAGCACGTATTCCGAAGTTACTCGTGCGTTGACTGTCATGAGGTTATAAAATTGCAGGAGATCCGCGTGATGACTTCCACCAGGGATTACCAGCGCCGAGTCAACGTTTTCTCTTATGATGGCTAGTTCTGAACGTAGCTGAGAGGTTGAAAGTACTAAAGAGCTTATTCTCTTATAATGGCAGTTGGTGAGCACGTGCATGATGTCTGATAGAACTTCTTGATAGTTTGTCAGCATGAAAGCAAAGTGTATAGACATCATGTTGAATAATTGACTTATTTCCTGCTCGCTCACAATTTTGTTCATGGCTTCGATTGCCTCTCTAAATGAACTCAAGCTGCTAGTTACAATGGAAAATTGGCTCTAAGAGCGGATACAACCATGTTTAATAATATTTATCGTTGAATCTATCAGAGACGTTTGACTCTTGAGTGGGTGAAGTAAGTTATTTTCGTTTTCCCTCACTTGATTTATAGTTGCGGTCATATGATCAGCATAATTTTGTTCAAGTATCCAAAATAGTTTGTTGTAGATTGTGCCAACGAAGTCAAATGGGGAACGGCGGTGTCGTCTGGTGTAGCCATTTCTGTCGCACGAAATTTTGTTATTAATACGTATTGATGTCAACTGTTTTTTAAACTGCTGAAGAATTGGATTACAGAGATTGATTTTGTAAGTTGGTATACTACTGTAACATGGTTCTTTTATTTCATCTAATTGAGATGAAAATATATTCATTTCATCCCAGTGATTGGAGAGATTGTAATATATGATCATGGTCCATTTGTCAGCAGCAACTGAAATCTGCCCTATTTCATCGAAGTAGAGCAAAGGTTGAGTGTACCAGGGGATTATTTCAATATTATTGCTTTGGTTGATGGCACTGATAGAAGGGCAGAAGGTAATGCATACGACTAACAAGGTGTGGAGCATAATATTTCCTGCACAAAGGCTTCAAGGGCGTTTTGGACGTGTTTGCTCTATATTTTGTAGTCTTTATATTTGTTTACTAATGTTCGAAGTTCGATATATATATATATATATATATATATATATATATATATATATATATATATATATATATATATATATATATATATATATATATATATATATATATATATATATATATTCTATATATAATATATAGATATATAATAATATATATATATATATATATATATATATATATATATAATCAAAAAATTTCAGTGAGATAATCTCGGGAACGCGCCATCCGATTGAGCTGAAACTTTCAAAACACATTGGTGTATATGCAGAATAGGTCCACGCTTAACTAAATGGCAAGTATCTTTAACCCTTTGGCGCCGGCGGCCATTTTAGTGATATTTTCAATATACCTATTATTCCGTACACAAATAATTTTTGCAATAATTAAGTTGACGAAATCAATTTCGAACCTGTTTTACATGTGAATCGGCTAATGTTTTGGAATTTTTTAACCCCATGTGTGCGCTAGGTGCCTAAAAAAAGAACAGGTAAATTTGAAAATTTTTTAACTGCGTTAACTTTCGACAAAGCTATTCAATCATTTCGAAATTTTCAGAACGTATTGATGTTATTTAAATGTAAATTTGTGTTGCTTAAAATGAGCGTATTGGCAGCCCTGTAGCTAGGACAGGCACTGAAATTGAGAACCTCCAAATCATCGTTTCTCTTGAAAAAATGCCGCTTCTGAAAAAAAGCCATTAATATGTAAATATTATGCTTTGTTTACATAGCCAAAGTAAAAAATGTGATATGGTATAACGGGCACGCCTGGTAAACCTTGCGCAATTTACCTATATTTTTAGCATCAGAAACTTCTGTTCACGGAAACTTACGATCCGATGAGCAGAATTATTGAAATATACAGAATATATTGGTCCTAAATAGGACCAGGTATGATAGAATTGATTTTGAAATGCGGGCGATTCTGTGCCAGTGGTGCCATCTTGAAAAATCACTTAAAAAATAACTGTTTTTAGCCCAATAAATTCTGATTCAATCGTTCGATTTTCACGAAATTCACACAGTAGCTGAAAACTTACTTTAAACCGCGTTTGGTAGAAATTTAATCGAAAGTTCGGTTGGAGCTGCCAGCTATGATAATTTTGGTCTCTTAAATTTGAAAAAAATTAAAATTTGGAAGTGAAAACATTCAAACCATCGAATATCCTAAAACATGTCCGTTTCTTACACTAAAACTAATCTGTATACAAATCTCATGCTTTATCTACACGTTCAAAGTAAAACTTTGGAAATTTCATGTCGGACAAGAACGGTATCCCTTTCCCAGTTAACCTATATTTTTAGATAATATAATAATCAGATACAACTGAAATTTACAGAATGCATTGGACTTAAGTAGCACCAGGTCTGATAGAAGAGATTTTGAATTGTGGGCAACTCTGTGCCAGTGGTGCCATCTTGAAAAATTACAAAGAAAAAAAACTGCATTTTGCCGTATGAAATGTGAATAAGTTACCAGATTTTCATGAAATTGACACAGTAGCTGAACGTTACTCCAAACTCTATTTGATAGAAATTTGGTTGAAAAATTCGATTGGTGCTACCAGCTTTCGAAATTTTTGTGTCTTTGATTTTGAAAATTCGCTCAGGAAAATAAAACTTTTTGCCCTATAGCTTCCAGTGCAGTCATGAAATCAATACGAATTTCATACAATTAATGGAACTTAATTTAAACACTATTCAGGCCAAATTTGGTTGAAAAGCCACGATAGGGTTGCCAGGGATTCCTGGTTTTGTGTTGAATTGCAATATCTTCATTTTAATATAATTGCAATATCTTTATATATTATTATCGTAGAATTTTCAAATGGTAATGATATTGTAGTGACAATAAACAGCAAATATTAAGTTTTCGATTATTTGAAAAAACTCGCTGCAGGTTACCCTAAATTTCTTTATACTCCTATAACTTCGAATGTAATATAAAAAACGTGAAGCAGATGTGATATATTCTTGGCTTTGATACTGGCACAAGATTGCCAGCACGAGTCAGTTGTGCTACTTTTGTATCAATAAATGCTTACAGCTTGCATTCATACTGGAAATATTTACAATGAAAATAGATAACCAATGTTTCAATTGCCAAAGCTCTGCAAATTTTTCGGATCGCAGCTTCAAACACCAACTTCAGTTACAGTGCTGCAGGCACTGAGCATTTTCTTCATTGATGTTATATGAGATGCTGCTTTCAAAATTTTGTGAAATAAACAACTGATAACGAAAATAATTAACCCGTGTTTTGCTCTCATAAGCGTTGAAATTCATGCCAGTGGTAATATCTGAAACCTTCTACCATATGAGTTATAATGCATTCTTGAGACCAAAGTAAAACGTGGCGTTTGAAACAGTTTGGCCATAATAAGCAGCTCATGTGGTGAAATATGCACTCAAAACCTGCACGATTCTTCTACTGTTCTTCGAACATTAGTGTTTCTAGCGGTTTAGGTGCGCTAGAGCTTTAAATCTCTCTTAAGATCCTCGGCTATACTCTTGCGCTTCCGTGCAAGGCTTAAATGGAATAGTATTCCACATTGGATTTATTGGAAGAAAACGACTTCTCTTTCGTTTCTTTGGGTTTAGAGCTGTTAAGTTTCCTTGACGAAATGTCTATGGTATGCTGAGCTTTGGAAGAGTGGATACGTTAGGGTCCTTTGTATTTAAAGTTTTTGCATTGAGGCTAGTGAACGGTAGACTGCAAATGAGGGATGTGTGATGGGCCAACGAAATGGCGTTTCGGTTCTTTTCAGGCTCGTTTGGCTTGGTGATGAGATCTGTGGCAGTTGAAATCTCTGACTAAAAAGGTAATAGAGCCAGATTATGGATTGCTTGGTCAGAAATACCTCTTTCAGTTTTAACCTTCAGTGCCCTTATCATTCCGTCTCGATCCATTTGTGTGCTGATAATCCTACCTAGACGCCATTTCAAGGGTGAAATTGAGTCATCTTTTAAGAGTACAAGAGGACCAGGTGCTAATCCAGTAGTAGGTTTTTTCCATTTGTTTCTTTGCTGCAACTCATGCAGAAACTCCATACTCCATCTTTTCCAAAACTCAACCTGCTTCTGTGCTACCATTTCCTATCGTTGATCAAGGCTGAGTTTATTTGATTATTTTGCAAAGATGTTTGGTAGAGCTGTTGAGGGTTCGCCAATCAGAAAATGTGCTGGGGTGAGAACCTAGAAATCGTTCGGATCACTGGAGAGACCTGTAAGCGGACGGGAATTCAAAATTGCCTCAATTTTGGCGATGAGCGTATTCAACTCTTCGAAAGTGATGGAAGTGCTGCCAATGGTGCGTTTCAGATGGTGTTTGGCTGATTTGACCGCAGCTTGCTAAAAGCCACCAAAGTGGGGAGTTTTGGGAGAAATGAGACACCATTCTATAAGCTGATCCGCGCAGTGCTGCACTACGTAATGTTGAGAGTCTGTTGTGAATAGCAGATTATGAATCTCTTCCAACTCATTCTTAGCTCCTATAAAGTTTGTAGCATTGTCACAGTGGATTTTTAATGGTTTCCACGCCTGGTAATGAAGCGTTTTAGGTCCCCAATAAAAACGTCCTTGTTGAGGTCAGAGGCTAATTCTAAATGAGCTGCCTTGGTTGTAAAACAGACAAATACGCATATATATGACTTTGTGGGCTTTTTTCCTCTTATTTTGTAATTAATGTGTATATCTCCACAATAATCGATACCAACATTCATAAAAGGACGTGAAGGCTGTATTTGTGATGATGGCAGACTCTCCATCATTTGGTTCATTATTCTAGGCCAAAAGCGTGCACATCGAACACATTTGTGGACAATTGACGTTGCCAGCTTTTTCCGTTTAGTGGTCAAAAACGTTGCCGTGCGGCGGCAAGAAGAACTTGAGAGCCAGCATGGAGGTATGTTAAATATAATTCAGTCATCAACAACAATACGTATTCATCGTTCTCGGGAAGAACGAACTGATGCTTCGCATCGTATGAAAGGTTTGCTTCGTTTAGTCTACCGCCAACACGAATTAAAACTTGGTCACCCAGGAATGTCCCTAAAGACGCTAGTTTGCTTTTAGAAGATAAAGGACGTTGCTTCGCTAAATCCTTTATCTCATCTGAAAAGTGCTTTCTTTGGATAATCTTCAACAAAAAGAATCAGTAAATATAGCGGTTTTGAAAATGAAAGCCGTACGATGAAGCGCCCACTTTCAGTTCTTTTTGTATTTGAAGTGAAATGATGCTCACATATTTTTTCCTTTTCAGTCATTGCCTTTTTTTCTGAGTCATAGTGTTCAAACTCCCAAAATTTTTGAAGCTGTAAAGACGTGCTAGCTACCCCAGCAAATTGTGCCATTTGGGAGCTTTGTTTATGGGCTGTCCCAAGAACAATCCACCCTAATAGTGTGTTTTGTAGAGTTGGCAAGTTTTGAGCTAATTTGATTTGTCCAACTGCCATTAATTTGCCGTAAAGGTCAGCGCCTAGCAGGAGATCTATTTTTCTTGGATTGTTAAACTCAGGATTTGCCAATTTAATGTTACTTGGAGTTGGCCAGCCTTCAACATTTAGAAAAATGCTTGGCTGCTCAGTCGTTGTTTGAGGCAAAATAAATGACTAGATTTGAGACTCGAATTGATTAAGTTTTGATTTAACAATAATATAAATTCCGCCTTTTGCTTGCAATTTGAACTCTCCTATTCCATTAATGTCTATCGTTTTCCAAACAGTAGCAAACCCTAGTCTATTGACCATGCCATCGGATATGAAACTCAGTTGAGATCCCGAATTCAACAGAGCTCTTCATGGTACATTATTACCTAAACAGTTTTTCACGTTGACAATAGCAGTTGCTAGAAACGTGTAAGAAGGTTATAACTTGGTGCGATCAGCCGCTGTATGAACCGTGTTCTTAGGATCGATTTTCTTGCAAGATGGGGTGAATTTTGCTGTTTCTTGGGTTTTAAGATGAAGCAGAGTGTTATGACGCTTTTTGCATTTGAGGCAGTTTCGTGAAAGACACGATGAGGGTTTATGATTACTGTTAGTGATTTATTTAGTGATTTATTTGGTACTAAATGTCAATTATCTTTAACCCTTTGGCGCCGGCGGCCATTTTAGTGATATTTTCAATATACCTATTATTCCGTACACAAATAATTTTTGCAATAATTAAGTTGACGAAATCAATTTCGAACCTGTTTTACATGTGAATCGGCTAATGTTTTGGAATTTTTTAACCCCATGTGTGCGCTAGGTGCCTAAAAAAAGAACAGGTAAATTTGAAAATTTTTTAACTGCGTTAACTTTTGACAGAGCTTTTCAATCATTACGAAATTTTCAGAACATATTGATATTATTTAAATGTAAATTTGTGTTGCTTAAAATGAGCGCATTGGCAGCCCTGTAGCTAGGACAGGCACTGAAATTGAGAACCTCCAAATCATCGTTTCTCTTGAAAAAATGCCGCTTCTGAAAAAAGCCATTAATATGTAAATATTATGCTTTGTTTACATAGCCAAAGTAAAAAATGTGATATGGTATAACGGGCACGCCTGGTAACCCTTGCCCAATTTACCTATATTTTTAGCATCAAAAACTTCTGTTCACAGAAACTTACGATCCGATGAGCAGAATTAATTGAAATATACAGAATATATTGATCCTAAATAGGACCAGGTCTGATAGAAGTGATTTTGAAATGCGGGCGATTCTGTGCCAGTGGTGCCATCTTGAAAAATCACTTAAAAGATAACTGCTTTTAGTCCAATAAATTCTGATTCAATCGTTCGATTTTCACGAAATTCACACAGTAGCTGAAACTTACTTTAAACCGCGTTTGGTAGAAATTTAATCGAAAGGTCGGTCAATGCAAAAAAATAACGAAAAGAACAACGAAAACAATTATCACAATTCTTGAAATGTCAAGAAACTCTTTACACAACTATTTTTGTTTGCTTTACTGCAACGATGCGGTAAATTTACAGTAATTTTTGGTCTGTATTGTAAAGTTCTATGAATTTGATCATTAGTGTGTGATTAATTTTTGGCTAGTACGCATAAATAAGTGAGATATTGTGCTTTAAAATGCCAGGCAAAAGATTATCCTTTGAGTTGGTTCAGATGATATACTCTAATCACCAATTAGGTAAAAGTGCGCAGGAACTGTCGGAAATGTTTTGTGTAGCACGAAATACAGTCTATAATGTTATAAATAGGGCTGAAAATGAGGATAGATTGGAGTCAAAGTGTGGAAGTAGCCCAAAACCAGAAATATCTAAACGTATAGAGCGCCTTATGATAAGGAAACTTGATAAAAACCCCTGGATTTCGACCAGAACACTTGCCAAGGAACTCAAAGAAGAGTGTGATGTTGCTGTTTCCCACGAAATAGTACGACAGACCATCCTATGAAATAATTTCTCATCAAGAGCTGCACGAAAGAAACTACTGCTTTCTCCACTTAACATCGAAAAGTGTTTTTCCTTCGCTATGATGCACATTTCTCAACCCGTTGACTTTTGGAACGACGTCATATTCTGCAATGAGACGAAAATGATTTTGTACTATAGTGATGGACCGACTAGAGTGTGGCGCAAGCCGTAAACATCGTTGGAAAATCGAAAAATCATTCCGACTGTAAAATTTGGTAAGCTATCTGTTATGATTTGGGAGTGCTTCTCAAGCAGAGGAGTAGGAGACTTGTCATTCCTCGAGTAACCATTGACGCTCAACAATATTTGCATATTCTTAAAACATATTTGGCAAGCAGTGCGCAGAAATTCGGGATTATGCATAACAACAAACCAAATTTTAAGTGTTACCAGGACAACAATCCCGAACATAAGGCTCACATGGTGCGAATGTGGCTCTTATACAACTGCGGAAATGTAAAGGATACGCCAGCCCAGAGTCCTGACTAAAATCTCATCGAGAATTTATGGGCCTACTTAAAAAAAACTCTAGCGCACCTGAACCGCTAGAAAACTAATTTTCGAAGAAATTGTCTTTGAGTGACAAAAAAGTGTGGAAAGACGTAATACACTGTTTTGTAGAATCATATCAACCATTCCTTTTCCAAAGCAACAAAACTCAACTCTAACACAAATGATGTAAATGTTCAGTGCTGGCAACACTTTCCGAACGAAGCAGTAATAAGTTTACCATAACAAGCTCATACTCAAATCAACTTATCCTTTGAATTTCGTTCTCATCGCAGGATTTCATCGAAAGTTTCAGCGGTTAAACGTTGTTTGAGGCTGCCATCCGAAAAACGTTCAAAACTCGGAAAATTTAAAAATTGATTCCTTATTTTTATTGCAAATGCTATGCATATGAGAACGTAATTTGAAGCATTTGTTGGTGCAATATTTACGGAAATGGCTAATGCTGGTTAGCCTGTGTCAGCAGCAAAGCAAAATACATACAAAATCTGCTTTACGTTAAGTTAAACCCAACCAGTAAATTTCGTTTCGATTGAATCACTGCGCTGGAAGTTATACGGGTGAAAAGAATTTTAGGGTTACCACCCTCAAAACTTTTCAAATTTTTAAAGCGTTAATATTTGTGGTTAATTATCATTGCAGGATCATTTCCTTTTGCAAATCTAATGACATAATCGCTCTGTAAAGAAATTTCACAAAATTACAAAAGTGATCATAGCTGGCAGCCCTTTCATGATTTTGGTACGAAATTTCTACGACATTTGGTTCACGTTAAGGTCCATTTACTGCGTGATCTTCGTTTTGATTTCTGCACTGGACCGGAAGTTATAGGGAAAAAAGCTTTATTTTGCTGAGCAAAGTTGCAAGATTTAGGAGACAAAAATCACCATAGCTGGCAACTCTATTCTAATTTTTCAACCAAATTTTTATCAAATGTTACCTAAGGTAAGATCCAAGTACTGTATGAATCTTGTCCAAATCTGATGGCTGAATCGGAAGTTATAGGCCTAAAACCAGTTTTTTTTCTCACCTATTTTTCAAGATGGCACCACTGCCACAGGGTTGCCCGCATTTCAAAATCACTTCTATCAGACCTGGTCCTAGATAATACCAACATATCCTGTAAATTTGATAATGATCGGATTATCCGGTCGTCAGTTCTCGTGAACAGAACTTTTGAGTGCTGAAAATAGAGGTAATTTGGTGGTGGGTTGCCGTTCTTGTGCAAAACGGAATTTTGAAAATTTTATCTTGAGATGAAGGACAAAGGATAAAATTTATCAAAGATTTGAATTTTTTGTCAAAAATCAAAAATTTTTCAGGAAGGTCAATGATTTGAAGGATTTTTGTTCAGCACCCTGCCACAGCTACAGGGTTACCCGCTTTATGCTGAGAATCTATACGTGCTAAATTTTAGCCAACATAAATACGCTCTGTAATTTTCATGATGATCCATTGTTTTTCTTACAAGTAATGACAAATCAAAATTTGAAAAAAAATCCTTGCCTACTTTTAGGCACTCTGCACCCACACACGGCTCAAAATTTCCAATTATTTATCATAAACAAGCTAAGAACATAATTAGTTTTCATTCCCAATACTTTTCTTTAACAAAAATTTACACTGCTTGGAAATATAGGAGTTCCTCAAAATTCACTAAAACGCTCGCCGCCGCCAAAAGGTTTAGGATATCTGAATTTGAGAAAGTCGTGGACTTACCTACTATATACACCTACGTGCTCCGAAAATTTCAGCTCAATCGGATCGGCCACTCCAGAGATTATCTCCCTTAATCATTTTGCTGATATATATATATATATATATATATATATATATATATATATATATATATATATATATAAAGAAATATGAATTTTCGGCGAAACGAGTTTAATACTATTGTTCTTCGAACATTAGTAAAAAGTCTAGCACATCAGAACCGCAAGGAAACTGAATTTCGAAGAAATTGCCTTTAAGTGACAAAAAAAAATGTAGAAGACGTAAGACGCTTTTTTGTACAACCATTCCTTATCCCAAGCAACAAAACTCAATTATAACACAAATGATGAAAATGTTCAATGCTGGCAATACTTTTCCAATGAAGCAGCAATAAGTTTACCTTAACAAGCTCATACTTAAATCAACTTATCCTTTGAATTTCGTTCTCATCGGAGGATTTCGTCGAAAGTTTCAGCGGTTAAACGTTGTTTGAGGCTGCCATCCGAAAAATGTTCAAAACTCGGAAAATTTAAGAATTAATTCCTTATTTTTATCGCAAATGCTTTGCATATGAGTACATAATTTGAAGCATCTGCTGGTGCAATATTTACGAAAATGACTAATGCTGGTTAGCCTGTGTCAGCAGCAAAACAAAAAATATACCAAATCTGCTTCACGTTAAGCTAAACCCAACCAGTAAATTTCGTTTCGATTGAATCACTGCGCTGGAAGGTATGCGGGTGAAAAGAATTTTAGGGTTACCACCCTCGAAACTTTTCAAATTTTTAAAACGTTAATATTTGTTGTTAATTTTCATTGCAGGATAATTCTAAATTGCAAATCTAATTACATAATCGCTCAGTAAAGAAATTCCACAAAATTACATAAATGGTCATAGCTGGCAGCCCTTTCATGATTTTTGTACGAACTTCCTACGACATTTGGTCAACATTATGGTCCATTTACTGCATGAACTTCGATTTGATTTCTACACGCAACCGGAAGTTATAGGGAAAAAAGCTTTATTTTGCTGAGCAAATTTGCAAGATTTATGAGACAAAAAACTCTAGCGCACCTGAACCGCTAGAAACACTAATGTTCGAAGAACAGTAGAAGAATCGTGCAGGTTTTGAGTGCATATTCCACCACATGAGCTGCTTATTACGACCAAACTGTTTCAAATGCCACGTTTTACTTTGGTCTCAAGAATGCATTATAACTCATATGGTGGAAGGTTTCAGATATTACCACTGGCATGAATTTCAACGTTTATGAGAGCAAAACACGGGTTAATTATATTCGTTATCAGTTGCTTATTTCACATAATTTTGAAAGCAGCATCTCATATAACATCAATGAAGAAAATGCTCAGTGCCTGTAGCACTGTAACTGAAGTTGGTGTTTGGGGCTGCGATCCGAAAAATTTGCAGAACTTTGCGAATTGTAACATCGGTTATTTATTTTCATTGTAAATGTTTCCGGTATGAATACTAACTGTAAGCATTTATTCATACAAAAGTAGCACAACCGACTCGTGCTGGCAGCCTTTCGCCAGTATCAAAGCCAAGAATATATCAAATCCGCTTCACGTTGTTTAATTACATTCGAAGTCATAGGAGTATAAAGAAATTTAAGGTTACCTACAGCGAGTTTTTTCAAATGATCGAAAGCTTAATATTTGATGTTTATTGTCACTACAATATCATTACCATTTGAAAATTCTACGATAAAACCGCTTAATAAAGATATTGCAATTAAACACAAAACCAACAATAGCTGGCAACCCTATTGTGGCTTTTCAACCAAATTTGGCCTGAATAATGTTTATGACAGGTTTCATTAATTGTATGAAATTCGTATTGATTTCATGACTGCACTGGAAGTTATGGTGCAAAAAGTTTTATTTTCCTGAATGAATTTTCAAAACCAAAGACACAAAAATTACCATAGCTGGCAGCACTAATCAAATTTTTCAACCAAATTTCCACCAAACAGAGATTAGATTTAGGTTTAGCTATTGTGTCAATTTCATGAAAATCTGGTAACTTATTCACATTTCATAGGGCAAAAAGAAGTTTTTTTTCTTTGTAATTTTTCAAGATGGCACCACTGGCACAGACTTGCCCACAATTCAAAATCGCTTCTATCAAATCTGGTCTTACTTAAGTCCAATGCATTCTGTAAATTTTAGCTGTATCTGATTATTGGTTCGTGAGTTTCCGTGAACAGAAGTTTTTGATGCTAAAAATATAGGTTAACTGGGAGAAGGTTACCGTTCTTGTCCAACATGAAATTTCCAAAGTTTTATTTTGAACGTGTAGATATAACATAAGATTTATATACAGATTGGTTTTATTGTAAGAAACGGAAATTTTTTTGAATATTCGATGGTTTGAATGTTTTCACTTCCAAATTTTTTTTTGTCAAAATGAAGACACCAAAATTATCATAGCTGGCAGCTCCAACCGAATTTTTCGACCAAATTTCTACCAAACGTGGCTTAAAGTAAGGTCCAGCAATTGTGTGAGTTTCGTCAAAATCGAACGATTCAATCAGAATTTATAGGGCTAAAAACAGTTATCTTTTTTAGTGGTTTTTCAAGATGGCACCACTGGCACAGAATCGCCCGCATTTCAAAATCACTTCTATCAGACCTGGTCCTATTTAAGACCAATACATTCTGTGAATTTCAAATAATTCTGCCCATCGGATCGTGAGTTTCCGTGAACAGAAGTTTTTGATGCTAAAAATATAGGTAAATTGGGCAAGGGTTACCAGGCGTGCCCGTTATACCATATCTTTTTTTTTTTTTTGGTTATGTAAACAAAGCACAAGATTTACATATGAGTGGCTTTTTTTTGAACAAACGGCATTTTTTCAAGAGAGACGATGATTTGGAGGTTTTCACTTTCAGTGCCTGCCCTAGCTACAGGGTTGCCAGCACGCTCATTAAAAGCTACACAAATCTACAGCTAAATAATATCAATATGTCCTGAAAATTTCGTAATGATTGAATAGCTCTGTCAAAAGTTATCGAAATTTAAAAATTTTTAAATTTTCCCGTCCTCTTTTTAGGCACCCAGCGCACACATAGGGTTAAAAAATTCCAAAGCATTATCCGATTCATATGTAAAACACGTTAGAAATTTATTTCGTTAACTTTATTTTTGCGAAAATTATTTGTGCACGAAATAATAGGTATATTAAAAATATCACTTAAATGGCCGCCGTCGCCAAAAGGTTAACAATAACTGACATTTAAAGAGACCTGGACCTATTCTGCATATACACCAATGTATCCTGAAAGTTTCAGCTCAATCGGATGGCGCGTTCCCGAGATTATCTCACTGAAATTTTTTGATGATATATATATATATATATAAAGAAATATGAATTTTTGGCCGAATCGATTTTAATACTAATGTTCTTCGAACATTAGTAAAAATCACCACAGCTGCCAGCCCTATACTAATTTTTAACCAAATTTTCACCAAATGTTACATAGAGTAACGTCCAAGTACTGTGTAAATTTTGTTAAAATCTGATGGCTGAATCGGAAGTTAATGAAGTTGTTAAAATTAACAACAAATATTAACGTTTTAAAAATTTGAAAAGTTTCGAGCGTGGCAACCTTAAAATTCTTTTCACCCGCATACCTTCAAGCGCAGTGATTCAATCAAAACGAAATTTACTGGTTGGGTTTAACTTAACGTGAAGCAGATTTGGTATGTTTTTTGCTTTGCTGCTGACACAGGCTAAAGCTAGAGTTACAATCAATGCAACCAACATTTGTTGCACGTCAAAATGAGTTTGAACCCATGAGAACGTATGAGAGCAGTTACAATGATTCAACACAACTTTGCTTGGCAGCAGAGTTTGCTCATACCTCAAACTTGGCATGGCAACAAAATACCCAATTCCACCTGTTCCTATGAGCGTTCGGGAAATCGGAACTGTCATATGTAAATGACAATCAGAATTTGTATTTTTTTGTCTCATTTTTGCTTTTTATTACACTCCGCAGCTTTTAGAGGATAAAATATTCACTGATATATCTTTCCGAGACTTTAAAGGATCCAAATTATCGAACAACAATTTCTTTGATATAGCCAGTGACAGATGACGGTAAATATTGTGTTGCATTGATTGTAACTCGTTCCACCAACAAAACTTGGCAGGGAATGTTGGTTGCATTGATTGTAACTCAAGCATAACCAGCAATGTGCCATTTCGTTTAATATTGCACCGACAGATGCCTCAAATTACGTTCTCATATGCAAAGCATTTGCAATAAAAATAAGGAATCAATTTTTAAATTTTCCGAGTTTTGAACATTTTTCGGATGGCAGCCTCAAACAACGTTTAACCGCTGAAACTTTCGATGAAACCCTACGATGAGAACAAAATTCAAAGGATAAGTTGATTTAAGTATGAGCTTGTCATGGTAAACTTATTGCTGCTTCGTTCGGAAAGTGTTACCAGCACTGAACATTTTCATCATTTGTGTTATAGTTGAGTTTTGTTGCTTTGGAAAAGGAATGGTTGATATGATTCTACAAAACAGTGTATTACGTCTCTCCACACTTTTTTGTCACTCAAAGGCAATTTCTTCGAAAATGAGTTTTCTAGCGGTTCAGGTGCAGTAGAGTTTTTTTGTATGTATCGGTTAGAAATAATGTAAATAACTATAATTAAGAAAAAGAAATTCATTTACATAAATAAAAAGTAGAATTGAATTTTTTTCTTATGTGTAAACTCATTCTTGGCAGACTGTATATAAAAGTAAGAATATTCAAAAAATTCAAGTAATAAATACGAAAGAAAATATAAGTAGAGCAAAAAAGAAAAGAAAGAATCCATTTTAAACAAGAATAGAAAATAAAACTAATTAATTAGGATCGAAAATTTTACTACGTACCATATTTTTGAAAATGGCAATAGATTGAGGAAGAGGACCAAGTTGAAGATTATTGTGAGTGCGCAAGAGTCGCAAAACGGGAGAGTAGAAGAAAGTGTCAGTACGAGCATACGGTACTTCAAATAAAATAGAGGACCTGATAGGCCTTGCGGAGTCCCGCTCAATGAAAAAAATGCTAATGAGAAAGAAAGGTAGCCGCGACAGATTTTGAACAGGAAATACTCATCCAAGAAAACTCTACGCTGCTCAAGGAGAGGAATGTTAAGAAGAGAGAGACGCTTACTATATGGTAAATACCGCAGACTATATTTAAAAAGTAAAGTACGTGTACGTGTCAGCGAGGTATTTGAAACAAGGACACCACACTTGACTGCAGTATTCAAGTACAGAACGGACTAAGGTAATAAACGGGTGGACACAAGTAGAAATACTAAACGAATTGTTGCTGGAACGAACCACGATGCCAATAATTCGAGAAGCTTTTCTAGTGATAGTAAGGACATGAACGTCGAATTTCAGTTTGCGATCAAATGTGACCCCAAGATCTGAGAAATGATCTACACAAGGGAGGATAGTACCATTAATAGCATAAGGAAAGACATGAGTGTGAAGCTTATGGGAAAAACACATAGAAAAACACTTGGAAACATTAAGGGACAAACAGTTTATTTAACACCAAACAGAGAGAGCTAGCAAATCATCCTGAAGAAGCAGAGAGTCATCAGTATTTTTGATCACTTGGAAGATTTTTAAATCATATGCATATAGAAGACATGAAGACTTAAAAATCGTGCGAAGGTCATTGATAAATAGACTGAACAACAGTGGTCCTAAGATGGAACCTTGAGGAACACCAGAAGAAGGTGTCACGATTCGTGGAAGTTTTGTTACAACACGAGTCATCACTGAGCGACACGAACTCAAATGGACATCGATTGAAGGTACATGAAAACAATGGAACATGAAAACAATCTTGATCAGGTAACATGAAAACAATCATCACCAAGTCACGACAAACAATGGTACGCACAAACATCACCATAACTATCAACAACGAGATCCAGATCGCGACATGGCCAAAACACAGCGATATCTATGAGATATCGCGAATTGAATTGTTCCAACACCAATTAACCGACAAGGCAGAGCAACGTATGAGCCGAGCCGTCAATGTCGACGACACCAGACATAGGCCAACAATGGACCTACATAAGAAGGATACCGAGCGGATGCCCGAATTGCCGACTCCCGAATTCAAAGCCACGGATCGAAAGGCGATTAAAGTATACGCTGTGATTTTCGTATAATTGACCCGAGATGCGGAGGGTATTCGAAATACGCGGAAGGGAACCGAGTTCTGGAGGACACTAGCGCACGCGCCAAGAAACATTTACACCCGAAAACTTTGACACGCACAAATCCTCGCACGGAAACTCGGTGGCGTGAATACACTATCGGAAGCGAATACTAGCTAACATGACCGAATAAAAGATTACCGAGAGGATCGCGAACATGTTTTCTCACTGAATATTGGGATTTGTAACGCAAATTAGCCACCTACCTGGAATTTGATGCCGAAAATTCTGGAACACCACCCCAATTTAAGAAGAATTGTTGTATTTACGAATGTTGACATTCGGAAACGTCAACTGGGAGAAATGTCAGTGGAGATGTCCCAAGTCAGACTGTCCCAATTTGGGACGTGTGGTGAATACGAAACCCAACACTCAGATGAGTGAAATCGAATTCGGGTGAGTGCACCAAACGGATTTTGAAAATCCCGCTGCCGCCAGGAACATTTTCCTTCGAGCGGGATCAATGGAAAGAACTTTCTTTTTGGTGCGAACTCGGTGAGTGGACGGAGGTCTGAAGCTGTAAGTGCAAAAATTAAACTGCTACCTTTCTTTTTTTTATTCTGGCTTTTTGGGCATATTTGGACGTGGATTGGAAGAGGTATAACCGCCGACGGTAATCAAGTAAAGTTGGAAGCGGCAGCGTTAAAAACGAAATCATTTTCTTGGACATTGATAGTTGCGTGGATGATAGAACGGGTTGACGAAGCATGAATTGAGCTAGGAGAACGAACCGTGAACTACTTTTGGAAGATAATCATCTTTTGCCGTCGACGAGCATCGATCTGCGGAAAGGGCTCAATCGAGGGAGAGAACACGTCTTGACGATCGAGCAGAGTTAGATAACAGGTTAGATAGCACGTAAGTTTCGATTGTTAATTGAACTTAGTATAGTGTGTTTTTTTTTAAGCGAAAGGAAATTTTAGAAGACTACCATTGAATGGTAGCACAATAGAAACTAATGTGATCGAAATTTAAATTATCATTATTACGTAAGTGAAATAAATTGTGTTATCGTAAATTGAGCCGAATTGTCATTATCGATAGCGATACGGGGTTGTGCATAAGAGGCCGTCATCCTCTTCTCGCTTCAGAGCGACGGTAGCGTGGCAGTGTTTCGGGTTAGAAGCGAGTGGCGCCCACCCGCGACCTTTTTCTTCGCGAGCAAAGGCCGCCCGTAACTGCCGCCCTTGTAAAGGGGATCTAGTGCGCGTTGCTGAGAGTAACGGTGACAAATTTGCTTTCATATACAAATCAATTCTAATCTCATGTTAATTCCTATTAACTAACCCTAGAATATATAACTTAATATAAAACTAAAACTAGGCTTACTTATAACTTACCCTTCACCGTATATCTTCACAACCCTTCTATTAATCCAACACCAACAAGACTTATTAATAGTTAATTCTTTCCTTGAGCGGGTTGGGTATGTTATTTGAGCAGGAGAGAAAGTACTCTACAACGGAACGGGAGTGTTTAGCAGTGCTTTGGGCCATCGAAAAATTCCGTCCATACATCGAGGGGACACGATTCGTAGTAATAACAGATCATCACTCGCTGGTTTGGCTGAACAAGCTTAAGAACCCAACCGGCAGATTAGCGAGATGGGCGGTGCGCCTCCAACAATTTGAGTTTGAAGTAGTGCATAGGAAGGGGAAAGAACATTTAGTTCCTGACGCACTTTCACGGGCAATCGTAGAGTTAGACAGCATATCGGCTCCTCAAATGTCAGATAAGTGGTTTACGAAAATGATAAAAAACGACGGGGATGACCCGCGGAAGTATTCAAATTGGAAAATCGTAAGTGACACGCTCTGGAAACAAACATCAGGTAAAGAGTGAGAAGGGGAGACGAGTGCCGCCTGAAAGCGCGTAGTGTCGAAAACAGAAAGGGGTGAAATTCTTATTGGATGTCACGACGACGCAAAAGCGGGCATAGGGGAGCTGCTGAGACGTTGAAAACCACTACTGGCCTGGAATGCGGTCTGACATTAAAGAATACATCAGAAGGTGTGAAGTGTGCCAGGCATGTAAAGTAGAGCGAAAGGCACCGGTGGGTCTGATGTCGTCTAGAGCGGGGGTGGAGAAAGCACCATGGGAGATGGTTTGTATAGACCTGGTGGGACCATTACCCAGGTCGACTCGAGGCCATAGCTATATCTTGACAGTGATGGACTATGTCACCAAATTCTCAGTGATACTTCCAGTACGAACCGCGACGGCGTCAACGGTTTTCCGTTTATTGGAAGAAAACGTTTTTTGGTCTTCGGCGTACCAAGAGTACTAGTTTGCGATAATGGAGTGCAGTTTAGGGGTAAACATTTCAGCAAAGCAGTGGAGGAATACGGTGTTCAAGTGAGTTACACTGCTTTGTATCATCCTCAAGCTAACCCGGCAGAACGGCGAAACCAAGACATCAAGTGCATGCTGAGATGTTACGCTGCGGACAATCATCGCTCTTGGGACCAAAATATGGCCAAGATCGCGTGCGCATTACGTACGTATAAGCACTAGGTCACTGGTTTTTTGCCTTATTTCCTGAATTTCGGTAGGGAGATGGTTACCCATCGAGAAAGAGTTGAACTCCCGTCTGACGCGCGGAGGGACTTATCGCCGATGACGAGAGCCCGAACACTAGAAGGAATGCTAGCAGACGTAGTGAAGAGGATGAAGAAGGCGGCTACGGCTAATAAAAGTCGCTATGATCTCCGTCGACGAGCAGAAGTCTTTCAGGTAGGAGATAGCGTATGGAATAGAAATTATGCTCAATCCGACGCGAGCAAGTACTTTTCCGCTAAACTAGCCCCCGCGTTCGTAGGTCCTTTCACGGTTGCGAAACAGACGTCGAATTTGACGTACGAATTACTGGATGAAAAGGGAAAGAGCGCAGGCGCACAGCATGCTAAAGACTTCAATCGGTACGTGCCGTGATTTAGATATGAAGGAATTCGTAGGGGCATCATTAGCTGGAGCTCGAATTTGCTAGGGGAAGTTAAGGTATTAATGAGCAATGGAGGGACTAAACTACGATAACGTTAGGCTACAGTGAGCAGAATTTACTATTATTAAGATAACTTAGTGGTGGTGGGTTAAAATAGCTTAGCGGTGGTGGGTTAAGGTAATAGATTGTTAGAATAATTGGGTGGTGGTGGTGGTGGTGGTTAAATTAACTGAAAGCTCAGTCAGGTAATCATGATTAAAGCGGCAGATAAGATTGGATTTCGGTTAGTAGAGAGTTTAGTTGCATACGATATTAGTACTAGTATGATGGTCATGTACATGAAAGCAATACCGTCAGGTATGTGGTGAGTCCGACTTAGCTTTTATTTCCTTTAATTTTTCCTTCGTTCTATTTCTTTTCGTTGTTCTTTCTTTCTGTGTTTTCTTTTCATATTCATTTCGTTTCTTTCGCTGTTGGCTTTTCATTTTTTTTCCGTTGGCGCTAGTAGGAATGGTTATCCTAAAAACGAGTTCGAAAGGCATTCGAATTTTAAATGATATTTGTAAAAGCACCAGGCAAATCTAAAACATGCAACATGTAAACATACAAGGAAAGCGATAGTTAGAAGAATAGGGCCTTGTACGAAAGAAATATGTGTAAGTGTTGAGACGAGAATGAGATCGTGTGGTATTGTGACAGTAAATCCAGAATTCAAATAACAAAGAGGCGCGTATATTTTATGAACGGAACAAGGCCACGCAAAAGGAGTGGAAATTTGAGTTGGACTTCGGGAATTGCGGATCAAATGAGAATTTTAAATCGCGGTAATTTGGACGGAAATGGTCGAGTATTTCTATGAAATACTCTGAAGCGAGGGGAGTGTCACGATTCGTTGAAATTTTGTTAACACAATCGAACATAGAACAAAATATAAACATAAAAAAAAATCTCCATCTTCCTCTAAAAGAGAGAACGATGGAGATTAGGCAACAACCACAATTTACGAGTTAGTTAAGATTGTTAGTTTAGACGTTAGTTTTAGATGTTAGATAGTTAAGTCAGCTGTTAGTTTTATCTTAGAAGCTACAACAAGACAACACGAGTCATCACTGAGCGACACGAACTCAAATGGACATCGATTGAAGGTACATGAAAACAATCATCACCAAGTCACGACAAACAATGGTACGCACAAACATCACCATAACTATCAACAACGAGATCCAGATCGCGACATGGCCAAAACACAGCGATATCTATGAGATATCGCGAATTGAATTGTTCCGACACCAATTAACCGACAAGGCAGAGCAACGTATGAGCCGAGCCGTCAATGTCGACGACACCAGACATAGGCCAACAATGGACCTACATAAGAAGGATACCGAGCGGATGCCCGAATTGCCGACTCCCGAATTCAAAGCCACGGATCGAAAGGCGATTAAAGTATACGGTGTGATTTTCGTATAATTGACCCAAGATGCGGAGGGTAGTCGAAATACGCGGAAGGGAACCGAGTTCTGGAGGACACTAGCGCACGCGCCAAGAAACATTTACACCCGAAAACTTTGACACGCACAAATCCTCGTACGGATACTCGGTGGCGTGAATACAGTATCGGAAGCGAATACTAGCTAACATGATCGAATAAAAGATAACCGGGAGGTTCGCGAACATGTTTTCTCACTGAATATTGGGATTTGTAACGCAAATTAGCCACCTACCTGGAATTTGATGCCAAAAATCCTGAAACACCACCCGAATTTAAGAAGAATTGTTGTTTTTGCGAATGTTGACATTCGGAAACGTCAACTGGGAGAAATGTCAGTGGAGATGTCCCAAGTCAGACTGTCCCAAGTTTGGACGTGTGGTGAATACGAAACCCAACACTCAGATGAGTGAAATCGAATTCGGGTGAGTGCACCAAACGGATTTTGAAAATCCCGCTGCCGCCAGGAAAATTTTCCTGTGAGCGGGATCGATGGAAAGAACTTTCTTTTTGGTGCGAACTTGGTGAGTGGACGGAGGTCTGGAGCTGTAAGTGCAAAAATTAAACTGATACCTTTCTTTTTTTTTATTTTGGCTTTTTGGGCATATTTGGACGTGGATTGGAAGAGGTATAACCGCCGACGGTAATCAAGTAAAGTTGGAAGCGGCAGCGTTAAAAACGAAATCATTTTCTTGGACATTGATCGCGATTGTGGTACCGGTAGAACTGCGAAGGAAGATCCCTGGTTGCGTGGATGATAGAACGGGTTGACGAAGCATGAATTGAGCTAGGAGAACGAACCGTGAACTACTTTTGGAAGATAATCATCTTTTGCCGTCGACGAGCATCGATCTGCGGAAAGGGCCCCATCGAGGGAGAGAACACGTCTTGACGATCGAGCAGAGTTAGATAACAGGTTAGATAGCAAGTAAGTTTCGATTGTTAATTGAATTTAGTATAGTGTATTTTTTTTTTTTAAGCGAAAAGAAATTTTAGAAGACTACCATTGAATGGTAGCACAATAGAAACTAACGTGATCGGAATTTAAATTATCATTATTACGTAAGTGATATAAATTATGTTATCGTAAATTGAGCCGGATTGTCATTATCGATAGCGATACGAGGTTGTGCATAAGAGGCCGTCATCCTCTTCTCGCTTCAGGGCGACGGTAGCGTGGTAGTGTTTCGGGTAAGAAGCGAGTGGCGCCCACCCGCGATCTTTTTCTTCGCGAGCAAAGGCCGCCCGTAACTGCCGCCCTTGTAAAGGGGTTCTAGTGCGCGTTGCTGAGAGTAACGGTGACAAAGGGGAGAAAGGTGAGGACGAGAAGCCACAGAGGGGGACATTACAAGTGCGATCAGTTAAAGACGAAGAGATCCAGGAAAGGAAAGTTTCACGAATGCCATAATGCTTCAGTTTGATAAGAAGCAGCTTATGATTGACAGTGTCAAAAGCTTTGGCAAAATCAGTATAAATGACATCAACTATAATATAAATCAACTATAATAAATGACAAACAAGGCGTTCCAAAATTTTGGAAAAGCAAGGAAGAATGAAGATAGGGCGATAGTTAGAAGCAAGGTTCCGATCACCCGATTTGAAAATAGGTACAATGTTAGAGTGCTTCCAAGAGGATGAAAATTGACCAGCACAGAGACTGACATTGAATTAGATTGCCAAACGGATGCAAAGTGAAGAAGCAAGATTTTTTACTAAAATATTGGGAATTCCATCCGGTCCCGGGGAACAGTTTGAGTCAAGAGAGGACAAAAGCAATTCAACCTCTACGGGGTTAGTTACGACTGAGAAGAGGCTAGCAGGGAAATCAAAGGAAAAGCAGTCAGTAGCAGGAGTCAATGGAATAGTGTAAACAGAAGAAAAAAATAAAGCAAAGAGATTACAAATGTTGGGAGGGTTGGAAGCAGTTAAGGCATTAAACACTAAGGAGTCAGGATGAGAGGAGGAAGCTTTTAAGGAACGTACAAAAGACCAGAAAAATTTAGGGTTGTTCGAGTTTAAAGATAATTCAACAGACGAGGAAAAGTTGAGTAGTGCTAATCAAATTCCTTTCTTGGCAGAGGAACGTAAACGGGAGAAGATAGCATAATCTTCACCAGACCGAGAAATCAAAAATTTCAAACGCGCTGAATTTTTATCTCTAAGAGCACACTTTACCTTCGCAGTAAACCAAGGGAGGTCACGGGAGCGACGAGAACTGAAGACAGGAGTATACGACGAGATCAGCTCAGTAAGAATACCGTAAAATTTGGATACAGCAAAGTCAATATTGAGACCACGGAAGCAATCAAACCAATTAATTGAATTCAAATCGATCTGCGGAAAGGGCCCAATCGAGGGAGAGAACACGTCTTGCCGATCGAGCAGAGTTATATAACAGGTTAGATAGCACGTAAGTTTCGATTGTTAATTGAACTTAGTATAGTGTATTTTTTTTAAGCGAAAGGAAATTTTAGAAGACTACCATTGAATGGTAGCACAATAGAAACTAATGTGATCGGAATTTAAATTATCATTATTACGTAAGTGAAATAAATTGTGTTATCGTAAATTGAGCCGAATTGTCATTATCGATAGCGATACGGGGTTGTGCATAAGAGGCCGTCATCCTCTTCTCGCTTCAGAGCGACGGTAGCGTGGCAGTGTTTCGGGTTAGAAGCGAGTGGCGCCCACCCGCGACCTTTTTCTTCGCGAGCAAAGGCCGCCCGTAACTGCCGCCCTTGTAAAGGGGATCTAGTGCGCGTTGCTGAGAGTAACGGTGACAAATTTGCTTTCATATACAAATCAATTCTAATCTCATGTTAATTCCTATTAACTAACCCTAGAATATATAACTTAATATAAAACTAAAACTAGGCTTACTTATAACTTACCCTTCACCGTATATCTTCACAACCCTTCTATTAATCCAACACCAACAAGACTTATTAATAGTTAATTCTTTCCTTGAGCGGGTTGGGTATGTTATTTGAGCAGGAGAGAAAGTACTCTACAACGGAACGGGAGTGTTTAGCAGTGCTTTGGGCCATCGAAAAATTCCGTCCATACATCGAGGGGACACGATTCGTAGTAATAACAGATCATCACTCGCTGGTTTGGCTGAACAAGCTTAAGAACCCAACCGGCAGATTAGCGAGATGGGCGGTGCGCCTCCAACAATTTGAGTTTGAAGTAGTGCATAGGAAGGGGAAAGAACATTTAGTTCCTGACGCACTTTCACGGGCAATCGTAGAGTTAGACAGCATATCGGCTCCTCAAATGTCAGATAAGTGGTTTACGAAAATGATAAAAAACGACGGGGATGACCCGCGGAAGTATTCAAATTGGAAAATCGTAAGTGACACGCTCTGGAAACAAACATCAGGTAAAGAGTGAGAAGGGGAGACGAGTGCCACCTGGAAGCGCGTAGTGTCGAAAACAGAAAGGGGTGAAATTCTTATTGGATGTCACGACGACGCAAAAGCGGGCATAGGGGAGCTGCTGAGACGTTGAAAACCACTACTGGCCTGGAATGCGGTCTGACATTAAAGAATACATCAAAAGGTGTGAAGTGTGCCAGGCATGTAAAGTAGAGCGAAAGGCACCGGTGGGTCTGATGTCGTCTAGAGCGGGGGTGGAGAAAGCACCATGGGAGATGGTTTGTATAGACCTGGTGGGACCATTACCCAGGTCGACTCGAGGCCATAGCTATATCTTGACAGTGATGGACTATGTCACCAAATTCTCAGTGATACTTCCAGTACGAACCGCGACGGCGTCAACGGTTTTCCGTTTATTGGAAGAAAACGTTTTTTGGTCTTCGGCGTACCAAGAGTACTAGTTTGCGATAATGGAGTGCAGTTTAGGGGTAAACATTTCAGCAAAGCAGTGGAGGAATACGGTGTTCAAGTGAGTTACACTGCTTTGTATCATCCTCAAGCTAACCCGGCAGAACGGCGAAACCAAGACATCAAGTGCATGCTGAGATGTTACGCTGCGGACAATCATCGCTCTTGGGACCAAAATATGGCCAAGATCGCGTGCGCATTACGTACGTATAAGCACTAGGTCACTGGTTTTTTGCCTTATTTCCTGAATTTCGGTAGGGAGATGGTTACCCATCGAGAAAGAGTTGAACTCCCGTCTGACGCGCGGAGGGACTTATCGCCGATGACGAGAGCCCGAACACTAGAAGGAATGCTAGCAGACGTAGTGAAGAGGATGAAGAAGGCGGCTACGGCTAATAAAAGTCGCTATGATCTCCGTCGACGAGCAGAAGTCTTTCAGGTAGGAGATAGCGTATGGAATAGAAATTATGCTCAATCCGACGCGAGCAAGTACTTTTCCGCTAAACTAGCCCCCGCGTTCGTAGGTCCTTTCACGGTTGCGAAACAGACGTCGAATTGGACGTACGAATTACTGGATGAAAAGGGAAAGAGCGCAGGCGCACAGCATGCTAAAGACTTCAATCGGTACGTGCCGTGATTTAGATATGAAGGAATTCGTAGGGGCATCATTAGCTGGAGCTCGAATTTGCTAGGGGAAGTTAAGGTATTAATGAGCAATGGAGGGACTAAACTACGATAACGTTAGGCTACAGTGAGCAGAATTTACTATTATTAAGATAACTTAGTGGTGGTGGGTTAAAATAGCTTAGCGGTGGTGGGTTAAGGTAATAGATTGTTAGAATAATTGGGTGGTGGTGGTGGTGGTGGTTAAATTAACTGAAAGCTCAGTCAGGTAATCATGATTAAAGCGGCAGATAAGATTGGATTTCGGTTAGTAGAGAATTTAGTTGCATACGATATTAGTACTAGTATGATGGTCATGTACATGAAAGCAATACCGTCAGGTATGTGGTGAGTCCGACTTAGCTTTTATTTCCTTTAATTTTTCCTTCGTTCTATTTCTTTTCGTTGTTCTTTCTTTCTGTGTTTTCTTTTCATATTCATTTCGTTTCTTTCGCTGTTGGCTTTTCATTTTTTTTCCGTTGGCGCTAGTAGGAATGGTTATCCTAAAAACGAGTTCGAAAGGCATTCGAATTTTAAATGATATTTGTAAAAGCACCAGGCAAATCTAAAACATGCAACATGTAAACATACAAGGAAAGCGATAGTTAGAAGAATAGGGCCTTGTACGAAAGAAATATGTGTAAGTGTTGAGACGAGAATGAGATCGTGTGGTATTGTGACAGTAAATCCAGAATTCAAATAACAAAGAGGCGCGTATATTTTATGAACGGAACAAGGCCACGCAAAAGGAGTGGAAATTTGAGTTGGACTTCGGGAATTGCGGATCAAATGAGAATTTTAAATCGCGGTAATTTGGACGGAAATGGTCGAGTATTTCTATGAAATACTCTGAAGCGAGGGGAGTGTCACGATTCGTTGAAATTTTGTTAACACAATCGAACATAGAACAAAATATAAACATAAAAAAAAATCTCCATCTTCCTCTAAAAGAGAGAACGATGGAGATTAGGCAACAACCACAATTTACGAGTTAGTTAAGATTGTTAGTTTAGACGTTAGTTTTAGATGTTAGATAGTTAAGTCAGCTGTTAGTTTTATCTTAGAAGCTACAACAAGACAACACGAGTCATCACTGAGCGACACGAACTCAAATGGACATCGATTGAAGGTACATGAAAACAATCATCACCAAGTCACGACAAACAATGGTACGCACAAACATCACCATAACTATCAACAACGAGATCCAGATCGCGACATGGCCAAAACACAGCGATATCTATGAGATATCGCGAATTGAATTGTTCCGACACCAATTAACCGACAAGGCAGAGCAACGTATGAGCCGAGCCGTCAATGTCGACGACACCAGACATAGGCCAACAATGGACCTACATAAGAAGGATACCGAGCGGATGCCCGAATTGCCGACTCCCGAATTCAAAGCCACGGATCGAAAGGCGATTAAAGTATACGGTGTGATTTTCGTATAATTGACCCAAGATGCGGAGGGTAGTCGAAATACGCGGAAGGGAACCGAGTTCTGGAGGACACTAGTGCACGCGCCAAGAAACATTTACACCCGAAAACTTTGACACGCACAAATCCTCGTACGGATACTCGGTGGCGTGAATACAGTATCGGAAGCGAATACTAGCTAACATGATCGAATAAAAGATAACCGGGAGGATCGCGAACATGTTTTCTCACTAAATATTGGGATTTGTAACGCAAATTAGCCACCTACCTGGAATTTGATGCCGAAAATCCTGAAACACCACCCGAATTTAAGAAGAATTGTTGTATTTACGAATGTTGACATTCGGAAACGTCAACTGGGAGAAATGTCAGTGGAGATGTCCCAAGTCAGACTGTCCCAAGTTTGGACGTGTGGTGAATATGAAACCCAACACTCAGATGAGTGAAATCGAATTCGGGTGAGCGCACCAAACGGATTTTGAAAATCCCGCTGCCGCCAGGAAAATTTTCCTGTGAGCGGGATCGATGGAAAGAACTTTCTTTTTGGTGCGAACTTGGTGAGTGGACGGAGGTCTGGAGCTGTAAGTGCAAAAATTAAACTGATACCTTTCTTTTTTTTATTCTGGCTTTTTGGGCATATTTGGACGTGGATTGGAAGAGGTATAACCGCCGACGGTAATCAAGTAAAGTTGGAAGCGGCAGCGTTAAAAACGAAATCATTTTCTTGGACATTGATCGCGATTGTGGTACCGGTAGAACTGCGAAGGAAGATCCCTGGTTGCGTGGATGATAGAACGGGTTGACGAAGCATGAATTGAGCTAGGAGAACGAACCGTGAACTACTTTTGGAAGATAATCATCTTTTGCCGTCGACGAGCATCGATCTGCGGAAAGGGCCCCATCGAGGGAGAGAACACGTCTTGACGATCGAGCAGAGTTAGATAAAAGGTTAGATAGCAAGTAAGTTTCGATTGTTAATTGAATTTAGTATAGTGTATTTTTTTTTTTAAGCGAAAAGAAATTTTAGAAGACTACCATTGAATGGTAGCACAATAGAAACTAACGTGATCGGAATTTAAATTATCATTATTACGTAAGTGATATAAATTATGTTATCGTAAATTGAGCCGGATTGTCATTATCGATAGCGATACGAGGTTGTGCATAAGAGGCCGTCATCCTCTTCTCGCTTCAGGGCGACGGTAGCGTGGTAGTGTTTCGGGTAAGAAGCGAGTGGCGCCCACCCGCGATATTTTTCTTCGCGAGCAAAGGCCGCCCGTAACTGCCGCCCTTGTAAAGGGGTTCTAGTGCGCGTTGCTGAGAGTAACGGTGACAAAGGGGAGAAAGGTGAGGACGAGAAGCCACAGAGGGGGACATTACAAGTGCGATCAGTTAAAGACGAAGAGATCCAGGAAAGGAAAGTTTCACGAATGCCATAATGCTTCAGTTTGATAAGAAGCAGCTTATGATTGACAGT
>OZ022264.1:102794021-102866521 GCA_963978885.1 Nemotelus pantherinus | reverse complement strand
CTGATCGGATTCTCTTGGGCATTCCTCTACGATTAATGAAGTTACGGATAGTTAGAATGCAAGCATCGGTTGATAAGTCGTTTGCTATCTCTAGATGAACAGCTCGAATCGTCAGGCAGGTGAATAGAGCTACCCAGCGTTTTTCATGTCGTCTTCCATGTGTGATGCTTATCGGACCAAAATAATCCAAGCCTGTATAAGTGAACGGCCTCACAAACGGAATTAGGCGATCCTCCGGCAACGGCCCCATGATTGGCGGTCGAGGTACAGGCTTCGATATTCTGCAAAAGATGCAGGCAGCTAGGCATTTTCGCATCACTTGGCGTAGTCGTGGAATCCAATATACTTTGCGTATATCACAGATCGTAGCTTCGACGTTTGTGTGCTTCATGCGGCGATGGTGGTGCATAATAATAATGTGTGTAAACTTGTGGTCCGGTGGAAGTATTATAGGACGTTTTGTACTATAAGCGAGCCAACTCGCCGCATCTATGCGTCCATATACACGCAATAAGCTATCGTCGTCCAAATACGGTGTCAGTTCTAACAGCCCACTATCTTTTGGCAGGGGCGTATTATCCTTCAAGCAGTTTGATTCGGTGGCGTACACTTCCCGTTGTACGATACAGCAGAGTGTTTTCGTAGCGTTATTCAAATCATTTGCTGTTAGTCCTACAAAGGAGATAAGCATCTTCTTAAGACAACAAAGTTCAATGAATCGCAGAACATAGGCAGTTGTCCTCAACAATCTCATTAGGGACGAAAATCGGTCGAAGCTGATGAAGTCGGATTTGACTACCAACATTGTGAACTCTGATCGCAGTTGTTCAATCCCGTTGGATTCATCTCTCATATCGGCTGGCTGGGCAATCGGCCATTGACTATCTTCCCCACTTAGGAATGATGGTCCTTTAAACCACCTTGATGTTGGTCCAAAATCAACTTTCTTAGCTCTGGTGCCTTCATCGGCGACATTTTCGTAAGACGGCAACCACCTCCATTCCATGCGGCACGTATTGGCGAGTATTTCGTTAACCCTGTGAGCAACGAATGGTTTATACCGATGCTGACTATTGATCCACTTGATGACCGTCGTTGAATCCGACCACATAACGATGTTGTTGACTTCAAGGGAATGTTGACTTAGTATCGTTTTTCTTAATCGCGTTCCCAACACGGCTGCTTGTAATTCAAGGCGCGGCATTGTTAATGGTTTCAATGGGGCTGATCTAGTTTTAGCGGAAATAAATGAGATTCCAGGCTGACGACCATCGGTGAATCTCCAATAAGCTACGGCTCCGAATGCCCTTTCACTAGCGTCCACAAATACATGAAGTTGCAAGTGTTTTGGGGTTTCGCCATTAAAGTACTGTCGTGGCACTGCTATTTCTTCTACTCGACTAATGACTTGGCGGAAGTTTTCCCATGCCATGAAAATGTCGTTGGGCAGCGGCTCATCCCAGTTAATTTTTCGACACCAGACTTCTCGTAATATCAGCTTAGCTGCAATTGTAATGTGACACAAAAATCCCAGAGGGTCGAATATTGACATGACAATACTCAAGAGCTCTCTTTTCGTCGGGCATCTCGTCCCATTTATTACGTCATCGTCAACTGTCCGAAGGTTAACTTTGTATTTAAAGCTGTCCGTAGCTGGCTGCCAAAACATTCCCAAAACTTTTTCCATTGCAAAATTACCTTTGTCTGTGATTTTATGGCAATCAGAAGTACCGTCCAGTGCTTCGATTACTTTCGGTGAATTCGATATGAATTTGACTAGGTCAAATCCGGCATTTCTATGAATGCTACGAACTTCGCTGGCAATACGAATAGCCTCCTCCGGTGTCTGGAAGCTATCAACAAAATCATCTACGTAGTGGCACTCTAATATGGCTTCGATAGCGCGACTATCGCTTTTGTTATGCTCCAATGCATTGAGTGTTTTCACAAACTGTGCTGAACTAGGTGAACACGCTGCTCCAAATATCATTACGTTCATTTCATAAACGTCTGGTGTTCTCTTCGCATCACCACTTCGCCAGAGAAATCTTTGGGCGCATCTGTCTTTCGGCTGAATCAAGACCTGATGGAACATCTCTTTTATGCCAGCGCATACGGCTACCGAGCCTCTCCTAAAATTAAATAATACAGCTGATAGTGGTTTTAGATCCTGCGGCCCTTTGAGTAGACACGAATTCAGAGAAATTCCATCTACCGTTGCTGCAGCGTCAAATACCAAGCGTAATTTCTGCGGCTTATTTGGATTGATGCCGGCAAAGTGAGGCAGAAACCAAGTTCAATTCGTTCTTTCCTTGGCCTCTAGTGGTAACAACTTCCGAGCGTAGCCTTTTTCCACATAATCCCGAATAATCTTATCATAGGCTTGAAGTGCATCTGCTTGTTTCTTCAGCTTTCGCTCGACGCCTCGCAATCTCGAGAGTGCCAGAGGATAGCTATCAGGCATGACTATGATATCTTTAGTCCACAACAGCCCTGTTTGATAACGTTTACCCAGTTTCTTCGTGGTAGCTTGCTGCAGCATTTTCGCCCTTTTATCAGCTTCATTTTCTACTGGAGGTGAAGGAGTAACACCAAAGCTTTCGGTTTGAAAGTATGCCTCTATCATGTCATGAAGTAAATGTTCCTGTGGCTGACGGATGAGTAAGCAACTTTTCATCGAAACTTGAACGCTGTTTGTGGGACAGAACACAACCCATCCTAACTTGGTGCTGGCAGCATAAGGACCTTTCTCCTTGATGTGGATTGTCTCTGTTGGCAAGCCAAGATGACAGTTGTCAAGTCCGATCAACAGCTTGGGTTTTACTTGACTGAATGTTTCGATCAGCAGTCTATGGTCGTTGTCTGCATCTCCACAAATGTCACTCTGGCGTAGGCTTTGCGCTGGGAGATCTAATTGAGGTACGGCGTAAACATTTCTGAGTGAATATTTCTTTTTATTATTGATGGCGCTGATTTCGATGTTCACAAGTTTCGCGGTTTCTTCCGTGAATTTACCTCCAAACCACTGTAAGTTTAGCTTCCGGTCCTGTCCCTTTTCACCCAGATGCCTTAATAGCTCGCTGTCGATTAGAGTGACCGACGATCCTTCGTCCAAACGAGCATGCGTTTTGATCGATCTGTTCCGGGCATACAAAACCACGGGAACTATTCTGAATAATATTTTTGGTTCATTGCACTCAGGCCTTGAATGGCAATTCAGAATCGATTGAATTGTTCTTTCACCTTGTTCCGTTTTCGACTCATGGAGAAGCTTATGATGCCATTTTTTACAGTCATTTATTTGGCAGGTCTTTCTTTTTCGGCAATCTCTTACTGAATGACCTTTGGCAAGGCAGGCAAAGCAAAGTTTCAACTCCTTGATCTTAGCCCATCGCTTCGTTACGGAAATATCCTTGAGTTTTTTGCAGTCTTGTGTTTGATGGTATTCTTCGCATACCAAACACATGTCACCGCGCTCGACTGCATGTAGGATTGGACGCCGTTTTGTCTCGTGCTGATCTGCTTCTTGCACGATGCTTATTACACTGGCTATGTCCGTGAGCCATGCACTAAAATCAACAAGTGTAGGATACGATCCTAAGGCTGTCGCGTATCTTGCCCACTCAACCCGCTTATTAAATGGCAGCTTTGATACTAATTGCTCGATTAGTATTGGGTTATTTAAATGCGGAGTGGCATTGGCACATTCTAGAAAACACACTAGGTTCTTTGTCTGAATAGAAAATTTTACCAACCTTGTGATCGAACTCTCATTTATTGGTGGAAACCCTCGAATTTCAGCCAGCTGGCTCCTAACAAGTTGATCGGACCGACCAAATTGCATGCTCAATTGCTCCATTACCTGGCTCACGTTGTCAGGATGAATCAGCAGAGATTTAACCGTATCTCTTGCTTGTCCTTTAAGGCATCGCTGTAGTCTTTGGCTGTTCTCGAAGTTGTTGTAGTTGTAGTAGGCGGTCGTTTGTCGAAACGCTGTGTGAAACAAAGGCCAGTCCTCTGCCTTTCCACTGAATTCCGGCAAGTCGTACAATTTCCTGACAACATTTACTCCTTGAAGTGCTGTATGCGGTGAGGCAAACGTCGCATGTGGTAGATGTACTTGGGCACACACTTGTGGCTGAGCGTGTGTCGACGTTTCTCTGGTGTGTGTGTTCGACTGCTGCCCTTGCAGTAGTTCCATCGGCTTACATGACAAACATGTGTCTGATTTCGTTACTTGCACACGTGCCGAGCATACAGGTACCGCACGGTTGTCACTCACACCACTAAATGTCTCTGGCGGCAGAACTGGCACGGGGGCTGCTTTATGGGCTGGTGGCTGGACATCGAAACGAACTAACACAGCACTCAATTGCTGCTGCAAAGCAGCTATTTGGAATCTGAGCTCAGCCATAGATTCAGGTTGTGACGGCGGATTATGCGTCGTCGAAGAATATGGCGACGGGACATGATGTGGCGGGACATGATGCGGCGGGACATGATGCGGCGGGACATGATGCGGCGTGAGTTGTGCTGGCTGAATATCGGCCGCTTTTTCCCAAATTTCCTGCTGTGGCACGGCGTAAGGCTGAGATGGCGGCCAGGAATATTGTGACAAAGTATATGGCGATGTATGTACAAAATTCGACGGCGGTAATAAATGTGACGGTGGCAGTGAATGAGATGGCGGCAAATAATGCGACGGCGGCGAAAAACACGACGGCGGTAGTGAATCAGTCGAAAAATGCAATGGCGATATCGGCTGTTTCGGTGATAATACGGGTAGTGTATAGACTGCGCCGGCTTCTGGCGACAATGCGGTAGTTGTGAACGCTTCAATCGACGGCTGCGAGCTTGACACAGAATGAGTCACCCTTGTCGCGTCCACTATGCCGGCAGAAGTAGACACTGGAACGGCGTTGCGTTCTTTCCTAGCTGGCTCGGGAACCGAACGTGCTCCTGTGCTCAATTTTTGGCTTTGGCGGCGTGGCTTCGACATTGTGATGGCTCACTATTCACTCACTCACTCACTCACGTGAAGGCACGAAATAAAAATGTCGTTGACTGGTGCGCAGGATCGAATTTGAAATATAACACCAAATAGCGTGGAAAATGTTTATTTCTATAAAGGAAAATATTTATACATCCTACATATATACTAATCTAACTTTGCTTACCGTGGTTTCCTCCATGCGCACTCGCCAAGCGTCAACGTTAAAACGAGACCAATCTTTGGTCTGGCGTTAGCAGTTCAAGATGGCAGAGGCGCATGAAGAAAAACACGACAGATGGCTCTCGTCGGCAGGGCTGATATTGTTCTCCTCGGTATCGATACATTCGATGACATTCGTCATACATCAGTTTCTGTACAACCGGTGACATGGCATATTGTCGTTGTTTAATGGGCTGAGTGGAACCCGAGTCAATCTTATGTGACACGAGTTTGGTTTTACCCAGGCCCTCCTTGTTATATGAAGGAAACTGATGTATGACAAGGTCGAGTCGTTGCTGCTCCTGAGTGGTCAATAGATGAAAACCAGGGCACGCAGGCTCTGTAAGGGCCTCGACCGAGTGACATTGTGTTGGAGCGATTTTGAAAAGGTCCCAAAGGTCCATACCCAGATAGACAGGGTGGGTTAGAGACGGAACGACCAAAAACTGCATCCATTTACTCTGGTCGTTAAATCGCACCAGAGTGCCAACATATCCTACCACCGGACTCTTTTGATCCGAAGCTGTCTGAACGTGGGTCTGAATATACAGGCCCAAGTCCAAGAGCAAGTCCAAAGAACCAGCGCCGAGTATGCTGACAATAGCCCCACTGTCGAGTAACCCCGTTAACTTTCGTCCCTTGATGATGATCTCAGCGAAAGGGCGGTTATCACCATTAATGGTGACTATCGACTCAACGCTGGCGCGTTTCAATAATTTTCTTGCGGCAAAGTACCTCCAGGATTTATGGAAGCGGCTGGACGAGGACAACCCTAGACAAGCTGGTCGAAATGAATTGACGCAAGTGGGCTCAACATACGAGTCGGTGAATGAAAGGTCTTGCGCGTCATATGAATTAACTGGAGGTCAGTGTGTGTGGTGATGTGTAGATCATTTACCGAGAGATATGACCGAGACGTGAAGTATCCTGTCAGGATAGACGTTGCAACTGCGGATCCACATTTGTTGCTAAGGAAAGGTTAAAGGTGCTAAGGGAAGGTAGACTCCCATGACGAATACCATATTTAGGGATGGCAGTCTGATTCCTTCCCACCGGTGTATTTCTTCCCACAACGTGGGGTAGGCATTTAGTACACTGCGGCTTCATCACTCCTTCTGTGCCACACCCAAAGCAAAAGGTAATTTTGATGGGCACTGAACAGTCGAGGAAGGAGTGTCCCAGGTCTTTGCAATTCCAGCAAATGCGGAATTTTCCACGTGATTGTCAACTTGCCGATCCAAACCAAATCGTTTCGTCACGACTTCATGCACCTGGTTTGAAGTCTCGACTTGATCGAAATCAGGCTCATTCGTTTCCCCATAATTAACGGCACTACGGGTCCATTCTTCGGAGTGTGCTGGTGGCAGGCGACGTCGGGGCTCTGAACGCCCCATGATCTCGTCATCTAAGTATAATTCGTTAACTCCATATGGACGCCGAGTCGTTCGACGTTCAGTTTCCAATTCATGCCACACAGACTCAATGCGATTGCATCTCCTGACAAGCTCACGAGTCGTCGCGAAATCTAAACCTGCCAGATGCTCCTGAAGACGGGCATTCATGTTTCTAATAAGAATGCATTGGAAGTCCACGTCCAATAAAGGGACCTGCAACTGTAAAGCCAAGGATTCAATAGGTTCATAAAATTCAATGAATTTTTCATTCGGCCTTTGCTTGCGAGCATCTATTGTCCGACGTATGTCGACGTCCGTGCGATGCGGGGCAAAACGCTCAAGAAACTCAGTTTTTAGATGTTGCCACGTGAGACTGCCATAGAGATCTCGCACTTGCCAATACCAATTGACAGCCATACATTTTAAGAGTAGATGTAGATCTCTGACCAATTCCTACCCTGACACTCCGTAGTCACTAGCCATAGTGGATACACGAAACAGAAACTGCCGTGCATCCATGTCCTTGGAAACTCCACCAAACATTAAACCCCATTTAGTGATCGGAACTGATCCCTGAGTGGTTCTGACAGTTTGAGATGCTTCGCGAAAAGTAACTCGTGGCTCGGAAATAGCTGGTTCACGGTAACAGAGGATGATAAAGGATCTACTGCTCTATGTGGACGCTCTATCACTACATTATCCGGCACAACCGTTTGGCCGGGAAGGGTTCTCGGAGGAGTACTTGAAGCTGACAGACTGAGACGCCCTAGTTCTCGATCAAGGTGGAAATAGCTAGGGTCCCAGCTTGCTGTTCTGCGGCGCATTTCGAAACAATTTTTTTTCGAGTAGTAAAATTTCAGTATAAAAATCAAAACCTAGACACTAACGAATTTTCACAAAATTCTCAAAATAATTCAGGAAAACAAAATAGCAATAGTTATTTAATAATTTTTGGTGGGGGTCTATGGGTACTCAACCCCGGCCGGAATTGGTTCACATGGATCGTAACACATTTGAAATAAGAATGTTGTTAATAATAACATGCATAATAAAAAATAATTCTCAAAGAATAATGAACTAACACAACAACTATATAATCTAGCCAAAAGATATTATAGAAGTAATAATAATAGATATTTGATAAAGCAAAAAGGAAAATTTGCGGATAACATTGCATTCCCCACACTATTGAATTTAGCGGTATTTGACTAATACTTATTTACTTAACGAATCATACTATTTGAAAAATCCGTTGAACGATCTGGTGATATAGACTCATTCGAAAACTCTCTGCCACTTCAATTCATAAAATATCGAATACAATTATTTTTTTCATTGTTAGATTTCCTTCCTGCTGCAATGTTAAATGTATAGAGTTAATGTTACAACTCTCGAGTACTTATCTGTTTATCCGTGAATCCCATCATCAGTGGTAGATAATGACTATTTCTACAAAGCATCTCCCAATATCTTTTTCGTTAATCCGGCTTCCAATAGTTTCATCGATTTCTTAGCAAGACTGAGCACCAAGAGACACTGTTTCCGTAAACTCAACTTTCTTCCTCTTCCCGATTCAAAAGGGAACAAAAAATGTTCGGGTGAAATCTTGAACTCGCCCAGCACACAAACAGCACCCACAAATTGGAAAATATATTTTATACGTTCACGACGATGCCACTTACATCGTTTGCATCAAAGCTGGTGCTTATTTCTCAGTTTTTTTTTACTCGGGAATTAGTCACTCCTCAAGACGACTCGCAGACCAAACATGCCAGAGCAAGAACGAAACAAAAAGCCCGATGCAAAATTCAAAAAAAAATACTGCACTTCACTCCAATATCACACGCAGAACTTTTCCTCTTCTACCACACCTTCCTTTCTCAAGTACCAAAAAACGAATGCCTCGATCGTCTCCTCTTCACCCAGCAATCAACCTCCCAAGCCTCATCTCCGTTACCACCACGTCCCGTTTTCTTTTCCATCGTTGCTCAGCAATCTCCCAATCGTTTTCACACAACCAGCACACAAACATTTCCCGTTTCGCTGGCACGATAACACAGCTGATGCAAGTATTGCTGCAAATCAGCTGCGCTCAGGTCAGCGAACCCGTTGTAATACAATGATACACGCGACAGTCAAATGCACAGACAAAGTCTGTTTTCAAATGGCAATGCAATACATTCGACAGTCGCATGCAGCATTGCACTCCCAATGTTTGTGGGTGTGTGTGGGTGCTGGTTTAGCGACGCTGTTTCGCAACAGTGTACATTAATATACATTTTATAGACAATTTATTTTTTAATTACCTGGACATAGGGGGGTTTCAGGGCAACTGTGAGGCCGATGAGCTAGCAAGGCTTGGAATCTTGTTACCGGAGGTCTCTTGCTCCACAATAGGAATACCGATGGCATCGGTGAAATTGGCCATCAGGCAAAAATATCTTGAGGACGCTAGGAAGTCCTAGGCAGAGGAATCATCCTGTGCGATAGCAAGGCAGTCCTGGTTATCCATGGATGCGCATCGCACCAGGCAGCTTTTAAGCTTAACTCGAAGCGCTCTGCGTTGCACTGTCGGTGTGTTAACTGGCTACTGCCTCATAGGGCGGCACGCGCAACGACTGGGCGTAGAGTTTAATGATTTTTGTCGGAGTTGTGGCTCTGAGGATGAGGAGGAATCCGTCCTCCATCTCATGTGCCAGTGCCCGGCTTTGGCAAGGAGAAGGTTGGCGGCACTTGGTGCACCCTTTCTCTCAAATCTGACAGAACTGTCCCCGGTCAATTTAAAGGCGATAGTCCGTTTTATCAAAGGAAGCAGATGGTTTCCTGATTTTAGTGAGTAGGAGAGAGTCACTAATTTAGTATGGTATCACAACGGGCCTCTCTTGTGCCTATGTGGGCCGGTCGTCAGGTCTCTGGGGATCGGCAGCCATTTCAACCTAACCTAACCTAACCTAGACAATTTATTGCGTTTGAAAGGTAAATAAGTATTTCTTACTTAAAAAAGTAATCCCACGACGACTTTTTTGTCAGATCTAGAGGTTTACATAAACTGTTGTCAAAATTCATTATGTATAATCAATATGTTTATTTAAGGGGGTATTCTGGTCTAGAAATTTGATCAAATCGATTGTTTTTTGTTTGCATATTTGCAAAGTTTAGACCTTTAAAAATAAGCTTTTAAAAGGATTTTTGGAAATTCGAATTATTTCTGGAGTTACAGCTATTTTAAACGAGCCGGCGAAAAATGCAATGGCGATATCGGCTGTTTTGGTGATAATACGGGTAGTGTATAGACTGCGCCGGCTTCTGGCGACAATGCGGTAGTTGTGAACGCTTCAATCGACGGCTGCGAGCTTGACACAGAATGAGTCACCCTTGTCGCGTCCACTATGCCGGCAGAAGTAGACACTGGAACGGCGTTGCGTTCTTTCCTAGCTGGCTCGGGAACCGAACGTGCTCCTGTGCTCAATTTTTGGCTTTGGCGGCGTGGCTTCGACATTGTGATGGCTCACTATTCACTCACTCACTCACGTGAAGGCACGAAATAAAAATGTCGTTGACTGGTGCCCAGGATCGAATTTGAAATATAACACCAAATAGCGTGGAAAATGTTTATTTCTATAAAGGAAAATATTTATACATCCTACATATATACTAATCTAACTTTGCTTACCGTGGTTTCCTCCATGCGCACTCGCCAAGCGTCAACGTTAAAACGAGACCAATCTTTGGTCTGGCGTTAGCAGTTCAAGATGGCAGAGGCGCATGAAGAAAAACACGGCAGATGGCTCTCGTCGGCAGGGCTGATATTGTTCTCCTCGGTATCGATACATTCGATGACATTCGTCATACATCAGTTTCTGTACAACCGGTGACATGGCATATTGTCGTTGTTTAATGGGCTTGAGTGGAACCCGTGTCAATCTTATGTGACACGAGTTTGGTTTTACCCAGGCCCTCCTTGTTATATGAAGGAAACTGATGTATGACAAGGTCGAGTCGTTGCTGCTCCTGAGTGGTCAATAGATGAAAACCAGGGCACGCAGGCTCTGTAAGGGCCTCGACCGAGTGACATTGTGTTGGAGCGATTTTGAAAAGGTCCCAAAGGTCCATACCCAGATAGACAGGGTGGGTTAGAGACGGAACGACCAAAAACTGCATCCATTTACTCTGGTCGTTAAATCGCACCAGAGTGCCAACATATCCCACCACCGGACTCTTTTGATCCGAAGCTGTCTGAACGTGGGTCTGAATATACAGGCCCAAGTCCAAGAGCAGGTCCAAAGAACCAGCGCCGAGTATGCTGACAATAGCCCCACTGTCGAGTAACCCCGTTAACTTTCGTCCCTTGATGATGATCTCAGCGAAAGGGCGGTTATCACCATTAATGGTGACTATCGACTCAACGCTGGCGCGTTTCAAAAATTTTCTTGCGGCAAAGTACCTCCAGGATTTATGGAAGCGGCTGGACGAGGACAACCCTAGACAAGCTGGTCGAAATGAATTGACGCAAGTGGGCTCAACATACGAGTCGGTGAATGAAAGGTCTTGCGCGTCATATGAATTAACTGGAGGTCAGTGTGTGTGGTGATGTGTAGATCATTTACCGAGAGATATGACCGAGACGTGAAGTATCCTGTCAGGATAGACGTTGCAACTCCGGATCCACATTTGTTGCTAAGGAAAGGTTAAAGGTGCTAAGGGAAGGTAGACTCCCATGACGAATACCATATTTAGGGATGGCAGTCTGATTCCTTCCCACCGGTGTATTTCTTCCCACAACGTGGGGTAGGCATTTAGTACACTGCGGCTTCATCACTCCTTCTCCTTGTTCTCCCAAAGCAAAAGGTAATTTTGATGGGCACTGAACAGTCGAGGAAGGAGTGTCCCAGGTCTTTGCAATTCCAGCAAATGCGGAATTGTCCACGTGATTGTCAACTTGCCGATTCAAACCAAATCGTTTCGTCACGACTTCATGCACCTGGTTTGAAGTCTCAACTTGATCGAAATCAGGCTCATTCGTTTCCCCATAATTAACGGCACTACGGGTCCATTCTTCGGAGTGTGCTGGTGGCAGGCGACGTCGGGGCTCTGAACGCCCCACGATCTCGTCATCTAAGTATAATTCGTTAACTCCATATGGACGCCGAGTCGTTCGACGTTCAGTTTCCAATTCATGCCACACAGACTCAATGCGATTGCATCTCCTGACAAGCTCACGAGCCGTCGCGAAATCTAAACCTGCCAGATGCTCCTGAAGACGGGCATTCATTTTTCTAATAAGAATGCATTGGAAGTCCACGTCCAGTAAAGGGACCTGCAACTGTAAAGCCAAGGATTCAATGGGTTCATAAAATTCAATGAATTTTTCATTCGGCCTTTGCTTGCGAGCTTCTATTGTCTGACGTATGTCGACGTCCGTGCGATGCGGGGCAAAACGCTCAAGAAACTCAGTTTTTAGATGTTGCTACGTGAGACTGCCATAGAGATCTCGCACTTGCCAATACCAATTGACAGCCATACATTTTAAGAGTAGATGTAGATCTCTGACCAATTCCTACCCTGACACTCCGTAGTCACTAGCCATAGTGGATACACGAAACAGAAACTGCCGTGCATCCATGTCCTTGGAAACTCCATCAAACATTAAACCCCATTTAGTGATCGGAACTGATCCCTGGGTGGTTCTGACAGTTTGAGATGCTTCGCGAAAAGTAACTCGTAGCTCGGAAATAGCTGGTTCACGGTAACAGAGGATGATAAAGGATCTACTGCTCTATGTGGACGCTCTGTCACTACATTATCCGGCACAACCGTTTGGCCGGGAAGGGTTCTCGGAGGAGTACTTGAAGCTGACAGACTGAGACGCCCTAGTTCTCGATCAAGGTGGAAATAGCTAGGGTCCCAGCTTGCTGTTCTGCGGCGCATTTCGAAACAATTTTTTTCGAGTAGTAAAATTTCAGTATAAAAATCAAAACCTAGACAATAACAAATTTTCACAAAATTCTCAAAATAATTCAGGAAAACAAAATAGCAATAGTTATTTAATAATTTTTGGTGGGGGGTCTATGGGTACTCAACCCCAGCCGGAATTGGTTCACATGGATCGTAACACATTTGAAATAAGAATGTTGTTAATAATAACATGCATAATAAAAAATAATTCTCAAAGAATAATGAACTAACACAACAACTATATAATCTAGCCAAAAGATATTATAGAAGTAATAATAATAGATATTTGATAAAGCAAAAAGGAAAATTTGCGGATAACATTGCATTCCCCACACTATTGAATTTAACGGTATTTGACTAATACTTATTTACTTAACGAATCATACTATTTGAAAAATCCGTTGAACGATCTGGTGATATAGACTCATTCGAAAACTCTCTGCCACTTCAATTCATAAAATATCGAATACAATTATTTTTTTTTCATTGTTAGATTTCCTTCCTGCCGCAATGTTAAATGTATGGAGTTAATGTTACAACTCTCGAGTACTTATCTGTTTATCCGTGAATCCCATCATCAGTGGTAGATAATGACTATTTCTACAAAGCATCTCCCAATATCTTTTTCGTTAATCCGGCTTCCAATAGTTTCATCGATTTCTTAGCAAGACTGAGCACCAAGAGACACTGTTTCCGTAAACTCAACTTTCTTCCTCTTCCCGATTCAAAAGGGAACAAAAAAATGTTCGGGTGAAATCTTGAACTCGCCCAGCACACAAACAGCACCCACAAATTGGAAAATATATTTTATACGTTCACGACGATGCCACTCACAACGTTTGCATCAAAGCTGGTGCTTATTTCTCAGTTTTTTTTTACTCGGGAATTAGTCACTCCTCAAGACGACTCGCAGACCAAACATGCCAGAGCAAAAACGAAACAAAAAGCCCGATGCAAAATTCAAAAAAAAATACTGCACTTCACTCCAATATCACACGCAGAACTTTTCCTCTTCTACCACACCTTCCTTTCTCAAGTACCAAAAAACGAATGCCTCGATCGTCTCCTCTTCACCCAGCAATCAACCTCCCAAGCCTCATCTCCGTTACCACCACGTCCCGTTTTCTTTTCCATCGTTGCTCAGCTATCTCCCAATCGTTTTCACACAACCAGCACACAAACATTTCCCGTTTGATGCAAGTATTGCTGCAAATCAGCTGCGCTCAGGTCAGCGAACCCGTTGTAATACAATGATACACGCGACAGTCAAATGCACAGACAAAGTCTGTTTTCAAATGGCAATGCAATACATTCGACAGTCGCATGCAGCATTGCACTCCCAATGTTTGTGGGTGTGTGTGGGTGCTGGTTTAGCGACGCTGTTTCGCAACAGTGTACATTAATATACATTTTATAGACAATTTATTTTTTAATTACCTGGACATAGGGGGGTTTCAGGGCAACTGTGAGGCCGATGAGCTAGCAAGGCTTGGAATCTTGTTACCGGAGGTCTCTTGCTCCACAATAGGAATACCGATGGCATCGGTGAAATTGGCCATCAGGCAAAAATATCTTGAGGACGCTAGGAAGTCCTGGGCAGAGGAATCATCCTGTGCGATAGCAAGGCAGTCCTGGTTATCCATGGATGCGCATCGCACCAGGCAGCTTTTAGGCTTAACTCGAAGCGCTCCGCGTTGCACTGTCGGTGTGTTAACTGGCCACTGCCTCATAGGGCGGCACGCGCAACGACTGGGCGTAGAGTTTAATGATTTTTGTCGGAGTTGTGGCTCTGAGGATGAGGAGGAATCCGTCCTCCATCTCATGTGCCAGTGCCCGGCTTTGACAAGGAGAAGGTTGGCGGCACTTGGTGCACCCTTTCTCTCAAATCTGACGGAACTGTCCCCGGTCAATTTAAAGGCGATAGTCCGTTTTATCAAAGGAAGCAGATGGTTTCCTGATTTTAGTGAGTAGGAGAGAGTCACTAATTTAGTATGGTATCAGAACGGGCCTCTCTTGTGCCTATGTGGGCCGGTCGTCAGGTCTCTGGGGATCGGCAGCCATTTCAACCTAACCTAACCTAACCTAGACAATTTATTGCATTTGAAAGGTAAATAAGTATTTCTTACTTAAAAAAGTAATCCCACGACGACCTTTTTGTCAGATCTAGAGGTTTACATAAACTGTTGTCAAAATTCATTATGTATAATCAATATGTTTATTTAAGGGGTATTCTGGTCTAGAAATTTGATCAAATCGATTGCTTTTTGTTTGCATATTTGCAAAGTTTAGACCTTTAAAAATAAGCTTTTAAAAGGATTTTTGGAAATTCGAATTATTTCTGGAGTTACAGCTATTTTAAACGAGCCGGCGAAAAATGCAATGGCGATATCGGCTGTTTTGGTGATAATACGGGTAGTGTATAGACTGCGCCGGCTTCTGGCGACAATGCGGTAGTTGTGAACGCTTCAATCGACGGCTGCGACCTTGACAAAGAATGAGTCACCCTTGTCGCGTCCACTATGCCGGCAGAAGTAGACACTGGAACGGCGTTGCGTTCTTTCCTAGCTGGCTCGGGAACCGAACGTGCTCCTGTGCTCAATTTTTGGCTTTGGCGGCGTGGCTTCGACATTGTGATGGCTCACTATTCACTCACTCACTCACGTGAAGGCACGAAATAAAAATGTCGTTGACTGGTGCGCAGGATCGAATTTGAAATATAACACCAAATAGCGTGGAAAATGTTTATTTCTATAAAGGAAAATATTTATACATCCTACATATATACTAATCTAACTTTGCTTACCGTGGTTTCCTCCATGCGCACTCGCCAAGCGTCAACGTTAAAATGAGACCAATCTTTGGTCTGGCGTTAGCAGTTCAAGATGGCAGAGGCGCATGAAGAAAAACACGACAGATGGCTCTCGTCGGCAGGGCTGATATTGTTCTCCTCGGTATCGATACATTCGATGACATTCGTCATACATCAGTTTCTGTACAACCGGTGACATGGCATATTGTCGTTGTTTAATGGGCTTGAGTGGAACCCGTGTCAATCTTATGTGACACGAGTTTGGTTTTACCCAGGCCCTCCTTGTTATATGAAGGAAACTGATGTATGACAAGGTCGAGTCGTTGCTGCTCCTGAGTGGTCAATAGATGAAAACCAGGGCACGCAGGCTCTGTAAGGGCCTCGACCGAGTGACATTGTGTTGGAGCGATTTTGAAAAGGTCCCAAAGGTCCATACCCAGATAGACAGGGTGGGTTAGAGACGGAACGATCAAAAACTGCATCCATTTACTCTGGTCGTTAAATCGCACCAGAGTGCCAACATATCCCACCACCGGACTCTTTTGATCCGAAGCTGTCTGAACGTGGGTCTGAATATACAGGCCCAAGTCCAAGAGCAGGTCCAAAGAACCAGCGCCGAGTATGCTGACAATAGCCCCACTGTCGAGTAACCCCGTTAACTTTCATCCCTTGATGATGATCTCAGCGAAAGGGCGGTTATCACCATTAATGGTGACTATCGACTCAACGCTGGCGCGTTTCAAAAATTTTCTTGCGGCAAAGTACCTCCAGGATTTATGGAAGCGGCTGGACGAGGACAACCCTAGACAAGCTGGTCGAAATGAATTGACGCAAGTGGGCTCAACATACGAGTCGGTGAATGAAAGGTCTTGCGCGTCATATGAATTAACTGGAGGTCAGTGTGTGTGGTGATGTGTAGATCATTTACCGAGAGATATGACCGAGACGTGAAGTATCCTGTCAGGATAGACGTTGCAACTCCGGATCCACATTTGTTGCTAAGGAAAGGTTAAAGGTGCTAAGGGAAGGTAGACTCCCATGACGAATACCATATTTAGGGATGGCAGTCTGATTCCTTCCCACCGGTGTATTTCTTCCCACAACGTGGGGTAGGCATTTAGTACACTGCGGCTTCATCACTCCTTCTCCTTGTTCTCCCAAAGCAAAAGGTAATTTTGATGGGCACTGAACAGTCGAGGAAGGAGTGTCCCAGGTCTTTGCAATTCCAGCAAATGCGGAATTGTCCACGTGATTGTCAACTTGCCGATCCAAACCAAATCGTTTCGTCACGACTTCATGCACCTGGTTTGAAGTCTCGACTTGATCGAAATCAGGCTCATTCGTTTCCCCATAATTAACGGCACTACGGGTCCATTCTTCGGAGTGTGCTGGTGGCAGGCGACGTCGGGGCTCTGAACGCCCCACGATCTCGTCATCTAAGTATAATTCGTTAACTCCATATGGACGCCGAGTCGTTCGACGTTCAGTTTCCAATTCATGCCACACAGACTCAATGCGATTGCATCTCCTGACAAGCCCACGAGCCGTCGCGAAATCTAAACCTGCCAGATGCTCCTGAAGACGGGCATTCATGTTTCTAATAAGAATGCATTGGAAGTCCACGTCCAGTAAAGGGACCTGCAACTGTAAAGCCAAGGATTCAATGGGTTCATAAAATTCAATGAATTTTTCATTCGGCCTTTGCTTGCGAGCATCTATTGTCCGACGTATGTCGACGTCCGTGCGATGCGGGGCAAAACGCTCAAGAAACTCAGTTTTTAGATGTTGCTACGTGAGACTGCCATAGAGATCTCGCACTTGCCAATACCAATTGACAGCCATACATTTTAAGAGTAGATGTAAATCTCTGACCAATTCCTGCCCTGACACTCCGTAGTCACTAGCCTTAGTGGATACACGAAACAGAAACTGCCGTGCATCCATGTCCTTGGAAACTCCATCAAACATTAAACCCCATTTAGTGATCGGAACTGATCCCTGGGTGGTTCTGACAGTTTGAGATGCTTCGCGAAAAGTAACTCGTAGCTCGGAAATAGCTGGTTCATGGTAACAGAGGATGATAAAGGATCTACTGCTCTATGTGGACGCTCTGTCACTACATTATCCGGCACAACCGTTTGGCCGGGAAGGGTTCTCGGAGGAGTACTTGAAGCTGACAGACTGAGACGCCCTAGTTCTCGATCAAGGTGGAAATAGCTAGGATCCCAGCTTGCTGTTCTGCGGCGCATTTCGAAACAATTTTTTTTCGAGTAGTAAAATTTCAGTATAAAAATCAAAACCTAGACACTAACAAATTTTCACAAAATTCTCAAAATAATTCAGGAAAACAAAATAGCAATAGTTATTTAATAATTTTTGGTGGGGGTCTATGGGTACTCAACCCCAGCCGGAATTGGTTCACATGGATCGTAACACATTTGAAATAAGAATGTTGTTAATAATAACATGCATAATAAAAAATAATTCTCAAAGAATAATGAACTAACACAACAACTATATAATCTAGCCAAAAGATATTATAGAAGTAATAATAATAGATATTTGATAAAGCAAAAAGGAAAATTTGCGGATAACATTGCATTCCCCACACTATTGAATTTAACGGTATTTGACTAATACTTATTTACTTAACGAATCATACTATTTGAAAAATCCGTTGAACGATCTGGTGATATAGACTCATTCGAAAACTCTCTGCCACTTCAATTCCTAAAATATCGAATACAATTATTTTTTTTTCATTGTTAGATTTCCTTCCTGCCGCAATGTTAAATGTATGGAGTTAATGTTACAACTCTCGAGTAGTTATCTGTTTATCCGTGAATCCCATCATCAGTGGTAGATAATGATTATTTCTACAAAGCATCTCCTAATATCTTTTTCGTTAATCCGGCTTCCAATAGTTTCATCGATTTCTTAGCAAGACTGAGCACCAAGAGACACTGTTTCCGTAAACTCAACTTTCTTCCTCTTCCCGATTCAAAAGGGAACAAAAAAATGTTCGGGTGAAATCTTGAACTCGCCCAGCACACAAACAACACCCACAAATTGGAAAATATATTTTATACGTTCACGACGATGCCACTCACAACGTTTGCATCAAAGCTGGTGCTTATTTCTCAGTTTTTTTTTACTCGGGAATTAGTCACTCCTCAAGACGACTCGCAGACCAAACATGCCAGAGCAAAAACGAAACAAAAAGCCCGATGCAAAATTCAAAAAAAAATACTGCACTTCACTCCAATATCACACACAGTTCGCGCCTTTTCCTCTTCTACCACACCTTCCTTTCTCAAGTACCAAAAAACGAATGCCTCGATCGTCTCCTCTTCACCCAGCAATCAACCTCCCAAGCCTCATCTCCGTTACCACCACGTCCCGTTTTCTTTTCCATCGTTGCTCAGCTATCTCCCAATCGTTTTCACACAACCAGCACACAAACATTTCCCGTTTCGCTGGCCCGATAACACAGCTGATGCAAGTATTGCTGCAAATCAGCTGCGCTCAGGTCAGCGAACCCGTTGTAATACAATGATACACGCGACAGTCAAATGCACAGACAAAGTCTGTTTTCAAATGGCAATGCAATACATTCGACAGTCGCATGCAGCATTGCACTCCCAATGTTTGTGGGTGTGTGTGGGTGCTGGTTTAGCGACGCTGTTTCGCAACAGTGTACATTAATATACATTTTATAGACAATTTATTTTTTAATTACCTGGACATAGGGGGGTTTCAGGGCAACTGTGAGGCCGATGAGCTAGCAAGGCTTGGAATCTTGTTACCGGAGGTCTCTTGCTCCACAATAGGAATACCGATGGCATCGGTGAAATTGGCCATCAGGCAAAAATATCTTGAGGACGCTAGGAAGTCCTGGGCAGAGGAATCATCCTGTGCGATAGCAAGGCAGTCCTGGTTATCCATGGATGCGCATCGCACCAGGCAGCTTTTAGGCTTAACTCGAAGCGCTCCGCGTTGCACTGTCGGTGTGTTAACTGGCCACTGCCTCATAGGGCGGCACGCGCAACGACTGGGCGTAGAGTTTAATGATTTTTGTCGGAGTTGTGGCTCTGAGGATGAGGAGGAATCCGTCCTCCATCTCATGTGCCAGTGCCCGGCTTTGACAAGGAGAAGGTTGGCGGCACTTGGTGCACCCTTTATCTCAAATCTGACGGAACTGTCCCCGGTCAATTTAAAGGCGATAGTCCGTTTTATCAAAGGAAGCAGATGGTTTCCTGATTTTAGTGAGTAGGAGAGAGTCACTAATTTAGTATGGTATCAGAACGGGCCTCTCTTGTGCCTATGTGGGCCGGTCGTCAGGTCTCTGGGGATCGGCAGCCATTTCAACCTAACCTAACCTAACCTAGACAATTTATTGCATTTGAAAGGTAAATAAGTATTTCTTACTTAAAAAAGTAATCCCACGACGACCTTTTTGTCAGATCTAGAGGTTTACATAAACTGTTGTCAAAATTCATTATGTATAATCAATATGTTTATTTAAGGGGTATTCTGGTCTAGAAATTTGATCAAATCGATTGTTTTTTGTTTGCATATTTGCAAAGTTTAGACCTTTAAAAATAAGCTTTTAAAAGGATTTTTGGAAATTCGAATTATTTCTGGAGTTACAGCTATTTTAAACGAGCCGGCGAAAAATGCAATGGCGATATCGGCTGTTTTGGTGATAATACGGGTAGTGTATAGACTGCGCCGGCTTCTGGCGACAATGCGGTAGTTGTGAACGCTTCAATCGACGGCTGCGACCTTGACAAAGAATGAGTCACCCTTGTCGCGTCCACTATGCCGGCAGAAGTAGACACTGGAACGGCGTTGCGTTCTTTCCTAGCTGGCTCGGGAACCGAACGTGCTCCTGTGCTCAATTTTTGGCTTTGGCGGCGTGGCTTCGACATTGTGATGGCTCACTATTCACTCACTCACTCACGTGAAGGCACGAAATAAAAATGTCGTTGACTGGTGCGCAGGATCGAATTTGAAATATAACACCAAATAGCGTGGAAAATGTTTATTTCTATAAAGGAAAATATTTATACATCCTACATATATACTAATCTAACTTTGCTTACCGTGGTTTCCTCCATGCGCACTCGCCAAGCGTCAACGTTAAAATGAGACCAATCTTTGGTCTGGCGTTAGCAGTTCAAGATGGCAGAGGCGCATGAAGAAAAACACGACAGATGGCTCTCGTCGGCAGGGCTGATATTGTTCTCCTCGGTATCGATACATTCGATGACATTCGTCATACATCAGTTTCTGTACAACCGGTGACATGGCATATTGTCGTTGTTTAATGGGCTTGAGTGGAACCCGTGTCAATCTTATGTGACACGAGTTTGGTTTTACCCAGGCCCTCCTTGTTATATGAAGGAAACTGATGTATGACAAGGTCGAGTCGTTGCTGCTCCTGAGTGGTCAATAGATGAAAACCAGGGCACGCAGGCTCTGTAAGGGCCTCGACCGAGTGACATTGTGTTGGAGCGATTTTGAAAAGGTCCCAAAGGTCCATACCCAGATAGACAGGGTGGGTTAGAGACGGAACGATCAAAAACTGCATCCATTTACTCTGGTCGTTAAATCGCACCAGAGTGCCAACATATCCCACCACCGGACTCTTTTGATCCGAAGCTGTCTGAACGTGGGTCTGAATATACAGGCCCAAGTCCAAGAGCAGGTCCAAAGAACCAGCGCCGAGTATGCTGACAATAGCCCCACTGTCGAGTAACCCCGTTAACTTTCATCCCTTGATGATGATCTCAGCGAAAGGGCGGTTATCACCATTAATGGTGACTATCGACTCAACGCTGGCGCGTTTCAAAAATTTTCTTGCGGCAAAGTACCTCCAGGATTTATGGAAGCGGCTGGACGAGGACAACCCTAGACAAGCTGGTCGAAATGAATTGACGCAAGTGGGCTCAACATACGAGTCGGTGAATGAAAGGTCTTGCGCGTCATATGAATTAACTGGAGGTCAGTGTGTGTGGTGATGTGTAGATCATTTACCGAGAGATATGACCGAGACGTGAAGTATCCTGTCAGGATAGACGTTGCAACTCCGGATCCACATTTGTTGCTAAGGAAAGGTTAAAGGTGCTAAGGGAAGGTAGACTCCCATGACGAATACCATATTTAGGGATGGCAGTCTGATTCCTTCCCACCGGTGTATTTCTTCCCACAACGTGGGGTAGGCATTTAGTACACTGCGGCTTCATCACTCCTTCTCCTTGTTCTCCCAAAGCAAAAGGTAATTTTGATGGGCACTGAACAGTCGAGGAAGGAGTGTCCCAGGTCTTTGCAATTCCAGCAAATGCGGAATTGTCCACGTGATTGTCAACTTGCCGATCCAAACCAAATCGTTTCGTCACGACTTCATGCACCTGGTTTGAAGTCTCGACTTGATCGAAATCAGGCTCATTCGTTTCCCCATAATTAACGGCACTACGGGTCCATTCTTCGGAGTGTGCTGGTGGCAGGCGACGTCGGGGCTCTGAACGCCCCACGATCTCGTCATCTAAGTATAATTCGTTAACTCCATATGGACGCCGAGTCGTTCGACGTTCAGTTTCCAATTCATGCCACACAGACTCAATGCGATTGCATCTCCTGACAAGCCCACGAGCCGTCGCGAAATCTAAACCTGCCAGATGCTCCTGAAGACGGGCATTCATGTTTCTAATAAGAATGCATTGGAAGTCCACGTCCAGTAAAGGGACCTGCAACTGTAAAGCCAAGGATTCAATGGGTTCATAAAATTCAATGAATTTTTCATTCGGCCTTTGCTTGCGAGCATCTATTGTCCGACGTATGTCGACGTCCGTGCGATGCGGGGCAAAACGCTCAAGAAACTCAGTTTTTAGATGTTGCTACGTGAGACTGCCATAGAGATCTCGCACTTGCCAATACCAATTGACAGCCATACATTTTAAGAGTAGATGTAAATCTCTGACCAATTCCTGCCCTGACACTCCGTAGTCACTAGCCTTAGTGGATACACGAAACAGAAACTGCCGTGCATCCATGTCCTTGGAAACTCCATCAAACATTAAACCCCATTTAGTGATCGGAACTGATCCCTGGGTGGTTCTGACAGTTTGAGATGCTTCGCGAAAAGTAACTCGTAGCTCGGAAATAGCTGGTTCATGGTAACAGAGGATGATAAAGGATCTACTGCTCTATGTGGACGCTCTGTCACTACATTATCCGGCACAACCGTTTGGCCGGGAAGGGTTCTCGGAGGAGTACTTGAAGCTGACAGACTGAGACGCCCTAGTTCTCGATCAAGGTGGAAATAGCTAGGATCCCAGCTTGCTGTTCTGCGGCGCATTTCGAAACAATTTTTTTTCGAGTAGTAAAATTTCAGTATAAAAATCAAAACCTAGACACTAACAAATTTTCACAAAATTCTCAAAATAATTCAGGAAAACAAAATAGCAATAGTTATTTAATAATTTTTGGTGGGGGTCTATGGGTACTCAACCCCAGCCGGAATTGGTTCACATGGATCGTAACACATTTGAAATAAGAATGTTGTTAATAATAACATGCATAATAAAAAATAATTCTCAAAGAATAATGAACTAACACAACAACTATATAATCTAGCCAAAAGATATTATAGAAGTAATAATAATAGATATTTGATAAAGCAAAAAGGAAAATTTGCGGATAACATTGCATTCCCCACACTATTGAATTTAACGGTATTTGACTAATACTTATTTACTTAACGAATCATACTATTTGAAAAATCCGTTGAACGATCTGGTGATATAGACTCATTCGAAAACTCTCTGCCACTTCAATTCCTAAAATATCGAATACAATTATTTTTTTTTCATTGTTAGATTTCCTTCCTGCCGCAATGTTAAATGTATGGAGTTAATGTTACAACTCTCGAGTACTTATCTGTTTATCCGTGAATCCCATCATCAGTGGTAGATAATGACTATTTCTACAAAGCATCTCCCAATATCTTTTTCGTTAATCCGGCTTCCAATAGTTTCATCGATTTCTTAGCAAGACTGAGCACCAAGAGACACTGTTTCCGTAAACTCAACTTTCTTCCTCTTCCCGATTTAAAAGGGAACAAAAAAATGTTCGGGTGAAATCTTGAACTCGCCCAGCACACAAACAGCACCCACAAATTGGAAAATATATTTTATACGTTCACGACGATGCCACTCACAACGTTTGCATCAAAGCTGGTGCTTATTTCTCAGTTTTTTTTTTACTCGGGAATTAGTCACTCCTCAAGACGACTCGCAGACCAAACATGCCAGAGCAAGAACGAAACAAAAAGCCCGATGCAAAATTCAAAAGAAAATACTGCACTTCACTCCAATATCACACGCAGTTCGCGCCTTTTCCTCTTCTACCACACCTTCCTTTCTCAAGTACCAAAAAACGAATGCCTCGATCGTCTCCTCTTCACCCAGCAATCAACCTCCCAAGCCTCATCTCCGTTACCACCACGTCCCGTTTTCTTTTCCATCGTTGCTCAGCTATCTCCCAATCGTTTTCACACAACCAGCACACAAACATTTCCCGTTTCGCTGGCCCGATAACACAGCTGATGCAAGTATTGCTGCAAATCAGCTGCGCTCAGGTCAGCGAACCCGTTGTAATACAATGATACATGCGACAGTCAAATGCACAGACAAAGTCTGTTTTCAAATGGCAATGCAATACATTCGACAGTCGCATGCAGCATTGCACTCCCAATGTTTGTGGGTGTGTGTGGGTGCTGGTTTAGCGACGCTGTTTCGCAACAGTGTACATTAATATACATTTTATAGACAATTTATTTTTTAATTACCTGGACATAGGGGGTTTCAGGCAACTGTGAGGCCGATGAGCTAGCAAGGCTTGGAATCTTGTTACCGGAGGTCTCTTGCTCCACAATAGGAATACCGATGGCATCGGTGAAATTGGCCATCAGGCAAAAATATCTTGAGGACGCTAGGCAGTCCTGGGCAGAGGAATCATCCTGTGCGATAGCAAGGCAGTCCTGGTTATCCATGGATGCGCATCACACCAGACAGCTTTTAGGCTTAACTCGAAGCGCTCTGCGTTGCACTGTCGGTGTGTTAACTGGCCACTGCCTCATAGGGCGGCACGCGCAACGACTGGGCGTAGAGTTTAATGATTTTTGTCGGAGTTGTGGCTCTGAGGATGAGGAGGAATCCGTCCTCCATCTCATGTGCAAGTGCCCGGCTTTGGTAAGGAGAAGGTTGGCGGCACTTGGTGCACCCTTTATCTCAAATCTGACGGAACTGTCCCCGGTCAATTTAAAGGCGATAGTCCGTTTTATCAAAGGAAGCAGATGGTTTCCTGATTTTAGTGAGTAGGAGAGAGTCACTAATTTAGTATGGTATCAGAACGGGCCTCTCTTGTGCCTATGTGGGCCGGTCGTCAGGACTCTGGGGATCGGCAGCCATTTCAACCTAACCTAACCTAACCTAGACAATTTATTGCATTTGAAAGGTAAATAAGTATTTCTTACTTAAAAAAGTAATCCCACGACGACCTTTTTGTCAGATCTAGAGGTTTACATAAACTGTTGTCAAAATTCATTATGTATAATCAATATGTTCATTTAAGGGGGTATTCTGGTCTAGAAATTTGATTAAATCGATTGTTTTTTGTTTGCATATTTACAAAGTTTAGACCTTTAAAAATAAGCTTTTAAAAGGATTTTTGGAAATTCGAATTAGTTCTGGAGTTACAGCTATTTTAAACGAGCCGGCGAAAAATGCAATGGCGATATCGGCTGTTTCGGTGATAATACGGGTAGTGTATAGACTGCGCCGGCTTCTGGCGACAATGCGGTAGTTGTGAACGCTTCAATCGACGGCTGCGAGCTTGACACAGAATGAGTCACCCTTGTCGCGTCCACTATGCTGGCAGAAGTAGACACTGGAACGGCATTGCGTTCTTTCCTAGCTGGCTCGGGAACCGAACGTGCTCCTGTGCTCAATTTTTGGCTTTGGCGGCGTGGCTTCGACATTGTGATGGCTCACTATTCACTCACTCACTCACGTGAAGGCACGAAATAAAAATGTCGTTGACTGGTGCGCAGGATCGAATTTGAAATATAACACCAAATAGCGTGGAAAATGTTTATTTCTATAAAGGAAAATATTTATACACCCTACATATATACTAATCTAACTTTGCTTACCGTGGTTTCCTCCATGCGCACTCGCCAAGCGTCAACGTTAAAATGAGACCAATCTTTGGTCTGGCGTTAGCAGTTCAAGATGGCAGAGGCGCATGAAGAAAAACACGGCAGATGGCTCTCGTCGGCAGGGCTGATATTGTTCTCCTCGGTATCGATACATTCGATGACATTCGTCATACATCAGTTTCTGTACAACCGGTGACATGGCATATTGTCGTTGTTTAATGGGCTGAGTGGAACCCGTGTCAATCTTATGTGACACGAGTTTGGTTTTACCCAGGCCCTCCTTGTTATATGAAGGAAACTGATGTATGACAAGGTCGAGTCGTTGCTGCTCCTGAGTGGTCAATAGATGAAAACCAGGGCACGCAGGCTCTGTAAGGGCCTCGACCGAGTGACATTGTGTTGGAGCGATTTTGAAAAGGTCCCAAAGGTCCATACCCAGATAGACAGGGTGGGTTAGAGACGGAACGACCAAAAACTGCATCCATTTACTCTGGTCGTTAAATCGCACCAGAGTGCCAACATATCCCACCACCGGACTCTTTTGATCCGAAGCTGTCTGAACGTGGGTCTGAATATACAGGCCCAAGTCCAAGAGCAGGTCCAAAGAACCAGCGCTGAGTATGCTGACAATAGCCCCACTGTCGAGTAACCCCGTTAACTTTCGTCCCTTGATGATGATCTCAGCGAAAGGGCGGTTATCACCATTAATGGTGACTATCGACTCAACGCTGGCGCGTTTCAAAAATTTTCTTGCGGCAAAGTACCTCCAGGATTTATGGAAGCGGCTGGACGAGGACAACCCTAGACAAGCTGGTCGAAATGAATTGACGCAAGTGGGCTCAACATACGAGTCGGTGAATGAAAGGTCTTGCGCGTCATATGGATTAACTGGAGGTCAGTGTGTGTGGTGATGTGTAGATCATTTACCGAGAGATATGACCGAGACGTGAAGTATCCTGTCAGGATAGACGTTGCAACTCCGGATCCACATTTGTTGCTAAGGGAAGGTAGACTCCCATGACGAATACCATATTTAGGGATGGCAGTCTGATTCCTTCCCACCGGTGTATTTCTTCCCACAACGTGGGGTAGGCATTTAGTACACTGCGGCTTCATCACTCCTTCTCCTTGTTCTCCCAAAGCAAAAGGTAATTTTGATGGGCACTGAACAGTCGAGGAAGGAGTGTCCCAGGTCTTTGCAATTCCAGCAAATGCGGAATTGTCCACGTGATTGTCAACTTGCCGATCCAAACCAAATCGTTTCGTCACGACTTCATGCACCTGGTTTGAAGTCTCGACTTGATCGAAATCAGGCTCATTCGTTTCCCCATAATTAACGGCACTACGGGTCCATTCTTCGGAGTGTGCTGGTGGCAGGCGACGTCGGGGCTCTGAACGCCCCACGATCTCGTCATCTAAGTATAATTCGTTAACTCCATATGGGCGCCGAGTCGTTCGACGTTCAGTTTCCAATTCATGCCACACAGACTCAATGCGATTGCATCTCCTGACAAGCTCACGAGTCGTCGCGAAATCTAAACCTGTCAGATGCTCCTGAAGACGGGCATTCATGTTTCTAACAAGAATGCATTGGAAGTCCACGTCCAGTAAAGGGACCTGCAACTGTAAAGCCAAGGATTCAATGGGTTCATAAAATTCAATGAATTTTTCATTCGGCCTTTGCTTGCGAGCATCTATTGTCCGACGTATGTCGACGTCCGTGCGATGCGGGGCAAAACGCTCAAGAAACTCAGTTTTTAGATGTTGCCACGTGAGACTGCCATAGAGATCTCGCACTTGCCAATACCAATTGACAGCCATACATTTTAAGAGTAGATGTAGATCTCTGACCAATTCCTGCCCTGACACTCCGTAGTCACTAGCCATAGTGGATACACGAAACAGAAACTGCCGTGCATCCATGTCCTTGGAAACTCCATCAAACATTAAACCCCATTTAGTGATCGGAACTGATCCCTGAGTGGTTCTGACCGTTTGAGATGCTTCGCGAAAAGTAACTCGTAGCTCGGAAATAGCTGGTTCACGGTAACAGAGGATGATAAAGGATCTACTGCTCTATGTGGACGCTCTGTCACTACATTATCCGGCACAACCGTTTGGCCGGGAAGGGTTCTCGGAGGAGTACTTGAAGCTGACAGACTGAGACGCCCTAGTTCTCGATCAAGGTGGAAATAGCTAGGGTCCCAGCTTGCTGTTCTGCGGCGCATTTCGAAACAATTTTTTTCGAGTAGTAAAATTTCAGTATAAAAATCAAAACCTAGACACTAACAAATTTTCACAAAATTCTCAAAATAATTCAGGAAAACAAAATAGCAATAGTTATTTAATAATTTTTGGTGGGGGTCTATGGGTACTCAACCCCGGCCGGAATTGGTTCACATGGATCTTAACACATTTGAAATAAGAATGTTGTTAATAATAACATGCATAATAAAAAATAATTCTCAAAGAATAATGAACTAACACAACAACTATATAATCTAGCCAAAAGATATTATAGAAGTAATAATAATAGATATTTGATAAAGCAAAAAGGAAAATTTGCGGATAACATTGCATTCCCCACACTATTGAATTTAACGGTATTTGACTAATACTTATTTACTTAACGAATCATACTATTTGAAAAATCCGTTGAACGATCTGGTGATATAGACTCATTCGAAAACTCTCTACCACTTCAATTCATAAAATATCGAATACAATTATTTTTTTTTCATTGTTAGATTTCCTTCCTGCCGCAATGTTAAATGTATGGAGTTAATGTTACAACTCTCGAGTACTTATCTGTTTATCCGTGAATCCCATTATCAGTGGTAGATAATGACTATTTCTACAAAGCATCTCCCAATATCTTTTTCGTTAATCCGGCTTTCAATAGTTTCATCGATTTCTTAGCAAGACTGAGCACCAAGAGACACTGTTTCCGTAAACTCAACTTTCTTCCTCTTCCCGATTCAAAAGGGAACAAAAAAATGTTCGGGTGAAATCTTGAATTCGCCCAGCACACAAACAACACCCAAAATTGGAAAATATATTTTATACGTTCACGACGATGCCACTCACAACGTTTGCATCAAAGCTGGTGCTTAATTCTCAGTTTTTTTTTTACTCGGGAATTAGTCACTCCTCAAGACGACTCGCAGACCAAACATGCCAGAGCAAGAACGAAACAAAAAGCCCGATGCAAAATTCAAAGAAAAATACTGCACTTCACTACAATATCACACGCAGTTCGCGCCTTTTCCTCTTCTACCACACCTTCCTTTCTCAAGTACCAAAAAACGAATGCCTCGATCGTCTCCTCTTCACCCAGCAATCAACCTCCCAAGCTTCATCTCCGTTACCACCACGTCCCGTTTTCTTTTCCATCGTTGCTCAGCTATCTCCCAATTGTTTTCACACAACCAGCACACAAACATTTCCCGTTTCGCTGGCCCGATAACACAGCTGATGCAAGTATTGCTGCAAATCAGCTGCGCTCAGGTCAGCGAACCCGTTGTTATACAATGATACATGCGACAGTCAAATGCACAGACAAAGTCTGTTTTCAAATGGCAATGCAATACATTCGACAGTCGCATGCAGCATTGCACTCCCAATGTTTGTGGGTGTGTGTGGGTGCTGGTTTAGCGACGCTGTTTCGCAACAGTGTACATTAATATACATTTTATAGACAATTTATTTTTTAATTACCTGGACATAGGGGGTTTCAGGGCAACTGTGAGGCCGATGAGCTAGCAAGGCTTGGAATCTTGTTACCGGAGGTCTCTTGCTCCACAATAGGAATACCGATGGCATCGGTGAAATTGGCCATCAGGCAAAAATATCTTGAGGACGCTAGGAAGTCCTGGGCAGAGGAATCATCCTGTGCGATAGCAAGGCAGTCCTGGTTATCCATGGATGCGCATCACACCAGACAGCTTTTAGGCTTAACTCGAAGCGCTCTGCGTTGCACTGTCGGTGTGTTAACTGGTGAAATGGTTCGCTGACGTGCAGTTTGTATGTTTAAACTTGATCGCAAAATAACTGGCAGTAGTGGCTACTACTACGCCTGACTAACTATTTCATCCAATAGCTTCCAACGCATGCTAACAAAAGGCTGCTGAGTCTAGACCACTCAGAGCTATTGTTAGCATGCGTTGGAAGCTATTGGATGAAATAGTTAGACCGAATGGTAATCGTCTGAATTGATAATGTCCTTTGTTTGTCGAAAAGGCTGTTAATGGTCTTGATTCTTTTGTCAGTTCGATTTGGTGAAAGGAACTTGTCATGTCAAGAGTGGAGAAGTATTTCGCTCTTCCTAGCATGTCTAAGACATCTTCTAATCTTGTTAATGGAAACTTATCATTAACAATTTTTTTGTTGAGTGCTCTGAAATCCACTACAAGTCTCCATTTTGTTAGGCCTGACTCACTTTTCTTTGGTGTCAAAAGTAATGGTGAGTTGTATGGGCTCGTGGAGTTTTCGATAATGTTATCATTTAGTAATTGATTTACTTGTTTATTTATTTCATCAATGTGTGTATGGGGCAATCTATAGTTTTTGATATACGTTGGAGTGTTATCTGTGACGTGTATTTCTTGTTTATAAAAATTATTTGCTGTAAGAGGGTCGTGTTCTAGTTGAAAGATATACTTATTAAATACACAATTGAAGAATTACATTACTCTATATTGTAAAAAATCCAGGAAATATTTGAAACTATTAATAGATACAGGAGCAGATATATCAATCTGCAAGATAAATGCAATTTCAGAAGATGAAAACATAGACAAAGACAAACGATGCAAATTCTCTGGCATAACAGACCAGGAAATATACTCAATAGGTATTGCCAATCTAAACTTAAACATTGGTGAAAAACCCATAGCCTACCCTTTCCAAATAGTGGAACCTGATTTCCCTATCCATACGGATGGAATACTAGGAAGAGATTTCCTGGTACAGAAACTGGCAAAAATTGATTACGAAACATATACGTTAACAATTAATATAGACGGTGAAGATTATACAATACCAATCAGTACAGATTCCAAAATATACAAATTAACGATACCCGCACGATGTGAATTTATCTGTCCAGTTGACTTTAACATTGAAGAAGACAGTGTGATAGTAAATAAAGAAATCACACCGGGAGTCTACATAGGTAGTACAATAATACCAGCAGAAGGCATTAAACATATAAAACTACTTAACACTAACGAAGAGGACATTGTAATTAAAAACTTTAAAATAGAAACAGAACCATTAGCTAGATACAAATCACATAAAAACACTTCTTCAGTGAATAAAGACATCAGAGATAAGCAGAGATTTAAAGATTTACTAAAACATATCAACATAAACCACTTGAACTCAGAAGACAAAAAATCGATACTAGAAATAATTCAACATTATCAGCATATCTTTCAACTAGAACACGACCCTCTTACAGCAAATAATTTTTATAAACAAGAAATACACGTCACAGATAACACTCCAACGTATATCAAAAACTATAGATTGCCCCATACACACATTGATGAAATAAATAAACAAGTAAATCAATTACTAAATGATAACATTATCGAAAACTCCACGAGCCCATACAACTCACCATTACTTTTGACACCAAAGAAAAGTGAGTCAGGCCTAACAAAATGGAGACTTGTAGTGGATTTCAGAGCACTCAACAAAAAAATTGTTAATGATAAGTTTCCATTAACAAGATTAGAAGATGTCTTAGACAGGCTAGGAAGAGCGAAATACTTCTCCACTCTTGACATGACAAGTTCCTTTCACCAAATCGAACTGACAAAAGAATCAAGACCATTAACAGCCTTTTCGACAAACAAAGGACATTATCAATTCAGACGATTACCATTCGGTCTAACTATTTCATCCAATAGCTTCCAACGCATGCTAACAATAGCTCTGAGTGGTCTAGACTCAGCAGCCTTTTTATATGTTGATGACATAATTGTCTTTGGTTGCAGCCTCGCACACCATAATAGCAATCTAATAAAAATATTTGATAGGCTAGAAAAATACAACCTCAAACTCAACCCTGAAAAATGCAACTTTTTAAGAAGTGAAGTAGTGTATTTGGGACACTTAATCACAAAGGACGGAGTCCGTACAGACCCTGCAAAATTTAATACAATTAGAAGCTATCAACGTACCATTTCACTGGCTACTGCCTCATAGGGCGGCACGCGCAACGACTGGGCGTAGAGTTTAATGATTTTTGTCGGAGTTGTGGCTCTGAGGATGAGGAGGAATCCGTCCTCCATCTCATGTGCCAGTGCCCGGCTTTGGCAAGGAGAAGGTTGGCGGCACTTGGTGCACCCTTTATCTCAAATCTGACGGAACTGTCCCCGGTCAATTTAAAGGCGATAGTCCGTTTTATCAAAGGAAGTAGATGGTTTCCTGATTTTAGTGAGTAGGAGAGAGTCACTAATTTATTATGGTATCACAACGGGCCTCTCTTGTGCCTATGTGGGCCGGTCGTTAGGTCTCTGGGGATCGGCAGCCATTTCAACCTAACCTAACCTAACCTAGACAATTTATTGCATTTGAAAGGTAAATAAGTATTTCTTACTTAAAAAAGTAATCCCACGACGACCTTTTTGTCAGATCTAGAGGTTTACATAAACTGTTGTCAAAATTCATTATGTATAATCAATATGTTAATTTAAGGGGGTATTCTGGTCTAGAAATTTGATCAAATCGATTGTTTTTTGTTTGCATATTTACAAAGTTTAGACCTTTAAAAATAAGCTTTTAAAAGGATTTTTGGAAATTCGAATTATTGCTGGAGTTACAGCTATTTTAAACGAGCCGGCGAAAAATGCAATGGCGATATCGGCTGTTTTGGTGATAATACGGGTAGTGTATAGACTGCGCCGGCTTCTGGCGACAATGCGGTAGTTGTGAACGCTTCAATCGACGGCTGCGAGCTTGACACAGAATCGACGCGACAAGGGTGACAAAGTCACCCTTGTCGCATCCACTATGCCGGCAGAAGTAGACACTGGAACGGCGTTGCGTTCTTTCCTAGCTGGCTCGGGAACCGAACGTGCTCCTGTGCTCAATGTTTGGCTTTGGCGGCGTGGCTTCGACATTGTGATGGCTCACTATTCACTCACTCACTCACGTGAAGGCACGAAATAAAAATGTCGTTGACTGGTGCGCAGGATCGAATTTGAAAGATAACACCAAATAGCGTGGAAAATGTTTATTTCTATAAAGGAAAATATTTATACATCCTACATATATACTAATCTAACTTTGCTTACCGTGGTTTCCTCCATGCGCACTCGCCAAGCGTCAACGTTAAAATGAGACCAATCTTTGGTCTGGCGTTAGCAGTTCAAGATGGCAGAGGCGCATGAAGAAAAACACGGCAGATGGCTCTCGTCGGCAGGGCTGATATTGTTCTCCTCGGTATCGATACATTCGATGACATTCGTCATACATCAGTTTCTGTACAACCGGTGACATGGCATATTGTCGTTGTTTAATGGGCTGAGTGGAACCCGTGTCAATCTTATGTGACACGAGTTTGGTTTTACCCAGGCCCTCCTTGTTATATGAAGGAAACTGATGTATGACAAGGTCGAGTCGTTGCTGCTCCTGAGTGGTCAATAGATGAAAACCAGGGCACGCAGGCTCTGTAAGGGCCTCGACCGAGTGACATTGTGTTGGAGCGATTTTGAAAAGGTCCCAAAGGTCCATACCCAGATAGACAGGGTGGGTTAGAGACGGAACGACCAAAAACTGCATCCATTTACTCTGGTCGTTAAATCGCACCAGAGTGCCAACATATCCCACCACCGGACTCTTTTGATCCGAAGCTGTCTGAACGTGGGTCTGAATATACAGGCCCAAGTCCAAGAGCAGGTCCAAAGAACCAGCGCCGAGTATGCTGACAATATCCCCACTGTCGAGTATCCCCGTTAACTTTCGTCCCTTGATGATGATCTCAGCGAAGGGGCGGTTATCACCATTAATGGTGACTATCGACTCAACGCTGGCGCGTTTCAAAAATTTTCTTGCGGCAAAGTACCTCCAGGATTTATGGAAGCGGCTGGACGAGGACAACCCTAGACAAGCTGGTCGAAATGAATTGACGCAAGTGGGCTCAACATACGAGTCGGTGAATGAAAGGTCTTGCGCGTCATATGGATTAACTGGAGGTCAGTGTGTGTGGTGATGTGTAGATCATTTACCGAGAGATATGACCGAGACGTGAAGTATCCTGTCAGGATAGACGTTGCAACTCCGGATCCACATTTGTTGCTAAGGAAAGGTTAAAGGTGCTAAGGGAAGGTAGACTCCCATGACGAATACCATATTTAGGGATGGCAGTCTGATTCCTTCCCACCGGTGTATTTCTTCCCACAACGTGGGGTAGGCATTTAGTACACTGCGGCTTCATCACTCCTTCTCCTTGTTCTCCCAAAGCAAAAGGTAATTTTGATGGGCACTGAACAGTCGAGGAAGGAGTGTCCCAGGTCTTTGCAATTCCAGCAAATGCGGAATTGTCCACGTGATTGTCAACTTGCCGATCCAAACCAAATCGTTTCGTCACGACTTCATGCACCTGGTTTGAAGTCTCGACTTGATCGAAATCAGGCTCATTCGTTTCCCCATAATTAACGGCACTACGGGTCCATTCTTCGGAGTGTGCTGGTGGCAGGCGACGTCGGGGCTCTGAACGCCCCACGATCTCGTCATCTAAGTATAATTCGTTAACTCCATATGGACGCCGAGTCGTTCGACGTTCAGTTTCCAATTCATGCCACACAGACTCAATGCGATTGCATCTCCTGACAAGCTCACCAGTCGTCGCGAAATCTAAACCTGTCAGATGCTCCTGAAGACGGGCATTCATGTTTCTAATAAGAATGCATTGGAAGTCCACGTCCAGTAAAGGGACCTGCAACTGTAAAGCCAAGGATTCAATGGGTTCATAAAATTCAATGAATTTTTCATTCGGCCTTTGCTTGCGAGCATCTATTGTCCGACGTATGTCGACGTCCGTGCGATGCGGGGCAAAACGCTCAAGAAACTCAGTTTTTAGATGTTGCCACGTGAGACTGCCATAGAGATCTCGCACTTGCCAATACCAATTGACAGCCATACATTTTAAGAGTAGATGTAGATCTCTGACCGATTCCTGCCCTGACACTCCGTAGTCACTAGCCATAGTGGATACACGAAACAGAAACTGCCGTGCATCCATGTCCTTGGAAACTCCATCAAACATTAAACCCTATTTAGTGATCGGAACTGATCCCTGAGTGGTTCTGACAGTTTGAGATGCTTCGCAAAAGTAACTCGTAGCTCGGAAATAGCTGGTTCACGGTAACAGAGGATGATAAAGGATCTACTGCTCTATGTGGACGCTCTGTCACTACATTATCCGGCACAACCGTTTGGCCGGGAAGGGTTCTCGGAGGAATACTTGAAGCTGACAGACTGAGACGCCCTAGTTCTCGATCAAGGTGGAAATAGCTAGGGTCCCAGCTTGCTGTTCTGCGGCGCATTTCGAAACAATTTTTTTCGAGTAGTAAAATTTCAGTATAAAAATCAAAACCTAGACAATAACAAATTTTCACGAAATTCTCAAAATAATTCAGGAAAACAAAATAGCAATAGTTATTTAATAATTTTTGGTGGGGGTCTATGGGTACTCAACCCCGGCCGGAATTGGTTCACATGGATCGTAACACATTTGAAATAAGAATGTTGTTAATAATAACATGCATAGTAAAAATAATTCTCAAAGAATAATGAACTAACACAACAACTATATAATCTAGCCAAAAGATATTATAGAAGTAATAATAATAGATATTTGATAAAGCAAAAAGGAAAATTTGCGGATAACATTGCATTCCCCACACTATTGAATTTAACGGTATTTGACTAATACTTATTTACTTAACGAATCATACTATTTGAAAAATCCGTTGAACGATCTGGTGATATAGACTCATTCGAAAACTCTCTGCCACTTCAATTCATAAAATATCGAATACAATTATTTTTTTCATTGTTAGATTTCCTTCCTGCCGCAATGTTAAATGTATGGAGTTAATGTTACAACTCTCGAGTACTTATCTGTTTATCCGTGAATCCCATCATCAGTGGTAGATAATGATTATTTCTACAAAGCATCTCCTAATATCTTTTTCGTTAATCCGGCTTCCAATAGTTTCATCGATTTCTTAGCAAGACTGAGCACCAAGAGACACTGTTTCCGTAAACTCAACTTTCTTCCTCTTCCCGATTCAAAAGGGAACAAAAAAATGTTCGGGTGAAATCTTGAACTCGCCCAGCACACAAACAACACCCACAAATTGGAAAATATATTTTATACGTTCACGACGATGCCACTCACAACGTTTGCATCAAAGCTGGTGCTTATTTCTCAGTTTTTTTTTACTCGGGAATTAGTCACTCCTCAAGACGACTCGCAGACCAAACATGCCAGAGCAAGAACGAAACAAAAAGCTCGATGCAAAATTCAAAGAAAAATACTGCACTTCACTCCAATATCACACGCAGAACTTTTCCTCTTCTACCACACCTTCCTTTCTCAAGTACCAAAAAACGAATGCCTCGATCGTCTCCTCTTCACCCAGCAATCAACCTCGCAAGCCTCATCTCCGTTACCACCACGTCCCGTTTTCTTTCCCATCGTTGCTCAGCTATCTCCCAATCGTTTTCACACAACCAGCACACAAACATTTCCCGTTTCGCTGGCTCGATAACACAGCTGATGCAAGTATTGCTGCAAATCAGCTGCGCTCAGGTCAGCGAACCCGTTGTAATACAATGATACATGCGACAGTCAAATGCACAGACAAAGTCTGTTTTCAAATGGCAATGCAATACATTCGACAGTCGCATGCAGCATTGCACTCCCAATGTTTGTGGGTGTGTGGGTGCTGGTTTAGCGACGCTGTTTCGCAACAGTGTACATTAATATACATTTTATAGACAATTTATTTTTTAATTACCTGGACATAGGGGGTTTCAGGGCAACTGTGAGGCCGATGAGCTAGCAAGGCTTGGAATCTTGTTACCGGAGGTCTCTTGCTCCACAATAGGAATACCGATGGCATCGGTGAAATTGGCCATCAGGCAAAAATATCTTGAGGACGCTAGGAAGTCCTGGGCAGAGGAATCATCCTGTGCGATAGCAAGGCAGTCCTGGTTATCCATGGATGCGCATCACACCAGACAGCTTTTAGGCTTAACTCGAAGCGCTCTGCGTTGCACTGTCGGTGTGTTAACTGGCTACTGCCTCATAGGGCAGCACGCGCAACGACTGGGCGTAGAGTTTAATGATTTTTGTCGGAGTTGTGGCTCTGAGGATGAGGAGGAATCCGTCCTCCATCTCATGTGCCAGTGCCCGGCTTTGGCAAGGAGAAGGTTGGCGGCACTTGGTGCACCCTTTATCTCAAATCTGACGGAACTGTCCCCGGTCAATTTAAAGGCGATAGTCCGTTTTATCAAAGGAAGCAGATGGTTTCCTGATTTTAGTGAGTAGGAGAGAGTCACTAATTTAGTATGGTATCACAACGGGCCTCTCTTGTGCCTATGTGGGCCGGTCGTCAGGTCTCTGGGGATCGGCAGCCATTTCAACCTAACCTAACCTAACCTAGACAATTTATTGCATTTGAAAGGTAAATAAGTATTTCTTACTTAAAAAAGTAATCCCACGACGATCTTTTTGTCAGATCTAGAGGTTTACATAAACTGTTGTCAAAATTCATTATGTATAATCAATTTGTTTATTTAGGGGGGTATTCTGGTCTAGAAATTTGATCAAATCGATTGTTTTTTGTTTGCATATTTACAAAGTTTAGACCTTTAAAAATAAGCTTTTAAAAGGACTTTTGGAAATTCGAATTATTTTTGGAGTTACAGCTATTTTTGTGACACGCCAACTAACTGCCCGAAACGAGACTCCAAGTTTTAAAAGCGTTTTTCTCGGAACTACTTTTCCCGATACGGTTGACATGATATCTCTAGTTGCAATAAACCGATTTACGTGAAATTTTGCACAAACCCTCTTTACACTATTGGTTATCGTCTGACTTAGGGAATTTTCAATTTTTTTTTTTCTACTATTTATTAAAAATCCCCAAAGTTGAAAACATGAGGCAAAAAAGCGACTTTTGTTTTTATATGGACGCCATTTTGTGAAAAAAAAGTTTTTTCAAATCGCCTACGTCAGACGAATTTCACATCCTTCTTATTACAGAATTCACCTAAAATGTATGTTTCGGACCACCAGGCAGGTTGGAATCATGTCAACCATGAGGCAAGTTTTTTTTGAGCCTTCACTGCGCCGGCCTGTCTCTGCATCAATTTTAATTTGTTTTATTTTTTGAATACATTTTTGTACTTTCAAAATGTTAATAAAAGACTTTACCAGTCAAATATATCCCAAAAAAGTTAATGGTTTTTTTTCATTGCGTCCGTAAAATCACCTCAAAATCAAGCCTCTAGACCAGAATACTGCCTTAAGAAGTGAAGTTATTAAAATCTTTACGCTTGTATATATCGCATAATAATATTTAATGCATCATATAAGTAGACCGACAGTTTGGAACGCAGCAGTAAGTAGGCATTTAATTTTTTTTTTTTTAATGAAATCGAAAACAAAAGTTTATAAATAAGTTTCATCAAAAGTAATTTTATTTGAATGCCTGCCAAAACATTATGTGTGGGGAGATTAATGTCTTAGAGAAAAATATATTTTCCTCGCATGAACATAGATGAAATAGTATCCTCTGTTGGTTTTTCATGCTTCAGCTATCGCTTAAAAACAGACCTACATTAAATAAACGGAAACTAGATTAAAAGCTGACTATGCTTATATATTGTTTATTATTGAATGTTGCATTTTTGCAAAAACATCAACATAAATTCCGACAGCAACTTGAACTATTGTGAAACAAAACAATTGTGTATTTCAGCCTAATAATCTATAAAGAATGCCAATTAGAAGTGCTGATAAGAAACTCCTAGTAGCCATCACACATGATAGTGTCTTTTTGAAATGCAAATCGAGTAAATTACATGGCAAATGATTTAAAGCGAGTTTTTGTGTGTCAAGGGCGACCGTTGTACTTTGAATTGTGTATAGTGATTTACATTCGACGATTTTCGTTTTCAATTTAAGTGTTAAGGTTATTAATTTGTGATCACGGTTCCCTTCTTGTCTATAAATTAACACATACAACGAATATCCGCTCTAACGATTATCGAAGCAAAGAATATTTGATACGGAAAACCCGATCGTTTTGAGGGATACGCCTCCGAAAGCAGAATCAAATTGAATTGTGTCTGTTGGATGCTTAGAATTGAATTTTTATAACAAGGTGGTTTCGAAAGTATGCACTGATTCTCATCAGACATCAGCTCATAGTGCATACCTGACTGATGTGACCACTTACCGTGGGAGATCATTGATTTTCAATGCATACTTTCGAAACTAATTAGTTAAAAACTTTTCCATTTTAATCCTCCAACAAAAACTATTCAAGTAAAGTGTTTATTGGCAGTAAACGAACTGTTTTATCTGAACAAACGCAGAGAACCACGAATAAACGAGGCGTTTTCCTAGCGCAAAATACAAAAGTACTTGAAATGACTAAATTATTATACTTTTTCAAATACCAAACTATTTGGCAATTTAAATGAGTAAAGGTTACATGCCTCATGCCGCTGTAGTGAATCTAATAGAGTCCCTGTGTTTTTTGATTGCCCTTGCAAATGCTAATCGAAAAATATTTCCTCAATTTCAATTCCCTTTCGATTATTTTCAAATTCAAATCCAGTTAGTTTCTGAAAATACCAACAAAAATCATCAGGATCCTATATTCACTAAACCTCCGAAATGAAAGTGCGTATTCTCTTGGAAAAATTCGAATATCGTGGATTATTTACCTTACTCTTCAGACCCCGGTACAGTTGAAAATGCCGTTCGAAATGATTTCCTTTGGTTCCACGTATTCCTTCCGTTGATTGATTATCTAAAGAGTATAAAAATTACTCCGTGTGTTTTTATTTTCATAATTGTCTTACCCATTTTAAACTGCTTTACAGGTTATCCAAACGCTGGAGACTCCATTTTATCATAAATAATTTTCAAGGGTATTTTCTGTCGGAAGGAAGATTGCCCATGGAAGTTGTTTATTTTCTGTTGATCTTTTCGGTATTCCACATATAAAATGTGGATAAATCACATTATAAAATGAACCGAACGCAATTTTGACCCTACCAACAATGAAACTGCAGAACCAGTCATTTACAATTGCATTCATCAAAGAAATTTCTCAACTACAACACTATATTGATGTACAACATTTCAACTTACCAGTTTTCAGAATCTCCTTGTTATTTTCACACAATTTCCATTATTGATTAACTACACATAAACTCACTTGAACATTTTTAAATGTTATGAATTATGGCGCGAAATCTTATGGTCATAAACCAGATGATAGCTAGTTTATATGCCGTCCGCTAGGTAGCATTGATAGCAATGACCAGAATCATTGATGTCATAGCTAAAACGTAGCATGACGGCCCGTACTTCTAAAAGATATTGGTGTATGGCGTATTTAAGTATTTTCAAACACTGTCACTAGCACTTTTCCTGCACAAATCCTGCGAAAGCACCTAATTAGTTCCGAAAAGCACGCTAGTTCACAAAAAAATACTTTTCATTAGCGATTATTGATTAAATCTGCGACCTGTTTACAACGTTGTTGAACTACTCCCAGCGCGAAAAAAATCAAACTGACAAGTTGATGAACAACGTGGTGTGTTGCGTCGTCAGGAAGGGAGGGTAGAGACGAGGATATTGGTCCCAGCGCACTTTCTTACATGTACACTATAACGGCCTGTCCAAATATCTTCTAGGTCGTTGGCTTCAACTCCCCCGAAGTCAGTCACAAGTTTTTAAAGAAGAGAGGAGTGTGATACGCAAATACTATTGCAAATCGTTCTCTCATGATATTTGATACTCAACATTAAATTTAGAGATCGATGTTTATCACATCCCTAGCTTCTGAAGGCAAAATTGACATTAAAATTAAAAATGTTGGTTTCAAGTTAGAAAAATTGAACCACATTAAATTAAGTAATTAGCGTTTGAAGTAACGTTAACGATAGAGTGAGATAAAATTTAAATTATATACAGCAATCATTTTTGTCAGGGTATGGTTTCATTTTTCCCATTTCTTGGTGTCCTACACCTGCTAGTATGCGAAACGCATTTCAATATAATATGCATTATAAACTCCTACTTTTTCTTTCTTCGACTAACATAATGAACTGCTAAACACATTTCCCAAGATTTTCTTTCATTTTAAATAAGATATCATTTATTTGATTTACCTACACTACTCAACGAACCATATTATATTTACTGCATTGTGTGTTTCCACCAACATTATATTTCAAATGTAATCATCATAAAAATGATAATTCAAACTTGCGCGCTTATTTCCTGCCCCCAAATGTATTACAAATTTTAAATCATCTACGTCCTTTGTTATGTATGTAAGTGTTAGAGAATGTCGCACACTATCATGAGCTGGTGCCGCACGGAATCCCACATGTCCAATCCACATTTAAAATACATTGACGAGAAACCGACCACTTTTCACGTATCTTCAATGTTAATTCCCCTCTTTGTACCCTTGTTGTTAATGTGACAACTAAACTAATGTAAGCAATTTGAGTCGGTACGCAAAAAAAAATCGTGTTTATTTTAAATTCAGATTAGTTTTGCGTAGATTCGACTAGTGCGGTTCAGAAACACATTAGTGTATTTATTTATTTATTTATTCAGCAAACAAGGTACAAGTTACAAATTACATAAACGATACCAAATAAAAATTGAAGAGTAAAATAAACAAAATAAAATAAATATTATTTAAGTAACAAACAAATTAAATAAGTAACAAATACATTCATAAATAACAATCAATAAATAAGACATTGATAAATAGTATCCCGCAACATCTATTTATCGGCTCATTAGCTGCACATGTGGTCAAATGTGAATATTCTTTTAGGAAACGATTGGACCTGGTGTTCCTTACAGGGATATTTATCACAAATTTGCTGTTCAGGAATTCGACACTAATAGCGCCTCTAATGACGTCGAATGTAAAACAGGCCGATATCACCATTCTTCTGGAGGCTAGTGTTGATAAATTTAAATGACCCAATGAAATAGAAATCGTGAGTTTCGTTCGTTAAAAGTGTTTCAAAACTGTGCCATTGCATTAACCTTTGCAATGAAGTGTGTTGTGCCGAATTTTGGCAATCGTTTGCAATGCCGGACATTTGGAGTTTCTTATCACAAGTAAGTTATAAACAAATGATGTGATTCGCAAAATTTTGTGAATATCACTAACTTTTTATAAGTGAATGTGCCTATTTGAACCATTTTAAATATTGTTTACATATTTGTGCGAATTTTCTGATAGCCATTTAAATTGCTGTCAAAAAAACACAAAGCAGAAGAGCGCATAAATAGTTTCGGGGCAGACTTCGAGCGGAAATAAATTGATATATAAATTTTGTTGTACTGCATGCTGTGTGAAATATTGTTTTCCAGATTTCCAGAAAATGAGCAACACGGATAAATTTGGACTACTTCTCTTGGAGTCCCTGAGCTCATCATCAAAAACATTTCCCGGGCTAATTCAAATCATTTCCATCTACATGATTTCAAACAAACCAGCCTTAAGGCTGATACTGAGGACCTTTCCGAATTGTCGTCTTCATCTTGGTCTTCAGCTTGTTATATCAGAATGTGACGTCACATCAAGTTTAGCCTGTCCGAATAGTTTATCTACGGCTTGACATTTCTCCCCTGTATAACAGTTCATGATAGTCATCAAGACGTCATGATAGGCTACTTTTTGTGAGTGAGGTTACATTTTGCTAACATTTGATTCTCATCGTTTGCTGAAGTACCAAAAAGAAAATAACCAGAGCCTATTGTACGATGGACCCGATGATGATGTAACCATTTTTGCGATTGCAGCAAAAACAGCCGAGCTGGATATGGTGATAAGAAATGAACGTCAATATGGCTATATAATTTCACCGCTGGACAAAAATGAACCTATCGAACGGGACCATCAGTAATTAATTTATATCATATTGAATATTGCCGGGATATTTACAAGACTACATTGATATCCGAAAAGGTAGGTATTATTCGAAAATGCTTCTGTCTTTCAATTTCAAACCAAAGCACTTATTCCTTTTCTAGAGATCGACTACATTTTAAAAAAATCTACATGATCAACCTCCGGCGTACTGAACGAATACTAAAAATGGAAGAAAGTGTCAAGGAAAAAGGGCTGGAAGTTGAACATTTTCCTGTCGTTGATGGACGTAAATTGAATCTGGACGTAATCGAAAAAATGGGTATTTGATTTTTGCCAGGGTACGAAGATCGATATCACCATCGTCAAATGACTATTGGCGAAATTGTTTATTTTTTCAGTCAGTACAAGATTTGGGAACGAATGGTTGAATAGGAGATGACGGTTATATTTCCGATACAGAGGACTCCGAAATTACACCAGTAATTCAAAGTAAAACGGTCGAATCTCATGCACAGCTAAAGAATGATAAAGAACGTGAAAATAACTCAATAAGTCTCAAATACTCAACATGGCAATAACTGATTTGATGTTCTTTTATCTTCGATCATTTACTGATCAAATTATTAACAATTGAAAACAATGTGCCTTATATCTTACTAGTATTGATGCTAAGTTTAAAGTGACATTTAATGATTCTGATGTTTGCGTTTTTATAGAACTTTACAATCAAAATTCTGTAGACTGTTAGTTGCATTAAGGAATATGAAATTATAGACCTATACAAGCAAGATGGCCGTTTGATTGGGTAAATATGGTCTTTTCTGCTGTTTGAATAATTAAACAGTGGATTGAACCGGTTTGATGCTGTTGGATTAGCTTATCAAAAAGTATTAAAGATCAGCTACTTTGCAATGCTATAGACGAGGTGGTATGTTATAGGTATGGTAGTTATAAGCTCTCTTGATTTCGCTTTTCGATATAAAGGTTGATGGGTAAAAAAGGTTGATGGGTAAAAAAGGGAATTCATGTTTAAAAACAAGACTCATGGTGAACCTATACCACTGTGAGAACCTAGATACGCTCATATTAATCTATAAATCTATCCTTATTCGGCAGAAAACTATACTTAATTCCCATCATTTCTCACAAAAACCGCAGATCAATCAGTTTTAATGAAAATGCATTTACTTCCAATCAAAAATCATTCAAATAAACTACAGAAATGTAACAATTATATATAAAATGCATCATAAATTACTGCACAGATTCGCCTTTATAATCATCCTGATGAATATCTTCACCACCAGGGAGTCGTTCTTCATTCAAACTGCTTACGCCTTCACCAGCAGTACTTTTTTGCATCTCTTTTTCATATACTTTTCCGCCACAATCTGGAGCAGGTCCTTTTGAAACTCGGGTATTTGAGTTGCTTCGACTAAATTCTGCAAGAAATTTCAAATCAATCAAATTCCGTAGCATTAATCTAAAACCCAGTTTAAAATTATTTACCATGAAGTTCTCAATAAGAAACAGCTTCGATTGAGCATTATGTTCGGGTGGAGCATATCCAGACATTACTTCAGCTAACCATATCGTCGCTGTAAAATCAAACCGGCATATCTGCAAAATGCATATTTTTCATGGGCTGAAATGGGGCTGTTTCCTCGTAAATGCATACCGGGACAGCACCATTAGACGGATTTTTATTCAACTATACGACATGCCGGTGCGACATAAAAATAGACGGGAAAAAGAAGAATTTTTTGATACCAAAAACTCAAAAACTCAATTTTTGCATATATACCAGTTTGATTTAACAGCGACGATATATACAATTCTCTGTAAGAAATTAACAGTTTTCAAATTGAAACAGCACAATAAAAGTATAATTCCTACCGGAAATCTATGTCGTTTTGTAACTTCACTTCGGGAAAATTCCCAGAGGCAGCAATTGCTCTTAGGACCACTCGTAGCTCAAAGCCGCAGTTGACATCGAATCAACAATTTAATCGGTTTTCACAATTTATTAAATATTTACAACGCGAACCGAACTAACTTTTACTGTCCCGATTGATTCAAAATGTTTCGCGGGTCTCATGTTCATTTTACTCGAATAAGCACGCGCAGCCCGCAAAATTTAGATTTTCTCGCGGACCAGTCACCATATTTACACCACCAGTCACCATTTTTCCGAAATGTAAAAACAAGACAAGCCAGAGAATCCGGATAGTCTATCTTTATCTCCTATAACTGTTATAATAGGTCAGCTAAAACGCTGACGTCATAATCTGTTAAGCATAGTACTGAGTTCGATTTCACGTGAAATTTTCATACAAAATTTCACGTGAAATCTGTTTCGGCGAAAATTTAGCTTGAAAATAAGCAAGTTTGGTACTGTGTTCTTAGCATGAAAAGTTGCTTTGAAGTTGCTTTCGCTTCGAAAACATAGATGGCACTAAAACATGTTGTCAATCATTTCACGCCAATTTAGTTTGTGCAGTTCATTCTTTCGAGCGAAAAAGTGACATTTGGTGTTTCAATTTGAAAATGGAGCAGTGCAAATGTCTTTCCAATAAGAAAATCGATCGAAAATTGAAATTCTTGACATTTTATCCGTCAAGAATGAGCAATGTCTCTGCTTTTCTCTGTTGTCAAAATTTTCGCTCGAAAGAATGGTCAGATAATGGGGAAATGTCAAAATTTCACGTGAACTCGAACTCAGTACCAGCCTTTATACGGAGATCAAAACCAAGTCGGAGACACGAATTCGGAAAGGCCCTGAGTTAAGGCTGGTACTGAGTTCGAGTTCACGTGAAATTTTGACATGTCTCCATTATCTGGTCATTCTTTCGAGCGAAAATTTTGGCAATGGAGAAGAGCAGAGACAATGCTCATTTCTGACGGATAAAATGTCAAGAATTTCACTTTTCGATCAATTTTCTTATTGGAAAGACATTTGCACTGCTCCATTTTCAAATTGAAACACCAAATGTCACTTTTTCGCTCGAAAGAATGAACTGCACAAACTAAATTGGCGTGAAAAGATTGGAGACATGTTTCAGTGCCATCTACGTTTTCAACGCGAAAGCAACTTCAAAGCAGCTTTTCATGCTAAGAACTTAGTACCACTCTTGCTTATTTTCAAGCTAAATTTTCGCCGAAACAGATTTCACGTGAAATTTTGTATGAAAATTTCACGTGAAATCGAGCTCAGTACTATGCTTTAACCGTGAAGGTAAATTTTGACAAGTCGCCATCATCTCGTCATTCTTTCCAGCGAAAATTTTGACAATGCAGAAACGCAGAAACAGCGCTCATTTCTGACAGATCAAATGTCACGAATTTCAATTTTTGATCGATTTTCTTATTGGAAAGACATTTTCACAACTCAATTTTCAAATTCAAAAACCAAATGTCACTTTTTAGCTCGAAAGAATGAACTGCAAATACTAAATTGGCGTGAAATGATTGGGGACATGTGTCAATGCCATCTGTATTTTCAAAGCGAAAGCAACTTGCAAGCAATTTTTCATGCTAAGAACTGAGTAAAACTCTTGCGTATTTTCAAGCTAAATTTTCGCCGAATCGAATTTCGCGTGAAATCGAAGACAGTACTAAGCTCAACAGGAAGAAATTATTTCATGTACGTGTTCAAAACCCGAGCTACATATCAACTCAACTATAATCACAGCGTACCAAATTGAAGTAAAACCTCTGAATTTGGGCTTGAAATAAGGCTAATAAGGTAATACTCAATTTGAAAACGCTCTCAACATTGACTAGGAAAAGAATATCTGACGAGATATACGATTACTAATATATTGCTTGCTCATATTATGAGACTTTTTTTTGAGAAAACATTTTGTTTCCACATGTCGAGGAAATACCAGTTCGAAGTAGTTCTAGGAGTTTTACTTCGAGTTAACGCTATCGATGCGACGTGGACTTTAGTCACAAAATTGCCAATCCTGTTTCCTGCAACATTTTATTGTAGTCCATTTTGCAAAAAAACTTTCGCTTTCACTGCGATATTCAATTGTATTCCGTTATGCTATAAATGTGCGCTAGCAGTCATACGTTATTTCAACTGCGCATTATTATATGTTACATCACATATCAGTACTTGATAATACTACAATAGGTGGGGTTTTTTGGCAATCTAGCAGCGCACGTTAGCCTAAGGTTGAAAAAAAAAATGATCCCGAGCAGAAATATTATGAAATAATCTACAATGTAATGTGCATTGAAACACTTAAAAACAGTCTGCACACTACAAGATTTGGTGTAAAATAATTGACAATTACGGAGTGCTAAGCCAATTCATTCAATTGAAACTGCCAGTTGCACAATAGTCAACAGCAGTGGTACGAACCGTTTAGAGCATTCTTACTGTTATCAGCACACTCTACATAAGAGCCCATAAACAACTGCTGCTTAACATTTTCTGCTTCAATGACGCGAAACGTGCAGGATTTTGTTGTTGTATTCAATATACTTAACACAATTTGATCTGCTCGGGTGTGCAAAAAAACGCACCTTATATAGCTCGGTATAAGGATAACTTTAAGATTGACATCGAAAGACGTCTTAAAGTGAAAAATATCTAAGAACTAATAACAATTTAAAATTTAACGTTACCAATTCACCATCAAATCGTTCCTTTTATGAAAATAAACTCGTGTCCTTTTTATTTATTTTCTGCTTTAATGAGATATTAAGGTGGCATAACTTGATGCTTTCAAAATTCGACTGGTTTCGTTAGATACTAAATGCTACTGCATTTCAGCATAACAACAAATAACATGATATTGAGGTCATTTTTGTACTTAAGTGTTTGAAAGTCAGTGTTTCTCATGATTCTAACATTTGCAGTAGAAGCACAAACTGTGAAATAACTTATTTGGAGAAAAAATATTTAGGTGTGAAGAATAGTAGAAAGAAATAGCAAATCTTTAAATTAGATGTAAAACTTATGATTTCAACATGTACATGATAATGTAAATTCGTTATGCCTACTTATTGTATAGCGTCTTTCATATGCTGCATAGGATTTAAAGATCCTGACGCCTCGACTGAGTTGTTCATTCTGGCAGCCAATGGCCGATTGGACGTCGTTGTCGACGACACATCTGCATTCAATTAGAAAGGAATCATGGAAAAGTCTTCTTTGTGCTTATTAAAACATACCGTTCGAATGCGTAATACCATTTAGTCCTTGATTCGGACTTGATGGAGGTGACGGTGAATCTAGAGATATGATGGAATCTAAAAATAAAAAGCCTTTATGAGAATTCTGGAGTAGTCAGTTTATAATACAATACAAACTATAATACAAAACATAAACATTTTTTCTTTGGAAATTGCTTCATCATCAAGCCGCAGTTGTAAAAATTTGTCACAGCTAACGTAAATAAAAATTAATAATCTCCCTCTGCAAGTGGTCACATCAGTCAGGTATGTACTATGAGCTGAGGTCTGATGAGAAACAGTGTTTACTTTCGAAACCACTTAGTTAAATTACAATATTTGATCAACTCACAAAAACAATTCCATTTGATACTGCTTTTGGAGACTTAATTCGCAAAATGATGCATATTCCTACGTCAAATATTCTGTGCATTATAGCTTTAGAGTCGATATACGTTGTCTATGCTATTATAAACAAGAAGCGAAAAGCCGATCGGAAATTTATAACTTCTATGACAACGTATTATCGTTAAATACAAGCCGAAGTTGTAAAAATTTGTCACATCTAACGTAAATAAAAATTAATAAACTCCCGCTGCAAGTGATCACATCAGTCAGGTATGTACAATGGGCTGATGTCTAATGAGTAACAGTGCATATTTTCGAAATCACTTCGATAAAATTTCAATTTTTGACCAACTTACAAAAATAATTTCATGGAGTTATTAAATTTCACGCAAACCTCGGTGAAACGCCGTCGTGCTTAAGCAGAACAAATGTTTTCCTGTGGCATAAACGATTTTTGGATGGTAGAGTGTCGCTAGAGCATGACAAAAGTGGCGGGAGACCAATCTCAGATCGCACTCCCGAAAGGATTGAAAAAGTTCGTAATTTCGTCACAAATGTCCGCAATGCTTCACTTCAAGAAGCAAGAAAATGAAAATACAGAGAAATTATTTTATATATATGCCAAAGCGAGGCGTATTAACAACGGATAACATCACCTTAAGTTAAATTTAGCTAATCACAAACCACCTTATAATAAATTAAATTGTATATAAAACAAGTCTGGTTGTCAAATTGGGGAAGATTCTAGTAAGGTAAGTAAGGAAGATCTAGATATAATTTGATAGGCAGAAGTTTACGATACAAGTGCTTTGGAAAAGTTAGCCCTAAATTTGGATTTGGAATAAGACGGGGAATGTTTGCAAAAATTATTAAATATTTTGCAGCACCTGTTAATTGGCTCTCTGTTTCCATACACAGTATGATGTTGATACTTATTCAAAGGACGTGTGTGCCTAGTCCGTCTTTCTGAATTGTTGAGAGTTATGTTATTGGACAGAGCTTCAATCTTGATGGAGCCCCGAACATCGCCAGCACGAACAAGATACCTATATATGTCGCAAATATGTCGTAAGATTTAGAAGACTTAGTCTGTATGCGTGTGATGGCAGGCTTTCAAAATCGTGTGAATTATATACATCTCTCAACGCAAAAAGCAAAAATTGCTTTTGGGGACTCGAAACTATCGCTATGAATATTAAAAATAGGATTCCAGACGGCAAACGGGCGAACTAAAGTAATATACAGAGATTTTCTCGCCCATATGCTCTTGACCCCCTTTGCACGCCTCTTTATGAATCCCAGCTGCTTGCTAGCCTTAAGACTTGATAATACTGTATATGGAAACGCAGCTTTTTGCCTAAAATGACACCGACTTCTTTGACTCTATGAGCATTGTTCAAAACTTTATTATAGGGGTGGTAGCTGAAATTTAAAGCAGTGTTTTTGCCCGAAAAGCTTACAGTATGGCATTTGTTGACGTTAATAGATAGTTTGTTTTACTCACATCATTTCTCAAGGGATAATAGTTTGGATTGAAGGAACTCCCGATTCAGATTTCGACTGAATTATGTGATAGATCTTCAGATCATCTGCATAGATGAGGTGGTGAATTTTAGACAAAACCTCTGATAAATCCGAAATCAACAGATTGAACAGAAGAGGTCCAAGGTGGCTGTTTATAACATTCGATAACAATCCTTGAAATTTAACGTATTGGTTTCGATATCGCAGATTGGAATCCAACCAGTTTAGCATGTTTCCCTTGATGCCGAACTTCTTTAATTTGAATTCTAGAATGCCATGGTCGACACGATCAAGGGTTTTGCTAAAGTTAGTATAAATGGCATAAGTTTATTGTCCCCTTTCCATATTGCAGAGGCTATGAGGCTATTATCATGAGAGAACCAGAAATCAATTTGTGTCAAAATTAACGGAGAACCAGAAATCAATTTGTGTCAATCATTCCAGAGAAAATTAAAAAAACTTCAAAAAATAAGACAATGTGCATTGTTTTCTTCAATAGTAAAGGCATCATCCACAAAGTGCTCATTCCAACTGGTTAGCCTGCCACTGGGCATTTTTGCCATGCTGAATGCACACGTGTGCACCCGTGCATTGCCTTGGTGGAACGATTTTTTCTTTACCAAATACGATCGTTTCTGCTTTAAATCAATATCAAATCTGTCCCAAAGCTCTGAATAATATTTGCCGGGATCGTTTCACCATTTTCAAGGTGATCAATATGAATGATACCGCGTGCATCAAAAATTATGGCCATGACCTTTTTGGCCGACCAATTCATCTTGGCCTTCTTTAGTCCATATTCATCCGAAGACACCCACTGTTTTGATCGTTCCTTGGTTTCTGGTGTGGTGTGATGGATCCATCCACGGTAACGAAACGGCCCAAAAACTCATTCTGATTGTGGCTGAACATTTTCTTTCCCTAGTGTAGATGGCAAAAAAAATCTGCTTACCAGATCCCCGGGTGACCTATCACCTCGGGGTATGTGAGGTTTGACTCATTAAAAAAAAGGACCATCTACAAGCCCACGAAGTTCCGAGTCGGGATCCGCCTAAGCACTGCTTCGACCCGGTCGTGTTGACTCACCCATCGGTAACCACGGACTTCAGAAACTACCACAGTTCATGGGTCGGTAAGGCAACCCTCCTCCCGCTTTATGCGCAGCACTTTCTCAATATATGTTTAGACTGCGCGCCAGTTCTCCTCGTTTCGCAGCATTGCTTCCACGATCGTCTCAGGCGTTGCCAGGCCAATCTTGGACTCAATGGTGCACCTCAATCTTACGAAGCGACTGCACATAAAGAATGTGTGCTGAGCATCATCGAGCTCAGTCACACAGTACCGGCAGTACCTTGTGACCACATTACCCATTATGTTCAGGTATTTCCTGAAGTAACCGTGCCCTGTCAAGAATTGACAAAGGTAAAAGTTTACCTCTTCGTGGCTCCGGTTAAGCCAAGGCTCAATGAGACCAATTAGCTTAGCCGTCCAGCGTCCTTTAGTACTTAAACTCCAACGTTGTTGCCAAAGTTGGAGAGTAAGCGAACGCGCGTGCGACAGAGCCTCAGTTCTACCCAGCTCTGAGCGAGTCGTCGATTGGGATTACTTCCGATGCAACCATCACAGCCTCTTCTGAGACTGTGCGGTAGCTACAGGCGATACGCAGGGCACCCCTGCGCTGGACACTGGCAATGCGCTTCCGGAACTTCTCAGTTCGGAGCGCATCTCCCCTGATTTCGGCTCCATATAGCAAGATGGAATCGGTCGTCACCATCAGCAGCCTCCGTCGCGTCTCACTGGGTCCACCGACGTTGGCCATTAGCCTACTCAGCGAAGTGACGACTACTAGAGCCCTGTCACATGCCCTGCGGATATGATCCCAATACGTCAGCTTGGTGTCCAGGGTCACTCCCAGATACCTGACCGACTTGCTGGCCTGGACCTCGACGGAGCCAACTGTCATGGGTATGACAGTTGGTATCCTCCGCTTCGTCAGCATAACAATCTCTGTTTTAGAGATTGCCAGATGGAGGCCGTGTTCAGTCATCCACCGATCCACCCTCCTCATGACTTGGCTAAGTCTGAATTGAGCGAATCGGCAGATCTGGAAGTGATTACCGCTGCGACGTCATGAGCATAACCTACCAGAAACACATCCGCAGGCATTTCCTGGCGCAGCAGATCATCGTACATGATGTTCCAGAGGTCAGGTCCTAAGATCGACCCCTGTGCCGCACCTGAAGTGACAGGCCTCCTTTTGACTCCTTCGTCGGTGTCGTTAAGCAACCAGCGATCCCTGAGGTAGTCCCGCATCATGGCTAGCAAGTAGTCAGGGATACGGAATGTCTCCTCAAGGGCCCACAGGATGTCTCTCCACCTCGCCGAATTAAAGCCATTTTGTACGTCCAGCGTTACCAGCAGGACGACCAGTCTGGCTTGATGGCATGCCTCTTCCGCTCTTACTACAGCCCCAGCAACCTCTGAGATGGCATCGATTGTTGAATGCCCTTTTCGGAAGCCATTCTGCCTGGCAGAGAGATCACCAGCACATCTCACTGCTGACAGCAGCCATGGCTTGAGCAACCCCTCGAGAAGCTTCCCCGCAGTGTCCAGCATGCAAAGTGGGCGGTATGCTGATGGATTGCCCAGGTTACCCTTCCCCTTGTCAACAAGTACCAGTCGAGCTACTTTTCATCGCGACGGGAAGACCCCCGCGACTAGACATGAATTATACAAGTCCGATAATAGACGCGGTTGGCTTTCCGCCACGACTTTAAGCGCCTCGACCGGCACCCCATCAGGCCCCGGAGCCTTCCGGTTCTTCATCCTGGACACTGCACTGTTCAGCTCCTCATCCGTAAAGGGAGGAACATCCGCCTGGTTAACGATGATGGGACCGTCACACAGTGGTCTATTTCGCGAAAAAGGTGAACTTTATTCATGAGAACCACTAGAAGTATGAAATTGAGTGTTTCTTGGGTTTTCAAACATGGGAAATCCATTTCTGGGGCTGTATTGGCTCCAACTTTTAACAAAAAGTTTCCAAAAAGGGTCAAAATTTGGAAAATTTCTCTTTGAGGAAAAACATTTTTCTTATTAATAAACGAGTGTAACTTATCATTTTCATAGTAATTTTGCTGGCTGAATACAAAACCGCTGTCCAAATCCACCTATCGTGCCTCAATGTTGAGGAAAATATCATTTTTAGAATTGTTTCCTGCTGACGCAATTTTTATCAATATTGTGACGTGATAGCCAAATTTTGGATCACATTCGTGTCAGCAGGCAAACATGCTGTGGAAATGATTATTCAAATTCGTTTGACGCAAATGATGTCGGACAGTATTATTAATTTGATTTCCACCCCTATCCACAAAGTTTAATCGAAACAATTGTAATTATTTTGAATAATTTTTTTTATAATAATAAATCAACTAAACAAAAATGACATGCGGAATTCTATATACATATTTGAAGTAGTGAAAAAGGCCTATCTACAGCATATAGCAAAACACATATCGAATTTACAAATATTATCATTCACCCATGCATGGATATTTACAATTTTAGCAATTAATACCTGGCACGAAATGGTTTTGTACAGGTAAAAATATATTTTCGATAATGTTACTTTGCATATAATTTCAATACTAAGCATATACATGAATTATCATATGAACATATTTCATTGAACTGAATTCAGAAGCAAGTTGGGAAATTTGATGATACTAAAGTACAGGTGAATGGGTAAATAAATATATGAACAGCCAAATACTTGAAACTTTGCCAATAACATAAGAAGTAAGTGTAGGGTTTAGAAACTATTGTTTTATTTATATAATTCAACGTTGTGTTTATCTCAATCTCACAAGCTTCAACCTGGTACAAATGCTTACTATTGTGTGCTAGTGCAAATGATAAGAAAATACTGCAGAGCACGTGGACTGGCGCAATAAGCGCGCAAAATGTTGTATTTTATGCAAGGTCGCTGAACTTTGAAAGGAGTTTACGAGCGTAGCCGCAGCTAGCCGCAGGCAAACTAAGTTTGGATAGTTACTTTGGACTTTAATGAATACAACTAGACCTATTTCGTAACAACTTTTTGTGACCCTCTAAACTTAAAAGGGACTAGAAGTTTTAAACACCAAATTCCTATACTATCTGCAGTATGAACACGATCAAAGGAGGGGAGGCTAAATCATCAATGTCTTTCATAGCTTAATAACGCTGTATTACTCAAATGTATTTTTATCTTCATATTCTTAATCTAAAAAATAGGTTAAAAGACAGATACAATTTTCGATTTCATCGTTCCAACAGTATGCATGTTGCCTCCTACGGAAGGGTGTACGTTTGGGCATTGAAGCCGCACACGCCCTGCGAATCCACCCCATGGTTCTGTCAGCAGCGGCCTCTGCTGCTGCACAGGTTACTGGAGTCCCAGATGCTAGAGGCTCCCCTTCCAACCTCGAAGCGAGCGATGCGGTGATCGCGTCCCTGTGAAGTTTAGCGGCATTCCAGCCTACCGACTTACATGGAGAGTGGCGGTGTCTTTGCCTGCCCTCAGCGATTTTGAAAGTGATGTAATTATGATCACTCGCAGTGTAATCCTCCATCACCCTCCAATCGCTAACGAGTGCCGCTAGTCTCTCCGATGCCATAGTGACATCGGGAATAGATTCACCATCCGGGCCTTCTGAATGTTGGCGTTGAACCCGTATTCAGCACCAACAAACCCAACCTCGATGCCATCTCGACTATGCGCCGCCCGCCAGTGTTTTCGGTGGGCATGCCCCACTCCAACGCCCTTGCATTGAAGTCACCCCCTACGATGACGTTGCCGATGATGCCACGGAGAGAGTCCTCCAATGAACTAAGCTTGTAGTAGTAGCAGCTCACAAAGGTGACTTCTCCGTATGTCACCCACACGTGACCATTTCCTGAGCCGCGGCCGCCGATACGGACCCTCTGCCCGTCGGCGATCCAAATCGCCGCGTACCCCGTAGCATCTGCCAGCCAAACGGACGAATGCCTCCCCCTATAAGGCTCGCTGATCAGTACGATCTGAGCCTTATGCTCGCAGACTAGCTCCGTGAGGATGTCGTCTGCAGCTCTACAGCCCTGCAGGTTGCCTTGAAGGACTCTCATATCCTTTCCTGCTTTTTCTTGGCATCAAGTGCGTCTTTGAAAACTCGACATGCACTCGATCCCATTAAATGCTTGGCACCATTCGCACCATGCCTCTCAGTGCATAATATACACTGAGCTTGCGCAGGGCAGTCTGCTGCCCGGTGGCCAACCTGTCCACATTTCCAGCAGCTGGCACTCCGGTCCGGGCCCTTGCAGCTACGTTTTGTGTGGTCGTAGCCTAGGCACCGGTAGCAGCGTGTAACCTCAGCCCACCTTCGTACTTGGGCGCTAATCATTCCCACCCGGACTCGACCAGACTTGAGGATTTTGGATGCTGGTGCATCGGTAACCACGGACTTCAGAAACTACCACAGTTCATGGGTCGGTAAGGCAACCCTCCTCCCGCTTTATGCGCAGCACTTTCTCAATATATGTTTAGACTGCGCGCCAGTTCTCCTCGTTTCGCAGCATTGCTTCCACGATCGTCTCAGGCGTTGCCAGGCCAATCTTGGACTCAATGGTGCACCTTAATCTTACGAAGCGACTGCACATAAAGAATGTGTGCTGAGCATCATCGAGCTCAGTCACACAGTACCGGCAGTACGGTGTGACCACATTACCCATTATGTTCAGGTATTTCCTGAAGTAACCGTGCCCTGTCAAGAATTGACAAAGGTAAGAGTTTACCTCTCCGTGGCTCCGGTTAAGCCAAGGCTCAATGAGACCAATTAGCTTAGCCGTCCAGCGTCCTTTAGTACTTAAACTCCAACGTTGTTGCCAAAGTTGGAGAGTAAGCGAACGCGCGTGCGACAGAGCCTCAGTTCTACCCAGCTCTGAGCGAGTCGTCGATTGGGATTACTTCCGATGCAATGGATTCTGCCGTGGCCGATCCAGTCCCGGGACCCCTACAGGAGTGGCTGCCTCAGCAGTCTGGTCTTCCAACACTCGCTGATACTCCAGTTCTGCCTTCTGCCAGTTCGTTCTGCAGGCGAAGGTGACTTCAAATGCCTCCTCCAGCTCGAGCATACCGTCCTTAACGTGCTTCGATATGTTTTTCTGCACGTTGGCGGCCTGAAACATTTTTTGAAGGATATGCTGGCACTTCCTCAACATATCCTCCACAGCCACTCGCTCTCGCTTAATGTACTCCCTCTAGAGAGACGCACGTTCTGGTGCGAGTTGTTGCGGTGCCGTTTCCTCTAACACGCCCGTGTCAGCACTTTCACGCGCGTGACTCCTCGGAGTCTCCAGAGCACTGCTGCTGGGATCAGCATTTTTAGCACTTTGCGCGTTTTGAGCTGATCGTTCCCTCGCTTCGCGTTTGAGTGTTCGGCAGGGGAGGCGTCCTCTGGACCCTCGGCCTCCTCGCAAACGCAAAACGGTCTATGGCGGCGACTCCTTCGCCCTGCGTTGCCGCTGTCGTCTCCACGTTTGGTTGTCCGTCTGTCTTGTCTTGTGTCTTGTCTGTCAATTTTGTTGTTGTTTGCGTCATCAATGCTTATGGGTCCCAACTCAAAGCCGCTATCTCCGCCCGGATGTGCAGTCGCCTTAATTACCTCGTGGTAATCTATGCAAAGCAGGGAGGCCGACGCGAGGGTTGATCACCAGCCTTCATGGGGCTGTATCTCAGAGCCAGGTCAGCGCTAATCGGGAACAATGTCAGCCGAACCTGCACCACCAACTTAACGGTGCGGGCTTCGAACGCACTCTGAGACTTGCCAGGTTTTAACGGGACGGAGACGCCATGACATTAGCCTGGAGCCGTTCGCGCTCGGATTTCACTCTGTCGGTACCGCGCATAAAGCGACTAGGTCCAGAATGCCATAACCGCCAGCCCGGATGCGTATTTCCCAATCGTTGGTCGTGCCTTAAACCATTTTTCTAAGCCAAGTCATGCCACAAAAGTCGTTATTGCCATAGCCACAAATTCCAATCGTCAATCAAATCGCAAAAGCCATTCGCAAAGCCGAGCCATACCAGTTGTTGAGCCATTTGGCGTTACCCAGGGTGCACCGCGAGGAGGCGGCCCAACATTACATGAACATTGCCAAACACTCCTTTGAAGTGGTCACACGGTTTCGCTTAGTAATTCCGGCACCCATCGCGCGTATAGCTTTTTCATATCGAAATATTCATGTGAAATCTGATATGCCCGCTTAGAGATGCCTACAGCCCCAGCCTCCTCACGCACTTTCATTCTCCGGTCGTCCAATATCATTCCATGGATTTTATCAACAATTTCTGGCCTGACGATCTCTTTTGGGCGACCTGAGCGTTCGTTGTGACTTGTGATATTACGAACACAACGGAACACAGCAAACCACTTCTTAACCTTTAAAATTGATGGTGTAGAGTTTCCATAGTATTTATCAAGCCTTTTTTGGTTTCGGCGAAGGTTTTTTTTCACGCAAAAAGCAATGCTTAATCAGCACATGAATTTCACTTTTTCCATTTTCGTTGCAATTCATGAGGTTGTCTGCTTTCAAAGGTTGTAAAACAAACTAAATGGTATAGTTTGCACAAAATATTACAACAGTCTATTAACACTAGAAGGGCCGGGCTTCATACTATACCTTCAAAGACCGCAGCGGTCAATTTGACGGTACTAGAGATTCAGTCAGAATACTTATGAAATTATTACGTATATTACATTAAAATAAAAAAAAATAACGTCAACTAATTTTTTTATTAGTAATAAACAATTTTAGCAAATTGGAATTGTTTTTGCGGGATGATTAAAATTGAAAATTTTTTATTTATCTTGAAAATTCAAATCAATAACCTTTATGAGTAAATTTTAGCACTTAAACTGAGTAACATTTGTAACAAATTATAGTTTTTTTTTAATCTTTTATACATTTCCTATAAACAGCTTTTTTACAGATTGTGCCGTTTTCACACGTTTTGTTTTTTTTTTACAATTACTATTGACTTGACATTGCCGCCTCTTATTGTTTGTAGTACATCGTTCACTTATTTAAGAATTAGTTTCTTGTCTCTGAGTCGCAATTGAAGTAGATTTTTTTTCACATACTCTGCATGTAAATCGCTCACTATTTGAAGGATATAATCATGCCGAGAGATTTTTATGCCTGTGACTTTTTGGTATATAATCCACGAGTTTATAGCTGCTAAATCAAGTATATTGTAAAAAACGTGAACAGACCATCTCCGACTTCCAGCACTTACAGTGTACTTTCGTGCCATTTGATCGATGATGTCCACACCAAATTTGGTTTCGTTGTAAAATTTAATTGTCTCAGGCAGCTTTTTTTGATCAGTACCTATGCTCACGTTGGGATGCAGAGTACTTAAAATAATTACATTTTTTGCTGGTTTTCCTTGATAGACAGTAAGGGTTGTATCGGTCTCGGTTTTCATTATAAAAGTTTCATATCTTGTAGTACGAATACCTCTACAAATCAGCGGTACTTCTCGTCTCGCACGCCGCATTGTTCCAACAATACTAGTCTTTTCGACCATTAGTTTTTTAGACAAATTTAGAGGCGTGAAAAAGTTGTCAATGGTATCGTTTCGGCCCTTTTTGAAATAGGGTTGTACCAGTTTAAAAACCACATATTCGGATAATGAAATATCATTTGAACGGTTCTCGTCTTTTCCTAGATACGGAAATTCTCTACATGGGTACTTACTCTCGACATCCACTAGTAGCCAAAACTTTATGCCGAATTTATCGGGTTTGTTTGTAATATATTGTAAAAACGGACAGCGAGTTTTTGATGGAAATAACTGCTCATCAACTGTCAAATTTTCTCCAGGAATGTAACACATTTGACAATTATCTATAAATTGGTTCCATATATCCGAAATCATCGCAAATTTGTCATTAGCTAAGCGAGCAGAACGCGTGCTTCTCAAATCGAAACGTAAGTATTTCATGATCTCTCTATTTTTGCTCATAGTAGTTTTGAAAACAGGTGGTCCCCAATCTTGCGACCACAAAATGTCTAAATCTAGGTGGCTCATGTTATAGGCTCCACGAGCGTAAATCAAAGCAATAAATGCATCTAGTTCGTCTAGGGATAAGTTCCAAGTGTCATATTGACTCTTGTCATGTGCTTCCTTTTCAGTACATTCCTTTATACGTCGTAGAATGTACTCATGAATAAATAGTCTCCACGCAGAAATTGGCTTGTTATTTTCAATGCATCGTTTGGCGTATGGAGTAGGCCCTGAGATTTCTCTAACTATATTTTGCTGGGTTCGACATCCTTCTCCATTAGTGTCTGTAGAAATACAAGTCCATTCTGTGCCGTCACTTGCTACTAGTAACATCCCGACTTCCGGTACTGATGTCTTAGCTGAACGTCCACCGCGTGCTGCTCGCCCTCTGCTAATGGATCTACGAGATACCCGGCGTCCTCTGCGCGAATTTACAATAATGTTGTTATTTGTAGCAGAGGAAACTATTTCGGAATCTTCTGATGAAGAAGTGACCTGTTCTGGCTGAAATACTGCATCACTGTCTAATAGATCATCATCACTTTCATCATTTGGCACATCTAGTTGTATATCCCGATATCACAACAATTCTTGTTCTATTTTAGATCTCCTGAGACCCCTACTCATTTTTTTATAACAAATTACGACTGCTGACTAAACGAAACCAATATGAAATGAAACAAGCTAAACAGTAACAACTTACTCAGAATTACAGAATTACGACTGCTCACTAAACGAAACCAATATGAAATGAAACAAGCTAAACAGTAACAACTTACTCAGAATTCAATATAAATAAAAACAAAAGTACTTACATTAGTTTGAAGAAATCGTTGTTTACAATTCTTATTGCTGCCTTTGTATGGCGTCACATTGACGGTATGCGGTCTTAGTAGGTATTTGTAAAGGAATCTCATATACAACATACAAATTAATATTTTTTTATATAGATTTAGTCTTACAATAACAAACTAGGAAAATTCATAAAATATCAAAAGAAACAAAAACATAGTTTGTAAAATATTTAAGAATGAAATCGCCGTGCGGTCAAATTGACGATCTTCGTCTTTCTAGTGTTAATAGATGGCATTTGACGGGAGTAGTATTGGATTTAAAGTTACTGCACGCGATATTTAAAAGTTCACTGACTTTTCAAACGGCCCTCGTAATACTTTATTTAATTGTAGAGGTATGACGTTATAGGCCAGGTAACCCCATTCACTGTAAAAGTAATTGCTCTTCTTTAAGGAAACTTCACTCCAAGCAAATTAGCGACCGATCACATCTCCTTCTGTGACAGTTTATGCGAAAGACACTGGAATAAAATGTGAAGCTATTCAATATCTTTATAGACTTCAAAGAGAGAGTGAGTGAAAATATGCACGGCCCTGGGCGTTCGATGCCTCAACGAAACTGAAAGAACTACCCACAACGAAGGTATAACTAAACTTAACTAAACAAAACGCTTATGCGGCAATCCTCTTCTATAGCAGTCCACCAGATTGGGGTCATTCACCCCCCTCTAAAGTGACCAACCCACTAACTTGAACCAGTTGATTTAATGCAGATATACCAGCCACCTCTGCTAAACACTTGAAAGTTACAGAAACATAAAATTTTGAGACATTTATTACTAAGAGGTGGACACTCGCAGAGAATATGCTCAATTTTATAAATTTAATAAATTATTTATTGCAAAAAGTAACCAGTCCAAGGCAAACAGTTTTTAGAGAGTGAATGACAGTGTCAAAATTCACCCATAGAAGAAAAGAAAACATAAACTTCACAGCACACTCAGTCCGAAAAACATTCCACATTTTGTCATCAATAAATATTCGACACATAACATATGCTTGTTGTCCTTTAATCGCTTCATTCGTGACACCATTCTCTTGCTTTAAACTATCCTTCGAGCAATAACACGTTACAAAGTTTTTATTAAATAAATCAATACGGAACCGTTATATATCATTTGTATTCAGAGTCAGGTCTATTAATAAATAGCGGTTTGGTACCGGAGTAATTTCTTTATATATTCTCACAAGCTTCTTGCTGTTTTCAGGATAAATCTGCTAAGCTAGATGATGAAATTGGCTTTTATCACGCGGATTCTTGAAGCACGCCAGATATTTATAATTCAGTGAAGACCAATTTTTCCCTGATGAAATACATTTTGTGTTTCTAATATCACCGAAAAATTTCTATGATATGATCCTTTGGTGAAAAGTTCGCAAAATTGTCTTGAAAACGCATTTAGCATCATATCGTCCAATACAATAAGTGTTCCATTATTCACTAATTTGCATTATTCACAAACTCTTCTGGAATCGTGCTTAAATGTTCGATATTTTTAAAACATACTTTTGTTAGAACAGCTTGAGTATCAGCATTGCACCAAATAACCTTCTTCACCCGAGGCTGCATCATAGTCATTTCTAAGACACACAGCCAGATGGACTGGCATCCGTCATTGTACAAGGGTTGATCAATAATTAATGATAATCGGTTATTTCCAGTTCGGATAAAATTTAAAAAAAAAATTTTTTACTGCCAAATATACTCACTAAGTCAGCATAAAATAACATATAAATAGGTCATGATATCAGCGAGGTACATTCATTTGAATGCAAACAGTCGAAGAGAAAACATCAAAATGGAGAAAAACGAAATTAATGCTGTCATTAAGCACCTCTGTTTGAAAAAATTGTCTACCAGAGACATACACGGCGACATGGTGGAAACATTAGGAGACTCAGCTCCTCCATATTCCACCGCTACACGCTGAGCCAAAGAGTTTAAGCTGGGAAGAACATCCAATGAAAGCAAACGCCGCGAAGGACGTCCTACCACGTCCCTCACTGAAGACAATGTGAAAAAAATCAAAGATGTCATGTTGGCAAATCGAAGAGTGACCATCAGGCAAGTAGCTGAACTCACAGTGACCCCGAATGGCAGTGTTCAAAGAATCGTTGCCCACGTATTACATATGAAGGAGGTCTCGGCGCGTTGGGGTCGAGAATGCTAACCAACTCGCAAAAGAAGAAACGAGTCGACATTTCGAAAGTGAATCTCGAAAAGTTCCAGGCAGATAAGGAGATTTTTGCCACGTTTCGTGATCATGGATGAGATTTGAATCTACCATTTTGATCCAGAAACCAAACAGCAATCGATGACGTGGAAGCAACCCTCTTCACCAACGCCTAGGGAATTCAAAGTGTCGATCTCGGCGGGGAAGGTTATGCATGAGTTTTCACGCTGAAGAAACTATCATAGTGGAATATTTGGAAAAGGGAGCCACTATATTAGGCTCTTACTACGCAGAACAAATAAGAAGATTGCGAGAGGCAATGAAGGAAAAAAGAAGCGACAAACTGCGATCCGGAGTTCTGTTTCATCAAGATAAGGCACCGGCTCACAAGATTGCAGTTTCGATGGCTGAAATTTAAAAAGCAGGATTCGAACTTTTACATCTTTCCTCGGAAAACTTTTTTTTTACATTATCCAGTGACTTTTACATCTTTCCTCGGCTCAAGAAACATTTTCGGGGTAAAAAATTTAAGATGATAGCGAAGTGATGGCCGCTGTTTAGGCATTTTGCGAGAGTCAAGATAAAGAATTTTTTTCTAAGGATATCCTGGGTTTGGAAAAAGATGGACTAAATATTTTAACTTGTTAGGAGACTATGTTGCAAAATAAATATGTCTTTTAAGTTTAATCACCTTAATTTATATTCATTATTTTTACTTATTGATAAACCCTCGTAAATGGCCTATTGATTAACCCTCGGAAATGGTTGAATTAACTGCACAATTTGTTTCATTAAATTTTAACATAAAAACAAGTAAGCGACCTATATTTATATATTTCATCGTTATGAGTAAAAGACAAATTGTTAACGAGTAACACCGACCCGCTCGTAAAAAATTTAAACGACGTCGTGTCACTATCAGAGGTATTGATGATTTAAGGCAGGCGGATTTGTTTGATATGAGTGCACACTCATCAGAGAATCGAGGCTACGAATTTCTTCTCACAATATTTGACACCCTTTCTAAGTATTCTTGGACACTACGAGTCAAAAATAAAAACGCTAATAAAGTGACCAAGGCAATGGAAAAACTTTCCGTACGAAGACGTATTCCCAGAAATCTGCAAACGGATGATGGAAGAAAGTTTTTAAATAAAAAAACTCAACATGTGAAAAAGTATGAAATTACCACTATTAAACATCTAGTGCATTGAAAGCAACGATTGTTGAGCGCTTCAATCGAACTCTAAAAGGTATAATGTGAAAGGAATTTAATATGAATGGAAATTATCATTGGGTTAGCTTACTCCAAAAATTAATTGGTCGGTACAACAGGATAAAACATCGGATTATTAAGATGCGCCTTATTACCTCGTTAACACCACAAATGAGGTTGAGTTACTTTCAAAGGGATACAGAAAAGTTAAAGTAACATCAAAACCCAAATTTAAAGCTGGAGATCATGTACGTATAAGTAAACATCACACGTATTTGAAAAAGGCTACAAGCCAAACTGGTCTACAGAAAAATTTGCGATAAAAAAGGTAAGGAAAACACAGCCACCAACATATTCACTTGAAGACTATAAAGGAAATTTTTGAACTTCAGTAAAGCACCCTGATACATATCTTGTCGAGAAAATTATAGGAAGGAAGGATTATGAAGTTTTCGTAAATGGCTTGGGTTTCCATCTTAGCATAACGGATGGGTCAATATAAAAGACGTGCTGTAATGTTTTCAGTTTCCATCTAAAATGTTGAGCTTGACGCGTGAATATGACCGTGTAAAAACCTTCATCAATCTTAATATTGATGAAAGGAAGAAACTTAAACTTGCACGCAGCGGATTCTTCTACACAATGTTAAACGCACCTGTTACATTCAAAAATTTTTCCAAAACAGGATACTACCTCTTCAATCAATTCAAATGTGTTGGATTCGGAGTCATTTGTTAAGTGGTTTCCGTATACAATTAGTTCCCCATGCAATAAACAAACAAAAATATAAAAAAAAAGCAATTGCATTCTGTCACAATAAAAAATTTCACTTTTACATATAATGTGCTTTTTAACTCACACCTGTACTCTTTAGCATTAATGACCTAAATTCACATGCCAGCTGCAATCATATTCAACTGCTTTCCGGTTTCAATTTTTTCATACACATCCATCCGCGTACAGACGTTTTTATTTTCAAAATAAACAAGTCGTCTCAGTTCATTACCATCCTCGCTCCAATTCGTATGCAAATCGAAATTTTATTTTCGCTTGCTTATGCATTTACGCTACGTTGCCGCCGGCCGGCGTTTATTATTACTAATGTTCGAAGAAGAACATTAGTATTAAAATCACTTTGGCCAAAAATTAATATTTCTATATATATATATATATATATATATATATATATATATATATATATATATATATATATATATATATATATATATATATATATATATATATATATATATATATATATATATATATATATATATATATATATATATATATATATATATATATATATATATAATATATATATATATATATATATATATATATATATATATATATATATATATATATATATATATATATATATATATATATATATATATATATATATATATATATATATATATATATATATATATATATATATATATATATATATATATATATATATATATATATATATATATATATATATATATATATATATATATATATATATATATATATATATATATATATATATATATATATATATATATATATAGATATATATATATATATATATATATATATATATATATATATATATATATATATACATATATATATATATATATATATATATATATATATATATATATATATATATATATAACTTAACAAGCGATCTAATTTCATACCTGTTCGTGGGATACATAAATGCTTACCATGCATTTCCCACGTTTGCATTAAATTCTTGCGATGCACGTTGCAGACAGACAACGCATCAGCGAAATTAGATATTAAGAATTCGTAGCTTTAATTGAAATATGTAATCATAGTTTAGTTCTAATTCAAGAGTCGTCCAGTGTGGACGCGAAATAAATATTTTTTTCCTGAATCCCGCGGTTGTTTAATTAACTGGCGCCCAACGTGGGGCTGCATTCGGTCGTGTGCTGTTAATTATTTACTGGATAAATAAAATAATAAGCCTAATTGTCTAGACCTTTACTGAGGCTGACAAGTGGTCCAATTTCTTCTTCCTCTTATTTCCAAAGCTTACAGGTTTACATCGTAAAGGTGCCGAGAATCAACAACGAAAACCAAGTTGTGGATGACCTGAAGCTGCGATATCAACAACGAAAACCAAGTCGTCGATATCTTGAAATTTAGAAGAGGCTAATCTCGAAGATCCTGCGACGTTGAAACGCCGAAACAACAGGAAATCGAAGCACGCACGTTGATCAAGCGGAGACCCAAGTAGACCGAGCTGAAACGGCGAGGAAGAAAAGGAGAAACATCCGCAATCAGAACCGAGCAAGCAGCCCAAAGAATTAGAACTCACCAAGGGATTCAAATCAAAATGAAAAGGATAATTTTTATGTAAGTTAAAATCCTTTATACTTACTTATTTAAGTATCGAAAAAGAAAGAATACGGTGCAACAACGTAATTTTAAAAGCAAACGAAAAACAGTGAACATCTAAAAAGTGAAACATAAATATCTGTGCATACGAAAGTGAAAAAAGCTGATCGAAACCATTTAGTAAATTAAAAGTATTTTTGTGAAACAATTTTTTTAGGCATGCACGCAGGAAAAAAGAAAATTTAAATCATATTAATTAAACGAAATCAATCTATTACAATCTTTTATCTACATATAATTTGCATTTTACCAATACATATATATATATATAAAATTGATCTATTATTGAATTTTATTCGTGATTGAAAAAGTGATTTTATTCGTGATTGAAAACCTGTTATTGAAAAATTATATTATATTGTCAGCGTTGGTTATTTTTGGTCCTCTCAACCGCCGGTTTTATACCGAAGTTTATTCTGAAGTTTTTTCTGGTATTTGCGATTCGAAGTTTTATTGGTATTTGCGATTCTGAATCCAATTCTTAAGTGAATAAAGTTCCAAAAAGTGTGTTTAATTTCCGGTTTAAGTTAACGGTTCTAATATATTTTATTACCAGAAGTTGTGGTCGCTCGATTTACACAATGTCAAACCCAAATAATTTGATAAGACCATCCATTTTGTCTGGTCCAAGCGGGACCCCGCCACCAGCTCCTGGCATTCCTCCAAATAATCTCCTTCCCAATAATCCAATTAATAACGATAGTGCGGAGATGGTACAAATTATCTCGCGTATCGTATCTGAAACCTTGCAAACTCAAGGAAGGCAAATATTTAATACATTCATGAACCCTGCTTCCGACATTAACAACGATTGTGATGTGCCAATTAATATCGGTAATGAGGCAAATTTGGCAGACATGGATAAAATACCCGATGTGGTAAAAAGCCTTAGGGTATTTTCCGGAGAAGCCGGAGAATTCAGCTCTTGGAAGAAGAGCGTAGATCGTATTCTTAAAATTTACGAACGTCTTCGAGGGACTCCCAAGTATTATGGGATCCTTTCTGTCATACGGAATAAAATAGTAGGCCACGCAGATATCGCGTTGGAAAGTTATAACACTCCACTTAACTGGGAGAAAATGTCGAAATGCCTCACGCTTCATTATGCCGACAAAAGGGACCTTGGTACACTTGAGTACCAACTTACAACACTGGTACAAGGATCGAAAACTATACCAGAATTTTATCAAGCTGTGTATCAACATTTATCTTTGATATTGAACAAAATTTCCTCTATGGAGTTGAGTCAGGAGTCCTCAAATATAATGACACAAGCTTATCGCGATAAAGCTTTGGATACATTTGTGCGAGGATTGCATGGTGATCTGCCCAGGCTGTTAAGCATTCGCGAGCCAGCAGATCTTCCTCAAGCACTACATCTTTGCCTGAAACTTCAAAATATTGATTTTAGGATGCATAATGCAAACAGTTCTCAGGGAAACATTCGAAGGACTTATCAACAAGGTCCACCTCCTGTTCCACCAAGAAGAACTAATTTGATTTCTACAAGGCCAGCACCTGTTCCGGCTCCACGGCGAGAGTTCTTTCCAGAATTGGCACATTTGCCTCGACCTTCACAAGTTCCACAGTTTCAGAATCAGACAAGGTCCCCACAGAATCAACAGCTCCCTCCAAAGCCTCAGCCGAGACCTGAGCCTATGGACGTTGACCAATCTCTAAGAACAAATGCTGTGAACTACCAAAATAGACCGCGACCTCCTCCAATTCCCATTAAAAGAAACAAAAATCACTATCCCCACGTACCTAATAGATTACAACGCGTTTTCTACACCGAACCTGATCAAGCAGACGGGGTAACGCTCGAAGAATACGAGCAGCAAATAGATCAAGAAGAACAACAACATGATCAAACTCTATCAGAGTATACAGATTCTAGCGAGAACCAATGTCTGGAAAATCCAAGTCTTGGAAACCCCGAAGAAATAGACAATGTCTATTTTTTAGACTAAGGATCTCTTCACTCCCATACTTTGAGCATATTGCAAGGAGTGGAGAGACACTGAAGTTCCTAATCGATACAGGGTCGAACAAAAATTACATCCAGCCCCGACATATACGTAACCCAATTCCGAACGAACGAAATTATTACGCTAATTCTGTTGGTGGTAATATTCTTATAACTCACCATGCTTATGTTAACTTATTTGGTCCCGAGAAGGAAAAATTAAAGTTTTTCTTACTTCCTGCTCTCACTTCTTTTAATGGTATTATTGGAAACGATTCTTTAAAAAAATTAGGAGCCGTAATTCATACGAAGAACAATTATATGACAATTTATCCTAATCTGCGCATTCCCTTGAAGCAATACATTTCTGAATTCGTTAATAATATTTCAATCAGAACTGATCACCTTAGCAAAGAACAAAATTTGAAACTTAAAAACATAATCAAAAAACATGCTAATTTGCTCTGCGAACCTAATGAAAAATTAACATACACAACGAATGTTAAGGGAGAAATTCGCACCACAACGAAAGAACCTGTTTATTCGCGATCTTATCCCTATCCCAAGGCTCTGAAGGCGGAGGTCGAAAAGCAGATCAATAAATTGCTTGAGGACGAAATTATTCGACCCTCAAAGTCCCCATACAACTCTCCTGTATGGATTGTCCCCAAAAAATTAGACGCATCAGGGGAGAAAAAATATCGGATGGTTGTTGACTACAGGAAACTGAATTCTGTAACCATCCCTGATCGGTATCCCATCCCAGAGATTAATGAGGTTCCGGCGAATCTGGGAGAAAATAATTGGTTCTCAGTGATAGACTTAAAGAGCGGCTTCCACCAGATTCCCTTAAAAGAATCTGATATCGAAAAATCAGCGTTTTCCGTTAACAACGGAAAATTCGAATTTACACGTTTGCCATTCGGACTCAAAAACGCTCCCTCGATATTTCAAAGAGCCCTTGACGACATTCTCAGAGAACACATCGGAAAACGATGTTACGTATATATCGATGACATTGTAATTTTCGGTAAAACTGAGGACGAACACCTTCAGAATGTCGCACGTATTTTCGAAACATTGGAAAAAGCAAACATGAAGATCCAGTTGGACAAGTGTGAATTTTTGAAGGACGAAATCGAATTCTTGGGCTTCATTATTGGAAGAAACGGCATCAAAACAAACCCTAAAAAAGTACAAGCAATAGTAGATTTTCCTCCCCCAAAAACTTTAAAAGACTTGCGTTCTTTTTTAGGTATGTCAGGGTATTACCGTCGCTTTATCAAGGACTACGCAAAACTCGCGAAAAACCTGACATCCCTTCTTCGAGGGGAAGATGGACGCATTTCAAAAAATATTTCAAAAAACAAACTCATTATTTTAAACAAAGAAGCCGTTGAAGCATTTAATAAACTTAAAAACTCCTTAATTTCCAAAGACGTAATTCTATCGCACCCCAGATTTGAAAAAGAGTTCGAATTAACAACTGATGCGTCCGAATATGCTATTGGCGCAGTGCTTTCACAAGACCAAAAACCAATAACTTTTCTGTCAAGAACCCTATCAAAAACTGAGGAGCACTACGCCACAAATGAGAAAGAAATGTTGGCGATTATATGGGCACTTAATTCCCTCCGAAATTTCCTATACGGATCCCGAAAGGTCAAAATTTTTACTGACCATCAGCCACTTACATACGCGCTCAGCAGTAAAAATACAAACAGTAAAATGAAGAGATGGAAAGCCATTCTAGAAGAGTACAATTATGAGCTACAATACAAACCTGGCAAAGCCAATGTGGTAGCAGACTCCCTTTCAAGACCTCCTCAACCAACTCAAATTAATTCAATGACCCCCACAGTACACAGCGCTGAAAGTTCTTCTCACGACCTCATTCCAACAGTAGAAACACCGGTAAATGTATTTAGGAATCAGCTTCTTTTAAAAACAGGAAATGAAGACAGTTACCAGATTCAAAATCCCTTTCAAAATTATACGAGGCACATTGTTATTAAACCACAATATTCAGAACAAGATTTCATAAACATCTTCAAAAGATATCTTAATCCTCACATGGTAAATGGTCTCCATACTACTGAGGAAAACATGGCTAAAATTCAGGAAATCTATCCAATACATTTCAGGGATTACCGCATTAGGTTCACCCAGAAGATAGTGGAGGACATTCCAAATGAAGTCGAGCAAGAGGAAAAAATTGTACAAGTACACAGAAGAGCCCATCGTAACGCAGAAGAGAATAGATTACAGTTGCTCGAAAATTTCTATTTTCCGAAAATGTCTTCTAAAATAAAACAATTGGTAAAACGTTGTATAATCTGCAGAGAGAATAAGTACGATAGACATCCCGACAAACCACATATAAATCCAACGCCAATTCCTCCTTACTCTGGTCACACAATACATATCGATCTGTTCTTTACAGAAGGACATCGCGTTTTAACAGCAATAGACAAATTCATGAAATTCGCTCAAGCAAAAGTGATCCCTTCAAGATCGATCGAAGATATTAAACAGCCGCTACTAGATATTCTCTTTTTTTTCTGTGTGCCAGAAAACGTTGTCATAGACAACGAAGGTGCACTTAGATCAGCCTCCTTAGCCTCCTTAATGGAGGATGAGCTTAAAATTAAAGTCTTTAGAACCCCACCTTATAAAAGCGAGGTCAACGGTCAAATTGAACGTTGGCACTCAACTATTATCGAAATTATGAGGTGCCTCAAAAAGGAAGGTCCATCGCGCCCGTTTGAAGAATTGCTACAACGTGCTGTTAATGAGTACAACCATTCCATTCATTCAACAACTGGTAGGAAACCCGTCGAACTTTACTTTGGTCGCATCCCTAATACAAGTCCAGAGGATATGGAAAACATAAGAATCTCAAATATTGAGAAACTAAAACAAAAACAGGAATCAGATATAAAATATCATAACAAAAAAAGATGTCCCTTTAAAACTTATGATATCGGAGAAGTAATTTATGTAAAATTGAACAAAAGGTCAGGCTCTAAACTTACACCCCGTTATAAACAAGAAATTGTGAAAGAAAATCGAAATTCAACCATCTTAACCGAATCAAATAAAATAGTTCACAAAAGTAACATTAAAACCTAACCCTCCCTTTCAGGCTCGTCATTGACCTCGTTTTGGCCAATATCCAAATCCTAGATTATACGAATTCACAAATTGTCGCTTTCCACATGGGACAGGCTAAAATCCAAAATGGAAACTACAAACTAATCCACATAATAGATCTCGATAAATACGAAGAAGTCGTAAACCAAATAGAACCGATCTTCAACATCCCTACAACACAACACAGTTCACTCACCCCGTTTCTTTTGCAGGAGCTACAACAAATTAAAAATTTAATTCAAAATTTAAGACCACGTAAAATCAAGCGATCATTGAACTTCATAGGTAGCGCATGGAAATGGATTGCGGGTAGTCCTGCGGTAGTCCATGAAGATCTAGTGACAATAACAGAAAAAACAAATAACGTTCTCCGTAACAATAATAAACAAGTAATATTAAACCAACGGTATAACGATAGGATAAATAATATAACAAGGATAACCAACGAAATTCAACACCTGATCAAAGAAAATAATCAGATTAACATTGATAGAATTCTCGATGTACAAGCTAGACTAAGAATGTTAAAGGAAGAACTTGAAAACATTAACCATGCAATACATTGGGCAAAAGTAGGAGTAGTAAGTTCCTTAATATTATCCAAATCAGAAATAAAATTTGCCACAAAAATACTAGATTCCGAAATGTTACCATACAGTACAATTGAAGAAGCTTTAGACTTTGCTACCATAAAAATTATAACCAATAGTGCATCAATTCTCTATATTATAAATATTCCTTTAACATCAAACAAAATTTACGATATATTGTTATCAAAACCAGTAAAACAAAACAATGTAATAAATGAAATCCTTTTTAATAAAATATTAAGATCTAATGAAGAAATGTATGGAATAAAAAATACTTGTAATACAATCAACTTCCTGTCAATATGTAAAGTAACAGATTTATTAGATATAAGAAATACAACATGTATCCCTAATTTGTTAAAAAGTCTGTATGCAACCTGCGTTAAAATCAATAACGAAAATATACCAGAAATAGAGGAAATTTCAAACGGCAAAGTACTTCTTAACCAATTCCAAGGCTCGCTTGTGGAAGGAAACATTTCACACATCCTTAACGGAACATACTTAATCAAGTTTGAAAACTCTTCCATTTCCTTAAATGGAAAAACCTTCACATCGCAAGAATCCTCTTCAATTCAACCACTCCCTGCGATTTTGCAACCATCTCCCAAGCAAAAAGAATTGGATAAAATACTATCCCTAGAGTCACTAAAAGACCTGAACATAAACAACACTCGTCAAATCCAACTTTTAGAATCCGAAAGAAATATTCATAGAATTACCAATTATAGCCTTTTCTCAATTTTGCCAATACTCCTTATAATAATTTGTTACAAGTTCTTCATCAATAAGAAAAACGTGAGTAAGGTTATCGTTCAGGCGCAACAGATTCCACAGGAAATCAAACTACCCGCAATAAAACCTCTCGTTCGAAATGAGTCCTGCTATTCACTAAAGTTCAATGACATCCCCTATTTTTAGCGATCGAGGACTCTCGCATTTGAAGGGGGAAGACTTAACAAGCGATCTAATTTCATACCTGTTCGTGGGATACATAAATGCTTACCATGCATTTCCCACGTTTGCATTAAATTCTTGCGATGCACGTTGCAGACAGACAACGCATCAGCGAAATTAGATATTAAGAATTCGTAGCTTTAATTGAAATATGTAATCATAGTTTAGTTCTAATTCAAGAGTCGTCCAGTGTGGACGCAAAATAAATATTTTTTTCGTGAATCCCGCGGTTGTTTAATTAACTTACAGACGATAGAACA
>OZ022264.1:102748149-102793821 GCA_963978885.1 Nemotelus pantherinus | reverse complement strand
TCTAATTTTAAATAAAATAATTTGTTGAAATCTGACAGCTGAATCGGAAGTTATAGGCCAAAAAGCCGTTTTTTTTCTCAGTGATTTTTTAAGATGGTACCACTGCCACAGTGTTGCCTGCATTTTAAAATCACTTCTATCAGACCTGGTCCCAGCTAATATGTCTTGTGAATTTCATAATGATTGGATAAGCCGATCGTCAGCTCTCGTGAACAGAAGTTTCGAGTGCTGAAAATAGAGGTAATTTGGTGATGGTTTGCCTTTTGTGTGCAAACCGGAATTTTGAAAATTTCAATTTGATATGATGGACAAAGGTTAAAATTTATTAATAATTTGAAGTTTTTGTCAACAAGCAAAAATTGTTCAGGAGGGTCGTTGATTTGAAGGATTTTTTTTCAGGAGCCTGCCGTAGCTACAGGGTTACCCGCACTGTTTTGAAAATCCACATGGTCTAATCTTAGTTAATTTTAGCACGCTCTGCAATTTTCACGATGATCTAATGTTTTCGTCAGGAGTTATGACAAATCAAAATTTGGAAAAATATCCTTGCCTACTTTTAGGCACTCAATTATTTATTGCAAAAAGTAACCAGTCCGACAGTGTCAAAATTCGCCAATAGAAGAAAAGAAAAACAAAAACTTCAAAGCACACTCTGTCCGAAAAACATTCCACATTTTGTCATCAATACATATTCGACACATAACATATGCTTGTTGTCCTTTAATCGCTTCATTCGTGATACCATTCTCTTGCTTTCAACTATTCTTCGAGCTATAACACGTTACAAAGTTTTTATTAAATAAATCAGTACGGAAACGATATATATCATTTGTATTCTGAGTCAGGTCTATTAAAAAATAGCGATGTGGTAGCGGAGTAATTTCTTTATATATTCTCACAAGCTTCTTGCTGTTTTCAGGATAAATCTGCTTAGCTAGATGATGAAATTGGCTTTTATCACGCGGATTCTTGAAGCACCAGATATTTACAATTCAGTGAAGACCAATTTTTCCCCGATGAAATACATTTTGTGTTTCTAATATCACCGAAAAATTTCTATGATATGATCCTTTGGTGAAAAGTTCGCAAACTTGTCTTGAAAACGCATTTAGCATCATATCGTCCAATACAATAAGTGTTCCATTATTCAGTAATTTGCATTATTCACAAACTCTTCTGGAATCGTGCTTAAATATTCGATATTTTTAAAACATACTTTTGTTAGAACAGCTTGAGTATCAGCATTACACCAAATAACCTTCTTCACCCGAGGCTGCATCATAGTCATTTCTAAGACACACAGCCAGATGGACTGGCAACCGTCATTGTACAAGGGTTGATCAATAAGTAATGATAATCGGTTATTTCCAGTTCGGATAAAATTAAAAAAAAAAAAATTTGTTTACTGCCGCATATACTCACTAAGTCAGCATAAAATAACATATAAATAGGTCATGATATCAGCGAGGTACATTCATTAGAATGCAAACAGTCGAAGAGAAAACATCAAAATGGAGAAAAACGAAGTTAATGCTGTCATTAAGCACCTCTGTTTGAAAAAATGGTCTACCAGAGACATACACGGCGACATGGTGGAAACATTAGGAGACTCTGCTCCGCCATATTCCACCGTTACACGCTGAGCCAAAGAGTTTAAGCTGGGAAGAACATCCAATAAAGGCAAACGCCGCGAAGGACGTCCAACCACGTCCCTAACTGAAGACAATGTGAAAAAAATCAAAGATGTCATGTTGGCAGATCGAAGAGTGACCATCAGGCAAGTAGCTGAAGTCACAGTGAACCCGAATGGCAGTTTTCAAAGAATCGTTGCCCACGTATTACATATGAAGGATGTCTCGGCGCGTTGGGGTCGAGAATGCTAACCAACTCGCAAAAGAATAAACGAGTAGACATTTCGAAAGTGAATCTCGAAAAGTTCCAGGCAGATCAGGAGATTTTTGCCACGTTTCGTGATCATGGATGAGATTTGAATCTACCATTTTGATCCAGAAACCAAACAGCAATCGATGACGTGGAAGCAACCCTCTTCACAAACGCCTAGGGAATTCAAAATGTCGATCTCGGCGGAGAAGGTTATGCATGAGTTTTCACGCTCAAGAAACTATCATAGTGGAATATTTGGAAAAGGGAGCCAATTTATCAGGCTCTTACTACGCAGACCAAATAAGAAGATTGTGAGAGGCAATGAAGAAAAAAAGACGTGAAAAACTGCGAGCCGGAGTTCTGTTTCATCAAGATAAGGCACCGTTTTTTTGCAGTTTCGATGGCTGCAATTTAAAAAGCAGGATTCGAACTTTTACATCTTTCCTCGGAAAACTTTTTTTTACATTATCCAGTGACTTTTACATCTTTCCTCGGCTCAAGAAACATTTTCGGGGTAAAAAATTTAAGATGATAGCGAAATAATGGCCGCTGTTGAGGCATTTTGCGAGAGTCAAGATAAAGAATTTTTTTCTAAGGATATCCTGGGTTTGGAAAAAGATGGCCTAAATATATTGTAATGTAGCAGTAGTTTACTCGTTGGCCTACACTTCGGTTCGCTTCAGAAATCCTGTTCTTATCTGCTTTGGCGAGTCTGTCGCCGCTTATGCAAATTTAACAGAAAAATCTTCCAACAGCTGAACCAGCAGAGACTTTGCTTTGGCGAACCTGTCGCCGCTTATTGCCAAGTCTTGCCTAGAGCAATTCGTTAAAGAATTTAAAAAAGAGAAAACAATTCTTTTCTTAAACTTGGTCGCCGCTTATTATTTGGCTTACCAATACTGAATTTCCTTTATTGATTCCAATCCTGAGCTTTTATAGCAATAGTATTACAGTTATGTTTTTCGAATATCTGCGCGAATCAAAAATAATTATCTAGTTCTGAGGATTTACCACCGCGTGCAATTAGGCCGCTCTAGTCGCCATCTATGTGATATTTGACATTTCGACCAGTGTCGAAACGTCAAGAGTCCAGTGTACACAACACCCTCTCTCTTTGGGAAAAAAAAATGTTCTTTTGTGTAAAAAGAAAATTTTTGAATTTTAATTTTTTGATTCGCACATTACAATTGCATATAATTTGAGGTTTTTATTAATTTTGTTCTGACTTAATTCTATTTAATTCATTTTTCGTTAATCAAAATTTTATATACATTACAATTTCATATAACTTGATGCTATTCTTAATTTTGTTCTGACTCAATTCTATTTAATTCGTGATTTCATATATATATTTCTTTTCTTGATCTTTTCTGTAGTTTAATTTTAACTTATAGTGTACTTCTTGTTTATTCTATTTTTTTTTTGTTTGTGGAAATATCTATTTGTAAGTTTATAGTTTATTACATTATGATTCTTGTCTGTGGCTTGTATAATTTTAACAAATTATTGTGATATCTTTTACATTTGTTGTTTATTAAGATATTTGAATTTACACCATCTCTGAATTTAATTTGGTATGGTCCGTGGTATGTGTTTTGTAATTTCTTTCTATTCATATTTCGTACTAGTACTAAATCTCCTACTTTCAAGTTTGATGGTTTTGCAAAATTGTCTAACTTAAGTTTTCTTTCGTGTTTTACTCTATCGATTATTTTTCGTGCTAGACTGATACTATTTTTTAACCTGAGTTTTAGTTCATTAGCATAATTATCTATATTGTTTATTGGTTCATCTTTTTCTATTATGTCTTTAGGTAGATGAGGTAATCTGCCATATACTAGTTCGTATGGAGAATATTGTGTGTCTACATGGGGGCTAGTGTTGTATGCAAAAGTATAGTAAGGTACCCATTTATCCCATTCGTAATCATTGGTAAAGTTCAATAAATATTCGTTTAATACTCTGTGATTGCGTTCCACTGTCCCGAGTGTTTCATGGTGATAGGGTGTCGAGAATACTTGTTCTATTTTTAACATACTACAAATGTTTGCCATTAGCTCATTGGTGAATTCAGTTCCATTATCTGACTTCAGTTTTTTGAAAAGGCCGTGTTTTAATATTAATTGTTCAACCATTGTTTTCGCGATAGTTTTAGCGTCTTTTGATTCTATTGGATAGGCAATAACATATTTTGATAATTCGCACTGCATTGTGAGTATATATCTATAATTGTTGCTCAATCTAAGTGGCCCTACTGTGTCTATGACAATTGTTTCGAATGTGTTAGCAGGTGTGTCTGTTATAATTTGGTTTTCTTTTATGTGTTTTGTCTGTTTATTTTTAGCACAAGTTTCACAATTGTTAATAAAGGATTTTATCATTTTGTTCATATTTTTCCATATGTATTTCTGTTTGAGTTTTAATGTCGTTTTTCTCACACCTAAATGTCCTCCTACGGGTGTTGTATGGTAATCATTTATCAATTTAAATTGTATTATTTTATCTGTTATTCTTTTGGGGGGTTTGTATATTATAATTTTTAGGGTTTTTTTGCCTTTTGATTGAGTACACTGTTGTAATTTATTGAATATGTCTTTGAATTCATTTTTCCCTATTATGTTAAATATTTCATCAGTTTCTTTTAAGTATATCATTGTTATATTTCTCCTTGTCACTATTGACGTCAGCTTCTCCAGTAACGAAACTAATTCCGATGGATTATGACTGCATTCAATTTTAACTTGGTTATTTTCAATGTTTATCTTTGTATTTTTCCCCGTTTCAAATTTTAGGTTTATTAAATTTTTTATGTCAGCCATCAATTCGCTGTTCCATATATACGTTTCATTTAACTTTGTGTTTTGGTTTGGTTCATGTGCTTCTATCGTTGGTGTGTTGTATTTCTCTCTGGTCATGTTTCTTGTGACTGCTAATATATTTTTGTTCTTAACGTTATGGTCTTGTTTCGGGATCATTTCTTTTAATGTATCTGAGCTTAACTTGATGCGTGATAGTGCATCCGCATTGACATTCATTTTTCCTTTTCGGTATATTATATCGAAGTCATAATCACATAAATCGACTCTTATGCGTGTCATTTTTGATGATGGGTTTTTGTGTGTGAATAACGATATCAGTGGTCTATGGTCAGTGACCACCGTAAATTTATTTCCAAAAAGATAGGGTTTGATGAAGTTTATTGCCCAATGAATCGCCAATAATTCTTTTTCTATTGTAGATTTGTTTACTTCATGTTTGACGAGAGTTCTACTCGCGTAAGTTATGGGTAAGTCCTGTCCTATGTCACCTTGTGACATATTATTCGTTGTCTCCTATCGTTGAAATTTCTGCTATTAGTTCTGCTGTTATCGTAGTTTCTGTGATTTCGATTTACTTCATTACCCCTTGAGCTGTGATTGTTTCTATTATTATTGTTATTTCTATAGTTATTATTTCTATTAGTATTATTTTGATTCCACTCGTTATTTCTATTATTATAAGTATTTCTGTTATTTCTGTAACTATTCGAATTGTTCATTTCACTTGATCTTGAACTATAATTGTCTCTATAATTTCTATTCTGGTTGGTGCCGTAATTTCTATTATTGTTATAGCCATGAGACGTGTCATTATTATTAAAAGTGTTTCTGCTATTATGGTTATATTGTTGGTTATAATTCGGTCTTCTATTAATATACATTACATTTTCCGGTGTTCTATTAATCGTTTCAAATTCAGTTGCGATCTGTATCGCTTCTATAAATGTCTTAGGTTGCGCAGCAAAAATAGTAGGCTTAAGAGTTGCATTTAATCCATTCTTGAAAATTGTAAGCGCGTATGAATCATTGGACTTTACTATCACTGCCTTTTCTTGTGCAGTTGTATTTTGTCCTAGGCTATTTATTTGGATGTCACTCAATTCACTAATGAGCTCAGACAATTTTTCTCCATATTTTTCTACAGTTCCGCGTTGTTGTAGCTGAGCCAGTTGCGTGTGTATTTGCTGTAATGTTTTCTTACTTTTGTACCTATTTTTTAAGTGTTTTTCTAGCGCTGAATAATTGTTTATTTCTAATGTACTTAGTTGTACCTTAACGCTTGCTCCTAACTTTACATTTTTAACGAAATTCAATAAATTCAATTTTCCTTCTTCATTCAGACTTTCATTTAGTAACCCAACTATGGTTAAAAATGCATCCACCTCTTTTGGGTTTCCATTGAAAGTTGGTATTGATTTTAAAGCTATTTCTATATTGAAAGTTCCCATTTTATTTTCAACTGCTTGCTCTAATTTTTCCTCTAACCACTCTTTCGCTACAATATATTTATCTAAGAATGTTTTTTGCAATTCTGAACTATCTTCTGTATCTAGTACTCTCTTCTTTAAATCTTCGATATCACTTAATTTTTCTATTATGGTATCGCTTTTGTATACCCTTCCCGGAGTTTTTTTTAAATTTATTATAATTTTCGAAATGGCATTTATCTGCTCTTCGATTTAAAAAAAATAATATTCATTCCATGGACCATAGGTTTTTGTTTCAAAAAAACACTTTTTTTGTATTCTAATAAAAATATATTGTTTTTTGTTTAGTTTTCATTTATTATTATTATTTTTTTTTTATTTTTAACTATAGTTTACAAAAATATTTCATTTTATTCAATTCATTCTACTCTAGTTAATTTTAGGTAAATATATTCATGCTTTTACATTTATGTTTGTTTATATTTGTTTTTTTCCAAATCGTTGGTTATGTCTTCTATTTGTTGGAACAACTCGCCTTGCCGTTCCCAGGGTGGTGGATTTTCTTCGTCTGTTGCTACTCTCCTGAGTGCCGCTCGGAGCCTCCTTAAATACACTATCCTTCCTCCGCGTTTTCTGTTCTTTCTTCGAGTGTCCTGATACGGTATTTCCGTCAACTTGGCCTCGTCCTTCCGCGCTTGTACGATCCGTGGGTCCTCCCGTGGTTGGGGTCCTCCATCTTTGGGAAGGTCGGACTTTAAATTTCTTTGGTCCACCGTTGGCACGGTCGCCATGTAATGTAGCAGTAGTTTACTCGTTGGCCTACACTTCGGTTCGCTTCAGAAATCCTGTTCTTATCTGCTTTGGCGAGCCTGTCGCCGCTTATGCAAATTTATCAGAAAAACCAGCAGAGACCAGCAGAGACTTTGCTTTGGCGAACCTGTTGCCGCTTATTGCCAAGTCTTGCCTAGAGCAATTCGTTAAAGAATTTAAAAAAGAGAAAACAATTCTTTTCTTAAACTTGGTCGCCGCTTATTATTTTCGCCGCTTATTTTTTTTATTATTATCTGTATACAAATCTTATGCTCAATATACACAGTCAAAGTAAAACTTTGGAAATTTCATGTCGGACAAGAACGGTAACCCTTTCTCAGTTAACCTATATTTTTAGCTTCAAAAACTTCTGTTCACGGGAACTCACGAATCAATAATCAGATAGAATTGAAATTTACAGAATGCATTGGTTGAAAAATTCGATTGGTGCTGCCAGCTATGGTAATTTTTGTGTCTTTGGTTTTGAAAATTCGCTCAGGAAAATAAAACTTTTTGCCCTATAACTTCCAGTGCAGTCATGAAATCAATACGAATTTCATACAATTACTGGAACCTATTATAAACATTATTCAAGCCAAATTTGGCTGAAAAGCCATGATAGGGTTGCCAGCTATTGTTGGTTTTGTGTTTATTTGCAATATCTTTATTAAGCGGTTTTATCGTAGAATTTTCAATTGGTTATGATATTGTAGTGACAATAAACAGCAAATATTAAGCTTTCGATTATTTGAAAAAACTCGCTGCAGGTAACCCTAAATTTCTTTATACTCCTATAACTTCAAATGTTATATAACAACGTGAAGCAGATGTTATATATTCTTGGCTTTGATACTGGCAAAAGGTTGCCAGCACGAGTCGGTTGTGCTACTGTTGTATCAATAAATGCTTACAGTTAGTATTCATACCGGAAACATTTACAATGAAAATAAATAACCGATGTTTCAATTCCCAAAGTTCTGCAAATTTTTCGGATCGCAGCCCCAAACTCCAACTTCAGTTACAGTGCTGCAGGCACTGATCATTTTCTTCATTGATGTTAAGATGCTGCTTTCAAAATTTTGTGATATAAGCAACTGATAACGAATATAATTAACCCGTGTTTTGCTCTCATAAACGTTGAAATTCATGCCAGGGGTAATATCTGAAACCTTCTACCATATGAGTTATAATGCATTCTTGAGACAAAAGTAAAACGTGGCATTTGAAACAATTCGGCCGTAATAAGCAGCGCATGTGGTGGAATATGCACTCAAAACCTGCACGATTCTTCTACTGTTCTTCGAACATTAGCGTTTCTAGCGGTTCAGGTGCGCTAGAGTTTTTTTTTTCTACTTGTGCTAAAAAACCGGTATCTGTGGGAAACATCAAGTATCTTATCACATGACGCATACTTGTAACAACAGCTTAAAAGCGTATCCTTGCATGATTTCCGTAACAGCGTTTAAGCTCCTCGCACGCATTGCGATCATCTCGTTCGCTCTAATAGTGAAAATGTCAGGCTGAAAGCTTCCACTTTCAATGACTGATGGTAAACACACGAAAAGCTTTTCCTCGCATGGTAAATATAAGAGCCAGAGCGAGACTATACATTTCTTTCAGTAAATATTGGACTTCTGCAAACACAAACCATCTCCTTCAACCCTACGGCTTAACAATCCTACCAAAAAGCCTGACAGTATAATGAATTCCGAAAAGGTGGCTCTTCATAAGCACATGCTATCCCGTATCCGTATAGTGCTTTGAAGATATAAAAGACCCTCCATTACTACTAATTGTTGTTTTTTTATTGCGAGACGATCGAAAATTGAATTGTAACTAAGTGGTTTCGAAAGCATACACCGTTTTCCCCATAAGACAACACTTCTATAAGAAACTATTATCGTTGGATAAAACTTGCAGACGACAAAAATTGCCACAAATAATGTAAATAAAAATCAATAATTCTCCAACTGCTATTGGTCACATCTGTCAGGTGTATACTATGTGCTAATGTCTGCTGAAAAACGATTCATATTTTCGAAAACAGTTGAATTTCAATGTTTGATCCTCTCGCAATATAAAAAAGTCTAGCGCATCAGAACCGCTAGAAAACTGAATTTCGAAGAAATTGTCTTTGAGTGACCAACAAATTTGGAAAGACGTTATACACTTTTTGTAGTATCACATCAACCATTCCTTATCCAAAGCAACAAAACCCAACTGTAACATAGATGATGAAAATGTTCAGTGCTGGCAACACTTTTCCAACGAAGCAGCAATAAGTTTACCACACCAAGCTCATACTTAAATTAACTTATCCTTTGAACTTTGTTCTCATCGCAGGATTTCATCGAAAGTTTCAGCGGTTAAACGTTGTTTAAGGCTGCCATCCGAAAAATTTCCAAAACTCGGAAAATTTAGAAATTGATTCCTTATTTTTATTCCAAATGCTTTACATTTGAGTGTGTAACTTGAAGCATCTGTTGGTGCAATATTTACGAAAATGTGCGATGCTGGTTACCCTGTGTTAGCAGCAAAGCAAAATACTCGTCTATACCAAATCTGCTTCACGTTAAGTTAAACCCACGCTGTGAATTTCGTTTCGATTGAAGCACTGCGCTGGAAGTTATACGGGTGAATAGAATTTAAGGGTTACCACCCTCAACACTCTTCAAATTTTCAACACGTTAATATTTGTTGTTAATTTTCATTCCAGGATCATTCTCATTTGCAAACCTAATGGCATAATCGCTTGGTAAAGAGATTCCAAAAAATTACGAAAATTGTCATAGCTAGTATCCCTTTCATGATTTTTTTACGAAATTCCTAGGACATCTGGCTTTCATTAAGGTCCATTTACTGCATGAACTTCGTTTTGATTTCATGACTGGACCGGAAGTTATAGGGAAAAAAGCTTTATTTTGCTGAGCAAATTTGCAATACTTAAGATACCAAAATCACCACAGCTGGCGACTCTATTCTAATTTTAAATAAAATAATTTGTTGAAATCTGACAGCTGAATCGGAAGTTATAGGCCAAAAAGCCGTTTTTTTTCTCAGTGATTTTTTAAGATGGTACCACTGCCACAGTGTTGCCTGCATTTTAAAATCACGTCTATCAGACCTGGTCCCAGCTAATATGTCTTGTGAATTTCATAATGATTGGATAAGCCGATCGTCAGCTCTCGTGAACAGAAGTTTCGAGTGCTGAAAATAGAGGTAATTTGGTGATGGTTTGCCCTTTTTGTGCAAACCGGAATTTTGAAAATTTCAATTTGATATGATGGACAAAGGTTAAAATTTATCAATAATTTGAAGTTTTTGTCAACAAGCAAAAATTGTTCAGGAGGGTCGTTGATTTGAAGGATTTTTTTTCAGGAGCCTGCCGTAGCTACAGGGTTACCCGCACTGTTTTGAAAATCCACATGATCTAATCTTAGTTAATTTTAGCACGCTCTGCAATTTTCACGATGATCTAATGTTTTCGTCAGGAGTTATGACAAATCAAAATTTGGAAAATATCCTTGCCTACTTTTAGGCACTCAATTATTTATTGCAAAAAGTAACCAGTCCGACAGTGTCAAAATTCGCCAGTAGAAGAAAAGAAAAACAAAAACTTCAAAGCACACTCTGTCCGAAAAACATTCCACATTTTGTCATCAATACATATTCGACACATAACATGTGCTTGTTGTCCTTTAATCGCGTCATTCGTGATACCATTCTCTTGCTTTCAACTATTCTTCGAGCAATAACACGTTACAAAGTTTTTATTAAATAAATCAGTACGGAAACGTTATATATCATTTGTATTCTGAGTCAGGTCTATTAAAAAATAGCGATGTGATAGCGGAGTAATTTCTTTATATATTCTCACAAGCTTCTTGCTGTTTTCAGGATAAATCTGCTTAGCTAGATGATGAAATTGGCTTTTATCACGCGGATTCTTGAAGCACCAGATATTTACAATTCAGTGAAGACCAATTTTCCCCGATGAAATACATTTTGTGTTTCTAATATCACCGAAAAATTTCTATGATATGATCCTTTGGTGAAAAGTTCGCAAACTTGTCTTGAAAACGCATTTAGCATCATATCGTCCAATACAATATGTGCTCCATTATTCAGTAATTTGCATTATTCACAAACTCTTCTGGAATCGTGCTTAAATATTCGATATTTTTAAAACATACTTTTGTTAGAACAGCTTGAGTATCAGCATTACACCAAATAACCTTCTTCACCCGAGGCTGCATCATAGTCATTTCTAAGACACACAGCCAGATGGACTGGCAACCGTCATTGTACAAGGGTTGATCAATAAGTAATGATAATCGGTTATTTCCAGTTCGGATAAAATTTAAAAAAATTTTTTTTACTGCCGCATATACTCACTAAGTCAGCATAAAATAACATATAAATAGGTCATGATATCAGCGAGGTACATTCATTAGAATGCAAACAGTCGAAGAGAAAACATCAAAATGGAGAAAAACGAAATTAATGCTGTCATTAAGCACCTCTGTTTGAAAAAATTGTCTAACAGAGACATACACGGCGACATGGTGGAAACATTAGGAGATTCTGCTCCTCCATATTCCACCGTTACACGCTGAACCAAAGAGTGTAAGCTGGGAAGAACATCCAATAAAGGCAAACGCCGCGAAGGACGTTCAACCACGTCCCTCACTGAAGACAATGTGAAAAAAATCAAAGATGTCATGTTGGCAAATCGAAGAGTGACCATCAAGCAAGTAGCTGAAGTCACAGTGATCCTGAATAGCAGTGTTCAAAGAATCGTTGCCCACGTATTACATATGAAGGAGGTCTCGGCGCGTTGGGGTCGAGAATGCTAACCAACTCGCAAAAGAAAAAACGAGTAGACATTTCGAAAGTGAATCTCGAAAAGTTCCAGGCAGATCAGGAGATTTTTGCCACGTTTCGTGATCATGGATGAGATTTGAATCTACCATTTTGATCCAGAAACCAAACAGCAATCGATGACGTGGAAGCCACCCTCTTCACCAACGCCTAGGGAATTCAAAATGTCGATCTCGGCGAAGAAGGTTATGCATGAGTTTTCACGCTGAAGAAACTATCATAGTGGAATATTTGGAAAAGGGAGCCAATTTATCAGGCTCTTACTACGCAGACCAAATAAGACAGACAGACCAAATAATGCAGACAAACTGCGAGCCGAAGTTCTGTTTCATCAAGATAAGGCACCGTTTTTTTGCAGTTTCGATGGCTCCAATTTAAAAAGCAGGATTCTAACTTTTACATCTTTCCCCGGAAAACTTTTTTCACATTATCCAGTGACTTTTACATCTTTCCTCGGCTCAAGAAACATTTTCGGGGTAAAAAATTTAAGATGATAGCGAAGTGATGGCCGCTGTTGAGGCATTTTGCGAGAGTCAAGATAAAGAATTTTTTTCTAAGGATATCCTGGGTTTGGAAGAAGATGGACTAAATATATTAACTTGTTAGGAGACTATGTTGCAAAATAAATATGTCTTTTAAGTTTAATCACCTTAATTTATATTCATTATTTTTACTTATTGATTAACCCTCGTAAATTGTTGAATTAACTGCACAATTTGTTTCATTAAATTTTAACATAAAAACAAGTAAGCGACCTATATTTATATATTTCATCGTTATGAGTAAAAGACAAATTGTTAACGAGTTACACCGACTCGCTCGTAAAAAATTTAAACGACGTCGTGTCACTATCAGAGGTATTGATGATTTAAGGCAGGCGGATTTGTTTGATATGAGTGCATACTCATCAGAGAATCGAGGCTACGAATTTCTTCTCACAATATTTGACACACTAATATAGTGACCAAGGCAATGGAAAAAATTTCCGTACGAAGACGTATTCCCAGAAATCTGCAAACGGATGATGGAAGAAAGTTTTTAAATAAAAAAACTCAACATAAGAAAAAGTATGAAATTACCACTATTAAACATCTAGTGCATTGAAAGCAACGATTGTTGAGCGCTTCAATCGACCTCTAAAAGGTATAATGTGAAAGGAATTTAATATGAATGGAAATTATCATTGGGTTAGCTTACTCCAAAAATTAATTGGTCGGTACAACAGGATAAAACATCGGATTATTAAGATGCGCCTTATTACCCCGTTAACACCACAAATGAGGTTGAGTTACTTTCAAAGGGATACAGAAAAGTTAAAGTAACATCAAAACCCAAATTTAAAGCTGGAGATCATGTACGTATAAGTAAACATCACACGTATTTGAAAAAGGCTACAAGCCAAACTGGTCTACAGAAAAATTTGCGATAAAAAAGGTAAGGAAAACACAGCCACCAACATATTCACTTGAAGACTATAAAGGAAATTTTTGAACTTCAGTAAAGCACCCTGATACATATCTTGTCGAGAATATTATAGGAAGGAAGGATTATGAAGTTTTCGTAAATGGCTTGGGTTTCCATCTCAGCATAACACATGGGTAATATAAAAGACGTGCTGTAATGTTTTCAGTTTCCATTTAAAATGTTGAGCTTGACGCGTGAACATGACCGTGCAAAAACCTTCATGAATCTTAATATTGATGAAAGGAAGACACTTAAACTTGCACGAAGCGGATTCTTCTACACAATGTTAAACGCACCTGTTACATTCAAAAAATTTTCCAAAACAGGATACTACCTCTTCAATAAATTAAAATATTTTGGATTCGGAATGATTCTCGGCGACGTCATTTGTGAAGTGGTTTCTGTATACAATTAGTTCCCCATGCAATAAACAAACAAAAATATACAAAAAAAGCAATTGCATTCTGTCACAATAAAAAATTTCACTTTTACATATAATGTGCTTTTTAACTCACACCTGTACTCTTTAGCATTAATGACCTAAATTCACATGCCAGCTGCAATCATATTCAACTGCTTTCAAACCGGTAGCTGCGGGAAACATCAAGTATCTTATCATATGACGCATAGTTGTGACAAAAGTTTAAAAGCGTATCTTTGCATGATTTCCGTAACAGCGTTTTAGCTCCTCGCACCCATTGCGATCATCTCGTTCGTTCTAATAGTGAAAATGTCAGGCTGAAAGCTTCCACTTTCAATGACTGATGGTAAACACACGAAAAGCTTTTCCTCTCATGGTAAATATAAGAGCCAGAGCGAGATATAGCACAGACTATACATTTCTATCAGTAAATATTGGACTTCTGCAAACACAAGCCATCTCCTTCAACCCTACGGCTTAACAATCCTACCAAAAAGCCTGACAGTATAATGAATTCCAAAAAGGTGGCTCTTTATAAGCACATGCTATCCCGTATCCGTATAGTGCTTTGAAGATATAAAAGACCCTCCATTACTACTAATTGTTATTTTTTTATTGCGAGACGATCGAAAATTGAATTGTAACTAAGTGGTTTCGAAAGCATACACCGTTTTTCCCATAAGACAACGCTTCTATAAGGAAATATTATCGTTGGATAAAACTTGCAGACGACAAAAATTGCCACAACTAATGTAAATAAAAATCAATAATTCTCCAACTGCTATTGGTCACATCTGTCAGGTGTATACTATGTGCTAATGTCTGCTGAAAACGATTCATATTTTTGAAAACAGTTGAATTTCAATGTTTGATCCTCTCGCAATATAAAAAAGTCTAGCGCATCAGAACCGCTAGAAAACTGAATTTCGAAGAAATTGTCTTTGAGTGACCAACAAATTTGGAAAGACGTTATACACTTTTTTGTAGTATCACATCAACCATTCCTTATCCAAAGCAACAAAACCCAACTGTAACATAGATGATGAAAATGTTCAGTGCTGGCAGCACTTTTCCAACGAAGCAGCAATAAGTTTACCACACCAAGCTCATACTTAAATTAACTTATCCTTTGAACTTTGTTCTCATCGCAGGATTTCATCGAAAGTTTCAGCGGTTAAACGTTGTTTAAGGCTGCCATCCGAAAAATTTCCAAAACTCGGAAAATTTAGAAATTGATTCCTTATTTTTATTCCAAATGCTTTACATTTGAGTGTGTAACTTGAAGCATCTGTTGGTGCAATATTTACGAAAATGTGCGATGCTGGTTACCCTGTGTTAGCAGCAAAGCAAAATACTCGTCTATACCAAATCTGCTTCACGTTAGTTAAACCCACGCTGTGAATTTCGTTTCGATTGAAGCACTGCGCTGGAAGTTATACGGGTGAATAGAATTTAAGGGTTACCACCCTCAACACTCTTCAAATTTTCAACACGTTAATATTTGTTGTTAATTTTCATTCCAGGATCATTCCCATTTGCAAACCTAATGGCATAATCGCTTGGTAAAGAGATTCCAAAAAATTACGAAAATTGTTATAGCTAGCAGCCCTTTCATGATTTTTTTACGAAATTCCTAGGACATCTGGCTTTCATTAAGGTCCATTTACTGCATGAACTTCGTTTTGATTTCATGACTGGACCGTAAGTTATAGGGAAAAAAGCTTTATTTTGCTGAGCAAATTTGCAATACTTAGGATACCAAAATCACCACAGCTGGCGACTCTATTCTAATTTTAAATAAAATAATTTGTTGAAATCTGACAGCTGAATCGGAAGTTATAGGCCGAAAATCAGTTTTTTTTCTCAGTGATTTTTTAAGATGGTACCACTGCCACAGTGTTGCCTGCATTTTAAAATCACTTCTATCATACCTGGCCCCAGCTAATATGTCTTGTGAATTTCATAATGATTGGATAAGCCGATCGTCAGCTCTCGTGAACAGAAGTTTCGAGTGCTGAAAATAGAGGTAATTTGGTTGAAAATTTCAATTTGATATGATGGACAAAGGTTAAATTTATCAATAATTTGAAGTTTTTGTCAACAAGCAAAAATTGTTCAGGAGGGTCGTTGATTTGAAGGATTTTTTTTCAGGAGCCTGCCGTAGCTACAGGGTTACCCGCACTGTTTTGAAAATCCACATGTGCTAATCTTAGTTAATTTTAGCACGCTCTGCAATTTTCACGATGATCTAATGTTTTCGTCAGGAGTTATGACAAATCAAAATTTGGAAAAATATCCTTGCCTACTTTTAGGCACTCAATTATTTATTGCAAAAAGTAACCAGTCCGACAGTGTCAAAATTCGCCAATAGAAGAAAAGAAAAACAAAAACTTCAAAGCACACTCTGTCCGAAAAACATTCCACATTTTGTCATCAATACATATTCGACACATAACATATGCTTGTTGTCCTTTAATCGCTTCATTCGTGATACCATTCTCTTGCTTTCAACTATTCTTCGAGCAATAACACGTTACAAAGTTTTTATTAAATAAATCAGTACGGAAACGTTATATATCATTTGTATTCTGAGTCAGGTCTATTAAAAAATAGCGATGTGGTAGCGGAGTAATTTCTTTATATATTCTCACAAGCTTCTTGCTGTTTTCAGGATAAATCTGCTTAGCTAGATGATGAAATTGGCTTTTATCACGCGGATTCTTGAAGCACCAGATATTTACAATTCAGTGAAGACCAATTTTTCCCCGATGAAATACATTTTGTGTTTCTAATATCACCGAAAATTTTCTATGATATGATCCTTTGGTGAAAAGTTCGCAAACTTGTCTTGAAAACGCATTTAGCATCATATCGTCCAATACAATAAGTGTTCCATTATTCAGTAATTTGCATTATTCACAAATTCTTCTGGAATCGTGCTTAAATATTCGATATTTTTAAAACATACTTTTGTTAGAACAGCTTGAGTATCAGCATTACACCAAATAACCTTCTTCACCCGAGGCTGCATCATAGTCATTTCTAAGACACACAGCCAGATGGACTGGCAACCGTCATTGTACAAGGGATGATCAATAAGTAATGATAATCGGTTATTTCCAGTTCGGATAAAATTTAAAAAAAAATTTTTTACTGCCGCATATACTCACTAAGTCAGCATAAAATAACATACAAATAGGTCATGATATCAGCGAGGTACATTCATTAGAATGCAAACAGTCGAAGAGAAAACATCAAAATGGAGAAAAACGAAATTAATGCTGTCATTAAGCACCTCTGTTTGAAAAAATTGTCTACCAGAGACATACACGGCGACATGGTGGAAACATTAGGAGATTCTGCTCCTCCATATTCCACCGTTACACGCTGAACCAAAGAGTTTAAGCTGGGAAGAACATCCAATAAAGGCAAACGCCGCGAAGGACGTTCAACCACGTCCCTCACTGAAGACAATGTGAAACAAATCAAAGATGTCATGTTGGCAAATCGAAGAGTGACCATCAGGCAAGTAGCTGAAGTCACAGTGATCCTGAATAGCAGTGTTCAAAGAATCGTTGCCCACGTATTACATATGAAGGAGGTCTCGGCGCGTTGGGGTCGAGAATGCTAACCGACTCGCAAAAGAAGAAACGAGTAGACATTTCGAAAGTGAATCTCGAAAAGTTCCAGGCAGATCAGGAGATTTTTGCCACGTTTCGTGATCATGGATTAGATTTGAATCTACCATTTTGATCCAGAAACCAAACAGCAATCGATGACGTGGGAGCAACCCTCTTCACAAACGCCTAGGGAATTCAAAGTGTCGATTTCGGCGGGGAAGGTTATGCATGAGTTTTCACGCTGAAGAAACTATCATAGTGGAATATTTGGAAAAGGGAGCCACTTTATCAGGCTCTTACTACGCAGACCAAATAAGACAGGCAGACCAAATAATGCAGACAAACTGCGAGCCGGAGTTCTGTTTCATCAAGATAAAGCACCGGCTCACAAGATTGCAGTTTCGATGGCTGCAATTTAAAAAGCAGGATTCTAACTTTTACATCTTGTCACCGTTATCGCTAACGCGCACTAAAAACCCTGCTTTCCTAACTAGGGCGCAAGGGCGGCAGTCTTCGGGCGGCTTCTGCTCGCGAAGAAAAAGGTCGCGGGTGGGCGCCACTCGCTTCTATTTCGAAGAACTGCCTCGCTACCGTCGCCCTGAAGCGAGAAGAGAGTAACGGGTCCCGTTAAGCAACACCACGTAATGTATGGAAAGAAGGATCAACCGATCAATATCTATAAATTTTCTCGCGTAAACGCAAACACCGAGTTTATCTTTTACAAACACTGCACATTTAATTCACTTTCGGTCGGTTAACAAAATACAATTCGACCAACACTTAAATTCTATTGGCGCCAAATTCAACTATAGATTTGTATAATTACGACCTATACGCGTATTACTCAACTAATTCTGAACGAGCAACTTAATCTACTCCTAATTCGCAAATATCTATATGAATATACTAACAATAATTAAAGTATATTAACCTGATCAATCCCTCGTTGGGGCCCTGCTGTAGTCGAAGCTCGTTGCATGCGTATCCTTGTTACTATATCCCGACACCGACACACTCTGCTACGTCGTCTTCGTTAATTTCCTTCGCTTTCCTCGCTAGCCACACTCCTGTCTTCCAATCCGGCACTATACCAGCTACTCGTGTCTGTCTTCAATTTTCCATCGTCTTCAACTCTGCTACCAAACTTGATATCAATCCTCCGACGATCATGTAATAAAAAGATTATGTTAACTCCTGGCCAGATTCGATCGATCCACGTCTAAACGCTTACCGGGTCCAATTCAAAAGAGAGCGATTTTTCGCTTCCCGGTGCCCAGGAAGACTTTTGGCGGCAGCGGGATTTTCAAATTCCGTTGATTGAACTCAACAGAGTTCATTCTCCTCAAACCGGGTGGTGAATTTCCATTTCACCACGCGATCCAATTCGGGACGGTCCGATTTTGGAACATCTTAACTGACGTTTTCCCTTCATGACATTTCGACATATCAACATTTGTATACGTCAATTGTGTTGTCGGCAAATCAACCTGCGAGCACCACAGCCTTTCGATACATTTTCAGGTGAGTAAGAGTTTCGTATTTATTTTCTCGGCTCCGACAACAACAGCTCCGCAAACCTCCCAGTTTCCTTCCATCTGATCGCTATCAGATGAGAACCCCGTCGCGTTAATGATGTGATAATTCGTGCTGACCTTCCATATTCAAATTCGTGCGTACCGCAAGTATCGTATGTGCAAGTGCCCCGACCCGTAAGTTGATATTCTTCTGATCCCAGTTTCCCTACGCGTATGGCGACTATCCTTCGCGCCTCGGGTCGATTATGTTAATCTTTCGCATTAACTCCATTCGCCATACGATCAGTGGTTTTGCGTTAGGAAATCGGCAATTCGGCAACCGCTCGGTATCCCTCGTATGTAGGTCAATTGTTGGCCTAGGTCTGGTGTCGTCGACATTGACGGCTAGGCCCATACGTTGCTCTGCCGGGTGTATGGATTTGTGGCATAATGATCTGATTCGGGATATCTCGTCGATATTCTGGCGTTTTAATTAGCCACGCGATTTGGTAATTGCCGTTGATGGATATGGTGCTGTATATGCGTTCAATTTAGTCGTGTTGTTCTACTGTTCAATGTGTCGATGTCCATCTGCGTTGTGCGTCAGTTAAACGTTTGTTTTAATTATGTGTCGTTCGTCGTATGCTCCGTCGGCATGATTTGTGTTACTCAACTAACTGAATCATAATTAAGTTACAATCGGGAACTGTGAACTAACTTAATCTAACTTAAATTAAATTCGTGCCTGCAATATCTAATTAATTAACCTAATCCTATTTAACATTAAAATCGTAAATTGCGAATGTTATCCAATCTCCATCGTTCTCTTTTAGAGGACGATGGAGATTTTTTTTTTTTTTATTATTATTTTTATTATTATTATGAAAAATAGCAAACGCCGTGACAATCTTTCCCCGGAAAACTTTTTTTACATTATCCAGTGACTTTTACATCTTTCCTCGGCTCAAGAAACATTTTCGGGGTAAAAAATTTAAGATGATAGCGAAGTGATGGCCGCTGTTGGGGCATTTTGCGAGAGTCAAGATAAAGAATTTTTTTCTAAGGATATCCTGGGTTTGGAAGAAGATGGACTAAAGATATTAACTTGTTAGGAGACTATGTTGCAAAATAAATATGTCTTTTAAGTTTAATCACCTTAATTTATATTCATTATTTTTACTTATTGATTAACCCTCGTAAATTGTTGAATTAACTGCACAATTTGTTTCATTAAATTTTAACATAAAAACAAGTAAGCGACCTATATTTATATATTTCATCGTTATGAGTAAAAGACAAATTGATAACGAGTTACACCGACTCGCTCGTAAAAAATTTAAACGACGTCTTGTCACTATCAGAGGTATTGATGATTTAAGGCAGGCGGATTTGTTTGATATGAGTGCATACTCATCAGAGAATCGAGGCTACGAATTTCTTCTCACAATATTTGACACACTAATATAGTGACCAAGGCAATGGAAAAAATTTCCGTACGAAGACGTATTCCCAGAAATCTGCAAACGGATGATGGAAGAAAGTTTTTAAATAAAAAAACTCAACATGTGAAAAAGTATGAAATTACCACTATTAAACATCTAGTGCATTGAAAGCAACGATTGTTGAGCGCTTCAATCGACCTCTAAAAGGTATAATGTGAAAGGAATTTAATATGAATGGAAATTATTATTGGGTTAGCTTACTCCAAAAATTAATTGGTCGGTACAACAGGATAATACATCGGATTATTAAGATGCGCCTTATTACCCCGTTAACACCACAAATGAGGTTGAGTTACTTTCAAAGGGATACAGAAAAGTTAAAGTAACATCAAAACCCAAATTTAAAGCTGGAGATCATGTACGTATAAGTAAACATCACACGTATTTGAAAAAGGCTACAAGCCAAACTGGTCTACAGAAAAATTTGCGATAAAAAAGGTAAGGAAAACACAGCCACCAACATATTCACTTGAAGACTATAAAGGAAATTTTTGAACTTCAGTAAAGCACCCTGATACATATCTTGTCGAGAAAATTATAGGAAGGAAGGATTATGAAGTTTTCGTAAATGGCTTGGGTTTCCATCTCAGCATAACACATGGGTCAATATAAAAGACGTGCTGTAATGTTTTCAGTTTCCATTTAAAATGTTGAGCTTGACGCGTGAATATGACCGTGTAAAAACCTTCATCAATCTTAATATTGATGAAAGGAAGACACTTAAACTTGCACGAAGCGGATTCTTCTACACAATGTTAAACGCACCTGTTACATTCAAAAAATTTTCCAAAACAGGATACTACCTCTTCAATAAATTAAAATATTTTGGATTCGGAATGATTCTCGGCGACGTCATTTGTGAAGTGGTTTCTGTATACAATTAGTTCCCCATGCAATAAACAAACAAAAATATAAAAAAAAAAGCAATTGCATTCTGTCACAATAAAAAATTTCACTTTTACATATAATGTGCTTTTTAACTCACACCTGTACTCTTTAGCATTAATGACCTAAATTCACATGCCAGCTGCAATCATATTCAACTGCTTTTCGGTTTCAATTTTTTCATACACATCCATCCGCGTACAGACGTTTTTATTTTCAAAATAAACAAGTCGTCTCAGTTCAGTACCATTCTCGCTCCAATTCGTATGCAAATCGAAATTTTATTTTCGCTTTCATATGCATTTACGCTACGTTGCCGCCGGCCGGCGTTTATTCTTTTTTTTCTACTTGTGCCAAAAAACCGGTAGCTGCGGGAAACATCAAGTATCTTATCATATGACGCATAGTTGTGACAAAAGTTTAAAAGCGTATCTTTGCATGATTTCCGTAACAGCGTTTTAGCTCCCATTGCGATCATCTCGTTCGCTCTAATAGTGAAAATGTCAGGCTGAAAGCTTCCACTTTCAATGACTGATGGTAAACACACGAAAAGCTTTTCCTCTCATGGTAAATATAAGAGCCAGAGCGAGATATAGCACAGACTATACATTTCTATCAGTAAATATTGGACTTCTGCAAACACAAGCCATCTCCTTCAACCCTACGGCTTAACAATCCTACCAAAAAGCCTGACAGTATAATGAATTCCGAAAAGGTGGCTCTTTATAAGCACATGCCATCCCGTATCCGTATAGTGCTTTGAAGATATAAAAGACCCTCCATTACTACTAATTGTTGTTTTTTTATTGCGAGACGATCGAAAATTGAATTGTAACTAAGTGGTTTCGAAAGCATACACCGTTTTTCCCATAAGACAACGCTTCTATAAGGAACTATTATCGTTGGATAAAACTTGCAGACGACAAAAATTGCCACAACTAATGTAAATAAAAATCAATAATTCTCCAACTGCTATTGGTCACATATGTCAGGTGTATACTATGTGTTAATGTCTGCTGAAAACGATTCATATTTTCGAAAACAGTTGAATTTCAATGTTTGATCCTCTCGCAATATAAAAAAGTCTAGCGCATCAGAACCGCTAGAAAACTGAATTTCGAAGAAATTGTCTTTGAGTGACCAACAAATTTGGAAAGACGTTAACACTTTTTTGTAGTATCTGTAGCGATTATGTGATTGAGAGTTGCCTTAGCACAACTTAGAACCAGACCGAAGTCCAGAACCAAGAGTGATAAGGTCTGAAGGTGGAATGGCTAATGCCATTCAAGAGGCAAAACAAAAAAAAAGAATTGCCCCGAGAGCAGGGTGCCCTAGAAGTGGCCGTGAAGGCCCCTCGTCCGCATTAGCGGAGCACCCTTTAACCAACCCCGACGGATGCTGGGGTGCCGCTTTGCTAGCTCGCTGCGGCTGGGGTGGGTTCTTTAAACAATGGGGATGGTTTGCTCTCAAGAAACGGGATGCTACGTAATATTCATCCGTCATGAATTCGTAGCCGCAAACTGGTATACAAAAATACCCAAGGACAAAAGGGGGCATAGTTCCGTAAAGGAAACCACCCATGGCTCTGCAACATGGGCTGACTAAGCAGACCCAGTGCTCGTGACAAAACACGGAGCCAGAACATTGAAAATCTAAAAACGGAAAGGGAAAAAGGCTACCTCTCTTTTCTAAGGAACCCGGGCGAGGCAGACAGCCCCGGGCCCCCGGTGGTAGTGGAGCTCTGACCCCGATGGTCTGGGGTCCTCCATCCTCTGATACTGGCCATAAAAATTCCAAAAATTCAAAAAGCTAAATCGAGACAATACCAGAAACTACTCTATATATATGGCCAGCATCCCTCCCTTAAAAGAAAAGCTAAAAAAATGCTGAAATTCACTGAAACACTACATTATTGGCCAGCCAGGCCATGCGCGGACCCTGAAAAGAAGAAGAACTTCTCGGGCTGTCGCCCAATAAGAAGGCCAGCGATTTCAAAGTTAACAAAACATTTCTATTTTATTCGTAAAGAAAAAAAAAAAATCAAAGTTACAATTCTGTGTTCCTGATTCTCCTATTTTCGACACACTAGGTCCTAATAGAGTTTTCTAGTTTAATTCAACTAATAGTTAAGTACATTATAAAAATTATATTTTTAGTGTATCTTCTTTATTGTATGCATAACCGTTTTCTTTTGTATTAGAATTAATAGCTTATAGACGGTTGCTTGTTATCTTTCCTCTTTTATAAGTCACAAATACATATGGAATTTTCATTAATACGCCAACAAAAGATATCCAGAACTTTTCAATGTAGTATATAAGGAACAACGCCTGACCAAAAATGTGAATTAAGTTACTCGAGTTTTATAAACCAAGAAAACTTGTTCGAAAAGAAATAAACCCCTAAAGAATGCATTCTTCGGTGGCGTTATGAAAGAAATTTTCTCCTTTTTTTTCTATTTTTCTTTTCAAAACGACGAGTACTTATAGTAATAAGTTTGTCTGAACGAAGTGTACTCCGTACAATACTAGGTTTGGCTGACGTCGTCTACTAAACACAGCATTACATTGAACCAATGCGTGCTTGGTTCATTCGAAATTAATGACTTAATTCACTTGTCGAATACCGATTTCAATTATTCCTCAATTATGTTGTATACAATCAGAACCGTAATGTAAGGACACACGCCTTAATCAAACGAGATGCAAAATGAATACACAAAAAAAATCCTGATTCAACGAAATCGCGATAATATGTTCTGATTATGGGTGTAGTAATATTGTCAAATTTTTCTCTAGCATAGTTTTCTATTTCTCTAGCATAGTTTTCTAAAGGAGAGATGAAAGTTTATAAAAAAAATCGAAAAAAAAAACCGACTAGCACATCATCCCTCCGCGATACTCTTCTATCACATCTCTAGGTAAAGTTAATAATACTTATTGCCTAAACGAATCCAATAAACAGATAAAAACAGATTGAAACTAATCATATATAAAAAAAATTACTATCATAATAGTAAATAGTATCGAAATAACATAATCATAATGAATATCCAATATTGTATCGTATTCAGGAATAGTGTCTACTTTGTATTAAATATAAGTTATCTTCGTTCAATGTTCATATTTATTTTACTCTTCTTCACATTCATATTCGTTATTAACGATGACGACGAATCTTTTTGGTAGTTGAAACATCGGGATATTTCTTCTATCGTTTTATTGAATCAGCTGCAACAGGGTGTTGACTGATGATGCGAAGGACCGCACAGATATGGTGTTTGTGTGGTAAATCCAAACCATCACCCGTATCGACATCCAACTCATCACCTTCGGCCAGTCGCTCCAGCTTACGTCGATGACTGCATTACGTAAATGCTATCAGGCATAGAATAAGGACAAGTATGAGGGCTAGTATTGCACCGCGTGCTATGCTTGTTGTTTTCAGCATGATACGCGGTCAAGTGGGAAGATAGGATCCATCCCGATCGTTGTGTGTACAGCTAGGTCCCAGATAAGTGTCTGCGCCTTCGCAATGATATAGAATTTCATCACACTTTTTACAGTAAAACAAATGGCCTCATTTAAACCATACCAGGCTGCATGAGCTGGTGCACATTTATAGGTGTGGAATGTAAATGTTGGTCGTGGTGATGGTGTTGGAGCGGGTCTTGGTCCTCGGTTCCGGACTTTGTTCTTCAACCAAAACCGCTTTTCAATTAAGATTGCCGATTTCACAATCCAAGCACCCCATTTCGGTAAAATAGGCACGTTTTCTTCATGAAGAGCAGAACACCGTTCCTATACTTATATATTTTATTACTGTTGAACTAATCACATACCTTCAGCTAGCGCCAACAATATATACATATGGAGTTTGCCGACCTCAATGTGCAGTGCACAAATACTTCATCAAGAACCAGGCCGTCGATGCAAGTCATAAAGCACTTAAGCCAACCCTGTCTGTCCTTCCCGCACGTAAACGTAACCAAGTGATTGAATAAAAATTCATTGTAGCTACAATTCGTGCATGTCAGGATATTAGTAACCGTTCAAACAAATCTTTCCAACTAGTAACTGTCTTCGGCGTCACTTTTCACGGCACTTCCTTAATTAGACAATCCGATCTTCAGCAGTTAGACAAAAAAGGGGGGTAATCACAATATTTTTTATCACCAACGGACGCACAATGGGACGTCTCAATGCGACACTCAAGTTGTTCTCGATCCCGAAACAGACTAATTGATGAATCTCAGACTGGTTTAAGGAATTAAGACAAGTTTCTTTTAAGATTTCGCATGCGGTTTTAAAGAAATCCGAGCTCGCGATCTCATTTCTAAGCGTAGTTAATCTCTTTTTTAAAAAATGTAATCTGGATCAATAGCACATTCTTCCTCGGCACTTTCACTAATTGCCAACGAAAGCCACTCAAATTTCTTTTCACTTGCATATCAGGCGTCATGGGCCACCATTCTCGAATAGTTGATCGGTTTTTCTACGGTTTCTCGCTACTCATCAAAATCGAATTTTTAAAGCAACACTATTAATTACGTTTGCTTCCCCACGTTTAAACTTTGTAAATTTAACTTCAACAAAATACCGGAGACGCATCTCCCGGTCCGGCCTAAGCCACGAAAGTCTGGCCTCCGCCACGATGTAATCAAGACTTTCCCGATTTTGAGCTCTTCAGCTCGCAATGCGCAATTGCACAGCCAAAAGAAATCCCGTTAGGAATTTCGTTGCTGTGCGAAAACAACAATAAGGTCACCGGGGGACTTGCGGGACTTTATTTTTGTACAATTGAAATGCGTTTTCAATTGGAAAATGTTATAGCGTCTCCGATCACATACAATGTGGGTCGGATGTATGTGTCCAGTAATTTTTTAATGAAAAGAAATAAAAAAAATTACTGGATGCTACATATCACATCAACCATTCCTTATCCAAAGCAACAAAACTCAACTGGAACATAGATTATGAAAATGTTCAGTGCTGGCAACACTTTTCCAACGAAGCAGCAATAAGTTTACCACACCAAGCTCATACTTAAATTAACTTATCCTTTGAACTTTGTTCTCATCGCAGGATTTCATCGAAAGTTTCAGCGGTTAAACGTTGTTTAAGGCTGCCATCCGAAAAATTTCCAAAACTCGGAAAATTTAGAAATTGATTCCTTATTTTTATTCCAAATGCTTTACATTTGAGTGTGTAACTTGAAGCATCTGTTGTTGCAATATTTACGAAAATGTGCGATGCTGGTTACCCTGTGTTAGCAGCAAAGCAAAATACTCGTCTATACCAAATCTGCTTCACGTTAAGTTAAACCCACACTGTGAATTTCGTTTCGATTGAAGCACTGCGCTGGAAGTTATACGGGTGAATAGAATTTAAGGGTTACCACCCTCAACACTCTTCAAATTTTCAACACGTTAATATTTGTTGTTAATTTTTATTCCAGGATCATTCCCATTTGCAAACCTAATGGCATAATCGCTTGGTTCCAAAAAATTACGAAAATTGTCATAGCTAGCATCCCTTTCATGATTTTTTTACGAAATTCCTAGGACATCTGGCTTTCATTAAGGTCCATTTACTGCATGAACTTCGTTTTGATTTCATGACTGGACCGGAAGTTATAGGGAAAAAAGCTTTATTTTGCTGAGCAAAGCAGCTGGCGACTCAATTCTAATTTTAAATAAAATAATTTGTTGAAATCTGACAGCTGAATCGGAAGTTATAGGCCGAAAAGCAGTTTTTTTTTCTCAGTGATTTTTTAAGATGGTACCACTGCCACAGTGTTGCCTGCATTTTAAAATCACTTCTATCAGACCTGGTCCCAGCTAATATGTCTTGTGAATTTCATAATGATTGGATAAGCCGATCGTCAGCTCTCGTGAACAGAAGTTTCGAGTGCTGAAAATAGAGGTAATTTGGTGATGGTTTGCCCTTTTTGTGCAAACCGGAATTTTGAAAATTTCAATTTGATATGATGGACAAAGGTTAAAATTTATCAATAATTTGAAGTTTTTGTCAACAAGCAAAAATTGTTCAGGAGGGTCGTTGATTTGAAGGATTTTTTTTCAGGAGCCTGCCATAGCTACAGGGTTACACGCACTGTTTTGAAAATCCACATGTACTAATCTTAGTTAATTTTAGCACGCTCTGCAATTTTCACGATGATCTAATGTTTTCGTCAGGAGTTATGACAAATCAAAATTTGGAAAAATATCCTTGCCTACTTTTAGGCACTCAATTGTTTATTGCAAAAAGTAACCAGTCCGACAGTGTCAAAATTCGCCAATAGAAGAAAAGAAAAACAAAAACTTCAAAGCACACTCTGTCCGAAAAACATTCCACATTTTGTCATCAATACATATTCGACACATAACATATGCTTGTTGTCCTTTAATCGCTTCATTCGTGATACCATTCTCTTGCTTTCAACTATTCTTCGAGCAATAACACGTTACAAAGTTTTTATTAAATAAATCAGTACGGAAACGATATATATCATTTGTATTCTGAGTCAGGTCTATTAAAAAATAGCGATGTGGTAGCGGAGTAATTTCTTTATATATTCTCACAAGCTTCTTGCTGTTTTCAGGATAAATCTGCTTAGCTAGATGATGAAATTGGCTTTTATCACGCGGATTCTTGAAGCACCAGATATTTACAATTCAGTGAAGACCAATTTTTCCCCGATGAAATACATTTTGTGTTTCTAATATCACCGAAAAATTTCTATGATATGATCCTTTGGTGAAAAGTTCGCAAACTTGTCTTGAAAACGCATTTAGCATCATATCGTCCAATACAATAAGTGTTCCATTATTCACTAATTTGCATTATTCACAAACTCTTCTGGAATCGTGCTTAAATATTCGATATTTTTAAAACATACTTTTGTTAGAACAGCTTGAGTATCAGCATTACACCAAATAACCTTCTTCACCCGAGGCTGCATCATAGTCATTTCTAAGACACACAGCCAGATGGACTGGCAACCGTCATTGTACAAGGGTTGATCAATAAGTAATGATAATCGGTTATTTCCAGTTCGGATAAAATTTAAAAAAATTTTTTTTACTGCCGCATATACTCACTAAGTCAGCATAAAATAACATATAAATAGGTCATGATATCAGCGAGGTACATCCATTAGAATGCAAACAGTCGAAGAGAAAACATCAAAATGGAGAAAAACGAAATTAATGCTGTCATTAAGCACCTCTGTTTGAAAAAACTGTCTACCAGAGGCATACACGGCGACATGGTGGAAACATTAGGAGATTCTGCTCCTCCATATTCCACCGTTACACGCTGAGCCAAAGAGTTTAAGCTGGGAAGAACATCCAATAAAGGCAAACGCCGCGAAGGACGTCCAACCACGTCCCTCACTGAAGACAATGTGAAAAAAATCAAAGATGTCATGTTGGCAGATCGAAGAGTGACCATCAGGCAAGTAGCTGAAGTCACAGTGATCCCGAATAGCAGTGTTCAAAGAATCGTTGCCCACGTATAACATATGAAGGATGTCTCGGCGCGTTGGGGTCGAGAATGCTAACCAACTCGCAAAAGAATAAACGAGTAGACATTTCGAAAGTGAATCTCGAAAAGTTCCAGGCAGATCAGGAGATTTTTGCCACGTTTCGTGATCATGGATGAGATTTGAATCTACCATTTTGATCCAGAAACCAAACAGCAATCGATGACGTGGAAGCAACCCTCTTCACAAACGCCTGGGGAATTCAAAGTGTCGATCTCGGCGGGGAAGGTTATGCATGAGTTTTCACGCTGAAGAAACTATCATAGTGGAATATTTGGAAAAGGGAGCCACTTTATCAGGCTCTTACTACGCAGACCAAATAAAACAGGCAGACCAAATAATGCAGACAAACTGCGAGCCGGAGTTCTGTTTCATCAAGATAAGACACCGGCTCACAAGATTGCAGTTTCGATGGCTGCAATTTAAAAAGCAGGATTCTAACTTTTACATCTTTCCCCGGAAAACTTTTTTTTGCATTATCCAGTGACTTTTACATCTTTCCTCGGCTCAAGAAACATTTTCGGGGTAAAAAATTTAAGATGATAGCGAAGTGATGGCCGCTGTTGAGGCATTTTGCGAGAGTCAAGATAAAGAATTTTTTTCTAAGGATATCCTGGGTTTGGAAGAAGATGGACTAAATACATTAACTTGTTAGGGGACTATGTTGCTAAATAAATATGTCTTTTAAGTTTAATCACCTTAATTTATATTCATTATTTTTACTTATTGATTAACCCTCGTAAATTGTTGAACTAACTGCACAATTCGTTTCATTAAATTTTAACATAAAAACAAGTAAGCGACCTATATTTATATATTTCATCGTTATGAGTAAAAGACAAATTGTTAACGAGTTACACCGACTCGCTCGTAAAAAATTTAAACGACGTCGTGTCACTATCAGAGGTATTGATGATTTAAGGCAGGCGGATTTGTTTGATATGAGTGCATACTCATCAGAGAATCGAGGCTACGAATTTCTTCTCACAATATTTGACACACTAATATAGTGACCAAGGCAATGGAAAAAATTTCCGTACGAAGACGTATTCCCAGAAATCTGCAAACGGATGATGGAAGAAAGTTTTTAAATAAAAAAACTCAACATGTGAAAAAGTATGAAATTACCACTATTAAACATCTAGTGCATTGAAAGCAACGATTGTTGAGCGCTTCAATCGACCTCTAAAAGGTATAATGTGAAAGGAATTTAATATGAATGGAAATTATCATTGGGTTAGCTTACTCCAAAAATTAATTGGTCGGTACAACAGGATAAAACATCGGATTATTAAGATGCCCCTTACTACCCCGTTAACACCACAAATGAGGTTGAGTTACTTTCAAAGGGATACAGAAAAGTTAAAGTAACATCAAAACCCAAATTTAAAGCTGGAGATCATGTACGTATAAGTAAACATCACACGTATTTGAAAAAGGCTGCAAGCCAAACTGGTCTACAGAAAAATTTACGATAAAAAAGGTAAGGAAAACACAGCCACCAACATATTCACTTGAAGACTATAAAGGAAATTTTTGAACTTCAGTAAAGCACCCTGATACATATCTTGTCGAGAAAATTCTAGGAAGGAAGGATTATGAAGTTTTCGTATATGGCTTGGGTCTCCATCTCAGCATAACACATGGGTCAATATAAAAGACGTGCTGTAATGTTTTCAGTTTCCATTTAAAATGTTGAGCTTGACGCGTGAATATGACCGTGTAAAAACCTTCATGAATCTTAATATTGATGAAAGGAAGACACTTAAACTTGCACGAAGCGGATTCTTCTACACAATGTTAAACGCACCTGTTACATTCAAAAAATTTTCCAAAACAGGATACTACCTCTTCAATAAATTAAAATATTTTGGATTCGGAATGATTCTCGGCGACGTCATTTGTGAAGTGGTTTCTGTATACAATTAGTTCCCCATGCAATAAACAAACAAAAATATAAAAAAAAAGCAATTGCATTCTGTCACAATAAAAAATTTCACTTTTACATATAATGTGCTTTTTAACTCACACCTGTACTCTTTAGCATTAATGACCTAAATTCACATGCCAGCTGCAATCATATTCAACTGCTTTCCGGTTTCAATTTTTTCATACACATCCATCCGCGTACAGACGTTTTTATTTTCAAAATAAACAAGTCGTCTCAGTTCAGTACCATTCTCGCTCCAATTCGTATGCAAATCGAAATTTTATTTTCGCTTTCATATGCATTTACGCTACGTTGCCGCCGGCCGGCGTTTATTCTTTTTTTTCTACTTGTGCCAAAAAACCGGTAGCTGCGGGAAACATCAAGTATCTTATCATATGACGCATAGTTGTGACAAAAGTTTAAAAGCGTATCTTTGCATGATTTCCGTAACAGCGTTTTAGCTCCCATTGCGATCATCTCATTCGCTCTAATAGTGAAAATGTCAGGCTGAAAGCTTCCACTTTCAATGACTGATGGTAAACACACGAAAAGCTTTTCCTCTCATGGTAAATATAAGAGCCAGAGCGAGATATAGCACAGACTATACATTTCTATCAGTAAATATTGGACTTCTGCAAACACAAGCCATCTCCTTCAACCCTACGGCTTAACAATCCTACCAAAAAGCCTGACAGTATAATGAATTCCGAAAAGGTGGCTCTTTATAAGCACATGCCATCCCGTATCCGTATAGTACTTTGAAGATATAAAAGACCCTCCATTACTACTAATTGTTGTTTTTTTATTGCGAGACGATCGAAAATTGAATTGTAACTAAGTGGTTTCGAAAGCATACACCGTTTTTCCCATAAGACAACGCTTCTATAAGGAACTATTATCGTTGGATAAAACTTGCAGACGACAAAAATTGCCACAACTAATGTAAATAAAAATCAATAATTCTCCAACTGCTATTGGTCACATATGTCAGGTGTATACTATGTGCTAATGTCTGCTGAAAAACGATTCATATTTTCGAAAACAGTTGAATTTCAATGTTTGATCCTCTCGCAATATAAAAAAGTCTAGCACATCAGAACCGCTAGAAAACTGAATTTCGAAGAAATTGTCTTTGAGTGACCAACAAATTTGGAAAGACGTTAACACTTTTTTGTAGTATCACATCAACCATTCCTTATCCAAAGCAACAAAACCCAACTGTAACATAGATGATGAAAATGTTCAGTGCTGGCAACACTTTTCCAACGAAGCAGCAATAAGTTTACCACACCAAGCTCATACTTAAATTAACTTATCCTTTGAACTTTGTTCTCATCGCAGGATTTCATCGAAAGTTTCAGCGGTTAAACGTTGTTTAAGGCTGCCATCCGAAAAATTTCCAAAACTCGGAAAATTTAGAAATTGATTCCTTATTTTTATTCCAAATCCTTTACATTTGAGTATGTAACTTGAAGCATCTGTTGGTGCAATATTTACGAAAATGTGCGATGCTGGTTACCCTGTGGTAGCAGCAAAGCAAAATACTTGTCTATACCAAATCTGCTTCACGTTAAGTTAAACCCACGCTGTGAATTTCGTTTCGATTGAAGCACTGCGCTGGAAGTTATACGGGTAAATAGAATTTAAGGGTTACCACCCTCAACACTCTTCAAATTTTCAACACGTTAATATTTGTTGTTAATTTTCATTCCAGGATCATTCCCATTTGCAAACCTAATGGCATAATCGCTTGGTAAAGAGATTCCAAAAAATTACGAAAATTGTCATAGCTAGCATCCCTTTCATGATTTTTTTACGAAATTCCTAGGACATCTGGCTTTCATTAAGGTCCATTTACTGCATGAACTTCGTTTTGATTTCATGACTGGACCGGAAGTTATAGGGAAAAAAGCTTTATTTTGCTGAGCAAATTTGCAATATTTAGGATACCAAAATCACCACAGCTGGCGACTCTATTCTAATTTTAAATAAAATAATTTGTTGAAATTTGACAGCTGAATCGGAAGTTATAGGCCAAAAAGCCGTTTTTTTCTCAGTGATTTTTTAAGATGGTACCACTGCCACAGTGTTGCCTGCATTTTAAAATCACTTCTATCAGACCTGGTCCCAGCTAATATGTCTTGTGAATTTCATAATGATTGGATAAGCCGATCGTCAGCTCTCGTGAACAGAAGTTTCGAGTGCTGAAAATAGAGGTAATTTGGTGATGGTTTGCCCTTTTTGTGCAAACCGGAATTTTGAAAATTTCAATTTGATATGATGGACAAAGGTTAAAATTTATCAATAATTTGAAGTTTTTGTCAACAAGCAAAAATTGTTCAGGAGGGTCGTTGATTTGAAGGATTTTTTTTCAGGAGCCTGCCGTAGCTACAGGGTTACCCGCACTGTTTTGAAAATCCACATGTGCTAATCTTAGTTAATTTTAGCACGCTCTGCAATTTTCACGATAATCTAATGTTTTCGTCAGGAGTTATGACAAAACAAAATTTGAAAAAAAATCCTTGCCTACTTTTAGGCACTCAATTATTTATTGCAAAAAGTAACCAGTTCAAGCCAAACAGTTTTTAGAGATCGACTCTCAGTGTCAAAATTCGCCCATAGAAGAAAAGAAAAACAAAAAACTTCAAAGCACACTCAGTCCGAAAAACATTCCACATTTTGTCATCAATACATATTCGACACGTAACATATGCTTGTTGTCCTTTAATCGCTTCATTCGTGATACCATTCTCTTGCTTTCAACTATTCTTCGAGCAATAACACGTTACAAAGATTTTATTAAATAAATCAGTACGGAAACGATATATATCATTTGTATTCTGATTCAGGTCTATTAAAAAATAGCGATGTGGTAGCGGAGTAATTTCTTTATATATTCTCACAAGCTTCTTGCTGTTTTCAGGATAAATCTGCTTAGCTAGATGATGAAATTGGCTTTTATCACGCGGATTCTTGAAGCACCAGATATTTACAATTCAGTGAAGACCAATTTTTCCCCGATGAAATACATTTTGTGTTTCTAATATCACCGAAAAATTTCTATGATATGATCCTTTGGTGAAAAGTTCGCAAAATTGTCTTGAAAACGCATTTAGCATCATATCGTCCAATACAATAAGTGTTCCATTATTCAGTAATTTGCATTATTCACAAACTCTTCTGGAATCGTGCTTAAATATTCGATATTTTTAAAACATACTTTTGTTAGAACAGCTTGAGTATCAGCATTACACCAAATAACCTTCTTCACCCGAGGCTGCATCATAGTCATTTCTAAGACACACAGCCAGATGGACTGGCAACCGTCATTGTACAAGGGTTGATCAATAAGTAATGATAATCGGTTATTTCCAGTTCGGATAAAATTAAAAAAAAAAAAATTTTTTACTGCCGCATATACTCACTAAGTCAGCATAAAATAACATACAAATAGGTCATCATATCAGCGAGGTACATTCATTAGAATGCAAACAGTCGAAGAGAAAACATCAAAATGGAGAAAAACGAAATTAATGCTGTCATTAAGCACCTCTGTTTGAAAAAATGGTCTACCAGAGACATACACGGCGACATGGTGGAAACATTAGGAGATTCTGCTCCTCCATATTCCACCGTTACACGCTGAACCAAAGAGTTTAAGCTGGGAAGAACATCCAATAAAGGCAAACGCCGCGAAGGACGTTCAACCACGTCCCTCACTGAAGACAATGTGAAAAAAATCAAAGATGTCATGTTGGCAAATCGAAGAGTGACCATCAGGCAAGTAGCTGAAGTCACAGTGATCCCGAATGGCAGTGTTCAAAGAATCGTTGCCCACGTATTACATATGAAGGAGGTCTCGGCGCGTTGGGGTCGAGAATGCTAACCAACTCGCAAAAGAATAAACGAGTAGACATTTCGAAAGTGAATCTCGAAAAGTTCCAGGCAGATCAGGAGATTTTTGCCACGTTTCGTGATCATGGATGAGATTTGAATCTACCATTTTGATCCAGAAACCAAACAGCAATCGATGACGTGGAAGCAACCCTCTTCACAAACGCCTGGGGAATTCAAAGTGTCGATCTCGGCGGGGAAGGTTATGCATGAGTTTTCACGCTGAACGAACTATCATAGTGGAATATTTGGAAAAGGTAGCCAATTTATCAGGCTCTTACTACGCAGACCAAATAAGACAGACAGACCAAATAATGCAGACAAACTGCGAGCCGGAGTTCTGTTTCATCAAGATAAGACACCGGCTCACAAGATTGCAGTTTCGATGGCTGCAATTTAAAAAGCAGGATTCTAACTTTTACATCTTTCCCCGGAAAACTTTTTTCACATTATCCAGTCACTTTTACATCTTTCCTCGGCTCAAGAAACATTTTCGGGGTAAAAAATTTAAGATGATAGCGAAGTGATGGCCGCTGTTGAGGCATTTTGCGAGAGTCAAGATAAAGAATTTTTTTCTTAGGATATCCTGGGTTTGGAAGAAGATGGACTAAATATATTAACTTGTTAGGAGACTATGTTGCAAAATAAATATGTCTTTTAAGTTTAATCACCTTAATTTATATTCATTATTTTTACTTATTGATTAACCCTCGTAAATTGTTGAATTAACTGCACAATTTGTTTCATTAAATTTTAACATAAAAACAAGTAAGCGACCTATATTTATATATTTCATCGTTATGAGTAAAAGACAAATTGTTAACGAGTTACACCGACTCGCTCGTAAAAAATTTAAACGACGTCGTGTCACTATCAGAGGTATTGATGATTTAAGGCAGGCGGATTTGTTTGATATGAGTGCATACTCATCAGAGAATCGAGGCTACGAATTTCTTCTCACAATATTTGACACACTAATATAGTGACCAAGGCAATGGAAAAAATTTCCGTACGAAGACGTATTTCCAGAAATCTGCAAACGGATGATGGAAGAAAGTTTTTAAATAAAAAAACTCAACATGTGAAAAAGTATGAAATTACCACTATTAAACATCTAGTGCATTGAAAGCAACGATTGTTGAGCGCTTCAATCGACCTCTAAAAGGTATAATGTGAAAGGAATTTAATATGAATGGAAATTATCATTGGGTTAGCTTACTCCAAAAATTAATTGGTCGGTACAACAGGATAAAACATCGGATTATTAAGATGCCCCTTACTACCCCGTTAACACCACAAATGAGGTTGAGTTACTTTCAAAGGGATACAGAAAAGTTAAAGTAACATCAAAACCCAAATTTAAAGCTGGAGATCATGTACGTATAAGTAAACATCACACGTATTTGAAAAAGGCTACAAGCCAAACTGGTCTACAGAAAAATTTACGATAAAAAAGGTAAGGAAAACACAGCCACCAACATATTCACTTGAAGACTATAAAGGAAATTTTTGAACTTCAGTAAAGCACCCTGATACATATCTTGTCGAGAAAATTCTAGGAAGGAAGGATTATGAAGTTTTCGTATATGGCTTGGGTCTCCATCTCAGCATAACACATGGGTCAATATAAAAGACGTGCTGTAATGTTTTCAGTTTCCATTTAAAATGTTGAGCTTGACGCGTGAATATGACCGTGTAAAAACCTTCATCAATCTTAATATTGATGAAAGGAAGACACTTAAACTTGCACGAAGCGGATTCTTCTACACAATGTTAAACGCACCTGTTACATTCAAAAAATTTTCCAAAACAGGATACTACCTCTTCAATAAATTAAAATATTTTGGATTCGGAATGATTCTCGGCGGAGTCATTTGTGAAGTGGTTTCTGTATACAATTAGTTCCCCATGCAATAAACAAACAAAAATATAAAAAAAAAGCAATTGCATTCTGTCACAATAAAAAATTTCACTTTTACATATAATGTGCTTTTTAACTCACACCTGTACTCTTTAGCATTAATGACCTAAATTCACATGCCAGCTGCAATCATATTCAACTGCTTTCCGGTTTCAATTTTTTCATACACATCCATCCGCGTACAGACGTTTTTATTTTCAAAATAAACAAGTCGTCTCAGTTCAGTACCATTCTCGCTCCAATTCGTATGCAAATCGAAATTTTATTTTCGCTTTCATATGCATTTACGCTACGTTGCCGCCGGCCGGCGTTTATTCTTTTTTTTCTACTTGTGCCAAAAAACCGGTAGCTGCGGGAAACATCAAGTATCTTATCATATGACGCATAGTTGTGACAAAAGTTTAAAAGCGTATCTTTGCATGATTTCCGTAACAGCGTTTTAGCTCCCATTGCGATCATCTCGTTCGCTCTAATAGTGAAAATGTCAGGCTGAAAGCTTCCACTTTCAATGACTGATGGTAAACACACGAAAAGCTTTTCCTCTCATGGTAAATATAAGAGCCAGAGCGAGATATAGCGCAGACTACACATTTCTATCAGTAAATATTGGACTTCTGCAAACACAAGCCATCTCCTTCAACCCTACGGCTTAACAATCCTACCAAAAAGCCTGACAGTATAATGAATTCCGAAAAGGTGGCTCTTTATAAGCACATGCCATCCCGTATCCGTATAGTACTTTGAAGATATAAAAGACCCTCCATTACTACTAATTGTTGTTTTTTTATTGCGAGACGATCGAAAATTGAATTGTAACTAAGTGGTTTCGAAAGCATACACCGTTTTTCCCATAAGACAACGCTTCTATAAGGAACTATTATCGTTGGATAAAACTTGCAGACGACAAAAATTGCCACAACTAATGTAAATAAAAATCAATAATTCTCCAACTGCTATTGGTCACATCTGTCAGGTGTATACTATGTGCTAATGTCTGCTGAAAACGATTCATATTTTCGAAAACAGTTGAATTTCAATGTTTGATCCTCTCGCAATATAAAAAAGTCTAGCGCATCAGAACCGCTAGAAAACTGAATTTCGAAGAAATTGTCTTTGAGTGACCAACAAATTTGGAAAGACGTTATACACTTTTTTGTAGTATCACATCAACCATTCCTTATCCAAAGCAACAAAACCCAACTGTAACATAGATGATGAAAATGTTCAGTGCTGGCAACACTTTTCCAACGAAGCAGCAATAAGTTTACCACACCAAGCTCATACTTAAATTAACTTATCCTTTGAACTTTGTTCTCATCGCAGGATTTCATCGAAAGTTTCAGCGGTTAAACGTTGTTTAAGGCTGCCATCCGAAAAATTTCCAAAACTCGGAAAATTTAGAAATTGATTCCTTATTTTTATTCCAAATCCTTTACATTTGAGTATGTAACTTGAAGCATCTGTTGGTGCAATATTTACGAAAATGTGCGATGCTGGTTACCTTGTGTTAGCAGCAAAGCAAAATACTTGTCTATACCAAATCTGCTTCACGTTAAGTTAAACCCACGCTGTGAATTTCGTTTCGATTGAAGCACTGCGCTGGAAGTTATACGGGTGAATAGAATTTAAGGGTTACCACCCTCAACACTCTTCAAATTTTCAACACGTTAATATTTGTTGTTAATTTTCATTCCAGGATCATTCCCATTTGCAAACCTAATGGCATAATCGCTTGGTAAAGAGATTCCAAAAAATTACGAAAATTGTCATAGCTAGCATCCCTTTCATGATTTTTTTACGAAATTCCTAGGACATCTGGCTTTCATTAAGGTCCATTTACTGCATGAACTTCGTTTTGATTTCATGACTGGACCGGAAGTTATAGGGAAAAAAGCTTTATTTTGCTGAGCAAATTTGCAATATTTAGGATACCAAAATCACCACAGCTGGCGACTCTATTCTAATTTTAAATAAAATAATTTGTTGAAATCTGACAGCTGAATCGGAAGTTATAGGCCAAAAAGCCGTTTTTTTTCTCAGTGATTTTTTAAGATGGTACCACTGCCACAGTGTTGCCTGCATTTTAAAATCACTTCTATCAGACCTGGTCCCAGCTAATATGTCTTGTGAATTTCATAATGATTGGATAAGCCGATCGTCAGCTCTCGTGAACAGAAGTTTCGAGTGCTGAAAATAGAGGTAATTTGGTGATGGTTTGCCTTTTGTGTGCAAACCGGAATTTTGAAAATTTCAATTTGATATGATGGACAAAGGTTAAAATTTATTAATAATTTGAAGTTTTTGTCAACAAGCAAAAATTGTTCAGGAGGGTCGTTGATTTGAAGGATTTTTTTTCAGGAGCCTGCCGTAGCTACAGGGTTACCCGCACTGTTTTGAAAATCCACATGGTCTAATCTTAGTTAATTTTAGCACGCTCTGCAATTTTCACGATGATCTAATGTTTTCGTCAGGAGTTATGACAAATCAAAATTTGGAAAAATATCCTTGCCTACTTTTAGGCACTCAATTATTTATTGCAAAAAGTAACCAGTCCGACAGTGTCAAAATTCGCCAATAGAAGAAAAGAAAAACAAAAACTTCAAAGCACACTCTGTCCGAAAAACATTCCACATTTTGTCATCAATACATATTCGACACATAACATATGCTTGTTGTCCTTTAATCGCGTCATTCGTGATACCATTCTCTTGCTTTCAACTATTCTTCGAGCTATAACACGTTACAAAGTTTTTATTAAATAAATCAGTACGGAAACGATATATATCATTTGTATTCTGAGTCAGGTCTATTAAAAAATAGCGATGTGGTAGCGGAGTAATTTCTTTATATATTCTCACAAGCTTCTTGCTGTTTTCAGGATAAATCTGCTTAGCTAGATGATGAAATTGGCTTTTATCACGCGGATTCTTGAAGCACCAGATATTTACAATTCAGTGAAGACCAATTTTTCCCCGATGAAATACATTTTGTGTTTCTAATATCACCGAAAAATTTCTATGATATGATCCTTTGGTGAAAAGTTCGCAAACTTGTCTTGAAAACGCATTTAGCATCATATCGTCCAATACAATAAGTGTTCCATTATTCAGTAATTTGCATTATTCACAAACTCTTCTGGAATCGTGCTTAAATATTCGATATTTTTAAAACATACTTTTGTTAGAACAGCTTGAGTATCAGCATTACACCAAATAACCTTCTTCACCCGAGGCTGCATCATAGTCATTTCTAAGACACACAGCCAGATGGACTGGCAACCGTCATTGTACAAGGGTTGATCAATAAGTAATGATAATCGGTTATTTCCAGTTCGGATAAAATTAAAAAAAAAAAAATTTGTTTACTGCCGCATATACTCACTAAGTCAGCATAAAATAACATATAAATAGGTCATGATATCAGCGAGGTACATTCATTAGAATGCAAACAGTCGAAGAGAAAACATCAAAATGGAGAAAAACGAAGTTAATGCTGTCATTAAGCACCTCTGTTTGAAAAAATGGTCTACCAGAGACATACACGGCGACATGGTGGAAACATTAGGAGACTCTGCTCCGCCATATTCCACCGTTACACGCTGAGCCAAAGAGTTTAAGCTGGGAAGAACATCCAATAAAGGCAAACGCCGCGAAGGACGTCCAACCACGTCCCTAACTGAAGACAATGTGAAAAAAATCAAAGATGTCATGTTGGCAGATCGAAGAGTGACCATCAGGCAAGTAGCTGAAGTCACAGTGAACCCGAATGGCAGTTTTCAAAGAATCGTTGCCCACGTATTACATATGAAGGATGTCTCGGCGCGTTGGGGTCGAGAATGCTAACCAACTCGCAAAAGAATAAACGAGTAGACATTTCGAAAGTGAATCTCGAAAAGTTCCAGGCAGATCAGGAGATTTTTGCCACGTTTCGTGATCATGGATGAGATTTGAATCTACCATTTTGATCCAGAAACCAAACAGCAATCGATGACGTGGAAGCAACCCTCTTCACAAACGCCTAGGGAATTCAAAATGTCGATCTCGGCGGAGAAGGTTATGCATGAGTTTTCACGCTCAAGAAACTATCATAGTGGAATATTTGGAAAAGGGAGCCAATTTATCAGGCTCTTACTACGCAGACCAAATAAGAAGATTGTGAGAGGCAATGAAGAAAAAAAGACGTGAAAAACTGCGAGCCGGAGTTCTGTTTCATCAAGATAAGGCACCGTTTTTTTGCAGTTTCGATGGCTGCAATTTAAAAAGCAGGATTCGAACTTTTACATCTTTCCTCGGAAAACTTTTTTTTACATTATCCAGTGACTTTTACATCTTTCCTCGGCTCAAGAAACATTTTCGGGGTAAAAAATTTAAGATGATAGCGAAATAATGGCCGCTGTTGAGGCATTTTGCGAGAGTCAAGATAAAGAATTTTTTTCTAAGGATATCCTGGGTTTGGAAAAAGATGGCCTAAATATATTGTAATGTAGCAGTAGTTTACTCGTTGGCCTACACTTCGGTTCGCTTCAGAAATCCTGTTCTTATCTGCTTTGGCGAGTCTGTCGCCGCTTATGCAAATTTAACAGAAAAATCTTCCAACAGCTGAACCAGCAGAGACTTTGCTTTGGCGAACCTGTCGCCGCTTATTGCCAAGTCTTGCCTAGAGCAATTCGTTAAAGAATTTAAAAAAGAGAAAACAATTCTTTTCTTAAACTTGGTCGCCGCTTATTATTTGGCTTACCAATACTGAATTTCCTTTATTGATTCCAATCCTGAGCTTTTATAGCAATAGTATTACAGTTATGTTTTTCGAATATCTGCGCGAATCAAAAATAATTATCTAGTTCTGAGGATTTACCACCGCGTGCAATTAGGCCGCTCTAGTCGCCATCTATGTGATATTTGACATTTCGACCAGTGTCGAAACGTCAAGAGTCCAGTGTACACAACACCCTCTCTCTTTGGGAAAAAAAAATGTTCTTTTGTGTAAAAAGAAAATTTTTGAATTTTAATTTTTTGATTCGCACATTACAATTGCATATAATTTGAGGTTTTTATTAATTTTGTTCTGACTTAATTCTATTTAATTCATTTTTCGTTAATCAAAATTTTATATACATTACAATTTCATATAACTTGATGCTATTCTTAATTTTGTTCTGACTCAATTCTATTTAATTCGTGATTTCATATATATATTTCTTTTCTTGATCTTTTCTGTAGTTTAATTTTAACTTATAGTGTACTTCTTGTTTATTCTATTTTTTTTTTGTTTGTGGAAATATCTATTTGTAAGTTTATAGTTTATTACATTATGATTCTTGTCTGTGGCTTGTATAATTTTAACAAATTATTGTGATATCTTTTACATTTGTTGTTTATTAAGATATTTGAATTTACACCATCTCTGAATTTAATTTGGTATGGTCCGTGGTATGTGTTTTGTAATTTCTTTCTATTCATATTTCGTACTAGTACTAAATCTCCTACTTTCAAGTTTGATGGTTTTGCAAAATTGTCTAACTTAAGTTTTCTTTCGTGTTTTACTCTATCGATTATTTTTCGTGCTAGACTGATACTATTTTTTAACCTGAGTTTTAGTTCATTAGCATAATTATCTATATTGTTTATTGGTTCATCTTTTTCTATTATGTCTTTAGGTAGATGAGGTAATCTGCCATATACTAGTTCGTATGGAGAATATTGTGTGTCTACATGGGGGCTAGTGTTGTATGCAAAAGTATAGTAAGGTACCCATTTATCCCATTCGTAATCATTGGTAAAGTTCAATAAATATTCGTTTAATACTCTGTGATTGCGTTCCACTGTCCCGAGTGTTTCATGGTGATAGGGTGTCGAGAATACTTGTTCTATTTTTAACATACTACAAATGTTTGCCATTAGCTCATTGGTGAATTCAGTTCCATTATCTGACTTCAGTTTTTTGAAAAGGCCGTGTTTTAATATTAATTGTTCAACCATTGTTTTCGCGATAGTTTTAGCGTCTTTTGATTCTATTGGATAGGCAATAACATATTTTGATAATTCGCACTGCATTGTGAGTATATATCTATAATTGTTGCTCAATCTAAGTGGCCCTACTGTGTCTATGACAATTGTTTCGAATGTGTTAGCAGGTGTGTCTGTTATAATTTGGTTTTCTTTTATGTGTTTTGTCTGTTTATTTTTAGCACAAGTTTCACAATTGTTAATAAAGGATTTTATCATTTTGTTCATATTTTTCCATATGTATTTCTGTTTGAGTTTTAATGTCGTTTTTCTCACACCTAAATGTCCTCCTACGGGTGTTGTATGGTAATCATTTATCAATTTAAATTGTATTATTTTATCTGTTATTCTTTTGGGGGGTTTGTATATTATAATTTTTAGGGTTTTTTTGCCTTTTGATTGAGTACACTGTTGTAATTTATTGAATATGTCTTTGAATTCATTTTTCCCTATTATGTTAAATATTTCATCAGTTTCTTTTAAGTATATCATTGTTATATTTCTCCTTGTCACTATTGACGTCAGCTTCTCCAGTAACGAAACTAATTCCGATGGATTATGACTGCATTCAATTTTAACTTGGTTATTTTCAATGTTTATCTTTGTATTTTTCCCCGTTTCAAATTTTAGGTTTATTAAATTTTTTATGTCAGCCATCAATTCGCTGTTCCATATATACGTTTCATTTAACTTTGTGTTTTGGTTTGGTTCATGTGCTTCTATCGTTGGTGTGTTGTATTTCTCTCTGGTCATGTTTCTTGTGACTGCTAATATATTTTTGTTCTTAACGTTATGGTCTTGTTTCGGGATCATTTCTTTTAATGTATCTGAGCTTAACTTGATGCGTGATAGTGCATCCGCATTGACATTCATTTTTCCTTTTCGGTATATTATATCGAAGTCATAATCACATAAATCGACTCTTATGCGTGTCATTTTTGATGATGGGTTTTTGTGTGTGAATAACGATATCAGTGGTCTATGGTCAGTGACCACCGTAAATTTATTTCCAAAAAGATAGGGTTTGATGAAGTTTATTGCCCAATGAATCGCCAATAATTCTTTTTCTATTGTAGATTTGTTTACTTCATGTTTGACGAGAGTTCTACTCGCGTAAGTTATGGGTAAGTCCTGTCCTATGTCACCTTGTGACATATTATTCGTTGTCTCCTATCGTTGAAATTTCTGCTATTAGTTCTGCTGTTATCGTAGTTTCTGTGATTTCGATTTACTTCATTACCCCTTGAGCTGTGATTGTTTCTATTATTATTGTTATTTCTATAGTTATTATTTCTATTAGTATTATTTTGATTCCACTCGTTATTTCTATTATTATAAGTATTTCTGTTATTTCTGTAACTATTCGAATTGTTCATTTCACTTGATCTTGAACTATAATTGTCTCTATAATTTCTATTCTGGTTGGTGCCGTAATTTCTATTATTGTTATAGCCATGAGACGTGTCATTATTATTAAAAGTGTTTCTGCTATTATGGTTATATTGTTGGTTATAATTCGGTCTTCTATTAATATACATTACATTTTCCGGTGTTCTATTAATCGTTTCAAATTCAGTTGCGATCTGTATCGCTTCTATAAATGTCTTAGGTTGCGCAGCAAAAATAGTAGGCTTAAGAGTTGCATTTAATCCATTCTTGAAAATTGTAAGCGCGTATGAATCATTGGACTTTACTATCACTGCCTTTTCTTGTGCAGTTGTATTTTGTCCTAGGCTATTTATTTGGATGTCACTCAATTCACTAATGAGCTCAGACAATTTTTCTCCATATTTTTCTACAGTTCCGCGTTGTTGTAGCTGAGCCAGTTGCGTGTGTATTTGCTGTAATGTTTTCTTACTTTTGTACCTATTTTTTAAGTGTTTTTCTAGCGCTGAATAATTGTTTATTTCTAATGTACTTAGTTGTACCTTAACGCTTGCTCCTAACTTTACATTTTTAACGAAATTCAATAAATTCAATTTTCCTTCTTCATTCAGACTTTCATTTAGTAACCCAACTATGGTTAAAAATGCATCCACCTCTTTTGGGTTTCCATTGAAAGTTGGTATTGATTTTAAAGCTATTTCTATATTGAAAGTTCCCATTTTATTTTCAACTGCTTGCTCTAATTTTTCCTCTAACCACTCTTTCGCTACAATATATTTATCTAAGAATGTTTTTTGCAATTCTGAACTATCTTCTGTATCTAGTACTCTCTTCTTTAAATCTTCGATATCACTTAATTTTTCTATTATGGTATCGCTTTTGTATACCCTTCCCGGAGTTTTTTTTAAATTTATTATAATTTTCGAAATGGCATTTATCTGCTCTTCGATTTAAAAAAAATAATATTCATTCCATGGACCATAGGTTTTTGTTTCAAAAAAACACTTTTTTTGTATTCTAATAAAAATATATTGTTTTTTGTTTAGTTTTCATTTATTATTATTATTTTTTTTTTATTTTTAACTATAGTTTACAAAAATATTTCATTTTATTCAATTCATTCTACTCTAGTTAATTTTAGGTAAATATATTCATGCTTTTACATTTATGTTTGTTTATATTTGTTTTTTTCCAAATCGTTGGTTATGTCTTCTATTTGTTGGAACAACTCGCCTTGCCGTTCCCAGGGTGGTGGATTTTCTTCGTCTGTTGCTACTCTCCTGAGTGCCGCTCGGAGCCTCCTTAAATACACTATCCTTCCTCCGCGTTTTCTGTTCTTTCTTCGAGTGTCCTGATACGGTATTTCCGTCAACTTGGCCTCGTCCTTCCGCGCTTGTACGATCCGTGGGTCCTCCCGTGGTTGGGGTCCTCCATCTTTGGGAAGGTCGGACTTTAAATTTCTTTGGTCCACCGTTGGCACGGTCGCCATGTAATGTAGCAGTAGTTTACTCGTTGGCCTACACTTCGGTTCGCTTCAGAAATCCTGTTCTTATCTGCTTTGGCGAGCCTGTCGCCGCTTATGCAAATTTATCAGAAAAACCAGCAGAGACCAGCAGAGACTTTGCTTTGGCGAACCTGTTGCCGCTTATTGCCAAGTCTTGCCTAGAGCAATTCGTTAAAGAATTTAAAAAAGAGAAAACAATTCTTTTCTTAAACTTGGTCGCCGCTTATTATTTGGCTTACCAATACTGAATTTCCTTTATT
>OZ022264.1:102713149-102743149 GCA_963978885.1 Nemotelus pantherinus | reverse complement strand
AAGCTTCCACTTTCAATGACTGATGGTAAACACACGAAAAGCTTTTCCTCGCATGGTAAATATAAGAGCCAGAGCGAGACTATACATTTCTTTCAGTAAATATTGGACTTCTGCAAACACAAACCATCTCCTTCAACCCTACGGCTTAACAATCCTACCAAAAAGCCTGACAGTATAATGAATTCCGAAAAGGTGGCTCTTCATAAGCACATGCTATCCCGTATCCGTATAGTGCTTTGAAGATATAAAAGACCCTCCATTACTACTAATTGTTGTTTTTTTATTGCGAGACGATCGAAAATTGAATTGTAACTAAGTGGTTTCGAAAGCATACACCGTTTTCCCCATAAGACAACACTTCTATAAGAAACTATTATCGTTGGATAAAACTTGCAGACGACAAAAATTGCCACAAATAATGTAAATAAAAATCAATAATTCTCCAACTGCTATTGGTCACATCTGTCAGGTGTATACTATGTGCTAATGTCTGCTGAAAAACGATTCATATTTTCGAAAACAGTTGAATTTCAATGTTTGATCCTCTCGCAATATAAAAAAGTCTAGCGCATCAGAACCGCTAGAAAACTGAATTTCGAAGAAATTGTCTTTGAGTGACCAACAAATTTGGAAAGACGTTATACACTTTTTGTAGTATCACATCAACCATTCCTTATCCAAAGCAACAAAACCCAACTGTAACATAGATGATGAAAATGTTCAGTGCTGGCAACACTTTTCCAACGAAGCAGCAATAAGTTTACCACACCAAGCTCATACTTAAATTAACTTATCCTTTGAACTTTGTTCTCATCGCAGGATTTCATCGAAAGTTTCAGCGGTTAAACGTTGTTTAAGGCTGCCATCCGAAAAATTTCCAAAACTCGGAAAATTTAGAAATTGATTCCTTATTTTTATTCCAAATGCTTTACATTTGAGTGTGTAACTTGAAGCATCTGTTGGTGCAATATTTACGAAAATGTGCGATGCTGGTTACCCTGTGTTAGCAGCAAAGCAAAATACTCGTCTATACCAAATCTGCTTCACGTTAAGTTAAACCCACGCTGTGAATTTCGTTTCGATTGAAGCACTGCGCTGGAAGTTATACGGGTGAATAGAATTTAAGGGTTACCACCCTCAACACTCTTCAAATTTTCAACACGTTAATATTTGTTGTTAATTTTCATTCCAGGATCATTCTCATTTGCAAACCTAATGGCATAATCGCTTGGTAAAGAGATTCCAAAAAATTACGAAAATTGTCATAGCTAGTATCCCTTTCATGATTTTTTTACGAAATTCCTAGGACATCTGGCTTTCATTAAGGTCCATTTACTGCATGAACTTCGTTTTGATTTCATGACTGGACCGGAAGTTATAGGGAAAAAAGCTTTATTTTGCTGAGCAAATTTGCAATACTTAAGATACCAAAATCACCACAGCTGGCGACTCTATTCTAATTTTAAATAAAATAATTTGTTGAAATCTGACAGCTGAATCGGAAGTTATAGGCCAAAAAGCCGTTTTTTTTCTCAGTGATTTTTTAAGATGGTACCACTGCCACAGTGTTGCCTGCATTTTAAAATCACGTCTATCAGACCTGGTCCCAGCTAATATGTCTTGTGAATTTCATAATGATTGGATAAGCCGATCGTCAGCTCTCGTGAACAGAAGTTTCGAGTGCTGAAAATAGAGGTAATTTGGTGATGGTTTGCCCTTTTTGTGCAAACCGGAATTTTGAAAATTTCAATTTGATATGATGGACAAAGGTTAAAATTTATCAATAATTTGAAGTTTTTGTCAACAAGCAAAAATTGTTCAGGAGGGTCGTTGATTTGAAGGATTTTTTTTCAGGAGCCTGCCGTAGCTACAGGGTTACCCGCACTGTTTTGAAAATCCACATGATCTAATCTTAGTTAATTTTAGCACGCTCTGCAATTTTCACGATGATCTAATGTTTTCGTCAGGAGTTATGACAAATCAAAATTTGGAAAATATCCTTGCCTACTTTTAGGCACTCAATTATTTATTGCAAAAAGTAACCAGTCCGACAGTGTCAAAATTCGCCAGTAGAAGAAAAGAAAAACAAAAACTTCAAAGCACACTCTGTCCGAAAAACATTCCACATTTTGTCATCAATACATATTCGACACATAACATGTGCTTGTTGTCCTTTAATCGCGTCATTCGTGATACCATTCTCTTGCTTTCAACTATTCTTCGAGCAATAACACGTTACAAAGTTTTTATTAAATAAATCAGTACGGAAACGTTATATATCATTTGTATTCTGAGTCAGGTCTATTAAAAAATAGCGATGTGATAGCGGAGTAATTTCTTTATATATTCTCACAAGCTTCTTGCTGTTTTCAGGATAAATCTGCTTAGCTAGATGATGAAATTGGCTTTTATCACGCGGATTCTTGAAGCACCAGATATTTACAATTCAGTGAAGACCAATTTTCCCCGATGAAATACATTTTGTGTTTCTAATATCACCGAAAAATTTCTATGATATGATCCTTTGGTGAAAAGTTCGCAAACTTGTCTTGAAAACGCATTTAGCATCATATCGTCCAATACAATATGTGCTCCATTATTCAGTAATTTGCATTATTCACAAACTCTTCTGGAATCGTGCTTAAATATTCGATATTTTTAAAACATACTTTTGTTAGAACAGCTTGAGTATCAGCATTACACCAAATAACCTTCTTCACCCGAGGCTGCATCATAGTCATTTCTAAGACACACAGCCAGATGGACTGGCAACCGTCATTGTACAAGGGTTGATCAATAAGTAATGATAATCGGTTATTTCCAGTTCGGATAAAATTTAAAAAAATTTTTTTTACTGCCGCATATACTCACTAAGTCAGCATAAAATAACATATAAATAGGTCATGATATCAGCGAGGTACATTCATTAGAATGCAAACAGTCGAAGAGAAAACATCAAAATGGAGAAAAACGAAATTAATGCTGTCATTAAGCACCTCTGTTTGAAAAAATTGTCTAACAGAGACATACACGGCGACATGGTGGAAACATTAGGAGATTCTGCTCCTCCATATTCCACCGTTACACGCTGAACCAAAGAGTGTAAGCTGGGAAGAACATCCAATAAAGGCAAACGCCGCGAAGGACGTTCAACCACGTCCCTCACTGAAGACAATGTGAAAAAAATCAAAGATGTCATGTTGGCAAATCGAAGAGTGACCATCAAGCAAGTAGCTGAAGTCACAGTGATCCTGAATAGCAGTGTTCAAAGAATCGTTGCCCACGTATTACATATGAAGGAGGTCTCGGCGCGTTGGGGTCGAGAATGCTAACCAACTCGCAAAAGAAAAAACGAGTAGACATTTCGAAAGTGAATCTCGAAAAGTTCCAGGCAGATCAGGAGATTTTTGCCACGTTTCGTGATCATGGATGAGATTTGAATCTACCATTTTGATCCAGAAACCAAACAGCAATCGATGACGTGGAAGCCACCCTCTTCACCAACGCCTAGGGAATTCAAAATGTCGATCTCGGCGAAGAAGGTTATGCATGAGTTTTCACGCTGAAGAAACTATCATAGTGGAATATTTGGAAAAGGGAGCCAATTTATCAGGCTCTTACTACGCAGACCAAATAAGACAGACAGACTAAATAATGCAGACAAACTGCGAGCCGAAGTTCTGTTTCATCAAGATAAGGCACCGTTTTTTTGCAGTTTCGATGGCTCCAATTTAAAAAGCAGGATTCTAACTTTTACATCTTTCCCCGGAAAACTTTTTTCACATTATCCAGTGACTTTTACATCTTTCCTCGGCTCAAGAAACATTTTCGGGGTAAAAAATTTAAGATGATAGCGAAGTGATGGCCGCTGTTGAGGCATTTTGCGAGAGTCAAGATAAAGAATTTTTTTCTAAGGATATCCTGGGTTTGGAAGAAGATGGACTAAATATATTAACTTGTTAGGAGACTATGTTGCAAAATAAATATGTCTTTTAAGTTTAATCACCTTAATTTATATTCATTATTTTTACTTATTGATTAACCCTCGTAAATTGTTGAATTAACTGCACAATTTGTTTCATTAAATTTTAACATAAAAACAAGTAAGCGACCTATATTTATATATTTCATCGTTATGAGTAAAAGACAAATTGTTAACGAGTTACACCGACTCGCTCGTAAAAAATTTAAACGACGTCGTGTCACTATCAGAGGTATTGATGATTTAAGGCAGGCGGATTTGTTTGATATGAGTGCATACTCATCAGAGAATCGAGGCTACGAATTTCTTCTCACAATATTTGACACACTAATATAGTGACCAAGGCAATGGAAAAAATTTCCGTACGAAGACGTATTCCCAGAAATCTGCAAACGGATGATGGAAGAAAGTTTTTAAATAAAAAAACTCAACATAAGAAAAAGTATGAAATTACCACTATTAAACATCTAGTGCATTGAAAGCAACGATTGTTGAGCGCTTCAATCGACCTCTAAAAGGTATAATGTGAAAGGAATTTAATATGAATGGAAATTATCATTGGGTTAGCTTACTCCAAAAATTAATTGGTCGGTACAACAGGATAAAACATCGGATTATTAAGATGCGCCTTATTACCCCGTTAACACCACAAATGAGGTTGAGTTACTTTCAAAGGGATACAGAAAAGTTAAAGTAACATCAAAACCCAAATTTAAAGCTGGAGATCATGTACGTATAAGTAAACATCACACGTATTTGAAAAAGGCTACAAGCCAAACTGGTCTACAGAAAAATTTGCGATAAAAAAGGTAAGGAAAACACAGCCACCAACATATTCACTTGAAGACTATAAAGGAAATTTTTGAACTTCAGTAAAGCACCCTGATACATATCTTGTCGAGAATATTATAGGAAGGAAGGATTATGAAGTTTTCGTAAATGGCTTGGGTTTCCATCTCAGCATAACACATGGGTAATATAAAAGACGTGCTGTAATGTTTTCAGTTTCCATTTAAAATGTTGAGCTTGACGCGTGAACATGACCGTGCAAAAACCTTCATGAATCTTAATATTGATGAAAGGAAGACACTTAAACTTGCACGAAGCGGATTCTTCTACACAATGTTAAACGCACCTGTTACATTCAAAAAATTTTCCAAAACAGGATACTACCTCTTCAATAAATTAAAATATTTTGGATTCGGAATGATTCTCGGCGACGTCATTTGTGAAGTGGTTTCTGTATACAATTAGTTCCCCATGCAATAAACAAACAAAAATATACAAAAAAAGCAATTGCATTCTGTCACAATAAAAAATTTCACTTTTACATATAATGTGCTTTTTAACTCACACCTGTACTCTTTAGCATTAATGACCTAAATTCACATGCCAGCTGCAATCATATTCAACTGCTTTCAAACCGGTAGCTGCGGGAAACATCAAGTATCTTATCATATGACGCATAGTTGTGACAAAAGTTTAAAAGCGTATCTTTGCATGATTTCCGTAACAGCGTTTTAGCTCCTCGCACCCATTGCGATCATCTCGTTCGTTCTAATAGTGAAAATGTCAGGCTGAAAGCTTCCACTTTCAATGACTGATGGTAAACACACGAAAAGCTTTTCCTCTCATGGTAAATATAAGAGCCAGAGCGAGATATAGCACAGACTATACATTTCTATCAGTAAATATTGGACTTCTGCAAACACAAGCCATCTCCTTCAACCCTACGGCTTAACAATCCTACCAAAAAGCCTGACAGTATAATGAATTCCAAAAAGGTGGCTCTTTATAAGCACATGCTATCCCGTATCCGTATAGTGCTTTGAAGATATAAAAGACCCTCCATTACTACTAATTGTTATTTTTTTATTGCGAGACGATCGAAAATTGAATTGTAACTAAGTGGTTTCGAAAGCATACACCGTTTTTCCCATAAGACAACGCTTCTATAAGGAAATATTATCGTTGGATAAAACTTGCAGACGACAAAAATTGCCACAACTAATGTAAATAAAAATCAATAATTCTCCAACTGCTATTGGTCACATCTGTCAGGTGTATACTATGTGCTAATGTCTGCTGAAAACGATTCATATTTTTGAAAACAGTTGAATTTCAATGTTTGATCCTCTCGCAATATAAAAAAGTCTAGCGCATCAGAACCGCTAGAAAACTGAATTTCGAAGAAATTGTCTTTGAGTGACCAACAAATTTGGAAAGACGTTATACACTTTTTTGTAGTATCACATCAACCATTCCTTATCCAAAGCAACAAAACCCAACTGTAACATAGATGATGAAAATGTTCAGTGCTGGCAGCACTTTTCCAACGAAGCAGCAATAAGTTTACCACACCAAGCTCATACTTAAATTAACTTATCCTTTGAACTTTGTTCTCATCGCAGGATTTCATCGAAAGTTTCAGCGGTTAAACGTTGTTTAAGGCTGCCATCCGAAAAATTTCCAAAACTCGGAAAATTTAGAAATTGATTCCTTATTTTTATTCCAAATGCTTTACATTTGAGTGTGTAACTTGAAGCATCTGTTGGTGCAATATTTACGAAAATGTGCGATGCTGGTTACCCTGTGTTAGCAGCAAAGCAAAATACTCGTCTATACCAAATCTGCTTCACGTTAGTTAAACCCACGCTGTGAATTTCGTTTCGATTGAAGCACTGCGCTGGAAGTTATACGGGTGAATAGAATTTAAGGGTTACCACCCTCAACACTCTTCAAATTTTCAACACGTTAATATTTGTTGTTAATTTTCATTCCAGGATCATTCCCATTTGCAAACCTAATGGCATAATCGCTTGGTAAAGAGATTCCAAAAAATTACGAAAATTGTTATAGCTAGCAGCCCTTTCATGATTTTTTTACGAAATTCCTAGGACATCTGGCTTTCATTAAGGTCCATTTACTGCATGAACTTCGTTTTGATTTCATGACTGGACCGTAAGTTATAGGGAAAAAAGCTTTATTTTTTTATACTTAGGATACCAAAATCACCACAGCTGGCGACTCTATTCTAATTTTAAATAAAATAATTTGTTGAAATCTGACAGCTGAATCGGAAGTTATAGGCCGAAAATCAGTTTTTTTTCTCAGTGATTTTTTAAGATGGTACCACTGCCACAGTGTTGCCTGCATTTTAAAATCACTTCTATCATACCTGGCCCCAGCTAATATGTCTTGTGAATTTCATAATGATTGGATAAGCCGATCGTCAGCTCTCGTGAACAGAAGTTTCGAGTGCTGAAAATAGAGGTAATTTGGTTGAAAATTTCAATTTGATATGATGGACAAAGGTTAAATTTATCAATAATTTGAAGTTTTTGTCAACAAGCAAAAATTGTTCAGGAGGGTCGTTGATTTGAAGGATTTTTTTTCAGGAGCCTGCCGTAGCTACAGGGTTACCCGCACTGTTTTGAAAATCCACATGTGCTAATCTTAGTTAATTTTAGCACGCTCTGCAATTTTCACGATGATCTAATGTTTTCGTCAGGAGTTATGACAAATCAAAATTTGGAAAAATATCCTTGCCTACTTTTAGGCACTCAATTATTTATTGCAAAAAGTAACCAGTCCGACAGTGTCAAAATTCGCCAATAGAAGAAAAGAAAAACAAAAACTTCAAAGCACACTCTGTCCGAAAAACATTCCACATTTTGTCATCAATACATATTCGACACATAACATATGCTTGTTGTCCTTTAATCGCTTCATTCGTGATACCATTCTCTTGCTTTCAACTATTCTTCGAGCAATAACACGTTACAAAGTTTTTATTAAATAAATCAGTACGGAAACGTTATATATCATTTGTATTCTGAGTCAGGTCTATTAAAAAATAGCGATGTGGTAGCGGAGTAATTTCTTTATATATTCTCACAAGCTTCTTGCTGTTTTCAGGATAAATCTGCTTAGCTAGATGATGAAATTGGCTTTTATCACGCGGATTCTTGAAGCACCAGATATTTACAATTCAGTGAAGACCAATTTTTCCCCGATGAAATACATTTTGTGTTTCTAATATCACCGAAAATTTTCTATGATATGATCCTTTGGTGAAAAGTTCGCAAACTTGTCTTAAAAACGCATTTAGCATCATATCGTCCAATACAATAAGTGTTCCATTATTCAGTAATTTGCATTATTCACAAATTCTTCTGGAATCGTGCTTAAATATTCGATATTTTTAAAACATACTTTTGTTAGAACAGCTTGAGTATCAGCATTACACCAAATAACCTTCTTCACCCGAGGCTGCATCATAGTCATTTCTAAGACACACAGCCAGATGGACTGGCAACCGTCATTGTACAAGGGATGATCAATAAGTAATGATAATCGGTTATTTCCAGTTCGGATAAAATTTAAAAAAAAATTTTTTACTGCCGCATATACTCACTAAGTCAGCATAAAATAACATACAAATAGGTCATGATATCAGCGAGGTACATTCATTAGAATGCAAACAGTCGAAGAGAAAACATCAAAATGGAGAAAAACGAAATTAATGCTGTCATTAAGCACCTCTGTTTGAAAAAATTGTCTACCAGAGACATACACGGCGACATGGTGGAAACATTAGGAGATTCTGCTCCTCCATATTCCACCGTTACACGCTGAACCAAAGAGTTTAAGCTGGGAAGAACATCCAATAAAGGCAAACGCCGCGAAGGACGTTCAACCACGTCCCTCACTGAAGACAATGTGAAACAAATCAAAGATGTCATGTTGGCAAATCGAAGAGTGACCATCAGGCAAGTAGCTGAAGTCACAGTGATCCTGAATAGCAGTGTTCAAAGAATCGTTGCCCACGTATTACATATGAAGGAGGTCTCGGCGCGTTGGGGTCGAGAATGCTAACCGACTCGCAAAAGAAGAAACGAGTAGACATTTCGAAAGTGAATCTCGAAAAGTTCCAGGCAGATCAGGAGATTTTTGCCACGTTTCGTGATCATGGATTAGATTTGAATCTACCATTTTGATCCAGAAACCAAACAGCAATCGATGACGTGGGAGCAACCCTCTTCACAAACGCCTAGGGAATTCAAAGTGTCGATTTCGGCGGGGAAGGTTATGCATGAGTTTTCACGCTGAAGAAACTATCATAGTGGAATATTTGGAAAAGGGAGCCACTTTATCAGGCTCTTACTACGCAGACCAAATAAGACAGGCAGACCAAATAATGCAGACAAACTGCGAGCCGGAGTTCTGTTTCATCAAGATAAAGCACCGGCTCACAAGATTGCAGTTTCGATGGCTGCAATTTAAAAAGCAGGATTCTAACTTTTACATCTTGTCACCGTTATCGCTAACGCGCACTAAAAACCCTGCTTTCCTAACTAGGGCGCAAGGGCGGCAGTCTTCGGGCGGCTTCTGCTCGCGAAGAAAAAGGTCGCGGGTGGGCGCCACTCGCTTCTATTTCGAAGAACTGCCTCGCTACCGTCGCCCTGAAGCGAGAAGAGAGTAACGGGTCCCGTTAAGCAACACCACGTAATGTATGGAAAGAAGGATCAACCGATCAATATCTATAAATTTTCTCGCGTAAACGCAAACACCGAGTTTATCTTTTACAAACACTGCACATTTAATTCACTTTCGGTCGGTTAACAAAATACAATTCGACCAACACTTAAATTCTATTGGCGCCAAATTCAACTATAGATTTGTATAATTACGACCTATACGCGTATTACTCAACTAATTCTGAACGAGCAACTTAATCTACTCCTAATTCGCAAATATCTATATGAATATACTAACAATAATTAAAGTATATTAACCTGATCAATCCCTCGTTGGGGCCCTGCTGTAGTCGAAGCTCGTTGCATGCGTATCCTTGTTACTATATCCCGACACCGACACACTCTGCTACGTCGTCTTCGTTAATTTCCTTCGCTTTCCTCGCTAGCCACACTCCTGTCTTCCAATCCGCCACTATACCAGCTACTCGTGTCTGTCTTCAATTTTCCATCGTCTTCAACTCTGCTACCAAACTTGATATCAATCCTCCGACGATCATGTAATAAAAAGATTATGTTAACTCCTGGCCAGATTCGATCGATCCACGTCTAAACGCTTACCGGGTCCAATTCAAAAGAGAGCGATTTTTCGCTTCCCGGTGCCCAGGAAGACTTTTGGCGGCAGCGGGATTTTCAAATTCCGTTGATTGAACTCAACAGAGTTCATTCTCCTCAAACCGGGTGGTGAATTTCCATTTCACCACGCGATCCAATTCGGGACGGTCCGATTTTGGAACATCTTAACTGACGTTTTCCCTTCATGACATTTCGACATATCAACATTTGTATACGTCAATTGTGTTGTCGGCAAATCAACCTGCGAGCACCACAGCCTTTCGATACATTTTCAGGTGAGTAAGAGTTTCGTATTTATTTTCTCGGCTCCGACAACAACAGCTCCGCAAACCTCCCAGTTTCCTTCCATCTGATCGCTATCAGATGAGAACCCCGTCGCGTTAATGATGTGATAATTCGTGCTGACCTTCCATATTCAAATTCGTGCGTACCGCAAGTATCGTATGTGCAAGTGCCCCGACCCGTAAGTTGATATTCTTCTGATCCCAGTTTCCCTACGCGTATGGCGACTATCCTTCGCGCCTCGGGTCGATTATGTTAATCTTTCGCATTAACTCCATTCGCCATACGATCAGTGGTTTTGCGTTAGGAAATCGGCAATTCGGCAACCGCTCGGTATCCCTCGTATGTAGGTCAATTGTTGGCCTAGGTCTGGTGTCGTCGACATTGACGGCTAGGCCCATACGTTGCTCTGCCGGGTGTATGGATTTGTGGCATAATGATCTGATTCGGGATATCTCGTCGATATTCTGGCGTTTTAATTAGCCACGCGATTTGGTAATTGCCGTTGATGGATATGGTGCTGTATATGCGTTCAATTTAGTCGTGTTGTTCTACTGTTCAATGTGTCGATGTCCATCTGCGTTGTGCGTCAGTTAAACGTTTGTTTTAATTATGTGTCGTTCGTCGTATGCTCCGTCGGCATGATTTGTGTTACTCAACTAACTGAATCATAATTAAGTTACAATCGGGAACTGTGAACTAACTTAATCTAACTTAAATTAAATTCGTGCCTGCAATATCTAATTAATTAACCTAATCCTATTTAACATTAAAATCGTAAATTGCGAATGTTATCCAATCTCCATCGTTCTCTTTTAGAGGACGATGGAGATTTTTTTTTTTTTTATTATTATTTTTATTATTATTATGAAAAATAGCAAACGCCGTGACAATCTTTCCCCGGAAAACTTTTTTTTACATTATCCAGTGACTTTTACATCTTTCCTCGGCTCAAGAAACATTTTCGGGGTAAAAAATTTAAGATGATAGCGAAGTGATGGCCGCTGTTGGGGCATTTTGCGAGAGTCAAGATAAAGAATTTTTTTCTAAGGATATCCTGGGTTTGGAAGAAGATGGACTAAAGATATTAACTTGTTAGGAGACTATGTTGCAAAATAAATATGTCTTTTAAGTTTAATCACCTTAATTTATATTCATTATTTTTACTTATTGATTAACCCTCGTAAATTGTTGAATTAACTGCACAATTTGTTTCATTAAATTTTAACATAAAAACAAGTAAGCGACCTATATTTATATATTTCATCGTTATGAGTAAAAGACAAATTGATAACGAGTTACACCGACTCGCTCGTAAAAAATTTAAACGACGTCTTGTCACTATCAGAGGTATTGATGATTTAAGGCAGGCGGATTTGTTTGATATGAGTGCATACTCATCAGAGAATCGAGGCTAAGAATTTCTTCTCACAATATTTGACACACTAATATAGTGACCAAGGCAATGGAAAAAATTTCCGTACGAAGACGTATTCCCAGAAATCTGCAAACGGATGATGGAAGAAAGTTTTTAAATAAAAAAACTCAACATGTGAAAAAGTATGAAATTACCACTATTAAACATCTAGTGCATTGAAAGCAACGATTGTTGAGCGCTTCAATCGACCTCTAAAAGGTATAATGTGAAAGGAATTTAATATGAATGGAAATTATTATTGGGTTAGCTTACTCCAAAAATTAATTGGTCGGTACAACAGGATAATACATCGGATTATTAAGATGCGCCTTATTACCCCGTTAACACCACAAATGAGGTTGAGTTACTTTCAAAGGGATACAGAAAAGTTAAAGTAACATCAAAACCCAAATTTAAAGCTGGAGATCATGTACGTATAAGTAAACATCACACGTATTTGAAAAAGGCTACAAGCCAAACTGGTCTACAGAAAAATTTGCGATAAAAAAGGTAAGGAAAACACAGCCACCAACATATTCACTTGAAGACTATAAAGGAAATTTTTGAACTTCAGTAAAGCACCCTGATACATATCTTGTCGAGAAAATTATAGGAAGGAAGGATTATGAAGTTTTCGTAAATGGCTTGGGTTTCCATCTCAGCATAACACATGGGTCAATATAAAAGACGTGCTGTAATGTTTTCAGTTTCCATTTAAAATGTTGAGCTTGACGCGTGAATATGACCGTGTAAAAACCTTCATCAATCTTAATATTGATGAAAGGAAGACACTTAAACTTGCACGAAGCGGATTCTTCTACACAATGTTAAACGCACCTGTTACATTCAAAAAATTTTCCAAAACAGGATACTACCTCTTCAATAAATTAAAATATTTTGGATTCGGAATGATTCTCGGCGACGTCATTTGTGAAGTGGTTTCTGTATACAATTAGTTCCCCATGCAATAAACAAACAAAAATATAAAAAAAAAAGCAATTGCATTCTGTCACAATAAAAAATTTCACTTTTACATATAATGTGCTTTTTAACTCACACCTGTACTCTTTAGCATTAATGACCTAAATTCACATGCCAGCTGCAATCATATTCAACTGCTTTTCGGTTTCAATTTTTTCATACACATCCATCCGCGTACAGACGTTTTTATTTTCAAAATAAACAAGTCGTCTCAGTTCAGTACCATTCTCGCTCCAATTCGTATGCAAATCGAAATTTTATTTTCGCTTTCATATGCATTTACGCTACGTTGCCGCCGGCCGGCGTTTATTCTTTTTTTTCTACTTGTGCCAAAAAACCGGTAGCTGCGGGAAACATCAAGTATCTTATCATATGACGCATAGTTGTGACAAAAGTTTAAAAGCGTATCTTTGCATGATTTCCGTAACAGCGTTTTAGCTCCCATTGCGATCATCTCGTTCGCTCTAATAGTGAAAATGTCAGGCTGAAAGCTTCCACTTTCAATGACTGATGGTAAACACACGAAAAGCTTTTCCTCTCATGGTAAATATAAGAGCCAGAGCGAGATATAGCACAGACTATACATTTCTATCAGTAAATATTGGACTTCTGCAAACACAAGCCATCTCCTTCAACCCTACGGCTTAACAATCCTACCAAAAAGCCTGACAGTATAATGAATTCCGAAAAGGTGGCTCTTTATAAGCACATGCCATCCCGTATCCGTATAGTGCTTTGAAGATATAAAAGACCCTCCATTACTACTAATTGTTGTTTTTTTATTGCGAGACGATCGAAAATTGAATTGTAACTAAGTGGTTTCGAAAGCATACACCGTTTTTCCCATAAGACAACGCTTCTATAAGGAACTATTATCGTTGGATAAAACTTGCAGACGACAAAAATTGCCACAACTAATGTAAATAAAAATCAATAATTCTCCAACTGCTATTGGTCACATATGTCAGGTGTATACTATGTGTTAATGTCTGCTGAAAACGATTCATATTTTCGAAAACAGTTGAATTTCAATGTTTGATCCTCTCGCAATATAAAAAAGTCTAGCGCATCAGAACCGCTAGAAAACTGAATTTCGAAGAAATTGTCTTTGAGTGACCAACAAATTTGGAAAGACGTTAACACTTTTTTGTAGTATCTGTAGCGATTATGTGATTGAGAGTTGCCTTAGCACAACTTAGAACCAGACCGAAGTCCAGAACCAAGAGTGATAAGGTCTGAAGGTGGAATGGCTAATGCCATTCAAGAGGCAAAACAAAAAAAAAGAATTGCCCCGAGAGCAGGGTGCCCTAGAAGTGGCCGTGAAGGCCCCTCGTCCGCATTAGCGGAGCACCCTTTAACCAACCCCGACGGATGCTGGGGTGCCGCTTTGCTAGCTCGCTGCGGCTGGGGTGGGTTCTTTAAACAATGGGGATGGTTTGCTCTCAAGAAACGGGATGCTACGTAATATTCATCCGTCATGAATTCGTAGCCGCAAACTGGTATACAAAAATACCCAAGGACAAAAGGGGGCATAGTTCCGTAAAGGAAACCACCCATGGCTCTGCAACATGGGCTGACTAAGCAGACCCAGTGCTCGTGACAAAACACGGAGCCAGAACATTGAAAATCTAAAAACGGAAAGGGAAAAAGGCTACCTCTCTTTTCTAAGGAACCCGGGCGAGGCAGACAGCCCCGGGCCCCCGGTGGTAGTGGAGCTCTGACCCCGATGGTCTGGGGTCCTCCATCCTCTGATACTGGCCATAAAAATTCCAAAAATTCAAAAAGCTAAATCGAGACAATACCAGAAACTACTCTATATATATGGCCAGCATCCCTCCCTTAAAAGAAAAGCTAAAAAAATGCTGAAATTCACTGAAACACTACATTATTGGCCAGCCAGGCCATGCGCGGACCCTGAAAAGAAGAAGAACTTCTCGGGCTGTCGCCCAATAAGAAGGCCAGCGATTTCAAAGTTAACAAAACATTTCTATTTTATTCGTAAAGAAAAAAAAAAAATCAAAGTTACAATTCTGTGTTCCTGATTCTCCTATTTTCGACACACTAGGTCCTAATAGAGTTTTCTAGTTTAATTCAACTAATAGTTAAGTACATTATAAAAATTATATTTTTAGTGTATCTTCTTTATTGTATGCATAACCGTTTTCTTTTGTATTAGAATTAATAGCTTATAGACGGTTGCTTGTTATCTTTCCTCTTTTATAAGTCACAAATACATATGGAATTTTCATTAATACGCCAACAAAAGATATCCAGAACTTTTCAATGTAGTATATAAGGAACAACGCCTGACCAAAAATGTGAATTAAGTTACTCGAGTTTTATAAACCAAGAAAACTTGTTCGAAAAGAAATAAACCCCTAAAGAATGCATTCTTCGGTGGCGTTATGAAAGAAATTTTCTCCTTTTTTTTCTATTTTTCTTTTCAAAACGACGAGTACTTATAGTAATAAGTTTGTCTGAACGAAGTGTACTCCGTACAATACTAGGTTTGGCTGACGTCGTCTACTAAACACAGCATTACATTGAACCAATGCGTGCTTGGTTCATTCGAAATTAATGACTTAATTCACTTGTCGAATACCGATTTCAATTATTCCTCAATTATGTTGTATACAATCAGAACCGTAATGTAAGGACACACGCCTTAATCAAACGAGATGCAAAATGAATACACAAAAAAAATCCTGATTCAACGAAATCGCGATAATATGTTCTGATTATGGGTGTAGTAATATTGTCAAATTTTTCTCTAGCATAGTTTTCTATTTCTCTAGCATAGTTTTCTAAAGGAGAGATGAAAGTTTATAAAAAAAATCGAAAAAAAAAACCGACTAGCACATCATCCCTCCGCGATACTCTTCTATCACATCTCTAGGTAAAGTTAATAATACTTATTGCCTAAACGAATCCAATAAACAGATAAAAACAGATTGAAACTAATCATATATAAAAAAAATTACTATCATAATAGTAAATAGTATCGAAATAACATAATCATAATGAATATCCAATATTGTATCGTATTCAGGAATAGTGTCTACTTTGTATTAAATATAAGTTATCTTCGTTCAATGTTCATATTTATTTTACTCTTCTTCACATTCATATTCGTTATTAACGATGACGACGAATCTTTTTGGTAGTTGAAACATCGGGATATTTCTTCTATCGTTTTATTGAATCAGCTGCAACAGGGTGTTGACTGATGATGCGAAGGACCGCACAGATATGGTGTTTGTGTGGTAAATCCAAACCATCACCCGTATCGACATCCAACTCATCACCTTCGGCCAGTCGCTCCAGCTTACGTCGATGACTGCATTACGTAAATGCTATCAGGCATAGAATAAGGACAAGTATGAGGGCTAGTATTGCACCGCGTGCTATGCTTGTTGTTTTCAGCATGATACGCGGTCAAGTGGGAAGATAGGATCCATCCCGATCGTTGTGTGTACAGCTAGGTCCCAGATAAGTGTCTGCGCCTTCGCAATGATATAGAATTTCATCACACTTTTTACAGTAAAACAAATGGCCTCATTTAAACCATACCAGGCTGCATGAGCTGGTGCACATTTATAGGTGTGGAATGTAAATGTTGGTCGTGGTGATGGTGTTGGAGCGGGTCTTGGTCCTCGGTTCCGGACTTTGTTCTTCAACCAAAACCGCTTTTCAATTAAGATTGCCGATTTCACAATCCAAGCACCCCATTTCGGTAAAATAGGCACGTTTTCTTCATGAAGAGCAGAACACCGTTCCTATACTTATATATTTTATTACTGTTGAACTAATCACATACCTTCAGCTAGCGCCAACAATATATACATATGGAGTTTGCCGACCTCAATGTGCAGTGCACAAATACTTCATCAAGAACCAGGCCGTCGATGCAAGTCATAAAGCACTTAAGCCAACCCTGTCTGTCCTTCCCGCACGTAAACGTAACCAAGTGATTGAATAAAAATTCATTGTAGCTACAATTCGTGCATGTCAGGATATTAGTAACCGTTCAAACAAATCTTTCCAACTAGTAACTGTCTTCGGCGTCACTTTTCACGGCACTTCCTTAATTAGACAATCCGATCTTCAGCAGTTAGACAAAAAAGGGGGGTAATCACAATATTTTTTATCACCAACGGACGCACAATGGGACGTCTCAATGCGACACTCAAGTTGTTCTCGATCCCGAAACAGACTAATTGATGAATCTCAGACTGGTTTAAGGAATTAAGACAAGTTTCTTTTAAGATTTCGCATGCGGTTTTAAAGAAATCCGAGCTCGCGATCTCATTTCTAAGCGTAGTTAATCTCTTTTTAAAAAAATGTAATCTGGATCAATAGCACATTCTTCCTCGGCACTTTCACTAATTGCCAACGAAAGCCACTCAAATTTCTTTTCACTTGCATATCAGGCGTCATGGGCCACCATTCTCGAATAGTTGATCGGTTTTTCTACGGTTTCTCGCTACTCATCAAAATCGAATTTTTAAAGCAACACTATTAATTACGTTTGCTTCCCCACGTTTAAACTTTGTAAATTTAACTTCAACAAAATACCGGAGACGCATCTCCCGGTCCGGCCTAAGCCACGAAAGTCTGGCCTCCGCCACGATGTAATCAAGACTTTCCCGATTTTGAGCTCTTCAGCTCGCAATGCGCAATTGCACAGCCAAAAGAAATCCCGTTAGGAATTTCGTTGCTGTGCGAAAACAACAATAAGGTCACCGGGGGACTTGCGGGACTTTATTTTTGTACAATTGAAATGCGTTTTCAATTGGAAAATGTTATAGCGTCTCCGATCACATACAATGTGGGTCGGATGTATGTGTCCAGTAATTTTTTAATGAAAAGAAATAAAAAAAATTACTGGATGCTACATATCACATCAACCATTCCTTATCCAAAGCAACAAAACTCAACTGGAACATAGATTATGAAAATGTTCAGTGCTGGCAACACTTTTCCAACGAAGCAGCAATAAGTTTACCACACCAAGCTCATACTTAAATTAACTTATCCTTTGAACTTTGTTCTCATCGCAGGATTTCATCGAAAGTTTCAGCGGTTAAACGTTGTTTAAGGCTGCCATCCGAAAAATTTCCAAAACTCGGAAAATTTAGAAATTGATTCCTTATTTTTATTCCAAATGCTTTACATTTGAGTGTGTAACTTGAAGCATCTGTTGTTGCAATATTTACGAAAATGTGCGATGCTGGTTACCCTGTGTTAGCAGCAAAGCAAAATACTCGTCTATACCAAATCTGCTTCACGTTAAGTTAAACCCACACTGTGAATTTCGTTTCGATTGAAGCACTGCGCTGGAAGTTATACGGGTGAATAGAATTTAAGGGTTACCACCCTCAACACTCTTCAAATTTTCAACACGTTAATATTTGTTGTTAATTTTTATTCCAGGATCATTCCCATTTGCAAACCTAATGGCATAATCGCTTGGTTCCAAAAAATTACGAAAATTGTCATAGCTAGCATCCCTTTCATGATTTTTTTACGAAATTCCTAGGACATCTGGCTTTCATTAAGGTCCATTTACTGCATGAACTTCGTTTTGATTTCATGACTGGACCGGAAGTTATAGGGAAAAAAGCTTTATTTTGCTGAGCAAAGCAGCTGGCGACTCAATTCTAATTTTAAATAAAATAATTTGTTGAAATCTGACAGCTGAATCGGAAGTTATAGGCCGAAAAGCAGTTTTTTTTTCTCAGTGATTTTTTAAGATGGTACCACTGCCACAGTGTTGCCTGCATTTTAAAATCACTTCTATCAGACCTGGTCCCAGCTAATATGTCTTGTGAATTTCATAATGATTGGATAAGCCGATCGTCAGCTCTCGTGAACAGAAGTTTCGAGTGCTGAAAATAGAGGTAATTTGGTGATGGTTTGCCCTTTTTGTGCAAACCGGAATTTTGAAAATTTCAATTTGATATGATGGACAAAGGTTAAAATTTATCAATAATTTGAAGTTTTTGTCAACAAGCAAAAATTGTTCAGGAGGGTCGTTGATTTGAAGGATTTTTTTTCAGGAGCCTGCCATAGCTACAGGGTTACACGCACTGTTTTGAAAATCCACATGTACTAATCTTAGTTAATTTTAGCACGCTCTGCAATTTTCACGATGATCTAATGTTTTCGTCAGGAGTTATGACAAATCAAAATTTGGAAAAATATCCTTGCCTACTTTTAGGCACTCAATTGTTTATTGCAAAAAGTAACCAGTCCGACAGTGTCAAAATTCGCCAATAGAAGAAAAGAAAAACAAAAACTTCAAAGCACACTCTGTCCGAAAAACATTCCACATTTTGTCATCAATACATATTCGACACATAACATATGCTTGTTGTCCTTTAATCGCTTCATTCGTGATACCATTCTCTTGCTTTCAACTATTCTTCGAGCAATAACACGTTACAAAGTTTTTATTAAATAAATCAGTACGGAAACGATATATATCATTTGTATTCTGAGTCAGGTCTATTAAAAAATAGCGATGTGGTAGCGGAGTAATTTCTTTATATATTCTCACAAGCTTCTTGCTGTTTTCAGGATAAATCTGCTTAGCTAGATGATGAAATTGGCTTTTATCACGCGGATTCTTGAAGCACCAGATATTTACAATTCAGTGAAGACCAATTTTTCCCCGATGAAATACATTTTGTGTTTCTAATATCACCGAAAAATTTCTATGATATGATCCTTTGGTGAAAAGTTCGCAAACTTGTCTTGAAAACGCATTTAGCATCATATCGTCCAATACAATAAGTGTTCCATTATTCACTAATTTGCATTATTCACAAACTCTTCTGGAATCGTGCTTAAATATTCGATATTTTTAAAACATACTTTTGTTAGAACAGCTTGAGTATCAGCATTACACCAAATAACCTTCTTCACCCGAGGCTGCATCATAGTCATTTCTAAGACACACAGCCAGATGGACTGGCAACCGTCATTGTACAAGGGTTGATCAATAAGTAATGATAATCGGTTATTTCCAGTTCGGATAAAATTTAAAAAAATTTTTTTTACTGCCGCATATACTCACTAAGTCAGCATAAAATAACATATAAATAGGTCATGATATCAGCGAGGTACATCCATTAGAATGCAAACAGTCGAAGAGAAAACATCAAAATGGAGAAAAACGAAATTAATGCTGTCATTAAGCACCTCTGTTTGAAAAAACTGTCTACCAGAGGCATACACGGCGACATGGTGGAAACATTAGGAGATTCTGCTCCTCCATATTCCACCGTTACACGCTGAGCCAAAGAGTTTAAGCTGGGAAGAACATCCAATAAAGGCAAACGCCGCGAAGGACGTCCAACCACGTCCCTCACTGAAGACAATGTGAAAAAAATCAAAGATGTCATGTTGGCAGATCGAAGAGTGACCATCAGGCAAGTAGCTGAAGTCACAGTGATCCCGAATAGCAGTGTTCAAAGAATCGTTGCCCACGTATAACATATGAAGGATGTCTCGGCGCGTTGGGGTCGAGAATGCTAACCAACTCGCAAAAGAATAAACGAGTAGACATTTCGAAAGTGAATCTCGAAAAGTTCCAGGCAGATCAGGAGATTTTTGCCACGTTTCGTGATCATGGATGAGATTTGAATCTACCATTTTGATCCAGAAACCAAACAGCAATCGATGACGTGGAAGCAACCCTCTTCACAAACGCCTGGGGAATTCAAAGTGTCGATCTCGGCGGGGAAGGTTATGCATGAGTTTTCACGCTGAAGAAACTATCATAGTGGAATATTTGGAAAAGGGAGCCACTTTATCAGGCTCTTACTACGCAGACCAAATAAAACAGGCAGACCAAATAATGCAGACAAACTGCGAGCCGGAGTTCTGTTTCATCAAGATAAGACACCGGCTCACAAGATTGCAGTTTCGATGGCTGCAATTTAAAAAGCAGGATTCTAACTTTTACATCTTTCCCCGGAAAACTTTTTTTTGCATTATCCAGTGACTTTTACATCTTTCCTCGGCTCAAGAAACATTTTCGGGGTAAAAAATTTAAGATGATAGCGAAGTGATGGCCGCTGTTGAGGCATTTTGCGAGAGTCAAGATAAAGAATTTTTTTCTAAGGATATCCTGGGTTTGGAAGAAGATGGACTAAATACATTAACTTGTTAGGGGACTATGTTGCTAAATAAATATGTCTTTTAAGTTTAATCACCTTAATTTATATTCATTATTTTTACTTATTGATTAACCCTCGTAAATTGTTGAACTAACTGCACAATTCGTTTCATTAAATTTTAACATAAAAACAAGTAAGCGACCTATATTTATATATTTCATCGTTATGAGTAAAAGACAAATTGTTAACGAGTTACACCGACTCGCTCGTAAAAAATTTAAACGACGTCGTGTCACTATCAGAGGTATTGATGATTTAAGGCAGGCGGATTTGTTTGATATGAGTGCATACTCATCAGAGAATCGAGGCTACGAATTTCTTCTCACAATATTTGACACACTAATATAGTGACCAAGGCAATGGAAAAAATTTCCGTACGAAGACGTATTCCCAGAAATCTGCAAACGGATGATGGAAGAAAGTTTTTAAATAAAAAAACTCAACATGTGAAAAAGTATGAAATTACCACTATTAAACATCTAGTGCATTGAAAGCAACGATTGTTGAGCGCTTCAATCGACCTCTAAAAGGTATAATGTGAAAGGAATTTAATATGAATGGAAATTATCATTGGGTTAGCTTACTCCAAAAATTAATTGGTCGGTACAACAGGATAAAACATCGGATTATTAAGATGCCCCTTACTACCCCGTTAACACCACAAATGAGGTTGAGTTACTTTCAAAGGGATACAGAAAAGTTAAAGTAACATCAAAACCCAAATTTAAAGCTGGAGATCATGTACGTATAAGTAAACATCACACGTATTTGAAAAAGGCTGCAAGCCAAACTGGTCTACAGAAAAATTTACGATAAAAAAGGTAAGGAAAACACAGCCACCAACATATTCACTTGAAGACTATAAAGGAAATTTTTGAACTTCAGTAAAGCACCCTGATACATATCTTGTCGAGAAAATTCTAGGAAGGAAGGATTATGAAGTTTTCGTATATGGCTTGGGTCTCCATCTCAGCATAACACATGGGTCAATATAAAAGACGTGCTGTAATGTTTTCAGTTTCCATTTAAAATGTTGAGCTTGACGCGTGAATATGACCGTGTAAAAACCTTCATGAATCTTAATATTGATGAAAGGAAGACACTTAAACTTGCACGAAGCGGATTCTTCTACACAATGTTAAACGCACCTGTTACATTCAAAAAATTTTCCAAAACAGGATACTACCTCTTCAATAAATTAAAATATTTTGGATTCGGAATGATTCTCGGCGACGTCATTTGTGAAGTGGTTTCTGTATACAATTAGTTCCCCATGCAATAAACAAACAAAAATATAAAAAAAAAGCAATTGCATTCTGTCACAATAAAAAATTTCACTTTTACATATAATGTGCTTTTTAACTCACACCTGTACTCTTTAGCATTAATGACCTAAATTCACATGCCAGCTGCAATCATATTCAACTGCTTTCCGGTTTCAATTTTTTCATACACATCCATCCGCGTACAGACGTTTTTATTTTCAAAATAAACAAGTCGTCTCAGTTCAGTACCATTCTCGCTCCAATTCGTATGCAAATCGAAATTTTATTTTCGCTTTCATATGCATTTACGCTACGTTGCCGCCGGCCGGCGTTTATTCTTTTTTTTCTACTTGTGCCAAAAAACCGGTAGCTGCGGGAAACATCAAGTATCTTATCATATGACGCATAGTTGTGACAAAAGTTTAAAAGCGTATCTTTGCATGATTTCCGTAACAGCGTTTTAGCTCCCATTGCGATCATCTCATTCGCTCTAATAGTGAAAATGTCAGGCTGAAAGCTTCCACTTTCAATGACTGATGGTAAACACACGAAAAGCTTTTCCTCTCATGGTAAATATAAGAGCCAGAGCGAGATATAGCACAGACTATACATTTCTATCAGTAAATATTGGACTTCTGCAAACACAAGCCATCTCCTTCAACCCTACGGCTTAACAATCCTACCAAAAAGCCTGACAGTATAATGAATTCCGAAAAGGTGGCTCTTTATAAGCACATGCCATCCCGTATCCGTATAGTACTTTGAAGATATAAAAGACCCTCCATTACTACTAATTGTTGTTTTTTTATTGCGAGACGATCGAAAATTGAATTGTAACTAAGTGGTTTCGAAAGCATACACCGTTTTTCCCATAAGACAACGCTTCTATAAGGAACTATTATCGTTGGATAAAACTTGCAGACGACAAAAATTGCCACAACTAATGTAAATAAAAATCAATAATTCTCCAACTGCTATTGGTCACATATGTCAGGTGTATACTATGTGCTAATGTCTGCTGAAAAACGATTCATATTTTCGAAAACAGTTGAATTTCAATGTTTGATCCTCTCGCAATATAAAAAAGTCTAGCACATCAGAACCGCTAGAAAACTGAATTTCGAAGAAATTGTCTTTGAGTGACCAACAAATTTGGAAAGACGTTAACACTTTTTTGTAGTATCACATCAACCATTCCTTATCCAAAGCAACAAAACCCAACTGTAACATAGATGATGAAAATGTTCAGTGCTGGCAACACTTTTCCAACGAAGCAGCAATAAGTTTACCACACCAAGCTCATACTTAAATTAACTTATCCTTTGAACTTTGTTCTCATCGCAGGATTTCATCGAAAGTTTCAGCGGTTAAACGTTGTTTAAGGCTGCCATCCGAAAAATTTCCAAAACTCGGAAAATTTAGAAATTGATTCCTTATTTTTATTCCAAATCCTTTACATTTGAGTATGTAACTTGAAGCATCTGTTGGTGCAATATTTACGAAAATGTGCGATGCTGGTTACCCTGTGGTAGCAGCAAAGCAAAATACTTGTCTATACCAAATCTGCTTCACGTTAAGTTAAACCCACGCTGTGAATTTCGTTTCGATTGAAGCACTGCGCTGGAAGTTATACGGGTAAATAGAATTTAAGGGTTACCACCCTCAACACTCTTCAAATTTTCAACACGTTAATATTTGTTGTTAATTTTCATTCCAGGATCATTCCCATTTGCAAACCTAATGGCATAATCGCTTGGTAAAGAGATTCCAAAAAATTACGAAAATTGTCATAGCTAGCATCCCTTTCATGATTTTTTTACGAAATTCCTAGGACATCTGGCTTTCATTAAGGTCCATTTACTGCATGAACTTCGTTTTGATTTCATGACTGGACCGGAAGTTATAGGGAAAAAAGCTTTATTTTGCTGAGCAAATTTGCAATATTTAGGATACCAAAATCACCACAGCTGGCGACTCTATTCTAATTTTAAATAAAATAATTTGTTGAAATTTGACAGCTGAATCGGAAGTTATAGGCCAAAAAGCCGTTTTTTTCTCAGTGATTTTTTAAGATGGTACCACTGCCACAGTGTTGCCTGCATTTTAAAATCACTTCTATCAGACCTGGTCCCAGCTAATATGTCTTGTGAATTTCATAATGATTGGATAAGCCGATCGTCAGCTCTCGTGAACAGAAGTTTCGAGTGCTGAAAATAGAGGTAATTTGGTGATGGTTTGCCCTTTTTGTGCAAACCGGAATTTTGAAAATTTCAATTTGATATGATGGACAAAGGTTAAAATTTATCAATAATTTGAAGTTTTTGTCAACAAGCAAAAATTGTTCAGGAGGGTCGTTGATTTGAAGGATTTTTTTTCAGGAGCCTGCCGTAGCTACAGGGTTACCCGCACTGTTTTGAAAATCCACATGTGCTAATCTTAGTTAATTTTAGCACGCTCTGCAATTTTCACGATAATCTAATGTTTTCGTCAGGAGTTATGACAAAACAAAATTTGAAAAAAAATCCTTGCCTACTTTTAGGCACTCAATTATTTATTGCAAAAAGTAACCAGTTCAAGCCAAACAGTTTTTAGAGATCGACTCTCAGTGTCAAAATTCGCCCATAGAAGAAAAGAAAAACAAAAAACTTCAAAGCACACTCAGTCCGAAAAACATTCCACATTTTGTCATCAATACATATTCGACACGTAACATATGCTTGTTGTCCTTTAATCGCTTCATTCGTGATACCATTCTCTTGCTTTCAACTATTCTTCGAGCAATAACACGTTACAAAGATTTTATTAAATAAATCAGTACGGAAACGATATATATCATTTGTATTCTGATTCAGGTCTATTAAAAAATAGCGATGTGGTAGCGGAGTAATTTCTTTATATATTCTCACAAGCTTCTTGCTGTTTTCAGGATAAATCTGCTTAGCTAGATGATGAAATTGGCTTTTATCACGCGGATTCTTGAAGCACCAGATATTTACAATTCAGTGAAGACCAATTTTTCCCCGATGAAATACATTTTGTGTTTCTAATATCACCGAAAAATTTCTATGATATGATCCTTTGGTGAAAAGTTCGCAAAATTGTCTTGAAAACGCATTTAGCATCATATCGTCCAATACAATAAGTGTTCCATTATTCAGTAATTTGCATTATTCACAAACTCTTCTGGAATCGTGCTTAAATATTCGATATTTTTAAAACATACTTTTGTTAGAACAGCTTGAGTATCAGCATTACACCAAATAACCTTCTTCACCCGAGGCTGCATCATAGTCATTTCTAAGACACACAGCCAGATGGACTGGCAACCGTCATTGTACAAGGGTTGATCAATAAGTAATGATAATCGGTTATTTCCAGTTCGGATAAAATTAAAAAAAAAAAAATTTTTTACTGCCGCATATACTCACTAAGTCAGCATAAAATAACATACAAATAGGTCATCATATCAGCGAGGTACATTCATTAGAATGCAAACAGTCGAAGAGAAAACATCAAAATGGAGAAAAACGAAATTAATGCTGTCATTAAGCACCTCTGTTTGAAAAAATGGTCTACCAGAGACATACACGGCGACATGGTGGAAACATTAGGAGATTCTGCTCCTCCATATTCCACCGTTACACGCTGAACCAAAGAGTTTAAGCTGGGAAGAACATCCAATAAAGGCAAACGCCGCGAAGGACGTTCAACCACGTCCCTCACTGAAGACAATGTGAAAAAAATCAAAGATGTCATGTTGGCAAATCGAAGAGTGACCATCAGGCAAGTAGCTGAAGTCACAGTGATCCCGAATGGCAGTGTTCAAAGAATCGTTGCCCACGTATTACATATGAAGGAGGTCTCGGCGCGTTGGGGTCGAGAATGCTAACCAACTCGCAAAAGAATAAACGAGTAGACATTTCGAAAGTGAATCTCGAAAAGTTCCAGGCAGATCAGGAGATTTTTGCCACGTTTCGTGATCATGGATGAGATTTGAATCTACCATTTTGATCCAGAAACCAAACAGCAATCGATGACGTGGAAGCAACCCTCTTCACAAACGCCTGGGGAATTCAAAGTGTCGATCTCGGCGGGGAAGGTTATGCATGAGTTTTCACGCTGAACGAACTATCATAGTGGAATATTTGGAAAAGGTAGCCAATTTATCAGGCTCTTACTACGCAGACCAAATAAGACAGACAGACCAAATAATGCAGACAAACTGCGAGCCGGAGTTCTGTTTCATCAAGATAAGACACCGGCTCACAAGATTGCAGTTTCGATGGCTGCAATTTAAAAAGCAGGATTCTAACTTTTACATCTTTCCCCGGAAAACTTTTTTCACATTATCCAGTCACTTTTACATCTTTCCTCGGCTCAAGAAACATTTTCGGGGTAAAAAATTTAAGATGATAGCGAAGTGATGGCCGCTGTTGAGGCATTTTGCGAGAGTCAAGATAAAGAATTTTTTTCTTAGGATATCCTGGGTTTGGAAGAAGATGGACTAAATATATTAACTTGTTAGGAGACTATGTTGCAAAATAAATATGTCTTTTAAGTTTAATCACCTTAATTTATATTCATTATTTTTACTTATTGATTAACCCTCGTAAATTGTTGAATTAACTGCACAATTTGTTTCATTAAATTTTAACATAAAAACAAGTAAGCGACCTATATTTATATATTTCATCGTTATGAGTAAAAGACAAATTGTTAACGAGTTACACCGACTCGCTCGTAAAAAATTTAAACGACGTCGTGTCACTATCAGAGGTATTGATGATTTAAGGCAGGCGGATTTGTTTGATATGAGTGCATACTCATCAGAGAATCGAGGCTACGAATTTCTTCTCACAATATTTGACACACTAATATAGTGACCAAGGCAATGGAAAAAATTTCCGTACGAAGACGTATTTCCAGAAATCTGCAAACGGATGATGGAAGAAAGTTTTTAAATAAAAAAACTCAACATGTGAAAAAGTATGAAATTACCACTATTAAACATCTAGTGCATTGAAAGCAACGATTGTTGAGCGCTTCAATCGACCTCTAAAAGGTATAATGTGAAAGGAATTTAATATGAATGGAAATTATCATTGGGTTAGCTTACTCCAAAAATTAATTGGTCGGTACAACAGGATAAAACATCGGATTATTAAGATGCCCCTTACTACCCCGTTAACACCACAAATGAGGTTGAGTTACTTTCAAAGGGATACAGAAAAGTTAAAGTAACATCAAAACCCAAATTTAAAGCTGGAGATCATGTACGTATAAGTAAACATCACACGTATTTGAAAAAGGCTACAAGCCAAACTGGTCTACAGAAAAATTTACGATAAAAAAGGTAAGGAAAACACAGCCACCAACATATTCACTTGAAGACTATAAAGGAAATTTTTGAACTTCAGTAAAGCACCCTGATACATATCTTGTCGAGAAAATTCTAGGAAGGAAGGATTATGAAGTTTTCGTATATGGCTTGGGTCTCCATCTCAGCATAACACATGGGTCAATATAAAAGACGTGCTGTAATGTTTTCAGTTTCCATTTAAAATGTTGAGCTTGACGCGTGAATATGACCGTGTAAAAACCTTCATCAATCTTAATATTGATGAAAGGAAGACACTTAAACTTGCACGAAGCGGATTCTTCTACACAATGTTAAACGCACCTGTTACATTCAAAAAATTTTCCAAAACAGGATACTACCTCTTCAATAAATTAAAATATTTTGGATTCGGAATGATTCTCGGCGGAGTCATTTGTGAAGTGGTTTCTGTATACAATTAGTTCCCCATGCAATAAACAAACAAAAATATAAAAAAAAAGCAATTGCATTCTGTCACAATAAAAAATTTCACTTTTACATATAATGTGCTTTTTAACTCACACCTGTACTCTTTAGCATTAATGACCTAAATTCACATGCCAGCTGCAATCATATTCAACTGCTTTCCGGTTTCAATTTTTTCATACACATCCATCCGCGTACAGACGTTTTTATTTTCAAAATAAACAAGTCGTCTCAGTTCAGTACCATTCTCGCTCCAATTCGTATGCAAATCGAAATTTTATTTTCGCTTTCATATGCATTTACGCTACGTTGCCGCCGGCCGGCGTTTATTCTTTTTTTTCTACTTGTGCCAAAAAACCGGTAGCTGCGGGAAACATCAAGTATCTTATCATATGACGCATAGTTGTGACAAAAGTTTAAAAGCGTATCTTTGCATGATTTCCGTAACAGCGTTTTAGCTCCCATTGCGATCATCTCGTTCGCTCTAATAGTGAAAATGTCAGGCTGAAAGCTTCCACTTTCAATGACTGATGGTAAACACACGAAAAGCTTTTCCTCTCATGGTAAATATAAGAGCCAGAGCGAGATATAGCGCAGACTACACATTTCTATCAGTAAATATTGGACTTCTGCAAACACAAGCCATCTCCTTCAACCCTACGGCTTAACAATCCTACCAAAAAGCCTGACAGTATAATGAATTCCGAAAAGGTGGCTCTTTATAAGCACATGCCATCCCGTATCCGTATAGTACTTTGAAGATATAAAAGACCCTCCATTACTACTAATTGTTGTTTTTTTATTGCGAGACGATCGAAAATTGAATTGTAACTAAGTGGTTTCGAAAGCATACACCGTTTTTCCCATAAGACAACGCTTCTATAAGGAACTATTATCGTTGGATAAAACTTGCAGACGACAAAAATTGCCACAACTAATGTAAATAAAAATCAATAATTCTCCAACTGCTATTGGTCACATCTGTCAGGTGTATACTATGTGCTAATGTCTGCTGAAAACGATTCATATTTTCGAAAACAGTTGAATTTCAATGTTTGATCCTCTCGCAATATAAAAAAGTCTAGCGCATCAGAACCGCTAGAAAACTGAATTTCGAAGAAATTGTCTTTGAGTGACCAACAAATTTGGAAAGACGTTATACACTTTTTTGTAGTATCACATCAACCATTCCTTATCCAAAGCAACAAAACCCAACTGTAACATAGATGATGAAAATGTTCAGTGCTGGCAACACTTTTCCAACGAAGCAGCAATAAGTTTACCACACCAAGCTCATACTTAAATTAACTTATCCTTTGAACTTTGTTCTCATCGCAGGATTTCATCGAAAGTTTCAGCGGTTAAACGTTGTTTAAGGCTGCCATCCGAAAAATTTCCAAAACTCGGAAAATTTAGAAATTGATTCCTTATTTTTATTCCAAATCCTTTACATTTGAGTATGTAACTTGAAGCATCTGTTGGTGCAATATTTACGAAAATGTGCGATGCTGGTTACCTTGTGTTAGCAGCAAAGCAAAATACTTGTCTATACCAAATCTGCTTCACGTTAAGTTAAACCCACGCTGTGAATTTCGTTTCGATTGAAGCACTGCGCTGGAAGTTATACGGGTGAATAGAATTTAAGGGTTACCACCCTCAACACTCTTCAAATTTTCAACACGTTAATATTTGTTGTTAATTTTCATTCCAGGATCATTCCCATTTGCAAACCTAATGGCATAATCGGTTGGTAAAGAGATTCCAAAAAATTACGAAAATTGTCATAGCTAGCATCCCTTTCATGATTTTTTTACGAAATTCCTAGGACATCTGGCTTTCATTAAGGTCCATTTACTGCATGAACTTCGTTTTGATTTCATGACTGGACCGGAAGTTATAGGGAAAAAAGCTTTATTTTGCTGAGCAAATTTGCAATATTTAGGATACCAAAATCACCACAGCTGGCGACTCTAT
>OZ022264.1:102653833-102712949 GCA_963978885.1 Nemotelus pantherinus | reverse complement strand
ATTCCATATAGAAAACCCAGAATTACATGCAAAATCTGAAAATTACACCCCTGAGGAATACGAGGATAATCCGCCAGATCAATCTCTTGTCGATTACATTGACTGGTGGGGTATAGGGCAAGACTCCGCCACCGAGCCACAAGAATCTGATGTGACAGTCACAGAACTCCAACCCGATGATGGAATGCAGGTTGTTCATTTTTTAGATTAACGAGCTCTTCACTCCCGTATTTCGAATACAGAGCGAAGAGCGGCAATATTTTGAGATTCCTCATAGATACAGGATCTAATAAAAATTATATCCAACCATGTTGCGTTAAAAATCATATTCCGAACGAGAAACCCTTTTTTGCTAAATCTATTGGCGGAGATGTAAAAATAACTCATCATGCTTATGCCAATCTTTTCGGGCCAACTATCAAGAGTAAACAAATTTTTTATACTTCCTCCCTTGAGATCGTTCAACGGCATCATAGGTAATGACAGCCTAGTGGCACTTGACGCCGTTATTCATACAGCCGGTAATTTCATTATTCTCTGTAATTCCATAAAAACTCCCATTAAATAGCAAGTGTCGCACTCCGTCAACAAAATAGATGTAAATGCTGACCATCTTATGTGCCAAATAGATATTGGCCGAGCCCAGGTGAGATCTGGCGAGCCCGAGTGTGTGGACGGTCCAGACGAGCGACTTTGACAGGGCTCGCCGGCGTTCGTGCCACATCCGATCGGAATGGATGTTGAGCACGAGTCAAAGCGATTTCAGATGAGCTGTCAAATGCCGTCCACATGTTTGCGGTCTCGTCTGACTTCGGCTCGCCTGGCCTCGGCCAATATGTATTTCCCACATTACAGTAGACAATCTATCAAACTCCTCAAAGTACTTGAGTCGCATACCACCTTGTTCTCGGAACCAAATGAAAAGCTTACCTACACCACTAACGTCAGGGGCGAAATACGTACCAGCGATAATAGCCCGGTGTATAGCAAAACTTACCCTTATCCAGCAGCACTTAAGCCAATAATCGATGCAGAAATCCAAAAACTACTTCAGGATGGAATAATAAGACCATCTCGATCTCCCTACAACGCTCCTATTTGGGTTGTAGGGAAGAAAATGGACGCGTCGGGTGAAAAAAAATACAGGATCGTCGTCGATTACCGTAAACTTAATGCGATCACCATCCCCGACCGCTACCCCTTGCCAGAAATTAACGAGGTGCTAGCCAACCTTGGCAAGAATAAATATTTCACCATTATAGATCTTCGAAGTGGTTTTCACCAGATTGCTCTAAAAGAATCCGACATCGAGAAAACTGCCTTCTCGGTGAACAATGGAAAGTATGAATTCACCAGGCTTCCCTTCGGTCTTAAAAATGGACCAGCGATTTTCCAACGCGCAATGGACGACATCCTGAGAGAGCATATTGGTGTGAGATGCTACGTCTATATTGATGATGTGGTCATTTACGGCAGGGATGAAGACGAGCACTTACAAAACATCGATATCGTCTTGGGGACACTAGGCAAACATGAAAGTGCAAGTTAACAAATGTGAGTTTTTCAGAGCATCAGTTGAATTCCTTGGATTTGTTATCTCTAGCTCCGGGATAGAAACAAACCCAAGGAAAGTTGAATCTATAGTTAAATTTCCACCTCCTAAGACGCTAAAAGAACTCAGATCCTTCCTGGGTATGGCAGGCTACTACGACGCTTCATTCGCGAATATGCGAAGCTCGCTAAACCTTTAACATCACTCCTGAGAGGAGAAGAGGGTCGAATAGGAAAAAATGTGTCAAGCAAGGTCAAAATTGACCTTAATAAGGATGCACTACAAGCTTTCCAGAAGGTTAAAGATTCGCTGGCATCTAGAGATGTCATGCTCTCGTTTCCTGACTTCGATAAAGAATTTAATCTGACCACGGATGCGCCAGAATACGCGATCGGTGCCGTATTGGAGCAGGAGGGAAGGCCTATAATATTCCTGTCACGAGTGCTGGACAAAACTGAGGAAGGTTACGCCACCAACGAACGAGAGATGTTGGCCATAATTTGGGCATTGAACTCCTTAATAAATTTCCTCTATGGCTCTAGGAAAGTTAACATCTTCGCAGACCACCAGCCGCTGACTTACGCATTGAGCAACAAGAACACCAACGCGAAAATGAAGCGCTGGAAGGCAATCCTAGAAGAGTTCAACTACGAACTGAAATATAAGCCAGGAAGAGCGAATAAAGTGGCAGACGCTCTCTCCCGGATACCACAATTAAACAGCATAAATTCAATGACCGCCAGTAGTCACAGTGATGACAGCTCTTCTCATGGCCTCATTCCGAGTGTTGAAACCCCTATCAACGCGTTTCGTAACCAACTGCTTTTGCAAGTAGGCGATCGAACAGAGTACAAACTCGAAAAAACATTCCCTAACTATCATAAGCACACATTTTTCGAGCCGCACAACACCCAACAAGTTTTAATAGGAATCCTAAAAAGATATCTGAATCCAGGTGTTATAAATGGCATTAAAACTACAGAACCAATAATGGGTAAAATCCAAGAACTGTATCGGTTATATTTTCAAAATTACAAAATTCGTTTCACGCAGAAGGAAGTACAGAACGTTCAAAACGAGACGGAGCAGGAAGAGAAGCCCACCGAAACGCACACGAAAATAAAATGCAAATTCTCGAACATTTTTATTTCCCTAAACTCACCCAAAAAATTAAAAATATTGTTAAACAATGCACCATCTGTAAAAAACAGAAGTATGACCGATATCCCAACCACCCTATTTTGAAACCTACACCAATTCCAGAATTTCCAGGTCACACTTTACATCTAGACATTTTTTTGACTGAGGGACGATTGACCCTTACTGCGCTTGACAAATTCACAAAGTTTGCTCAAGCCAGAACGTTATCTTCAAGGGCAAAAGAGGACGTAAGGGCGCCTTTAAGAGAACTCTTGTTTTTCTTCGGAGTCCCTAAAAACATAGTGATGAATGGTGAACCCTCACTGAACTCTGCATCGCTGACCTTTATGATGCAAGATCTGCTTAACATACAAATACACAGAACACCTGCCTACAAGAGTGAGGTGAATGGACAGGTGGAAAGGTTCCATTCTACACTCACTGAAATTATGAGGTGCTTGAGAGCGAACTCCACCGACAGGTCTTTCGAAGAGTTACTCGAAAGATCCGTCTACGAATACAACTGCAGTGTCCACTCAACCACGGGGAAGAAGCCTATAGAATTGTTCTATGGCAGAATAGTGTCCACTGATCCTGAAGTGTTCGAAAAAACTCGGAAAGAAAATATAGATCAACTCAAATCAAAACAAGCTAAAGATCTCCGTTTCCACAACAAAAATAGGGAACCAATTAAAGATTATACAGTAGGCCAAGAAATTTATGTAAAAATTAACAAGCGCATTGGTTCCAAACTAACGCCTAGATTCAGAAAAGAAATAGTTAAGGAAAATAAGCCAACCCTAGTAATCACGAATTCAGGGAAATGTATACATAAAAGTGATATCAGGAACTAAATTCTATTTCAGATATTGTGTCCTCATCGCAGCAGCTGACATTCAAATCCTGGATTATTCCAACTCACAGATGATCGCTATTAAAATCGGGACCGCTAAGATCCAAAATGTATATCTAAATTTGATACACGTCTTCCAACTAGAGCAATACAGGAAATTTTCAACTGAAGTCTCTTCCTTGCTGTCTGAGCACATTCCAAAAACCAATGTCTTCTACCCTTTACTGGATCATGAACTTACACAAATACAGACATTAATCGACAACATCGACCAACACAGGACAAAACGATCACTTAACTTTCTCGGATCCGCATGGAAGTGGATTGCGGGAAATCCCGACCATGACGACTACGTACTTCTGGAAGGAAAAATAAACGATCTAGCAGGAAATAATAACAACCAAATATTGATAAACAAAGCTCACACTGATAGAATAAACAAATTAACAAATGTAACGAACCAAATTTTAAATATTGTTTAAAAGGATAAAATTTTTGAAGAAACACTAATATTAAGCACGCAATACAAAATGAAAATTATTAAAGAAGACCTCTTTAATATAGTGGAATCTATACGGTTAGCCAAAGCAAAAATAATCAATTCAAACGTTCTATCCGAATCTGAAATTTCAACTATAATAAATAAATTCGACAAAAACCTTGTTCCATACATGAATAAGGAAGAAGCCCTAGAATTTGCAGATGTAAAGATAGCTCAAAACAAAAGTCATTTATTGTATGTCATTAAAGTACCCTTAACACAGAACGCAAATTTTGAAAAGTTTCTTATTAGACCTGTAAAGAAGAATAACACCAAATGCAAAATTCACTATAACCATATTCTAGTAAAAGATGATGTAATTTTTGGCATTGAAAAAAATTGTAAAACGATAAACGATCTCTCAATATGTAATAATGTTAATATTGAAGATATAAGCAACACTACATGTATTCCTAACTTACTAAAAAGCAACCCTGCAATCTGCAAAAAATCCACTAGTCTTCGCTCGAAGAATTAACACCAGGCGTGATCCTTTTAAACGAATTCGATGGCCAACTTGAAGTAGGCGATAGAAAACAACATCTTCAGGGAACGTACCTAATCAAGTTTGAGAACAGCAGCATAAGAATTGGCAACGAAAAATTCATTCCAGAAGAAGTAATAAACGCATAACCATTACCACCATTGCTACAGCGCGAATTAGAAACGGATGAAGTGGAACAAATATTATCTCTGGAAATGATTAAGGAACTCCAAATCCGTAACACCAAGGAGATTAGCCTTATCAGATCAACGAAAGAGATTAGCCAATGGACCAGCTATGGGCTCTCTATAATACTACTTACCACCTTCATCCTGATGCAAATTATTAGATTCAGAAGAAAACAGGCGCACGCAAAGATCATTGTAGAAACCGCCGCCAACCCAATACCACCTCATGATATCATTTGCGAAAAAGATCCTTACATCCAACCTAAGACGCAAAGCCAAGGAAGCCTTTATAACTTACCCTTTTTGTAGCTGATCGAGGACGATCAGTTTAAGTGGGGAAGAGTTAAGCGGAACCTAAGCCACTTCACGAATTGCTGATCTCTATTCCCACGCGAGTTATGTTTCACGATTAAATTAAAATAAAAAAAAAATGATTTTAAGTCCACTTGACTGAATGAAACACGAACTTGAGTTCTCTTGAAATAAACTTTATTCCGTTTAAATCTTGACAAAAACTGATCTTATCTTGATCTTTAGGTCTATTTATACGATTTGTCCATGGGAATCTTATCTGATCATTCCCATGGTGTGATATGCTGACCAATGCATCTCTTGTGTGGTCTCTGGTTATTGCATCTCGCGAAATTTAATTAAGTTAGAATGACCGGATGCGGATGTAATATAGACGTGACAATGATCTTCGAATTTATCTTAGCTAAGTGAAATGAGATACATTGTTAAGATAAGAAGTTTACTTTGTATTACTTTGTTGCGATAGAGAATTGAATTTGGTGGTGATGAGTTCATGTGTGGGGTTATGTGGGTGTGTAACTCCTCCCTCCTTATGACTCATGTTGTCCTCAACAGGATTTACTTTAGTGTCATTTCCTTTTTCTTTTCCAATATTTATGTTAATTCTTGCAAAATTATTTTTATAGTAAAGATAAAAAATGAATGATAGAGTAAGTATAATTATTATGATTGCAAAAATTGAACTTGTGGCTATAATGTTTCTCTTATGTTGAAATTTTACTTCTTCAATTTTTTCTAAATTTTTTATATTGTCAATCTGTAGTTGTTCAAGGTCTATTTCAAGTTTATAATTGGAGATATTTTGCATTGGTTCTAGCATTAATATTTGTTGAAATTCTTTTATTTCATTTGTATATTTTTTGTTGAGAATTTCAATTTCACAATTACTGAATCTTATTACATATGTTCCATCTAGATTGTACAGTTTTTCGTTGCAATTATGTTTCAATGTACTTTTGATGTTTACAATTAGTATTAGTCCTTTTTCTATTTCCTCTATTTTGGTATTGTTATTTATTTTCATAATACATTTGATGTTCTTACAGGCTAATGTATTTTTGAGGGTTTTTACAGTTTTCGTATATTCATAATATTCATTATTGTATAGAACTACTTCCTTAATGTTATTAACATTTAATGTTTCTGACTTATCGTTTGGTATCTGTTTTACATGGTATGATAACATAGGTTTTGTAAGTATAGGTATACTGACAACAAATATAATAGTACCGTTTTTCGTTAAAACATTTATAGTTATATATTTTAATTCATCAAACGAAAGGTTGTATGTATCTATTTCATCATGAGTCAATATTGATCTCGACATTATTCCTGTTTTTGCTGAATTTACGTTATCTATTATTTTCTCAAGCTCATCTTTGATTAGATCAAGATTATGACTTAGCTGTATTGTCAAAAGTATTCTGTTTATGTATTCTGTTACATTATTTATATCATTAGTCAATTTCTTATACAAATTATTTGTGTGATTAATATTCAATACTATTTTATTAAGGTTATTTTGGAAAGCGTTATTTATTTGTATTTGATTATTCATTGCGTCTATGATGTTATGATTATTTGTATCGATTATTTTCAAATGTTCCATAATTTCTTCATAATCATCATTGTCCATGATTCCGAAGAGCCACTTATACATGGTACCAATAGGGTTTACTATTCCTCTTTTTATTCTATTTCTGTGTTCCCGTTTTTGTTTGCGATTTTGTTTTCTAACCTGGTTACAGATTTCTATGTATCCTGGTTTTTTACCAAGAACTGAGTTACATGTTTCCGTTAAACGATATGTGGTATATGTAATGTTGGTATTTGATTGGGTTGTATATATTGGAGTAGGCTCTGGAGTTACTTGAATTATTTCTGGTTTTTCATCTAAATTTAATGCTCTTTTGTCTAAAGTGCTTTCTGTTTGATCAAAATGTAGTAGTTTTAATTCTCCTCTTATTGTTTTGATAGTATCAATTGTGTAAGGATTTAGATCAATTTTACTGGATATTTCTGAGATTGCAATTTCATATTGCTTTAAATTGATTTTATGGTAGATTCTTTTATAATCTTTGATTAGTCTTACTGGATCCTTTTTTATGAGTACTATACCTGAGTTCGAATAAATCTTTTCTATTGACATTTCTGCACTAATTAGAGGTATAAACATTGTTGCCAACAATAAGATTGTTGTTAATAATCTGCCAAATTTCATCATTGCAGTAATTTGGGTCGGCTGTAATAGTTTAAATGATTGTTAAACAATGTATTCTATGTCCTTAATTTGCCTTGCACTATTTCTAATACCATTTTGTTTCTGAAATAAGGGATATCTTGTTGTGAAAACTCTATAGGCTTATTTTTAGATATTAATTCTGCGATTACGCAACTAAAAACTCCACAATCATTATTGTTTTCTTGACGGGGTGTTTCTTTGACATTTTCTTTCGTGAGTAATGATGTGTCGAAGGGTTCGTTTAATTTATCTAGAGATTCATCTTTTAGGTACTGTTCCAAGGTATTTAATAGAGCTGTATTTGTTCCTCCTAGAGAGTCGTAATACCTGATTGCTTTTTTGTCGAAATTTATTTCAGCTAAACACCAATGGTTTTGGTTTATGTGAACAGGCATTAGTAATATGTTGTATGAGAATATATTAATTCTTCTAGTCCATCTTTTGACTGAATTGAAACCTGATTCTAAAAGGCGTGGAAGGAAAAATGTATTCATGGCATAAACTTTAGGTAAATTATCTGTATTCTGTTGACTTCGATCCATGATGAGATTTAAATAGAAATTGATAATTTGATCATTGAGCCTTGTATTGTCTGATAAAGTATTGATGTCTTCTCGAGTAATACCTAGGTTGAATTTTGATATTAAAATTTCTGTTTGAGGTCCTTGAGATGCTTTATTGTTTACAGATTTTTGTTCATCACTCAGCGTTAATGTTTTTCTAGCTGGTTCTTCTGTGGGCTCTTCTGAATAATACTTCTTAAACCTTTTTATCCTTACAGGATGGATTTTTCTTCCAAGTTTATTGCTCTTTACTGTTATGATATCATCTTGCTCGTTTTTAGTTATCTCTACTTTCCGATATTTTGGTTTTTCTTTGTGTCGTTCGTTTGCATAGTTCTGTAGGGATACTTCAGGCGAAAAATAAATAAATGGAAATACTTTGGATTGATACACTGCCTATGCACTTGGGAAGTGTCAAGAAAAAGTATTGTAATCTAGTAGCTAGATTTTGGTTTGAAAAACAAAATTGTAAAAATATTTTTTCAGTCTTTAGCTGAACTTGGTTGAATAAGGTTGATTGATAGAACAATGTAATTTGTAAAAGATTTAATTGAATTAAATAAAACTTAACTTCGTTTCAAAAGTATCATTGAAGTAAAATATTCACAGTATACAAATTACTTAATATTACTGCTAAATTGGTGACCCCGTGAGTTAGCTAGCAACCTTCTGAGACGATCGGTCTCACGTTTTCTACTCCGCCTGCTCACATAGCAGGTTCCGAGCAACGGAACGTAGGAGAGGAGGAAATACCTAGAAGATTCGTTAGAAGAAACCACTTCGCTCGAGCGATGACTGACTGGCAGCAGTAGCAGTAACGACGTGAAGTTAAAAAACACTACAAATTGCATATGACGACATATTACTGGCGTTAGGGCCGACCATCTGCGACCAAGTTCTAGTTGTTTCTCGCGAAAAAAGTGCCTGATCGGATTCGAATTCGAGCCTTAAATTGATGGAAACGCAACTGGCTGGGGCTTATTAAAGCTGAATTTTGAATTAGCTGGAATATTGAAGAATTAAAGGAATTCGAATAGCAAGATAGGAAACAAGAGTCACGAGCCGCGAATAATGGACTAACAAGGAATATCGAGAAACTAAAGGAATTCGAATAGTTCAACATTAGTGAAAATAAGGCAAGTCAATAATTAACGTTAACAACATTATAGTCGAAATAAGTTGAAATATTTAATATTGTATTATGTTTAATATCATTACCAATTACATAATTCGTGAACATTTGTAAACTTCTCAAGTGCTAGGAAAGAGAGTTGGTGAAATTATTATCATCAACATTGTTACAATTTTCGGTAAATAACGGTCCAATTCACGAATTATCAATTCACTTGAAGTTAACCTCCAATAGCCATTTAACATGTCGATTAACGAGGAGTTAGAACCATCGACTCTAACGGCAAATCATTTGTCCCAAGTGTCTTCTTTTAATAATCAAATTAACGCGGCTGCCATCAAGCCTCCTCCATTTTGGGCTGAAGATCCGGATCTTTGGTTCGACCAGCTCGAGGGGCAATTCAATTTAGCCGGCATTAGAGTCTCGTCAACGAGATATTTTTATACACTAGCTGCTTTAGGTACAAATGAACTTCGCGTGGTTAGGGACTTAATAAAAACACCTCACTCAACACATCCTTATGAGAAGCTTAAAGAAGCCCTCATAAATAGACTTTCGGCAAGTGCCTCTAGCAAATTGAGTCACTTGTTAAAAGGTATGACGCTAGGAGACAAAAAACCCTCTCAATTGCTTCGAGATATGAAGCAATTGGGTGGTGATAATGTAGGTGAACAACTCTTGCGAACAATGTGGTTGCAGCAGCTTCCCGAGCAAACTCAAGCGATTTTGGCTTGCACTCCGGGAAACTCAGTCGAGCAATTGGCAGAATCGGCAGATAAAATTGCTGAAATAGTAGTGCAACCAACTGTTTTTGAGGCATCAATTTCGTCATCTCGGTTGGAGAAAATTGAAGCCCAAATAACTGCTTTATCAAATATTATCCAGAGGCAGCAACAGCAACCCCAAAGTTCGGGACGTTGGAGATCGAGATCGCGTTCAAAATCTCAAAATCGGTCACCAACACGTTCAACTGTTAAGCATCCAGACTGGTGTTGGTATCATAAAAACTTTTATGATAAGGCAAAACGTTGTGTACAGCCGTGCAAGTATTACATAAAGAAAAACGTTAATTTCTCGGAACAAAAAAACTAAAGTCTCGTTTACCGTCGACGGTAGGTAAACGTTGCCTCTCTCCAAGCCGTCGACTTGAAATTTTCGATTCAGAGTCCAAACTGCGTTTCCTAATTGACACAGGGGCGGATATCTCAATTCTGCCGGTACCTTCGAATAAAAAACTTTTTCCATGCAGTCTTACACTTTCAGCGGCTAATCATTCTACCATCAAGACTTATGGACGAAAGACAATAAAGTTGAGTCTGGGACTTCGTCGAGAATTTTTATGGAGCTTTGTATTGGCCGATGTAACTAGACCTATTTTGGGCGCTGATTTTCTGTGCCACTATGGTCTAGTTGTCGATCTTGCAAATGGTATTCTGCTTGACCCATTAACTTCACTTTCATCAAAAGGTCATTATGCCAAGTTGACGCTTTCGAATCTTACGATTCATAAAATCGCTTCTTTTCATCCAAAGGTGTTGGAATTGCTTAGGAAATATCGATCAATAGCAATTGAAACAGGTTTCTCTACACCTGTAAAGCATTCAGTAACACACCATATTCCAACAGTTGGTCCTCCTCTTGTATCAAAAGCTCGTCGATTGGCTCCAGATAAACTTGCAGCAGCTAAAAAAGAGTTCGATTTTTTGTTGCAACAAGGAATTTGTCGTCCTTCAAACAGTCCTTGGTCTTCACCTCTTCACATGGTAAAAAAAGCAAATGGGGAATGGCGTCCATGTGGCGATTATAGACGCCTAAATGCTATAACCATACCGGATAGATATCCAATTCCTATAATCCAGGACTTTTGCCATCAATTACATGGTAAGAAGATATTTTCAACTCTGGATTTAACTAAAGCTTATCATCAAATCCCGGTTGAACCAAATGATGTTCCTAAGACCGCGATTTGTACACCGTTTGGACTTTTCGAATTTACTCGAATGACATTCGGTTTATGCAACGCAGCACCATCATTTCAACGATTTATTCATCAAGTTTTACATGGTCTAGATTTTTGTTTTATCTATCTAGACGATATTTTGGTTGCATCAAATAATGAAAGGGAACATTTAATTCATTTAGAGCAAATCTTTCAACGCCTGGCCGACCACGGACTGATAATCAATTCAGATAAGTGCGCATTTGTCAAGGACAATGTAAAGTTTTTAGGACACAATGTTTCGACACAAGGTATTAAGCCTTCACTGGACAGAGTAGACGCAATATCGCAATCCAAAATTCCAAGTACAGTAAAAGAGCTTAGAAGATTCTTAGGAATGGTGAACTTTTACCGTCGTTTTCTTCCGCATGCAGCTGAGAGCCAACGCATTCTTAATGCCTTTTTGTGCGGTTCGAAGAAGGATGGTAACAAGAGAGTGGATTGGACTCATCAAGCACGCACTGCTTTCGAAGAGGTTAAACGTGGGTTGATAGAGGCCACTTTACTTGCGTTTCCAAACTCGGACGCTGAGCTGGCATTATTTGTTGACGCCTCTGATCATTCCATAGGAGCGGCTCTGCAGCAGAAAACAAACTGCTCCTGGCAGCCTCTGGGGTTTTATTCAGCCAAATTAAGTGACACTCAATGCAAATATAGCGCTTACGACCGTGAGCTTTTAGCCGCGTACCAGGGTGTCCGTTACTTCCGACCATATCTGGAAGGTCAGAAATTCACTCTCTATACTGACCATAAACCACTGATGTTCGCTTTTAAACAGAACCCTGAAAAGGCCACACCTCGACAACTCAGACATTTGAGCTACATTTCCGAATTCACAACGGATTTACGTCATGTTTCTGGAAGTAATAATACGGTTGCGGACACTTTATCACGTCTAGAAGAGATAACTCTTCCTTCTTCACTAGATTTTTCAGACATAGCGGCAGCACAACTTTCGGATTCAGAGTTTCAAGATTTGCGAATGAATTCAAAGTTCTTGTTTAAAAAGATATCTCTTGCTGGATTTGATACGGAACTGTTTTGTGAAGTATCTGGCTCGAATATCAGACCCTATATTCCAACACAATTTCGGAAACAGGTTTTCAATAAAACTCATGATATTTCACACCCTGGTATTCGAGCTTCGCGCAAACTCATAGTTAAAAAATTTTTCTGGCCCTCTATGAACAAAGACATTGCCACTTGGGCCAGAGAATGTATTGCTTGTCAAAAGTGCAAAATAACTAGGCATGTATCTAGAGAATCAAGCACTTTTCCAAAAGTTTCGGAAAGATTCAAGGTGATTCATCTTGACATAGTTGGCCCGCTTACCTCATCTCAAGGATTTACTTATTGCCTCACACTCATTGATCGTTTCTCTCGATGGCCGGAAGCTATTCCTTTAGTGGATATCTCGGCAAAAAGCTGTGCAAATGCTCTGTTGATTGGCTGGATTGCACGTTTCGGAGTCCCACAAACTATTATTACTGATCAGGGTAGACAATTTGAATCAGCACTTTTTACAGAATTAGGACAGCTGTTGGGATTCAGACGCAATCGCACGACCGCATATCATCCTCAGTCTAACGGACTCCTTGAAAGATGGCATCGAAGCTTAAAAGCTTCAATTATGACACATAATAATGAATCATGGACTAAATCACTACCCATGGTACTCCTTGGACTTCGCTCATTGGTCAGAGGAGAGTTCCAGGCATCTCCTGCTCAACTACTTTATGGAGAAAACCTTCGACTTCCTAGTGATTTTCTGCAAGAAAATCCTAGAAAGTTAGATCAATCTGATTTCGCCTCAGAACTTACTAAAATCATGTCTAATATCCGTCCCATCGATGCCTCACATCATCCCTCATCTAAAAAACCTTTCATTTTTAAACATCTCGAATCTTGTACTCATGCTTTTGTAAGAATTGATTCAGTTCGTCCACCACTGCGTCCACCTTATGATGGACCTTTTAAAATTCTAAAAAGAAGTCAACACTTTTATGCGCTAGATATTAAGGGAAAACCGGTTAATATTTCAATAAGCAGGTTAAAACCTTGTTATTCGTCTTCGTTGGATGAATCACATTCCGGAACTGCAACTCTGTCAGACAAAAAAGTAAGAACACATCCACAACCAACAAAGACAACCCCTAAACCACGTGAAGTTCGACGAGTTACGTTTTTACCTTACGTTTCACAAGCTGGTCGATCGACAAGGATACCAATTCAGTATTAGTTTTTTCTTTGATATATCATTCACTTTGTTCACTGGTGGGGGAGTATTGTAGGGATACTTCAGGCGAAAAATAAATAAATGGAAATACTTTGGATTGATACACTGCCTATGCACTTGGGAAGTGTCAAGAAAAAGTATTGTAATCTAGTAGCTAGATTTTGGTTTGAAAAACAAAATTGTAAAAATATTTTTTCAGTCTTTAGCTGAACTTGGTTGAATAAGGTTGATTGATAGAACAATGTAATTTGTAAAAGATTTAATTGAATTAAATAAAACTTAACTTCGTTTCAAAAGTATCATTGAAGTAAAATATTCACAGTATACAAATTACTTAATATTACTGCTAAAGTTCTTTATGAAAATTTTCTTATATGGAATTTCCTGTGGTTTTTCCCGATTTTTATTGTGATAATTGATCCATTTAGTTTTCTTACTTTTAAGCAAATCATGAATTCTAGTTTTGTCTTTTGATCCTTGCAATATTTCTATTGGTTTACATTGGGTTGTTGAGTGAATTGAGATGTTGTAAAATTCAGTTGCTTTCAAGACTTTGTCTGTAATATTCATATTTGGTTCTGTGATTGTTAATATTCGAATTTGTTCTACTAAAGTACTATGACATCGGTTCATATCCGAATTTCCTGTATGTGATTTGGGAGATGAAAAATGAGTTTCAATGTTTTCTTTTCTAAAATATTCTCTAACATTTACAGTGTTGAATTCATTGTCTGCGATTATTTTCTTGGGTTTCCCTAAAATTGGATTTCGTTCTCGGATGAGGTTTATGAATGTAATTGCATTTTTATCTGAAGTTTCTTTAGTGTACAAATGCTTGGAAAATTTATCGATGGCTGTGAAATATAATCGTTTGCCTATCATAAATATATCAATATGTACTATTTGATTGATATCCTCTGGAGTTTCTGAGAGTTGAAATTCTGGTTTCACAGGTTTGCGATCATATTTTGCTAAATTACAAACTTCACAATTATTTACGAATTTAGTTATTATTCTGATTAATCCTTGATAGTAGTAAAGGTTTCTTATTTCCTCATAGTTTTCGATTATTCCACGGTGGTTTCCCTTTTCATGTATTTCCTCAATTTTTTTCAAGCATTGTTCTTCATCTAATAAGTCGGTTATATGTTTAGTACATTTAAGAAATTTCAAATGTTGACTGTTTGAATATAAATCCATTATTATAAGTTGCACTTTGTTCCATTGATGGTCATTCAATTCACAATGAATGCCAATTGTACCTTTTTCTGGTATATAGCGACGTAATATGTCTCTAACTAAGTTTCGCTATTGATATCGTTTTGATCGATGAATATTTTCCGTCTTCTATTGATTATTTTCAATTCTTTTTGCTTTTTTTCTTTGATTATTATTTGAATTCTATAGACATTAACAATTCCATCTTTAATGGGAATGAAGTCATTTTGATCTTCATTAGCTGAATGAATTGTTGCCATATCTGTTTCCATTCTGTTATTTTCATCTTCATAGTTAACATTTATTTCGTGATTATCAGCATTAATTCTACTCAAAAAGTCTGCGACTTTGTTATCTTTTCCACTAACATATTCTATATTGTAATTATATTCATTAAGTTTTATTTTCCACCTTTGAAGTTTACTATTTGGTTCTTTCAGATTGCTCAGCCAAATTGGAGGTCTATGATCTGTTCGAATATCAAATTTAACTCCATACAAATATGGTCTGAAATATTGGCATGCCCAAATGATAGCACATAGTTCTTTTTATATTGTGGCATAGTTCCTTTCATGCTCATTTAATGTTCTACTAGCGTAACATATCGGATGTCCTTGTTGGGATAGGACGGCACCGATTGCTTTATCGGAGGCGTCTGTTGTAAGAACGAATTTTTGTTTGAAGTCTGGATGTCGAAGGACTGGGTGATTTGTAATTAAGTCTTTAAGTTTCTCAAACGCTGCAATGAATTTCGGATCATTTGTATTTATTTTATTCGTCTTTTTTAGAGCATCTGTTAAAGGTGAAGCAACTTTAGAGTAGTTGTTTATAAATTTTCGATAGTATCCCGTGATTCCAAGGAAAGATTTTATTTTCTTTGTGGTATTTGGGATCTTCAATTGTTTTATTACCTCAATTTTCTCTGGATTAGGTTTTATTCCTTCGGTTGTCAGAATATGTCCTAGATAATCAGTTTCTTTGGAAAAGAACTTACATTTGTCTATTTGAACTTTTAGTTTTGATTTTCTTAAAGTATCTAAGATTTTTCTAGTATTGTCTTCCATTTCCTGGAGAGATGTTGCAAAAATCAAGATATCGTCTAGATATACTACGCAAATTCGGTTAATATACTCATGTAATACTTCGTTCATCATCCTCTGGAAAGTGGCAGGGGCGTTTTTCAATCCAAAAGGCATTCGAATAAACTCATAATGTCCTTGAGGGGTTGAGAAAGCGGTTTTACATCGGTCATTTTCGCTGACTTCGATCTGATGAAACCCTTTTGCCAGATCTAGAGTTGTGAAGTATTGAGCTTTTCCCAATTTGTCGAATATGGATTCAATATTTGGAATGGGAAACTTATCCTCAATGGTTTCCTCGTTGAGTTTCCTATAATCTATAACGACACGCCATTTGGCTTTTCCAGAATTGTCCATTTTCTTTGGTACAATCCATATGGGTGCGTTATAGGGGGATGAGGAAGGACGAATGATACCTTGCCTTAGCATATCCTCTATTTGGATAGCAACTTCACGTTCGTGAACTTGGGGAAATCGATATGTTTTTCAATATAAAGGTATATTGTTTTTAGTGATTATTTCGTGTTTTGTTTTTGTTGTGCAAGTGAGGTTATCACCTTCTTTATAAAATAAATCTTCATATTCCTTGAAGATTCGTTTTACTGCACGAGTTTCTTCAAAATTTAGTTCCTTATATAGTTTTTCGTTAATAGGTTCGACTGGTTTGATTTCACAATAAGTATTTATTTCTCTAGGCACTGAATATGTAAAATACAATATCTGGCTATTTACTTTGAAGAATCCTTCACCAATGTTAATTTTTACATTTAATGGGTGAAGTAGATTCTGTCCTATTACTGCTTTAAATATTTTACTCTTTAAATCCATAACATTCCACAAAACTTTATGGGATTCTGGTAACTTAAACTCCTTAGGCATATTAGTTTTTATTTTTTTTTCTACAAAAAATGTTCCGCCTAATCCATAAACTGGTATTGGATTAGCTAAATTTATTTTCGGAAGGTTCGGAAGACAATTTTGGTAAATACTTGACGTAGATGCGCCAGTATCAATTAATGTGGGGATAACTTCGTTATCAATATTTAGGTATATTACTGGTAAAGGACTTCCGAGGCTGGTATTAGAAAATTTGTGTCCATTGGTTCATGGTGATAAGTTTTGCTTTGGACTGTGCCATCAACTTCCATTGGCTCTTGTCTATTATTTTGATAATTTCTATTATTATGGTGATTCCTGTTATAGTTCCTGTTGTTATGGTAGTTGTTCCGATAATTATTGTTATTATTATATCGATTTCGATTCCTGTTGTAATTTCTGTTATGATTGTTATAATTATTGGTGTTATGATTGTTAGTATTGTCAGCGTTCTGTTCTTTATCGTTATTAGCGTTATTATTATTATTTCGGTTGTTCTGAGAGTTTTTATTGTTATTATAATTTTTGTTGTTCCGCGAGTGACGATTGTGACGAGAATTGTAATTAATTTCGTTACTTCTGTTGTCATTACTAGTATTTTGTTGAAGCTCTCTAAGTATATTATAGGCTTGATCTAACGTTTCGCAATTCTTTGACTCTAACAAGTACATTTTATACTCAGGAATTAAACATTTGAATCTATACCAAACTTTCGTTTCTTACAGGGTTGAATTCAAGATGTTGGTTTTGGTTCGGGTCTTGTAAGAATTTCCCGTTAAGTTTATTTAATAATTCACTTAATCTATGATATATGTTATCAATATGACCTGTACTTACTTTGTGAAATTGAAAGGTAATTTGTATGATCTCCTCCTGGTGCTAATGTTAGGATGGTGTTTGCTTCACTTATCCATGAGTTAAGTGCGAAGTCATTGTTGTTCCCGTTGTAAATGCTTCCTTCAGTAAGTCATCAAAGGATAGGTCCAATGGTAAAGGTGGTTGTTCTTCATGTGCCATTTTGCTACACTTTATTTTATTGAACTTTTATGTAATTTTTGTATTATTTCACTTGAACTGTCTATTTTGTTGTTATAATTTTGGGCTGACTCTCTTTATCATTCCAAAAAGGGTCAGTTTCCAAAATTGTATTTTTTGGGGTTTAGAGTTTGGTTTTATTATCTGACTCCCAGTTTTATTGAGGCCAGGAGCGAATTCTCTTAAAATTCTGCTCAGGGCGTTGCAATACCCTCACTCTATTATATAACGATTTTTAGGATTTTTTTATTTTTTAATAGGTTGCCCGATCCTTGCGGTTGTTCTCCTATTTCACACCTTGTACAAAGTACTTAGCGGTGTCGCGATTATGGTTCGTTGCGTCTAGGGGATCGTCCCTCCTAAGACGATAGACTGCGCCAGTTATGTTTCACGATTAAATTAAAATAAAAAAAAAATGATTTTAAGTCCACTTGACAGAATGAAACACGAACTTGAGTTCTCTTGAAATAAACTTTATTCCGTTTAAATCTTGACAAAAACTGATCTTATCGATCTACTTAAAGGGCTATTTATACGATTTGTCCATGGGAATCTTATCTGATCATTCCCATGGTGTGATATGCTGACCAATGCATCTCTTGTGTGGTCTCTGGTTATTGCATCTCGCGAAATTTAATTAAGTTAGAATGACCGGATGCGGATGTAATATAGACGTGACAATGATCTTCGAATTTATCTTAGCTAAGTGAAATGAGATACATTGTTAAGATAAGAAGTTTACTTTGTATTACTTTGTTGCGATAGAGAATTGAATTTGGTGGTGATGAGTTCATGTGTGGGGTTATGCGGGTGTGTAACTCCTCCCTCCTTATGACTCATGTTGTCCTCAACAGGATTTACTTTAGTGTCATTTCCTTTTTCTTTTCCAATATTTATGTTAATTCTTGCAAAATTATTTTTATAGTAAAGATAAAAAATGAATGATAGAGTAAGTATAATTATTATGATTGCAAAAATTGAACTTGTGGCTATAATGTTTCTCTTATGTTGAAATTTTACTTCTTCAATTTTTTCTAAATTTTTTATATTGTCAATCTGTAGTTGTTCAAGGTCTATTTCAAGTTTATAATTGGAGATATTTTGCATTGGTTCTAGCATTAATATTTGTTGAAATTCTTTTATTTCATTTGTATATTTTTTGTTGAGAATTTCAATTTCACAATTACTGAATCTTATTACATATGTTCCATCTAGATTGTACAGTTTTTCGTTGCAATTATGTTTCAATGTACTTTTGATGTTTACAATTAGTATTAGTCCTTTTTCTATTTCCTCTATTTTGGTATTGTTATTTATTTTCATAATACATTTGATGTTCTTACAGGCTAATGTATTTTTGAGGGTTTTTACAGTTTTCGTATATTCATAATATTCATTATTGTATAGAACTACTTCCTTAATGTTATTAACATTTAATGTTTCTGACTTATCGTTTGGTATCTGTTTTACATGGTATGATAACATAGGTTTTGTAAGTATAGGTATACTGACAACAAATATAATAGTACCGTTTTTCGTTAAAACATTTATAGTTATATATTTTAATTCATCAAACGAAAGGTTGTATGTATCTATTTCATCATGAGTCAATATTGATCTCGACATTATTCCTGTTTTTGCTGAATTTACGTTATCTATTATTTTCTCAAGCTCATCTTTGATTAGATCAAGATTATGACTTAGCTGTATTGTCAAAAGTATTCTGTTTATGTATTCTGTTACATTATTTATATCATTAGTCAATTTCTTATACAAATTATTTGTGTGATTAATATTCAATACTATTTTATTAAGGTTATTTTGGAAAGCGTTATTTATTTGTATTTGATTATTCATTGCGTCTATGATGTTATGATTATTTGTATCGATTATTTTCAAATGTTCCATAATTTCTTCATAATCATCATTGTCCATGATTCCGAAGAGCCACTTATACATGGTACCAATAGGGTTTACTATTCCTCTTTTTATTCTATTTCTGTGTTCCCGTTTTTGTTTGCGATTTTGTTTTCTAACCTGGTTACAGATTTCTATGTATCCTGGTTTTTTACCAAGAACTGAGTTACATGTTTCCGTTAAACGATATGTGGTATATGTAATGTTGGTATTTGATTGGGTTGTATATATTGGAGTAGGCTCTGGAGTTACTTGAATTATTTCTGGTTTTTCATCTAAATTTAATGCTCTTTTGTCTAAAGTGCTTTCTGTTTGATCAAAATGTAGTAGTTTTAATTCTCCTCTTATTGTTTTGATAGTATCAATTGTGTAAGGATTTAGATCAATTTTACTGGATATTTCTGAGATTGCAATTTCATATTGCTTTAAATTGATTTTATGGTAGATTCTTTTATAATCTTTGATTAGTCTTACTGGATCCTTTTTTATGAGTACTATACCTGAGTTCGAATAAATCTTTTCTATTGACATTTCTGCACTAATTAGAGGTATAAACATTGTTGCCAACAATAAGATTGTTGTTAATAATCTGCCAAATTTCATCATTGCAGTAATTTGGGTCGGCTGTAATAGTTTAAATGATTGTTAAACAATGTATTCTATGTACTTAATTTGCCTTGCACTATTTCTAATACCATTTTGTTTCTGAAATAAGGGATATCTTGTTGTGAAAACTCTATAGGCTTATTTTTAGATATTAATTCTGCGATTACGCAACTAAAAACTCCACAATCATTATTGTTTTCTTGACGGGGTGTTTCTTTGACATTTTCTTTCGTGAGTAATGATGTGTCGAAGGGTTCGTTTAATTTATCTAGAGATTCATCTTTTAGGTACTGTTCCAAGGTATTTAATAGAGCTGTATTTGTTCCTCCTAGAGAGTCGTAATACCTGATTGCTTTTTTGTCGAAATTTATTTCAGCTAAACACCAATGGTTTTGGTTTATGTGAACAGGCATTAGTAATATGTTGTATGAGAATATATTAATTCTTCTAGTCCATCTTTTGACTGAATTGAAACCTGATTCTAAAAGGCGTGGAAGGAAAAATGTATTCATGGCATAAACTTTAGGTAAATTATCTGTATTCTGTTGACTTCGATCCATGATGAGATTTAAATAGAAATTGATAATTTGATCATTGAGCCTTGTATTGTCTGATAAAGTATTGATGTCTTCTCGAGTAATACCTAGGTTGAATTTTGATATTAAAATTTCTGTTTGAGGTCCTTGAGATGCTTTATTGTTTACAGATTTTTGTTCATCACTCAGCGTTAATGTTTTTCTAGCTGGTTCTTCTGTGGGCTCTTCTGAATAATACTTCTTAAACCTTTTTATCCTTACAGGATGGATTTTTCTTCCAAGTTTATTGCTCTTTACTGTTATGATATCATCTTGCTCGTTTTTAGTTATCTCTACTTTCCGATATTTTGGTTTTTCTTTGTGTCGTTCGTTTGCATAGTTCTTTATGAAAATTTTCTTATATGGAATTTCCTGTGGTTTTTCCCGATTTTTATTGTGATAATTGATCCATTTAGTTTTCTTACTTTTAAGCAAATCATGAATTCTAGTTTTGTCTTTTGATCCTTGCAATATTTCTATTGGTTTACATTGGGTTGTTGAGTGAATTGAGATGTTGTAAAATTCAGTTGCTTTCAAGACTTTGTCTGTAATATTCATATTTGGTTCTGTGATTGTTAATATTCGAATTTGTTCTACTAAAGTACTATGACATCGGTTCATATCCGAATTTCCTGTATGTGATTTGGGAGATGAAAAATGAGTTTCAATGTTTTCTTTTCTAAAATATTCTCTAACATTTACAGTGTTGAATTCATTGTCTGCGATTATTTTCTTGGGTTTCCCTAAAATTGGATTTCGTTCTCGGATGAGGTTTATGAATGTAATTGCATTTTTATCTGAAGTTTCTTTAGTGTACAAATGCTTGGAAAATTTATCGATGGCTGTGAAATATAATCGTTTGCCTATCATAAATATATCAATATGTACTATTTGATTGATATCCTCTGGAGTTTCTGAGAGTTGAAATTCTGGTTTCACAGGTTTGCGATCATATTTTGCTAAATTACAAACTTCACAATTATTTACGAATTTAGTTATTATTCTGATTAATCCTTGATAGTAGTAAAGGTTTCTTATTTCCTCATAGTTTTCGATTATTCCACGGTGGTTTCCCTTTTCATGTATTTCCTCAATTTTTTTCAAGCATTGTTCTTCATCTAATAAGTCGGTTATATGTTTAGTACATTTAAGAAATTTCAAATGTTGACTGTTTGAATATAAATCCATTATTATAAGTTGCACTTTGTTCCATTGATGGTCATTCAATTCACAATGAATGCCAATTGTACCTTTTTCTGGTATATAGCGACGTAATATGTCTCTAACTAAGTTTTCGCTATTGATATCGTTTTGATCGATGAATATTTTCCGTCTTCTATTGATTATTTTCAATTCTTTTTGCTTTTTTTCTTTGATTATTATTTGAATTCTATAGACATTAACAATTCCATCTTTAATGGGAATGAAGTCATTTTGATCTTCATTAGCTGAATGAATTGTTGCCATATCTGTTTCCATTCTGTTATTTTCATCTTCATAGTTAACATTTATTTCGTGATTATCAGCATTAATTCTACTCAAAAAGTCTGCGACTTTGTTATCTTTTCCACTAACATATTCTATATTGTAATTATATTCATTAAGTTTTATTTTCCACCTTTGAAGTTTACTATTTGGTTCTTTCAGATTGCTCAGCCAAATTGGAGGTCTATGATCTGTTCGAATATCAAATTTAACTCCATACAAATATGGTCTGAAATATTGGCATGCCCAAATGATAGCACATAGTTCTTTTTATATTGTGGCATAGTTCCTTTCATGCTCATTTAATGTTCTACTAGCGTAACATATCGGATGTCCTTGTTGGGATAGGACGGCACCGATTGCTTTATCGGAGGCGTCTGTTGTAAGAACGAATTTTTGTTTGAAGTCTGGATGTCGAAGGACTGGGTGATTTGTAATTAAGTCTTTAAGTTTCTCAAACGCTGCAATGAATTTCGGATCATTTGTATTTATTTTATTCGTCTTTTTTAGAGCATCTGTTAAAGGTGAAGCAACTTTAGAGTAGTTGTTTATAAATTTTCGATAGTATCCCGTGATTCCAAGGAAAGATTTTATTTTCTTTGTGGTATTTGGGATCTTCAATTGTTTTATTACCTCAATTTTCTCTGGATTAGGTTTTATTCCTTCGGTTGTCAGAATATGTCCTAGATAATCAGTTTCTTTGGAAAAGAACTTACATTTGTCTATTTGAACTTTTAGTTTTGATTTTCTTAAAGTATCTAAGATTTTTCTAGTATTGTCTTCCATTTCCTGGAGAGATGTTGCAAAAATCAAGATATCGTCTAGATATACTACGCAAATTCGGTTAATATACTCATGTAATACTTCGTTCATCATCCTCTGGAAAGTGGCAGGGGCGTTCTTCAATCCAAAAGGCATTCGAATAAACTCATAATGTCCTTGAGGGGTTGAGAAAGCGGTTTTACATCGGTCATTTTCGCTGACTTCGATCTGATGAAACCCTTTTGCCAGATCTAGAGTTGTGAAGTATTGAGCTTTTCCCAATTTGTCGAATATGGATTCGATATTTGGAATGGGAAACTTATCCTCAATGGTTTCCTCGTTGAGTTTCCTATAATCTATAACGACACGCCATTTGGCTTTTCCAGAATTGTCCATTTTCTTTGGTACAAGCCATATGGGTGCGTTATAGGGGGATGAGGAAGGACGAATGATACCTTGCCTTAGCATATCCTCTATTTGGATAGCAACTTCACGTTCGTGAACTTGGGGAAATCGATATGTTTTTCAATATAAAGGTATATTGTTTTTAGTGATTATTTCGTGTTTTGTTTTTGTTGTGCAAGTGAGGTTATCACCTTCTTTATAAAATAAATCTTCATATTCCTTGAAGATTCGTTTTACTGCACGAGTTTCTTCAAAATTTAGTTCCTTATATAGTTTTTCGTTAATAGGTTCAACTGGTTTGATTTCACAATAAGTATTTATTTCTCTAGGCACTAAATATGTAAAATACAATATCTGGCTATTTACTTTGAAGAATCCTTCACCAATGTTAATTTTTACATTTAATGGGTGAAGTAGATTCTGTCCTATTACTGCTTTAAATATTTTACTCTTTAAATCCATAACATTCCACAAAACTTTATGGGATTCTGGTAACTTAAACTCCTTAGGCATATTAGTTTTTATTTTTTTTTCTACAAAAAATGTTCCGCCTAATCCATAAACTGGTATTGGATTAGCTAAATTTATTTTCGGAAGGTTTGGAAGACAATTTTGGTCAATACTTGACGTAGATGCGCCAGTATCAATTAATGTGGGGATAACTTCGTTATCAATATTTAGGTATATTACTGGTAAAGGACTTCCGAGGCTGGTATTAGAAAATTTGTGTCCATTGGTTCATGGTGATAAGTTTTGCTTTGGACTGTGCCATCAACTTCCATTGGCTTTTGTCTATTATTTTGATAATTTCTATTATTATGGTGATTCCTGTTATAGTTCCTGTTGTTATGGTAGTTGTTCCGATAATTATTGTTATTATTATATCGATTTCGATTCCTGTTGTAATTTCTGTTATGATTGTTATAATTATTGGTGTTATGATTGTTAGTATTGTCGGCGTTCTGTTCTTTATCGTTATTAGCGTTATTATTATTATTTCGGTTGTTCTGAGAGTTTTTATTGTTATTATAATTTTTGTTGTTCCGCGAGTGACGATTGTGACGAGAATTGTAATTAATTTCGTTACTTCTGTTGTCATTACTAGTATTTTGTTGAAGCTCTCTAAGTATATTATAGGCTTGATCTAACGTTTCGCAATTCTTTGACTCTAACAAGTACATTTTATACTCAGGAATTAAACATTTGAATCTATACCAAACTTTCGTTTCTTACAGGGTTGAATTCAAGATGTTGGTTTTGGTTCGGGTCTTGTAAGAATTTCCCGTTAAGTTTATTTAATAATTCACTTAATCTATGATAGATGTTATCAATATGACCTGTACTTACTTTGTGAAATTGAAAGGTAATTTGTATGATCTCCTCCTGGTGCTAATGTTAGGATGGTGTTTGCTTCACTTATCCATGAGTTAAGTGCGAAGTCATTGTTGTTCCCGTTGTAAATGGGAAGTCTCCTTGCTTCCTTCAGTAAGTCATCAAAGGATAGGTCCAATGGTAAAGGTGGTTGTTCTTCATGTGCCATTTTGCTACACTTTATTTTATTGAACTTTTATGTAATTTTTGTATTATTTCACTTGAACTGTCTATTTTGTTGTTATAATTTTGGGCTGACTCTCTTTATCATTCCAAAAAGGGTCAGTTTCCAAAATTGTATTTTTTGGGGTTTAGAGTTTGGTTTTATTATCTGACTCCCAGTTTTATTGAGGCCAGGAGCGAATTCTCTTAAAATTCTGCTCAGGGCGTTGCAATACCCTCACTCTATTATATAACGATTTTTAGGATTTTTTTATTTTTTAATAGGTTGCCCGATCCTTGCGGTTGTTCTCCTATTTCACACCTTGTACAAAGTACTTAGCGGTGTCGCGATTATGGTTCGTTGCGTCTAGGGGATCGTCCCTCCTAAGACGATAGACTGCGCCAGTTATGTTTCACGATTAAATTAAAATAAAAAAAAAATGATTTTAAGTCCACTTGACAGAATGAAACACGAACTTGAGTTCTCTTGAAATAAACTTTATTCCGTTTAAATCTTGACAAAAACTGATCTTATCGATCTACTTAAAGGGCTATTTATACGATTTGTCCATGGGAATCTTATCTGATCATTCCCATGGTGTGATATGCTGACCAATGCATCTCTTGTGTGGTCTCTGGTTATTGCATCTCGCGAAATTTAATTAAGTTAGAATGACCGGATGCGGATGTAATATAGACGTGACAATGATCTTCGAATTTATCTTAGCTAAGTGAAATGAGATACATTGTTAAGATAAGAAGTTTACTTTGTATTACTTTGTTGCGATAGAGAATTGAATTTGGTGGTGATGAGTTCATGTGTGGGGTTATGCGGGTGTGTAACTCCTCCCTCCTTATGACTCATGTTGTCCTCAACAGGATTTACTTTAGTGTCATTTCCTTTTTCTTTTCCAATATTTATGTTAATTCTTGCAAAATTATTTTTATAGTAAAGATAAAAAATGAATGATAGAGTAAGTATAATTATTATGATTGCAAAAATTGAACTTGTGGCTATAATGTTTCTCTTATGTTGAAATTTTACTTCTTCAATTTTTTCTAAATTTTTTATATTGTCAATCTGTAGTTGTTCAAGGTCTATTTCAAGTTTATAATTGGAGATATTTTGCATTGGTTCTAGCATTAATATTTGTTGAAATTCTTTTATTTCATTTGTATATTTTTTGTTGAGAATTTCAATTTCACAATTACTGAATCTTATTACATATGTTCCATCTAGATTGTACAGTTTTTCGTTGCAATTATGTTTCAATGTACTTTTGATGTTTACAATTAGTATTAGTCCTTTTTCTATTTCCTCTATTTTGGTATTGTTATTTATTTTCATAATACATTTGATGTTCTTACAGGCTAATGTATTTTTGAGGGTTTTTACAGTTTTCGTATATTCATAATATTCATTATTGTATAGAACTACTTCCTTAATGTTATTAACATTTAATGTTTCTGACTTATCGTTTGGTATCTGTTTTACATGGTATGATAACATAGGTTTTGTAAGTATAGGTATACTGACAACAAATATAATAGTACCGTTTTTCGTTAAAACATTTATAGTTATATATTTTAATTCATCAAACGAAAGGTTGTATGTATCTATTTCATCATGAGTCAATATTGATCTCGACATTATTCCTGTTTTTGCTGAATTTACGTTATCTATTATTTTCTCAAGCTCATCTTTGATTAGATCAAGATTATGACTTAGCTGTATTGTCAAAAGTATTCTGTTTATGTATTCTGTTACATTATTTATATCTTTAGTCAATTTCTTATACAAATTATTTGTGTGATTAATATTCAATACTATTTTATTAAGGTTATTTTGGAAAGCGTTATTTATTTGTATTTGATTATTCATTGCGTCTATGATGTTATGATTATTTGTATCGATTATTTTCAAATGTTCCATAATTTCTTCATAATCATCATTGTCCATGATTCCGAAGAGCCACTTATACATGGTACCAATAGGGTTTACTATTCCTCTTTTTATTCTATTTCTGTGTTCCCGTTTTTGTTTGCGATTTTGTTTTCTAACCTGGTTACAGATTTCTATGCATCCTGGTTTTTTACCAAGAACTGAGTTACATGTTTCCGTTAAACGATATGTGGTATATGTAATGTTGGTATTTGATTGGGTTGTATATATTGGAGTAGGCTCTGGAGTTACTTGAATTATTTCTGGTTTTTCATCTAAATTTAATGCTCTTTTGTCTAAAGTGCTTTCTGTTTGATCAAAATGTAGTAGTTTTAATTCTCCTCTTATTGTTTTGATAGTATCAATTGTGTAAGGATTTAGATCAATTTTACTGGATATTTCTGAGATTGCAATTTCATATTGCGTTAAATTGATTTTATGGTAGATTCTTTTATAATCTTTGATTAGTCTTACTGGATCCTTTTTTATGAGTACTATACCTGAGTTCGAATAAATCTTTTCTATTGACATTTCTGCACTAATTAGAGGTATAAACATTGTTGCCAACAATAAGATTGTTGTTAATAATCTGCCAAATTTCATCATTGCAGTAATTTGGGTCGGCTGTAATAGTTTAAATGATTGTTAAACAATGTATTCTATGTACTTAATTTGCCTTGCACTATTTCTAATACCATTTTGTTTCTGAAATAAGGGATATCTTGTTGTGAAAACTCTATAGGCTTATTTTTAGATATTAATTCTGCGATTACGCAACTAAAAACTCCACAATCATTATTGTTTTCTTGACGGGGTGTTTCTTTGACATTTTCTTTCGTGAGTAATGATGTGTCGAAGGGTTCGTTTAATTTATCTAGAGATTCATCTTTTAGGTACTGTTCCAAGGTATTTAATAGAGCTGTATTTGTTCCTCCTAGAGAGTCGTAATACCTGATTGCTTTTTTGTCGAAATTTATTTCAGCTAAACACCAATGGTTTTGGTTTATGTGAACAGGCATTAGTAATATGTTGTATGAGAATATATTAATTCTTCTAGTCCATCTTTTGACTGAATTGAAACCTGATTCTAAAAGGCGTGGAAGGAAAAATGTATTCATGGCATAAACTTTAGGTAAATTATCTGTATTCTGTTGACTTCGATCCATGATGAGATTTAAATAGAAATTGATAATTTGATCATTGAGCCATGTATTGTCTGATAAAGTATTGATGTCTTCTCGAGTAATACCTAGGTTGAATTTTGATATTAAAATTTCTGTTTGAGGTCCTTGAGATGCTTTATGTATTATAGATTTTTGTTCATCACTCAGCGTTAATGTTTTTCTAGCTGGTTCTTCTGTGGGCTCTTCTGAATAATACTTCTTAAACCTTTTTATCCTTACAGGATGGATTTTTCTTCCAAGTTTATTGCTCTTTACTGTTATGATATCATCTTGCTCGTTTTTAGTTATCTCTACTTTCCGATATTTTGGTTCTTCTTTGTGTCGTTCGTTTGCATAGTTCTTTATGAAAATTTTCTTATATGGAATTTCCTGTGGTTTTTCCCGATTTTTATTGTGATAATTGATCCATTTAGTTTTCTTACTTTTAAGCAAATCATGAATTCTAGTTTTGTCTTTTGATCCTTGCAATATTTCTATTGGTTTACATTGGGTTGTTGAGTGAATTGAGATGTTGTAAAATTCAGTTGCTTTCAAGACTTTGTCTGTAATATTCATATTTGGTTCTGTGATTGTTAATATTCGAATTTGTTCTACTAAAGTACTATGACATCGGTTCATATCCGAATTTCCTGTATGTGATTTGGGAGATGAAAAATGAGTTTCAATGTTTTCTTTTCTAAAATATTCTCTAACATTTACAGTGTTGAATTCATTGTCTGCGATTATTTTCTTGGGTTTCCCTAAAATTGGATTTCGTTCTCGGATGAGGTTTATGAATGTAATTGCATTTTTATCTGAAGTTTCTTTAGTGTACAAATGCTTGGAAAATTTATCGATGGCTGTGAAATATAATCGTTTGCCTATCATAAATATATCAATATGTACTATTTGATTGATATCCTCTGGAGTTTCTGAGAGTTGAAATTCTGGTTTCACAGGTTTGCGATCATATTTTGCTAAATTACAAACTTCACAATTATTTACGAATTTAGTTATTATTCTGATTAATCCTTGATAGTAGTAAAGGTTTCTTATTTCCTCATAGTTTTCGATTATTCCACGGTGGTTTCCCTTTTCATGTATTTCCTCAATTTTTTTCAAGCATTGTTCTTCATCTAATAAGTCGGTTATATGTTTAGTACATTTAAGAAATTTCAAATGTTGACTGTTTGAATATAAATCCATTATTATAAGTTGCACTTTGTTCCATTGATGGTCATTCAATTCACAATGAATGCCAATTGTACCTTTTTCTGGTATATAGCGACGTAATATGTCTCTAACTAAGTTTCGCTATTGATATCGTTTTGATCGATGAATATTTTCCGTCTTCTATTGATTATTTTCAATTCTTTTTGCTTTTTTTCTTTGATTATTATTTGAATTCTATAGACATTAACAATTCCATCTTTAATGGGAATGAAGTCATTTTGATCTTCATTAGCTGAATGAATTGTTGCCATATCTGTTTCCATTCTGTTATTTTCATCTTCATAGTTAACATTTATTTCGTGATTATCAGCATTAATTCTACTCAAAAAGTCTGCGACTTTGTTATCTTTTCCACTAACATATTCTATATTGTAATTATATTCATTAAGTTTTATTTTCCACCTTTGAAGTTTACTATTTGGTTCTTTCAGATTGCTCAGCCAAATTGGAGGTCTATGATCTGTTCGAATATCAAATTTAACTCCATACAAATATGGTCTGAAATATTGGCATGCCCAAATGATAGCACATAGTTCTTTTTATATTGTGGCATAGTTCCTTTCATGCTCATTTAATGTTCTACTAGCGTAACATATCGGATGTCCTTGTTGGGATAGGACGGCACCGATTGCTTTATCGGAGGCGTCTGTTGTAAGAACGAATTTTTGTTTGAAGTCTGGATGTCGAAGGACTGGGTGATTTGTAATTAAGTCTTTAAGTTTCTCAAACGCTGCAATGAATTTCGGATCATTTGTATTTATTTTATTCGTCTTTTTTAGAGCATCTGTTAAAGGTGAAGCAACTTTAGAGTAGTTGTTTATAAATTTTCGATAGTATCCCGTGATTCCAAGGAAAGATTTTATTTTCTTTGTGGTATTTGGGATCTTCAATTGTTTTATTACCTCAATTTTCTCTGGATTAGGTTTTATTCCTTCGGTTGTCAGAATATGTCCTAGATAATCAGTTTCTTTGGAAAAGAACTTACATTTGTCTATTTGAACTTTTAGTTTTGATTTTCTTAAAGTATCTAAGATTTTTCTAGTATTGTCTTCCATTTCCTGGAGAGATGTTGCAAAAATCAAGATATCGTCTAGATATACTACGCAAATTCGGTTAATATACTCATGTAATACTTCGTTCATCATCCTCTGGAAAGTGGCAGGGGCGTTTTTCAATCCAAAAGGCATTCGAATAAACTCATAATGTCCTTGAGGGGTTGAGAAAGCGGTTTTACATCGGTCATTTTCGCTGACTTCGATCTGATGAAACCCTTTTGCCAGATCTAGAGTTGTGAAGTATTGAGCTTTTCCCAATTTGTCGAATATGGATTCAATATTTGGAATGGGAAACTTATCCTCAATGGTTTCCTCGTTGAGTTTCCTATAATCTATAACGACACGCCATTTGGCTTTTCCAGAATTGTCCATTTTCTTTGGTACAAGCCATATGGGTGCGTTATAGGGGGATGAGGAAGGACGAATGATACCTTGCCTTAGCATATCCTCTATTTGGATAGCAACTTCACGTTCGTGAACTTGGGGAAATCGATATGTTTTTCAATATAAAGGTATATTGTTTTTAGTGATTATTTCGTGTTTTGTTTTTGTTGTGCAAGTGAGGTTATCACCTTCTTTATAAAATAAATCTTCATATTCCTTGAAGATTCGTTTTACTGCACGAGTTTCTTCAAAATTTAGTTCCTTATATAGTTTTTCGTTAATAGGTTCGACTGGTTTGATTTCACAATAAGTATTTATTTCTCTAGGCACTGAATATGTAAAATACAATATCTGGCTATTTACTTTGAAGAATCCTTCACCAATGTTAATTTTTACATTTAATGGGTGAAGTAGATTCTGTCCTATTACTGCTTTAAATATTTTACTCTTTAAATCCATAACATTCCACAAAACTTTATGGGATTCTGGTAACTTAAACTCCTTAGGCATATTAGTTTTTATTTTTTTTTCTACAAAAAATGTTCCGCCTAATCCATAAACTGGTATTGGATTAGCTAAATTTATTTTCGGAAGGTTCGGAAGACAATTTTGGTAAATACTTGACGTAGATGCGCCAGTATCAATTAATGTGGGGATAACTTCGTTATCAATATTTAGGTATATTACTGGTAAAGGACTTCCGAGGCTGGTATTAGAAAATTTGTGTCCATTGGTTCATGGTGATAAGTTTTGCTTTGGACTGTGCCATCAACTTCCATTGGCTCTTGTCTATTATTTTGATAATTTCTATTATTATGGTGATTCCTGTTATAGTTCCTGTTGTTATGGTAGTTGTTCCGATAATTATTGTTATTATTATATCGATTTCGATTCCTGTTGTAATTTCTGTTATGATTGTTATAATTATTGGTGTTATGATTGTTAGTATTGTCGGCGTTCTGTTCTTTATCGTTATTAGCGTTATTATTATTATTTCGGTTGTTCTGAGAGTTTTTATTGTTATTATAATTTTTGTTGTTCCGCGAGTGACGATTGTGACGAGAATTGTAATTAATTTCGTTACTTCTGTTGTCATTACTAGTATTTTGTTGAAGCTCTCTAAGTATATTATAGGCTTGATCTAACGTTTCGCAATTCTTTGACTCTAACAAGTACATTTTATACTCAGGAATTAAACATTTGAATCTATACCAAACTTTCGTTTCTTACAGGGTTGAATTCAAGATGTTGGTTTTGGTTCGGGTCTTGTAAGAATTTCCCGTTAAGTTTATTTAATAATTCACTTAATCTATGATATATGTTATCAATATGACCTGTACTTACTTTGTGAAATTGAAAGGTAATTTGTATGATCTCCTCCTGGTGCTAATGTTAGGATGGTGTTTGCTTCACTTATCCATGAGTTAAGTGCGAAGTCATTGTTGTTCCCGTTGTAAATGCTTCCTTCAGTAAGTCATCAAAGGATAGGTCCAATGGTAAAGGTGGTTGTTCTTCATGTGCCATTTTGCTACACTTTATTTTATTGAACTTTTATGTAATTTTTGTATTATTTCACTTGAACTGTCTATTTTGTTGTTATAATTTTGGGCTGACTCTCTTTATCATTCCAAAAAGGGTCAGTTTCCAAAATTGTATTTTTTGGGGTTTAGAGTTTGGTTTTATTATCTGACTCCCAGTTTTATTGAGGCCAGGAGCGAATTCTCTTAAAATTCTGCTCAGGGCGTTGCAATACCCTCACTCTATTATATAACGATTTTTAGGATTTTTTTATTTTTTAATAGGTTGCCCGATCCTTGCGGTTGTTCTCCTATTTCACACCTTGTACAAAGTACTTAGCGGTGTCGCGATTATGGTTCGTTGCGTCTAGGGGATCGTCCCTCCTAAGACGATAGACTGCGCCAGTTATGTTTCACGATTAAATTAAAATAAAAAAAAAATGATTTTAAGTCCACTTGACAGAATGAAACACGAACTTGAGTTCTCTTGAAATAAACTTTATTCCGTTTAAATCTTGACAAAAACTGATCTTATCGATCTACTTAAAGGGCTATTTATACGATTTGTCCATGGGAATCTTATCTGATCATTCCCATGGTGTGATATGCTGACCAATGCATCTCTTGTGTGGTCTCTGGTTATTGCATCTCGCGAAATTTAATTAAGTTAGAATGACCGGATGCGGATGTAATATAGACGTGACAATGATCTTCGAATTTATCTTAGCTAAGTGAAATGAGATACATTGTTAAGATAAGAAGTTTACTTTGTATTACTTTGTTGCGATAGAGAATTGAATTTGGTGGTGATGAGTTCATGTGTGGGGTTATGCGGGTGTGTAACTCCTCCCTCCTTATGACTCATGTTGTCCTCAACAGGATTTACTTTAGTGTCATTTCCTTTTTCTTTTCCAATATTTATGTTAATTCTTGCAAAATTATTTTTATAGTAAAGATAAAAAATGAATGATAGAGTAAGTATAATTATTATGATTGCAAAAATTGAACTTGTGGCTATAATGTTTCTCTTATGTTGAAATTTTACTTCTTCAATTTTTTCTAAATTTTTTATATTGTCAATCTGTAGTTGTTCAAGGTCTATTTCAAGTTTATAATTGGAGATATTTTGCATTGGTTCTAGCATTAATATTTGTTGAAATTCTTTTATTTCATTTGTATATTTTTTGTTGAGAATTTCAATTTCACAATTACTGAATCTTATTACATATGTTCCATCTAGATTGTACAGTTTTTCGTTGCAATTATGTTTCAATGTACTTTTGATGTTTACAATTAGTATTAGTCCTTTTTCTATTTCCTCTATTTTGGTATTGTTATTTATTTTCATAATACATTTGATGTTCTTACAGGCTAATGTATTTTTGAGGGTTTTTACAGTTTTCGTATATTCATAATATTCATTATTGTATAGAACTACTTCCTTAATGTTATTAACATTTAATGTTTCTGACTTATCGTTTGGTATCTGTTTTACATGGTATGATAACATAGGTTTTGTAAGTATAGGTATACTGACAACAAATATAATAGTACCGTTTTTCGTTAAAACATTTATAGTTATATATTTTAATTCATCAAACGAAAGGTTGTATGTATCTATTTCATCATGAGTCAATATTGATCTCGACATTATTCCTGTTTTTGCTGAATTTACGTTATCTATTATTTTCTCAAGCTCATCTTTGATTAGATCAAGATTATGACTTAGCTGTATTGTCAAAAGTATTCTGTTTATGTATTCTGTTACATTATTTATATCATTAGTCAATTTCTTATACAAATTATTTGTGTGATTAATATTCAATACTATTTTATTAAGGTTATTTTGGAAAGCGTTATTTATTTGTATTTGATTATTCATTGCGTCTATGATGTTATGATTATTTGTATCGATTATTTTCAAATGTTCCATAATTTCTTCATAATCATCATTGTCCATGATTCCGAAGAGCCACTTATACATGGTACCAATAGGGTTTACTATTCCTCTTTTTATTCTATTTCTGTGTTCCCGTTTTTGTTTGCGATTTTGTTTTCTAACCTGGTTACAGATTTCTATGCATCCTGGTTTTTTACCAAGAACTGAGTTACATGTTTCCGTTAAACGATATGTGGTATATGTAATGTTGGTATTTGATTGGGTTGTATATATTGGAGTAGGCTCTGGAGTTACTTGAATTATTTCTGGTTTTTCATCTAAATTTAATGCTCTTTTGTCTAAAGTGCTTTCTGTTTGATCAAAATGTAGTAGTTTTAATTCTCCTCTTATTGTTTTGATAGTATCAATTGTGTAAGGATTTAGATCAATTTTACTGGATATTTCTGAGATTGCAATTTCATATTGCTTTAAATTGATTTTATGGTAGATTCTTTTATAATCTTTGATTAGTCTTACTGGATCCTTTTTTATGAGTACTATACCTGAGTTCGAATAAATCTTTTCTATTGACATTTCTGCACTAATTAGAGGTATAAACATTGTTGCCAACAATAAGATTGTTGTTAATAATCTGCCAAATTTCATCATTGCAGTAATTTGGGTCGGCTGTAATAGTTTAAATGATTGTTAAACAATGTATTCTATGTACTTAATTTGCCTTGCACTATTTCTAATACCATTTTGTTTCTGAAATAAGGGATATCTTGTTGTGAAAACTCTATAGGCTTATTTTTAGATATTAATTCTGCGATTACGCAACTTAAAACTCCACAATCATTATTGTTTTCTTGACGGGGTGTTTCTTTGACATTTTCTTTCGTGAGTAATGATGTGTCGAAGGGTTCGTTTAATTTATCTAGAGATTCATCTTTTAGGTACTGTTCCAAGGTATTTAATAGAGCTGTATTTGTTCCTCCTAGAGAGTCGTAATACCTGATTGCTTTTTTGTCGAAATTTATTTCAGCTAAACACCAATGGTTTTGGTTTATGTGAACAGGCATTAGTAATATGTTGTATGAGAATATATTAATTCTTCTAGTCCATCTTTTGACTGAATTGAAACCTGATTCTAAAAGGCGTGGAAGGAAAAATGTATTCATGGCATAAACTTTAGGTAAATTATCTGTATTCTGTTGACTTCGATCCATGATGAGATTTAAATAGAAATTGATAATTTGATCATTGAGCCATGTATTGTCTGATAAAGTATTGATGTCTTCTCGAGTAATACCTAGGTTGAATTTTGATATTAAAATTTCTGTTTGAGGTCCTTGAGATGCTTTATGTATTATAGATTTTTGTTCATCACTCAGCGTTAATGTTTTTCTAGCTGGTTCTTCTGTGGGCTCTTCTGAATAATACTTCTTAAACCTTTTTATCCTTACAGGATGGATTTTTCTTCCAAGTTTATTGCTCTTTACTGTTATGATATCATCTTGCTCGTTTTTAGTTATCTCTACTTTCCGATATTTTGGTTCTTCTTTGTGTCGTTCGTTTGCATAGTTCTTTATGAAAATTTTCTTATATGGAATTTCCTGTGGTTTTTCCCGATTTTTATTGTGATAATTGATCCATTTAGTTTTCTTACTTTTAAGCAAATCATGAATTCTAGTTTTGTCTTTTGATCCTTGCAATATTTCTATTGGTTTACATTGGGTTGTTGAGTGAATTGAGATGTTGTAAAATTCAGTTGCTTTCAAGACTTTGTCTGTAATATTCATATTTGGTTCTGTGATTGTTAATATTCGAATTTGTTCTACTAAAGTACTATGACATCGGTTCATATCCGAATTTCCTGTATGTGATTTGGGAGATGAAAAATGAGTTTCAATGTTTTCTTTTCTAAAATATTCTCTAACATTTACAGTGTTGAATTCATTGTCTGCGATTATTTTCTTGGGTTTCCCTAAAATTGGATTTCGTTCTCGGATGAGGTTTATGAATGTAATTGCATTTTTATCTGAAGTTTCTTTAGTGTACAAATGCTTGGAAAATTTATCGATGGCTGTGAAATATAATCGTTTGCCTATCATAAATATATCAATATGTACTATTTGATTGATATCCTCTGGAGTTTCTGAGAGTTGAAATTCTGGTTTCACAGGTTTGCGATCATATTTTGCTAAATTACAAACTTCACAATTATTTACGAATTTAGTTATTATTCTGATTAATCCTTGATAGTAGTAAAGGTTTCTTATTTCCTCATAGTTTTCGATTATTCCACGGTGGTTTCCCTTTTCATGTATTTCCTCAATTTTTTTCAAGCATTGTTCTTCATCTAATAAGTCGGTTATATGTTTAGTACATTTAAGAAATTTCAAATGTTGACTGTTTGAATATAAATCCATTATTATAAGTTGCACTTTGTTCCATTGATGGTCATTCAATTCACAATGAATGCCAATTGTACCTTTTTCTGGTATATAGCGACGTAATATGTCTCTAACTAAGTTTTCGCTATTGATATCGTTTTGATCGATGAATATTTTCCGTCTTCTATTGATTATTTTCAATTCTTTTTGCTTTTTTTCTTTGATTATTATTTGAATTCTATAGACATTAACAATTCCATCTTTAATGGGAATGAAGTCATTTTGATCTTCATTAGCTGAATGAATTGTTGCCATATCTGTTTCCATTCTGTTATTTTCATCTTCATAGTTAACATTTATTTCGTGATTATCAGCATTAATTCTACTCAAAAAGTCTGCGACTTTGTTATCTTTTCCACTAACATATTCTATATTGTAATTATATTCATTAAGTTTTATTTTCCACCTTTGAAGTTTACTATTTGGTTCTTTCAGATTGCTCAGCCAAATTGGAGGTCTATGATCTGTTCGAATATCAAATTTAACTCCATACAAATATGGTCTGAAATATTGGCATGCCCAAATGATAGCACATAGTTCTTTTTATATTGTGGCATAGTTCCTTTCATGCTCATTTAATGTTCTACTAGCGTAACATATCGGATGTCCTTGTTGGGATAGGACGGCACCGATTGCTTTATCGGAGGCGTCTGTTGTAAGAACGAATTTTTGTTTGAAGTCTGGATGTCGAAGGACTGGGTGATTTGTAATTAAGTCTTTAAGTTTCTCAAACGCTGCAATGAATTTCGGATCATTTGTATTTATTTTATTCGTCTTTTTTAGAGCATCTGTTAAAGGTGAAGCAACTTTAGAGTAGTTGTTTATAAATTTTCGATAGTATCCCGTGATTCCAAGGAAAGATTTTATTTTCTTTGTGGTATTTGGGATCTTCAATTGTTTTATTACCTCAATTTTCTCTGGATTAGGTTTTATTCCTTCGGTTGTCAGAATATGTCCTAGATAATCAGTTTCTTTGGAAAAGAACTTACATTTGTCTATTTGAACTTTTAGTTTTGATTTTCTTAAAGTATCTAAGATTTTTCTAGTATTGTCTTCCATTTCCTGGAGAGATGTTGCAAAAATCAAGATATCGTCTAGATATACTACGCAAATTCGGTTAATATACTCATGTAATACTTCGTTCATCATCCTCTGGAAAGTGGCAGGGGCGTTCTTCAATCCAAAAGGCATTCGAATAAACTCATAATGTCCTTGAGGGGTTGAGAAAGCGGTTTTACATCGGTCATTTTCGCTGACTTCGATCTGATGAAACCCTTTTGCCAGATCTAGAGTTGTGAAGTATTGAGCTTTTCCCAATTTGTCGAATATGGATTCGATATTTGGAATGGGAAACTTATCCTCAATGGTTTCCTCGTTGAGTTTCCTATAATCTATAACGACACGCCATTTGGCTTTTCCAGAATTGTCCATTTTCTTTGGTACAAGCCATATGGGTGCGTTATAGGGGGATGAGGAAGGACGAATGATACCTTGCCTTAGCATATCCTCTATTTGGATAGCAACTTCACGTTCGTGAACTTGGGGAAATCGATATGTTTTTCAATATAAAGGTATATTGTTTTTAGTGATTATTTCGTGTTTTGTTTTTGTTGTGCAAGTGAGGTTATCACCTTCTTTATAAAATAAATCTTCATATTCCTTGAAGATTCGTTTTACTGCACGAGTTTCTTCAAAATTTAGTTCCTTATATAGTTTTTCGTTAATAGGTTCGACTGGTTTGATTTCACAATAAGTATTTATTTCTCTAGGCACTAAATATGTAAAATACAATATCTGGCTATTTACTTTGAAGAATCCTTCACCAATGTTAATTTTTACATTTAATGGGTGAAGTAGATTCTGTCCTATTACTGCTTTAAATATTTTACTCTTTAAATCCATAATATTCCACAAAACTTTATGGGATTCTGGTAACTTAAACTCCTTAGGCATATTAGTTTTTATTTTTTTTTCTACAAAAAATGTTCCGCCTAATCCATAAACTGGTATTGGATTAGCTAAATTTATTTTCGGAAGGTTTGGAAGACAATTTTGGTCAATACTTGACGTAGATGCGCCAGTATCAATTAATGTGGGGATAACTTCGTTATCAATATTTAGGTATATTACTGGTAAAGGACTTCCGAGGCTGGTATTAGAAAATTTGTGTCCATTGGTTCATGGTGATAAGTTTTGCTTTGGACTGTGCCATCAACTTCCATTGGCTCTTGTCTATTATTTTGATAATTTCTATTATTATGGTGATTCCTGTTATAGTTCCTGTTGTTATGGTAGTTGTTCCGATAATTATTGTTATTATTATATCGATTTCGATTCCTGTTGTAATTTCTGTTATGATTGTTATAATTATTGGTGTTATGATTGTTAGTATTGTCGGCGTTCTGTTCTTTATCGTTATTAGCGTTATTATTATTATTTCGGTTGTTCTGAGAGTTTTTATTGTTATTATAATTTTTGTTGTTCCGCGAGTGACGATTGTGACGAGAATTGTAATTAATTTCGTTACTTCTGTTGTCATTACTAGTATTTTGTTGAAGCTCTCTAAGTATATTATAGGCTTGATCTAACGTTTCGCAATTCTTTGACTCTAACAAGTACATTTTATACTCAGGAATTAAACATTTGAATCTATACCAAACTTTCGTTTCTTACAGGGTTGAATTCAAGATGTTGGTTTTGGTTCGGGTCTTGTAAGAATTTCCCGTTAAGTTTATTTAATAATTCACTTAATCTATGATATATGTTATCAATATGACCTGTACTTACTTTGTGAAATTGAAAGGTAATTTGTATGATCTCCTCCTGGTGCTAATGTTAGGATGGTGTTTGCTTCACTTATCCATGAGTTAAGTGCGAAGTCATTGTTGTTCCCGTTGTAAATGCTTCCTTCAGTAAGTCATCAAAGGATAGGTCCAATGGTAAAGGTGGTTGTTCTTCATGTGCCATTTTGCTACACTTTATTTTATTGAACTTTTATGTAATTTTTGTATTATTTCACTTGAACTGTCTATTTTGTTGTTATAATTTTGGGCTGACTCTCTTTATCATTCCAAAAAGGGTCAGTTTCCAAAATTGTATTTTTTGGGGTTTAGAGTTTGGTTTTATTATCTGACTCCCAGTTTTATTGAGGCCAGGAGCGAATTCTCTTAAAATTCTGCTCAGGGCGTTGCAATACCCTCACTCTATTATATAACGATTTTTAGGATTTTTTTATTTTTTAATAGGTTGCCCGATCCTTGCGGTTGTTCTCCTATTTCACACCTTGTACAAAGTACTTAGCGGTGTCGCGATTATGGTTCGTTGCGTCTAGGGGATCGTCCCTCCTAAGACGATAGACTGCGCCAGTTATGTTTCACGATTAAATTAAAATAAAAAAAAAATGATTTTAAGTCCACTTGACAGAATGAAACACGAACTTGAGTTCTCTTGAAATAAACTTTATTCCGTTTAAATCTTGACAAAAACTGATCTTATCGATCTACTTAAAGGGCTATTTATACGATTTGTCCATGGGAATCTTATCTGATCATTCCCATGGTGTGATATGCTGACCAATGCATCTCTTGTGTGGTCTCTGGTTATTGCATCTCGCGAAATTTAATTAAGTTAGAATGACCGGATGCGGATGTAATATAGACGTGACAATGATCTTCGAATTTATCTTAGCTAAGTGAAATGAGATACATTGTTAAGATAAGAAGTTTACTTTGTATTACTTTGTTGCGATAGAGAATTGAATTTGGTGGTGATGAGTTCATGTGTGGGGTTATGTGGGTGTGTAACTCGCGCAAACATCCAGACAAAACAACAACACCCATCTCGTGGTGTCATCATTCTCTGCAACGTTCATCAAACCCAAGACTCGCTGGTCACGTTGCCGATCACGTTTTGCTGCTGCATCAACTTCATCAAACCGAGGTGACATGCAGATGCAGATTATTAATGCAATTTAGTCTTTAAGTTGATTTCATTCAATAAAGATAATTTTTTTTAATACAAACGGTCAAACGTTTTATTAACTTATATATATATATATATATATATATATATATATATATATATATATATATATATATATATATATATATATATATATATATATATATATATATATATATATATATATATATATATATATATATATATATATATATATATATATATATATATATATATATATATATATATATATATATATATATATATATATATATATATATATATACACAAATATATATAAATATATATATATATATATATATATATATATATATATATATATATATATATATATATATATATATATATATATATATCTATATCTATATATATATATCTATATATATCTATGTATATATATATATATATATATATATATATATATATATATATATATATATATATATATATATATTTATATATATATATATATATATATATATATATATATATATATATATATATATATATATATATATATATTTATATATATATATATATATTTATATATATATATATATATATATATATTTATATATATATATATATATATATATATATATATATATATATATATATATATATATATATATATATATATATATATGTATATATACATATGTATATATATACATATATATATATATATATATTAGGTGTACAACTTTGCTTCCGCCGTTTTGCAATAGATGGCTGTAGCGGTAAGTGGTAGTTGAAATTAATAGATCATAAATGTCACACAATAAGCTTAGGTATTTGTAAACATAACGCCATCGAAATATTAGTCGATTTGTGTGTGCATCATAAAGTTATTCTCGATTAAACATGTCAGCTTACGAGCCAAATTCTCGTCATTTGCGGGAGGTTTTAATTTTCTTCTATAATATGAAGAAATCTGCGGCTGAGGCTCATCGAATGCTCTCAAATACCTATGGTGAGGCCGCTATTAGTGAAAGAACGTGCCGAGAGTGGTTTCAACGCTTCAAGAACGGCGATTTTAACGTCGAAGACCAGCATGGCGGTGGAAGAGAGAAGGTTTTCGAAGATGTAGAATTGGAGGCATTACTTGATCAAGACTCGTGTCAAACGCAACAACAATTGGCAGGATCATTGGGAGTGACGCAACAAGCCATTTCAAAATGCCTGAAAGTCATGGGAATGATTCAGAAACAAGGAAATTGGGTGCCGTACGAGTTGAAGCCGAGAGATGTTGAACGGCGTTTGTGTGTTTGTGAACAGCTGCTTCCAAGGCAAAAACGGAAAGGATTTCTGCATCGCATTGTGACTGGGGACAAACAATGGGTTCATTAAGATAATCCTAACCACAGAAAATTATGGGGATATCCCGGCCATGCTTCCACGTCGACAGCCAAACATAATATTCACGGTTCCAAGGTCATGCTCAGTATTTGGTGGGACCAGCTCAGAGTAGTGTATTATGAGTTGTTAAAACCGACTGAAACAATTACAGGCAATTGTTATCGAACGCAATTAATGCGTTTGAGCCGACCATTGAAAGACAAACGGCCGCAATACAACGAGAGACATGATAAAGTGATTTTACAGCATGACCATGCTCGACCCCGTGTTGCGACAGTGGTGAAGACATACTTGGAAACTTTGAAATGGGAAGTCCTACCCCACCCGCCGTATTCTCCAGACGTTGCTCCTTCGGACTATCACTTGTTTCGATCAATGGCACACGGCCTGGTTGACCAGCACTTCCGGTCTTATGAAGAAGTAAAAAATTGGATCGATTCGTGGATCGATTCAAAAGATGACCAGTTTTTTCAACGCGGGATTCCTATGCTGCCCGAAAGATGGAAGAAAGTAGTGGCCAGCGATGCACAATACTTTGAATCATAAATGTATAACCAGTTTTTTACAATAAAGCCTCGAATTTCGAAAAAAAAACGGCGGAAGCAAAGTTGTACACCTAATATATATATATATATATATATATATATATATATATATATATATATATATATATATATATATATATATATATATATATATATATATATATATATATATATATGTATATATATGTATGTATGTATATATATGTATATATATATATATATATATATATATATATATGTATATATATATATATATATGTATATATATATGTATATATATATATATATATATATATATATATATATATATATATATATATATACATATATACATACATATATATATATATATATATATATATATATATAGTATATATATATATATATATATATATATATATATATATATATATATATATATATATATGTATGTATATATGTATATATATATATATATATATATATATATATATATATATATATATACATATATATATATATATATACATATATATATATATATATATATATATATATATATATATATATATATATATATATATATATTAATGTATACATATGACCTTTTGCTCTTCCATTTATTATTAATGCCCCCATTTTCGAAAATAGAATATAGTGCGCCACTGGTTGGCTGTACTAATACTTTTAAAGAAAATTTTGATCCGGCTTCAGAGATTGGATCAATGTCATCTCTACTAGTAATTACTCTGAGGTAAGTACGCAGGCCGTGACGAAATTCCGTCACTCGATTTTGCTATTAATATCTACGAAAAAATGTTCGTGTAGAGAAGTGTAAAATAGTACAAATTGACAGTTAAGTGTGTGGATGTTTGCAATTTGGATTTTGAATTTTCAGCAAACAGAATAGAAATCACAGGGACAGGAGTTGTTGTTGTTTGCAATGCGTCTGTTATGTTCTGTTATGGATAGGGAAACAAAGAAACACGCCTTTTGTTGTATTCGAGAGGTCTGATGCAATTTGAATATTCTTCGGACGCCAATTAAATATTACATTCTGGTGCTCAAACTTAAAATATTTGTACTTAGATATAATTACTTTGTCTACGATTTATTGTAAATCTTGAATTGGTGGTGTGCAGACAGCAGGAGTATATTGTACATGGCTGTTATATTCTTTTCTTTGAAAAGTACACGCTTCCAGCCTGGTTTAGCTTTAAATTTGTCTTTAACATGAACACCGTTCGATTTGGAAATCAATTTTATTCCATAATGAGATTAAGATTTTATCAACTGCAGGATAAATCCTAGATGTTACTCCTTTATAAATTTTTTTTCTTTCACCTCTTCAATTTTAAAATCATGCAAACTTGGAGGTTCATCAATACTGCTATATTACGAACCAGATCGAAATTTACGCTACAAAGTAGCTTATAGAAGCAAATTTTCAAAACTACCTTGAAGTTAAATGCCATTACACTGAAAGTAAATAAGCATTATTTTTTACTATGAAACAATTTTGCTATCAATTTAATAATTGTTTAATTCATATATATATATATATATATATATATATATATATATATATATATATATATATATATATATATATATATATATATATATATATATATATATATATATATATATATATATATATATATATATATATATATATATATATATATATATATATATATATATATATATATATATATATATATATATATACAGTAGTCCCTCGACTTACGTCGGAGTTAGGTTCCGAGAATTTGCGACGTAAGTCGAAAACGACGTAATTCGAGGGTAGAAAGAATCTCAGGCGATAAATGTATGAACTTTCATTTTTTGAATAGGAATGTATTTATTATTTAAGTTTGTACATAATTCATTTTTTTAAAGAAAGTTGTGGGTTTTCTTCTACAGAAGTTTTATTTTCGCATACAATTGCGTATTTTGGCTGTTACTTGCACCCTTCATCAAGTGTCTGTACACGACTACACGTCAAATTACAAATAGAAATGAGGGCAGCAAGTAGCAACCGGAATAAAACTTACGACGAAGAAAATAGGCGGATTTCTTTAAATTTGTACAAATATGTTCATATTTGACATAAAACACTAAAAATCAACACATTAATTGTTATCATCTACAGAATGAATAGCCTCTATTTCTACTGTTTGTGGGTTGACTGGTTTACTGGTGAAGAAGGTCGAAATTCGCGTTTGGGACAAAGTTTGTTTTCTTTTTTCTTCGAGCAACTGCTTTGTAATCGATGACAGAAGTGTAGACTTCGTTTGAAATTTCTGCACTTCTTAATTTTTCGGGATCATTTTCTTTGAACATTTTTATATATATGATTAGTAACGCTTTAGGAGAAAGATTATTGGCTTCCAAATATTTCTATATTGCCGGACAAAAACATGGATCAACCCAATTCACGAAATATATTAGAAGTAACCCAGGCCTTGGGATGTAACTAGATCGCCTCCTCGCGGTGCATCCTGGGTTACGCTAAATGATCTAGACTCTCTTCACGACCGCTTTCGTTCACGGACTACTCTCTGACTAACGATTCGTTTGTCGTACTTGGGCTGGTGGTCGTAGCATTCCGGACCTAGTCGTCTTCAGGCGCGGTAGCGACGGAGTGAAATCCGCTTCGTGAACGGCTCCGGGTTAATACGATCATCTCCGTCCCGTTAAAACCCTGGCAGGCCTCTTAGTACGTTCTCAGTCTCGTCGCCATTAAGTTGGTGGTGTAGGTTCAGTTGAGGCGGACTCCTGATTCACACCGATCCGGCTCTGACCACTTGTCCCCATAAGGGCTAGTGGCAACCCTCGCATGGCCTCCCTGCTTGCATAGATAACCATGGGATCATTAAGGTGACTACACATTCGGACTGAGATAGCGGCTTTGAGTGGGGACCCTTTTTGAATGAACAAAAATAATAATAATAATAAACCTAAACCTAAACTTGCCAGGCAAAAGCCTGGCAACGCACAAAATCTATCCTCTCAAGTGAAGGGGGGGTCGAAGATTGCTGTGCCATCGGTTGCAGCTAGAACCCCAGGAGGCGGAGACATGGCGAATGAGCCAGCTTCGCGGACTGAGGATAAAAAGTAAAAGTAAAGCAATCCCACGACAACCCTCGTACGGGTCTAGGGGTTGAAGCTGGTAGAGAGCTTCATTACAATTTATTTAATCATTGTGGATACGAGTGTGGAGTGATTAGTTCCACGACTCACTTTACCCCTGATTTTCTGAGGATAAGGCTCCCCTGAGGATAAGGCTGCTGGTATTCGTGGAGACATGGCAACTGAGTCAGCTCCACTGCCTACCGGCACAGTGGATAAACATACTGAAAGCTGTGGAGATATGACGAATGGGCCAGCTCCACGGGCTTTCAGTTCTTCCTCAATCCCTGCTTCAGGTGTTTCCGGAGCTTTGGTTACCAAGCCTGGCCCCGGGAAAGCCAATAAGCCCGTTTGTGGCCAATGCGATGGAAAAGGTATGACGAATGAGCCAACCCGGCCATCGACAAGTGCTACCTCCGGTGCCGCCTCCTCTTCAGGCACGCAACGCTCTTCCCCCAAATCTCGGGCTTACGGAACTAGAAGGGCAGCCTTCAAGGTTCTAAGGAAGTTTGTAAATGTCCCCCCTGACACAATGTCCGACAAGGACAAAAAGTCCCTTCAATGGGCAAGAAAACAAACTGGGGAGCACACGCTCCCTCTAAACCCTGCAGATTTAGCTCAGAAACGACAGAGGTCGGCTGAGCAGAAAAATCAGGGCAGGCAAGATTGTAAAAAGCAAAAGCTTTCCCCTTCAGGGATAACTCGGCCATTTAATGAAATGGCCAAGGAGTGCCTTGTCTGGGATGTTATTGATGCCAGCAAGGGAGATGGTATAATCTCTCCTGAAAATTGGCTCAAGTTAAGGCAGGCTTTATTCGGAGTCTGCTGCAAGCTGCAGAAAGCCAGCTCCTGTCCTCCACCTACGGTGAACGACGCGGGCTGGTATAAGGGAATCAGGCTGGTTGCGTGCGAAGACCAACGATCAGCCGATTTCTACAAGCAGGCAATATCCGAGCTGGGGGAACTCTGGCCAGGCGCCAAAATTAAGGCGGTGCTTAAGGAGGAAATCCCCAGTCGGCCAAGATGCAGGACATAGATTCCTTGCTTACATTCGGATCCAGTGGAAGTCCTGGATATAGTGCGGCTCTTCAACCCGGATCTTCCTACGGGGGATTGGAGGGTGGCCAAGATTGGCGAGCCAGTAGACAATCGGCGGGAGGCTCTTTTCATCATTAATGATGAGGCACTACCAGTATTGGATGCCCGCAAGGGTGTTATTAGGTATGGGGTCGAAACATTGACCCTGCGCATCTACCGAAGCGACAGGCCAAAAAGCTCTGTTTCGGGAGATCCGAAAACTGTAAGGCCTGACCCAAAGCGGGTGGCTCAAACGGCCGGAGAGCCGCTTGAAGAAGAGTCTGTCGCCTGTCCGAGGACGACATCTGATGTGGAATCGGATGTTGAATCCCTCTCTGATGATGGGGTTAGCATCGGTACTACCTCCGAGTTGGGTGGCTGCCTGGACCTCATGACTCTGGATGCAGAGCAAGGGGTTGAGGAGGCTTCTATGTCCGAGGAGGACCTCGACCTAACCCTCATCAACTAAAGCATGATGGTGAAGGTACTGCAGGTGAACCTACACCATTCCATAGCAGCATCAGCTGCCCTGCTGCTCTGCTTGTCCAAGACACAGGAGGAGCTAATCCTAATCCAAGAACCATGGGTTGCCAAAAACCGGGTTTGCGGGTTACGTACCAATGGATACAGACTGATAGTACCTGACGGCTTGCACAAGCCACGTGTCTGTATTCTTGCCAAGAAAACCATTAACGTCCTTGTACTGCACAATTTCTGTGAGAAGGATAACATGGCTGTCGCAGTGGAAATCGATCAGAGATCATACTGGTTTGTTTCTTCGTACATGGCACACGATCATGGAGATAGCCCTCCTTGCGACATTGTCAAGGGTGTTGTGGCTGAAGCCATGAAAATGGGGGTGCCTCTTTTTCTAGGGGCTGATTCTAATGCGCATCATGAAGTATGGGGTAGCTCCAACACAAATGGCCGTGGTGAGGAGCTTTTTGACTTCATCCTTGCCCACGGCCTTTCCATCGCCAACACTGGCAGTGAACCAACCTTCATTACCTCAAATCGTAGGGAGGTTCTTGACGTTACCTTGGTCAGTGGGCGGCACTCACATTTGCTCCGTGACTGGAGGGTTCTACAGGAGTGCTCTTATTCCGACCATAGGTACATTTCGTTTAACGTGGCTGGCCACAGCTCTGATGTGCAGGAAGCCTTTGTTAACAGAAAAAAGACGGACTGGAACTTATTTAAAGTTATGGTCCGATCCTCACTGGAAAATGCTCCCAAGAGCATTGACTGCTACCATGAATTAGATCAGGCGGTTGACACCCTCACTAGTTCTCTCAATTCCGCTTCCAGGGCAGCGTGTAAACGACCCATACCCAGGGGGAATCCCAAGCCTCTCTGGTGGAATATGGAGATCCGCACCCTGCAAAGAGAGTGTAGGAGGAAGTTCAACAACTCGAAAAGTTCTAATGACTGGTCGTTGTACAAAACGAAGCTCAAGGCTTTTAAGTATGCCGTACGCAAGGCAAAGAGGTCCTCGTGGAGATCTTTCTGTGGAAACGTAGAGAGTCTCAGCGAGGCAAATCGCCTTCGCAAGGTCTTAAGCACGACACCAAAGGCTATGGGGTGCATCATGAACCCTGAGGGCATTTGGACTAGTTCGTGCGCAGACACACTAAACGTTCTTATGGACGCGCATTTTCCGGGCAGTTGTTGCCCTCTAGAAGCGGTGTATCAAACGGAGCAAGCTCACAACTCAACAACGCCGTTCAGAATATCAGATTCTCAACTAAGGTGGGCTATAAACTCCTTTGAGCCGTTTAAATCTCCAGGGCCTGATGGCGTCCTTGCGGCTGACATTCAGCAGTCCATGGAAGTATCGCTACCATGGCTCAGAGAGATATACAAAGCTTGCCTACGCTTCTCGTATGTTCCCTCCAGCTGGCGGGAAACTAGAATTGTGTTTATCCCTAAAGCAGGAAAAGTTTCGCATGTTAAGCCGAAGGACTATCGTCCAATAAGTCTTAACTCTGTATTGCTTAAAATATTGGAAAGGATCATTGATTACCATTTTAAAAAATCAATAGATCCTGTGCTGATCTCGCAGTCTCAGCACGCCTATACCAGAGGCAAATCGGTTGAGACTGCTCTTCACGTCCTCATTGAGCAAGTTGAGAAATCTCTTGCTCTAAAGGAATATACGCTTGCTGCCTTTTTGGACATTGAGGGAGCATTCAACAACGTACAGTGTAACGCAATTGTTGAGGCAATCTCGGTGCTACACGTCGATGAGCGGCTGATCGCTTTTATTGTGCAGCTTCTTAAAGGTAGAGTGGTAGTCTCTTCCCTGGGGAATGTCAGCGTAAGACGAGGAGTCAGTACGGGCACACCTCAGGGTGGGGTCCTCTCTCCCCTGCTGTGGAACATCACGGTGAATACTCTCTTAATGAAACTGGACCGTGCCGGCTGCAAAGTGATTGCTTATGCGGACGACATAGTTGTGGCAGTGTCGGGAAAGTATTTATCTACTCTATCGGAGAGGTTAAATCACTCTCTTGACATTCTTTCACGTTGGAGTCGTGAGTGCGGCTTGAATGTGAATCCAAGTAAAACGAAGCTAGTACTGTTTACAAGAAAGTACAAAATTCCCTTATTTGAGATACCCAAACTAAATGGGGTCTCCATTAGATTGAGCCAGAAGGTCAAGTACTTAGGGCTTATCCTTGACTCGAAGTTGCTGTGGACCTACAATATAGCAGAAAGAGCGCGGAAGGCTTTCAATGCACTCTACTGCTGTAACAGAGCCATAGGAGCGAATTGGGGATTACAGCCTCGTACTGTTGCTTGGCTTTATACTACTGTGGTTGAGCCAATTCTATTGTTTGGGGTAGCGTTCTGGTGGCAGGCTGCTCTTAAGGCAGCCTGCAAACGGCAACTTGAAAAAGTGCGGAGGATGGCTGCACTGCTGGTAATTGGAGCGCTCCGATCCACTCCTACTAAGGCACTATTCGTGCTGCTTCATTGGCTACCAACCAATCTACTTATCTTACAGCAAGCCAATCTTGCTGCTGTGAGACTTAATTGCATCTCGGTATGGAATAGAACAGAAGTCGACCATGCGAGAATTTTGGCCGAGGGAGTTCCCGCTCCAGCGGGGGCTGACTACATCGCACCGCAATGCCTACTAGATCTGGAGTTCACAACTCGCATTCCTGGTAGGGATGAATGGCGTGATGGCGTCACCCTCGAAAGTGGGCTTGTCCATGTGTACACCGACGGCTCTAAGCTTAGCAACAGAGTCGGGTATGGTGTATACTCGGACGAGCTGAATCTTAAGCTGTCCCTCCGTCTGCCAGACCACTGTAGTGTCTTTCAGGCAGAGGTTGCGGCTATTTTTCAGGCTATCGACTGGCTTCTGTGTAATCGAATATTCGGGGTCAATATTGGTATTTTCACAGATAGCCAAGCGGCTATTAGGTCCCTTGCTGGTCCTTGTACAGTGTCCATCATTGTTGCTGAATGCCGTGCATCTCTTAGGGAGATATCGAGACATTCGGTTGTTCAATTGATTTGGGTACCTGGACATAGGGGGTTTCAGGGCAACTGTGAGGCCGATGAGCTAGCAAGGCTTGGAACCTTGTTACCGGAGGTCTCTTGCTCCACAATAGGAATACCGATGGCATCGGTGAAATTGGCCATCAGGCAAAAATATCTTGAGGACGCTATTAAGTCCTGGGCAGAGGAATCATCCTGTGCGATAGTAAGGCAGTCCTGGTTATCCATGGAAGCGCATCGCACCAGGCAGTTTTTAGGCTTAACTCGAAGCGCTCTGCGTTGCACTGTCGGTGTGTTAACTGGCCACTGCCTCATAGGGCGGCACGCGCAACGACTGGGCGTAGAGTTTAATGATTTTTGTCGGAGTTGTGGCTCTGAGGATGAGGAGGAATCCGTCCTCCATCTCATGTGCCAGTGCCCGGCTTTGGCAAGGAGAAGGTTGGCGGCACTTGGTGCACCCTTTCTCTCAAATCTGACGGAACTGTCCCCAGTCAATTTAAAGGCGATAGTCCGTTTTATCAAAGGAAGCAGATGGTTTCCTGATTTTAGTGAGTAGGAGAGAGTCACTAATTTAGTATGGTATCACAACGGGCCTCTCTTGTGCCTATGTGTGCCGGTCGTCAGGTCTCTGGGGATCGGCAGCCATTTCAACCTAACCTAACCTAACCCAGGCCTTTTTGTTGCACCTCCAAATAACCGGTAGATTTTCCTTTTATACATTTTTGGATGCCCCTGGATTTAATAATATTTTTTTTTTTAATTGGATAAACAACAAGATGTTTCAGTTTCAAATCACCTGATGCATTCCCTCCAAGAAGCAAAGTAATCCTGGATTTTTCTGCATTAAAGCCAGGAGCTCTTCTTTCTTCAATCGAAAGAAATGTTATTGAAGGCATGCGTTTCCAATACAGCCCTCTCTCGACAACATTAATCACCTGCTGTGCGCAATATCCTCCATTTTCAATAAAATCATGTAAAGTGTTTGGAAAGATTTTCGCTGTGACATAGTCCGCACTAGCCGCTTCACCTGTTACTTTTACATTGTGAATTTTACTTCTTTTCTTGAAGTTTTCAAACTATACATTGCTGGCAACAAAAGTGTCTCCTCGATTCAAGTTTACTTGTACGAATAAGTTTTTGCCTTCGCCTTAATAGTTAACGTGATCACCGGCATATTTTGATGATTAAGGTCTTTGATCCAAATAATCAACATTTTTCCCAACGCAGGGGATCTTTTTTTGGTAATTATTCATCGAAACGTTTTAAAATTTCTAGCTTCTTGCCAATAGTAACCGTTTTACGCATTTTCTTCAGGTACGGTTTCCCAGCAGAATGTTGTCGCGTAGTTCTATCCATTTGATTGTTATAAATATAAAACTCAAATTGTACATAAAACAAATCTGTTCTATGAAAACGGCGACGTAAGTTAAGGGACGAACGACGTAATTTCAAGGATTTGGTCTCAAAATAATGAACTACGTAAGTCGAAAAAACGTATAACAAGGGAGACGTAAGTCAAGGGATTACTGTATATATATTTTATATATATATATATATATATATATATATATATATATATATATATATATATATATATATATATATATATATATATATATATATATATATATATATATATATATATATATATATATATATATATATATTATATATATATATATATATATATATATATATATATATATATATATATATATCTTTTACCCCAGTACAATATTTTCATCCATCCATTTCATATTGCGTACACATGCGGTGCTCAAAACTTCCCTTAGATGGACTAATTCAATCAAACAACCAGCATATTAAACTGTATTCAAGTAAAATTATATACAAAAAATATTATATTTGCTGGAAAATCATTGTTTCTTGTATTTATGTACCAATTTTTCCCTAGTTTGTAAAAAAATATTTTAATAAAAAACCGATTTTTCCTTTCGAACCTAGATGTATTGAATTTTGTGATAAATATCGATATTTTGAGAGTAATCTGCCCTCTTCTTCAGTGTCGATATCATATCGATATTTGTCACAAAATTCAATACATCTAGCTTCGAAAGGAAAAATCGGTTTTTTTATTAAAACATTGTTTCTTGTTCTGTAAGAACTATGCTGCGCATAAAATTAGCAAATTTGTCGACAGAAAGTGCTGACGTAACTATTGAAAAAATTAAACAAAATGTAAACCCGACGCGCCATATTCTCATGGCCATATTCTGACAGTTGTTCATTTTCAAAATGGCGATGTCGACGGAAATAGTGTTACAAACCCTAAACGAATACGAAAAATAGATTGCTTATGGAAATATATGTTCGCCTCTTCCTCAATTTGCGCCTTTCGTCACATCCTGCTTCCTCTAACCTTCATAGTGCTCTCGAACACCGAATAGCGCACATATGTTCACTGCTGAGCGGCATTTTCAAAATGATATGGCATGACATGCCATAAACTGACATTCGTTGCCATCGCATATGACAGAGTTCATTACGCTGCGTCCACATTGGCCATGGGAGATGGAATAGAGGTATAAGACTTTAGAGTGGCAGCATCTGTGTAAACGCTTGTAGGTGTGTGTCTCGAGCATTCTTCTCCCCCTCGCCTTCACCTATCAAGCTTTAGGGGGTGCTGTCAAGTACCCAGGAGTCAATGCCAAATCGAACACACAAACAAACCAAACAAATTTCAAGTATGCTATTGGTTTTGAGATGAAATTAGCTAGAACAAGCTGTGTTTTCAAACCAAATTTAGCGACGCGAGTGCTGAGAAGTGTCGAAAGTCATTAGAAGTGTAAGATACGGTTAAAAGTGGCAGTGACACCTTCAGTTTCTATCAAAACACCGGCAACGGAATGTGAAGTGAAGTGTTGTTCAAAAAATACGGGCTCCTGCCTGCCTGGGTGAACTTTCTACAGGTAAGTACTTACCATTTACCTTATGGTAAAGTCTGTAATCCAAATTAAGTAGATTTGAGTACTTGGCGTGGCTCAAAACCAGTAATTTTAGTGCAATTGTGTGATGCCGACTCAAGTGCTCGTCTGCTGGCCCACTTATCTGACACCTGGGTACCTGACAGTTTCTCTTGGATTCCAAAATGGCGGAAATGCCAATGAAGTAGGCTTAGAAGCTCATTCACAGGGGCAACTGATTTTAGTTTGAAGAATTCAAAAAAAATGTCGGTCGACCTAAATAAAATTCGAACAGAAAAAAAATCGACGATTATTAGTAGCGAACATTTACAAGGAAAAAATTATAATTTTTGGAAAAACTTGTGCTGTTTACTATCATAACATATGCTAAAATAAGAAACTTATTAAAATGGTATGGTTTCGACTATCATAAATTCAGGTTAATTTTAGAAGAATGAATTCATGTAAATAAAAAGAGCCTAAAAAAATCTGCGTTTTACCTTAATTCCGCCGAAGCCGGTCCCAAGCCCGGTTAAAAAGGAAGAGGGAGGTAGTAGAAAATTTGGCACCTCATTTGCATACAAAAGTTCAGATTTATCATTGTAAGCAAACGTAATGAAATGATAATAATTTTCTCATTAACCTGCGCACAGTGGTTTAATAGCGTTAATGCAATTAATGAAAATGTTACAAAATATTAATATATAGTTCTTCAACAATTCAAAAATAAGATTCGTTTCGTTTTACTTTCTAGAAGCAAATATTTCAATTTAATGACTAATTTTTATATATATTTCCATTTATTGACAAATATTAATACTGAAGAACAATGACCGGCCACAATGTAGAGTGCAGATTACCTTCAAATTTTAAATGTACGCATATTGTTCCTTGAATATTAATAGTTTCCTTTTTTCAAATATGCGCGCCAAGTTACTGCCCCCAAAACGAGCAACTGATCTACACCCCGAAAGATATTTCGTTGTATTAGAATAATTTGTGGATATGGGTGACCTCGAGACAGAATGCTTCTATACCACCGCTCTTAATGTCTTATACCTCTATGGGAGATGGCATAACATTCAACTTGCCATGGAAATGGAAAATGTAGACGATACATGGCATACCATATTTGATAGCATACCATAAATGTCAAGCCGTATGGCAAGACATTTGTTGTTGTTTGCAATGCGTCTGTTATGTTCTGTTATGGATAGGGAAACAAAGAAACACGCCTTTTGTTGTATTCGAGATGTCTGATGCAATCTGAACATTCTTCGGACGCCAATTAAATATCACATTCTGGTGCCCAAACTTAAAATATTTGTACCTAGATATAATCACTCCACGATTTATTGTAAATCTTGAATTGGTGGTGTGCAGACAGCAGGAGCATATTGAACATGGCTGTAATATTCTTTTCTTTGATAAGTACAAGCTTCCAGCCTGGTTTACCTTTAAATTTGTCTTTAACATGAACACCGCGTTCGATTTGGAAATCAATTTTATTCCATAATGAGATTAAGATTTTATCAACTGCACGATAAATCCTTGATGTTACTCCTTTAAAAATTTTTGCTTCCACCTCTTCAATTTTAAAATCATGCAAACTTGGAGGTTCATCAATACTGCTATATTACGAACCAGATCGATATTTACGCTACAAAGTAACTTATAGAAGCAAATTTTCAAAACTACCTTGAAGTTAAATGCCATTACGCTGAAAGTAAATAAGCATTATTTTTTACTATAAAACAATTTTGCTATCAATTTAGTAATTGTTTAATTCATATATATTGTTGTGTTCTACCGTTAATCACCTTTCGTGGATTCGATATTCTTCACATTCGTGAAATAAAACAATTTTCTTTATCAACACTAATTACACTTTTATTATAAACACTATTAATTATTTACACTTTATATTCGCACTATTATAATCTCGCGTTACAACAACTCACTTTTTCGCTTTCAATTAATCGCGCCCGGATACACTAAATTCGCTTTTCACCGAACAGACTTTCCGCTGTTTTCGCTTTCTCCTCAGTACAATCTATCGCATTGTACCAAAACTCACTATCAACTGATTCCGGAGACTCCTTGCGGCGATATTTATATCCGGTCTGGTGAGATAAATTACTATTGCCTACATCTAGGCCTTTCTAGAAATGTGTCTTGGGTTCTCGATCCGACTTCGAAAAGACTCTTGGGAATTTCCGTTGCCATGTGAAATCTGATGGTTTTGGGCTCTGGAATGTTCCGCTTCTGCCTTCTAGAGGGCTCTATTGCGTCTTTGTCTGTAGATTATTATTGTTGTTTGAAATACATGTATGGGATACATGTATGAGATAAATATCGAGTATTTCCTCGCCATTTCTAGCATTTTCTGGCGCCGCCACAGCGTCATACAATTCGTTTGGCGTGCATGCAACAATATATATATATATATATATATATATATATATATATATATATATATATATATATATATATATATATATATATGCATATGTATAAATATATATATATATATATATATATATATATATATATATATATATATATATATATATATATATATATATATATATATATCTCTTTTACACCAGAACATTATTTTCATCCATCCATTTCATATTGCGTACACATGTGGTGCTCAAAATTTCACTTAGATGGACTAATTCAATCAAGCAACCAGCATATTAAACTGTATTCAACTAAAATTATATACAAAAAATATAATCGGGCCTATTACGGTTCACAACACCATACTGCTGTCTCTACTATCAAGTAGACACAACAATCCAGTAGACACAGCACAAGTGCGCTATTATGGTGCACAACAATACTTTGTTGTTTGTCTTCATTGTGGAACATGTTTGAATCTGTTACTTCTAACAGCTGTCAGCTATGAATTGACAGAAAAAAATCCAAACAGACAAATTTTTATCATATTTATTTATTTCGAAAAATAGATATATTGGAAAAAATACAGCATTTTAATGTATCAGTCCTATCACTTTTTTTCTTTCAAAAAGATCAGTTGGTCCTATAGTTTAGTCTTAAGCATTTTCATTCACACGGTTTAATTCGGCTTTGATAAGATCCACTTTTTGTTTTTTTAATTGCATATCAATTTCGCGAAGCTGCAACTTTTGTATCTCTTTATTTTCAATAATTTCTAGTTTTCTTTCTTCAATTTCCAATTTTCTTTTTTCAATTTCCAGCAGTTTTTCACTTATTTGATACTGCTTATTTGATACTCTTCTATTGCTTTTATTGATTTTATCATTTTGGTTTGGTTGATGGTTTGCTTCTCTATCGCATCCATTTTGGCATCTCTACGACGCTTATTGGCGTTTGCGGGTTGCGATTTAGGTGGCAACGAATTTTCCGCGATGGAAACTTCTGCAGTTGAAGTTTCTGGCGGAATACCAACAATTGAATCATCCTCTGTTAGAAATACTCCAAAGGATTGCCCAGGAGGATTGACAGCCACATGGGTATTGAGCAAGCCAGCAACTGTCTCTTCAAGAGCTGTTAATGGTACCTCCTGGGAGGGACCACCACCCATTGCCTCAATATTTCGCTTGTTGTTGGTGCCTTTTCTACGCAAGTTTTGCTTGTAATTTGTCCAAACCTAATAAAAACTCGCGTTGTAAGAGTAAAAATCCTGTTTCATATTTGTCACTTACGCGTTGCCAATCCTGCCTTTTGCGAATCGGAGGACCAATACTATTTAGCTGGTCGCTTAAGTCTTCCCAAAAGGCTTCATGGCCTTGTTTTGTTTGGCCGAACTGATGCTGCCCTCTTGCTGTATTTGGGTTGTTTTCCATGGTGGAAATGAGGAGTTTTATTTGCTCCTTGTTGGAAACAGTCAATTTTCTATAAATAAGACTCATATTTAATTGAAATAATATTGAATATAAACATCAGTTTCACTTAGTTTTAGCCATTTCACCCTCTCGTCACTGCTACACAACACGAATGCAGCTGTCTTCACATTTTGACAGACAAACCAGACATTCCCACACAGCTGTTGTGAATCATAATAGGATATGAAATACACAACAGAGCTGCCAGACAACAGTGGAATGCATTTTCACAGCACTGCTGTGTATTATAATACCAATCAGAGTGTGGAAGACAGATACGATTGCTGTGTTGTGAACCATAATAGGGCCGTATATTTGCTGGAAAATCATTGTTTCTTGTATTTATGTACCAATTTTTACCTAGTTTGTAAAAAAATATTTTAATACAAAAAACGATTTTTCTTTTAGAAGCTAGATGTATTGAATTTTGTGACAAATATCGATATTTTGAGGGTAATCTGCCCTCTTCTTCAGTGTCGATATCATATTGATATTTGTCACAAAATTCAATACATTTAGCTTCGAAAGGAAAAATCGGTTTTTCTATTAAAACATTGTTTGTTGTTCTGTAAGAATTATCCTGCGCATAAAATTAGCAAATTTATCGACAGAAAGTGCTGTTGTAACTATTAAAAATATTAAATAAATTTAAACCCGACGCGCGTTCAAAATGGCTAAAATGAGCGTTTTTCGTGACCAAATAAATAGCAGACCATTTAATTCCGTCACCTCGTGCCGGAAAAACTCTCCGCTTCTGCTGCAGAGCTAACCTACCCTAGCAACACTGAGAGCAACACTGAAATTCTGACATTTTTTCGGCACGGGCTGCGTACTGATTTTTCAAATGACAAGAAAAAATTTCAGGTGGCGATATTCCGTCACTCTTTTCCCATGTATTTTATATGCCGTTCACACTACACTCTAAATCAGGCGATTTCGATCAGCTGATCGCTTTATCAACTTAAATCTGCCTGATTACCCATGCATTTACATACATGGATTTAGAGTTCTATTTTAGTATCTTAACACTCTAAATCACTCTAAATCAGGCGATTTCGATCAACTGATCGCTTTAGAGCTAAATCAACTTAAATCTACCTGATTACCCATACATTTTTCTCGGCGTCTGACAGTTGAAAGCTAGTGGATTTAAAGTTTGATTTAGAGTTCTATTTTAGTATCTTTGTATTCTTCTTATTTAGTAGTACATGACTCAAGTCAGTATTTCAAAATAAAATCGATAAAATCCGAAAAAAAAAACAGTTTAAGTTTACCGAAAATTTTTAAGAATTTCAATAATTCAAAAATTAATTAGCTTTAATTTTAGCTTTAATTAGCTATAAAAACCAAAAGAATGAGTTGTATACATAAAAAAATTTATAATTTTCTTTATTTTGCAAAAAAAAACTAACAAAATTTTCTTCGATTCCTCCATTCTCGCCATTTTCGGACATTATTGGTTTTAACTGCACTCTGTTTTAATATGTATTGCACATATTAAATGCACTCATACGCCCAAACCACATGGATCTTTTTTTGTTAAAGATTTAGAAATAGTTTTACGATTTTCGAAGGATCTGGGTACGCTTTGTGGTTTTCTTGGTTTTTGGGGTCTTTTTTAAATTAAATAATTTAAAACTGAAAAAAAAAATTTCCTCAATTCCTCCATTCTCGCCATTTTCGGCAATTATTGGCCAATCGTCATTTACTCTTCCTCCTTTGAGGTGCCATTTTTGTACAAAAACGACACTCGGTTCTTGTATTTAGTGAATCGGTTTAGTCGGTTTGTTTTAATTCCGTTCACCTCCGTTTACCTCCGTTTACGCCCGATCGGTCCCTCCAGTGAATATTCTACAAAAAATTGCTAATTTCCCCTTCGCGCGTGCTGAATTCGAGTACTTTAAGAGTAGTTTTGCAGAGAGTTTCGAATTTTGTTTTCCATGTTTTGAATTTTGTTTTTCCTCATTCGCGTGTTGTCTCTTGCGGTGGAAGGTTGTAGCCGGAGAACTGCAGTGACTGTTTTTCTCCGCAGGACGGTCTTTCTCTGGAATTGACAAGACGGGAATCATCGTGTCTAATATGCCGTTCACACTACACTTCTAAATTAAGTAGATTTAGAATATGTCAAGTTAATCAGGTAAGCGTTCACACTACCCGACGTGATTTAGAATGAGGAGATTTAGAGAGAGAAAAGTCATTCAAATTTTTGTGTACAATTTTTTTGCGTAGAAGTTGCTGAAAATGGCGCAGGAACATGCAAGAACATTTTGTTTTCACTTTGTACAACTCACATTTTCCTTTTCCTTTTTCCTTTTTACTAATGTTCGAAGAAGAACATTAGTATTAAAATCACTTTGGCCAAAAATTCA
>OZ022264.1:102613833-102651333 GCA_963978885.1 Nemotelus pantherinus | reverse complement strand
CCGATTGAGCTGAAACTTTCAGGATACATTGACGTATATGCAGAATAGGTCCAGGTCTCTTTAAATGTCAGTTATTGTTAACCTTTTGGCGCCGGCGGCCATTTAAGTGATATTTTTAATATACCTATTATTTCGTGCACAAATAATTTTCGCAAAAATAAAGTTAACGAAATAAATTTCGAACGTGTTTTACATATGAATCGGATAATGCTTTGGAATTTTTTAACCCTATGTGTGCGCTGGGTGCCTAAAAAGAGGACGGGAAAATTTGAAAATTTTTAAATTTCGATAACTTTTGACAGAGCTTTTCAATCATTACGAAATATTCAGGACATATTGATATTATTTAGTTGAAGATTTGTGTAGATTTCCATGAGCATGCTCGCAAACCCTGTAGCTAGAGCAGGCACTGAAAGTGAAAACCTCCAAATCATCGTCTCTCTTGAAAAAATGCCGTTTCTTCAAAAAAAAGCCACTCATATGTAAATTTTGTGCTTTGTTTACATAACCAACAACAAAAAAAGATATGGTATAACGGGCACGCCTCGTAACCCTTGCCCAATTCACCTATATTTTTAGCATCAAAAACTTCTGTTCACGGAAACTCACGATTCGATAAGCGGAATTAATTAAAATTTACAGAATGTATTGGTTTCAAATAGGACCAGGTCTGATAGAAGTGATTTTGAAATGCGGGCGGTTCTGTGCCAGTGGTGCCATCTTGAAAAACCACTAAAAAAGATAACTGTTTTTAGCTCTATAAATTCTGATTGAATCGTTCGATTTTGACGAAATTCACACAGTAGTTGGACCTTACTTTGGACCACGTTTGGTAGAAAATTCGGTTGGAGCTGCCAGCTATGATAATTTTGGTGTCTTCATTTTGAAAAAAAAAAAAATTTGGAAGTGAAAACATTCAAACCAACGAATATTCAAAAAAATGTCCGTTTCTTACAATAAAACCAATCTGTATATAAATGTTATGTTTTATCTACACTTTCAAAATAAAACTTTGGAAATTTCGTGTCGGACAAGAACGGTAACCCTCTCTCAGTTAACCTATATTTTTAGCATCAAAAACTTCTGTTCACGGAAACTCACGAACCAATAATCAGATACAGCTGAAATTTACAGAATGCATTGGACTTAAGTAGGACCAAATTTGGTAGAAGCGATTTTGAATTGTGGGCAAGTCTGTGCCAGTGGTGCCATCTTGAAAAATTACAAAGAAAAAAAACTGCTTTTTGCCCTATGAAATGTGAATTAGTTACCAGATTTTCATGAAATTGACACAGTAGCTAAACCTAACTCTAGTCTCTGTTTGGTGGAAATTTGGTTGAAAAATTTGATTGGTGCTACCAGCTATGGTAATTTTCGTTTCTTTGGTTTTGAAAATTCACTCAGGAAAATAAAACTCTTTGCCCTATAACTTCCAGTGCAGTCATGAAATCAATACGAATTTCATACAATTAATGAAACCTGTCATAAACATTATTCAGGCCAAATTTGGTTGAGAAGCTACGATAGGGTTGCCAGCTATTGTTGGTTTTGTGTTTGATTGCAATATCTTTATTAAGCGGTTTTATCGTAGAATTTTCAAATGGTTATGATATTGTAGTGACAATAAACAGCAAATATTAAGCTTTCGATTATTTGAAAAAACTTACTGCAGGTAACCCTAAATTTCTTTATACTCCTTTAACTTCGAATGTAATATAACAACGTGAAGCAGATGTGATATATTCTTGGCTTTGATACTGGCAGAAGGTTGCCAGCACGAGTCGGTTGTGCTAGTTTTGTATCAATAAACGCTTACAGTTAGTATTCATACCGGAAACATTTACAATCAAAATAAATAATCAATGTTTCAATTCGCAAAGTCCTGCAAATTTTTCGGATCGCAGCCCAAACACCAACTTCAGTTACAGTGCTGCAGGCACTGAGCATTTTCTTCATTGATGTTATATGAGATGCTGCTTTCAAAATTATGTGAAATAAGCAACTGATAACGAATATAATTAACCCGTGTTTTGCTCTCATAAACGTTGAAATTCATGCCAGTGGTAATATCTGAAACCTTCTACCATATGAGTTATAATGCATTCTTGAGACCAAAGTAAAACGTGGCATTTGAAACAGTTTAGCCGTAATAAGCAGCACATGTGGTGGAATATGCACTCAAAACCTGCACGATTCTTCTACTGTTCTTCGAACATTAGTGTTTCTAGCGGTTCAGGTGCGCTAGAGTTTTTCCTTTTTTGGTCAATTTTTGCTATTTTAGATCGAAATTCGAATGACATTTCATTCAAATCTACTGTGCCTCTCACGGATGGAATTCAGCACGCTCTGAGAACAATTCAGCTGGGAAAAATTCAAAATAGTACCTGATTTGTGCTTCCGGGTTTTTTTCCCATCCGGTCACCCCAAAACTTCCGGTCAACCAGGCAGCGCTGCTTCGGTGTGGATGGAAATCTCTCGTATCTCTCTCGCAGAGGTTGAGGACAGATCCGGGGCCTTCGATGGCTAGGGGACCTGAACCTTCTTATCTCGGTTCACTTATCTATTTACAACCATTATTAGAGATAAGGCCTAAACCTCATGTTTTATATGACTAAGGTAGGCTTTTTATTTTGATTACTTTTGTTCCAACATCATTTATTTAATAACTATTCTTAATTTAATATTGCCTAAAAAATTGAAAAAATCCATAGTCGTTACCATCTTTAAGAGTAAAATGTTTCGAACATAATATTATCAATATCCGTGGTAAATGTATTTGCCCAAGGCACTAGGAAGATGTCAAAAATAGATTAACAGGCCAATAAATGAATTATCGATGTCCAATTTGATTTCAGAAAAGGCAAAAGAATTGACGAGGATTTTGCAATACTTACCAGCACTGCAATAGAACGAATTAGGAATACTAAAAAAAATTGTAGGAATTTCTTTCTCCCATACTCTACACCGATATATGCAGCGTCAGTGTTTGAATTAGCTGACAAAGTCATTAAATTTATATGTTAAAATATTATATGCCCTTGCTGACGACACAGCCATACTAATAACGGGGAATAATTGGCCAAATGCTTATGAAAAAGCTAATTTCTTAATTAAGGAAACAATACATTGGTCTAACATGCATATTTTGAAGTTCAATTTCGAAAAACAAGTAAAATTGTACCTTTCTTAATACATCAGAACTTCTCTCCCAGACGAATCCCAGATTCTAAAATAAATATGAGACAAGGCTGCACAGTTCATTCATACTATATATATATATATATATATATATATATATATATATATATATATATATATATATATATATATATATATATATATATATATATATATATATATATACATATATATATATATATATATATATATATATATATATATATATATATATATATATATATATATATATATATACATATATATATATATATATACACATATATATACATATATACATATACATGTATATATATATATATATATATATATATATATATATATATATAAACAAACATATATCTATATATATATATATATATATATATATATATATATATATATATATATATATATATATATATATATATATATATATATATAAATATATCTACTAAATGATACTCGACGAAATATTTAGGACTAAATAATGAAACGAAAAACCTTAAACAGTAAGTTTAGAGACTAATGCACATTTCCGTTAAAACGCTAAAAAACTTAACAACACTTTTACGTATAAAATACTATTGGTATCTTATCTGACAACTGTTTATTTGTAAACAATTTCGACGATCCTCCTATCAATTACCGTGAAAAATATGTGGTCAAAACCACTATATTGGCGGATTTCCACCACGGAAACTACCGGGCCGGACGTGAGAAAAATTCAGCCGGGACAAAATTCACAATAATATTAAAATTTACAATAAAAGGTCTGTTCCCGTACTTTCAGTAACTGAATTTTACTGAATTTTCCTGAATCATGTGGTGGGGAATTTCATGGAAAGTACGGGAACGCTCTCTTTGTATTTTCTGAAAATTGACAACCGAAAGTATCAGTTTTCGCTTTTTGGGAGAACAATTGTGATTATAAAGTCATTCTAAGCGGTAATAAATTATCGCCACAAAAATATTCGACCTTCATAGCAACATTACGCAAAAAATATGTTGCTTGCCGCGCACATTTGAAAATATTTACTCTGTTTGACACTTCAGTATTTTTCAGCAGTTCAGACCCTGCTGAAATTTACTGAAAGAGGGGAAATTTTCAGTTTTCAGTAAAACGAAGTACGGGAACAGCTTCATTGCAATTAATCGCGATTAATCGCAATTAATCGTAGTACGGGAACAGACCTAAAAATTTAAAAAATCCAACCCAACAACCGAAAATCCGATCCAACAACCATTTTATGTTAATAGGTCTGTTCCCGCACTTTCAGTAACTGAATTTTCCTGAATTTTACTGAATCATGTGGTGGGGGAAATTCATGAAAGTACGGGAACGCTCTTATTGCATTTCCTGAAAAGTGCTCTCATTGCATTTCGGTTTTTGGAAGAACAATAGTGATTGTAAGGTTATTCTAAGCGGTGATAAATTATTGCCACAAAAATATTCGACCTTCATAGCACAATTACGCAAAGTTATGTTGCTTGCCGCGCACATTTGAAACTATTTACTCGCTCCACACCATTTGACACTAGAGGTCTGTTCCCGTACTACGATTAATTGCAATTAATTACAATGAAGCGTACTAAAACAGAGTTTTTTACTCCGTTTTAGTACGCTTCATTGCAATTAATTGTAATTAATCGTAGTACGGGAACAGACCTTAGGTCTGTTTTCGTACTTATATATATATTATATATATATATATATATATATATATATATATATATATATATATATATATATATATATATATATATATATATATATATATATATATATATATATATATATATATATATATATATATATATATATATATATATTGTGTTAGGCAACGTGTGTTTGAATTCATCCACAATATTGCCCATCCCAGTGGACGAATTACTAGCGAAATGACGAGGCGAAGGTTTGTCTGGCCACACATAAAAAAAGATAACAAAATATGAATATAGTAAATTCCCTTCACGTTATATAATTTCTCCGCCTCCCCCGGGCATGAGCCCTCGCTTGGATACTTTCAGCTCCAGGCCTTTCATCTACCACAATAAATTTGGTTAGAACTGGAAGGGCAGCGCCTTTAATATGATCAACCCCTTTCTCTGCTGTTTGTCACTCCCCGTAGTGTTACTCCAAACTGCAGCAGTAACAGAATTTGGCAGCTGGCTTCTTTTTGCTGCAAAATTTGGCTTGCAGCAAAAGTACGGAAACGACTTTCTGCGAATCTATTTTAATATATTATAATAGATTCAAGTACGGAAACAGACCTACTTTTCAGTATTTTTCAATAGCTCAGACTCTACTGAATTTTACTGAAAGAGGGAAAATTTTCAGTTTTCAGTAAAACGGAGTACGGGAACAGCTTCATTGCAATTAATCGCGATTAATCGCAATTAATCGTGGTACGGGAACAGACCTAATGTATGAAGAGAAAAGGCTGAAGCTTTTTCTCTTAAATTAATCCAACATATCAACATCATGAGCGGACGATTTGCGATCGGATGAAGGAAAAATAAAGCGGATGAAGAAGGAAGGATAAGGAAGGATATATGGCTCGTTTTGAGCTGTTCAAAAGTTTGAACATGTTTCTCTTTACTCTAAATATTAGCCCCAATTTCAGAGTCTAGAACTTATCAGGTTTTTTATAATGCAAACACCAGAATTAGTTTCATATCACTCTTTTATTGATATTTGTAAACCCATTCCTACGCATGTCAATAGAACCTTCTGCGCTCCCGGCATACTATCTTCTTCGTCATCTTGTTCAGGATTTTCCAATTTAAATGCGATTGCAAAAAAGTCTCTCAGATGTAAGAAATGCACGCTGTAATCAGACAGTGGGCCCGACAGGTATTTCGAGACGTCTTTTTGACCGAGCGCCATAAATAAGATTGCAAGCCACTGGAATGTACTGTCCACACAACCTCCGCGATAGATTTCATCTAAAAGTCGATGGGCAGCTTCTTGGCCTAATTCTTCTGGAACGATAGGGTCCTTGCCCTGAAATGAAATCCGGTTAATTAAGCTTATTACTGCACACGAAACGAACAAACCTCTTGCTTCGAGTGAGAAATTCCTTCGACACTGTAGCAAACTCGATCAGTTGTTTCTGCAATCAGATTCACTCCAAAACCTGGGCTATTTCCTGATAGTTTCCCTCGATTTTGATCGGTGTAAGATGTATATATCTGGTATAAAATTCAGTAGAATACCTTTCGCTGCTTCGACTGTGAAAACGTTATTTACTTTAAATTGCTCTTTTCAAAAGAGGTTATTGCGAAATCAGATTCACATTACCAGCATAGAAATTAGGTTAACAAAATTAGTAACAAATTCAAAATAGGATTGCTTTGTATTCCGAACAATTTCACACACTGGGACTAAATTATGTATCTGTCCTATTTGCCATTCCGGAGAAACTTTTGCGGCGTAAACTGTCCCTCGAATTCGCTTTACCCATCCCGGATTTCAGAAACTGTACCAGGGTGTAACTTTTGCTTTACCAGGACATTTCAATATAATTTCTCCGCCTCCCCCGGGCATGAGCCCTCGCTTGGATACTTTCAGCTCCAGGCCCTTCATCTAATACAATAAATTTGGTTAGAACTGGAAGGGCAGCGCCTTTAATAGGTCTGTTCCCGTACTACGATTAATTGCAATGAAACGTACTAAAACAGAGTTTTTTACTCCGTTTTAGTACGCTTCATTGCAATTAATTGCAATTAATCGTAGTACGGGAACATACCTAATATGATCAACCCCTTTCTCTGCTGTTTGTCACTCCCCGTAGTGTTGCGTTCAGAGCGGTCTTACAAAATGGGCCATGATCGAGATAGTTAGCCTGGAAAATATTAGGTCTATTCCCGTACTACAATCAATTGCGATTAATTGCAATGAAGCCGTTTTTTTGTACTCCGTTTTAGTACGCTTCATTGCAATTAATTGCAATTAATCGTAGTACGGGAACATACCTATTAAGTTACCTAGAGTCTACATTGGACATGAGATCTGCCATATACGATGGCAACGAATGTCAGTTTATGGCATGTCATCTGATGCCTGGGCAACGGCATGTCATGCCATATCATTTTGAAAAACAATCGTGTAAACGTTGGCTGTTGCCTGCTAGTCAGGAAGCCAGGTCCTTTTTCTGCGAGAAGCAGTAAAAACCGGAGGAAAAAAAAATCATTTTGAAAATATCATTCAGCAGTGAACATATGCCCTCTATCCGGTGTTTGAGAGCACTGCGAAGGTTAGAGGAAGCAGAATGTGAGGAAAGGCGCAAATTGAGGAAGAGGCGAACATATATTTCCATAAGCAATCTTTTTTTTTTGTATTTGTTTAGGATTTGTAACACTATTTCCCTCGACATTCGACTTGCCATGGAAATGGAAAATGTAGACGGTACATGGCATAGCATATTTGATGGCATACCATAAATGTCAAGCCATATGGCAAGACATTTGCATGGCCATGAGTATGGCCACATTCTGACAGTTGTTCATTTTCAAAATGGCGATGTCGAGGGAAATAGTGTTACAAATCCTAAACAAATACAAAAAAAAGATTGCTTATGGAAATATATGTTCTCCTCTTCGTCAATTCATCAATTTGCGCCTTTCCTCACATTCTGCTTCCTCTAACCTTCGCAGTGCTCTCAAACACCGGATAGAGGGCATATGTTCACTGCTGAATGATATTGTTGCATGCACGAACAAACATGTTTCGACGTGTCGGCGGCCGAAAGAGCGACAACCGTTAAAGTATCTGTCTGATAATGTGTTCTTGGAATAGAAACAATCTATAAATAGCCAAAAAACCGTAAACAATCTATAAATAGCCAATACACAATAACAATCTATGGATAAAACGTAGAATAATAGTCTAGAACGTAAAAAGGGAACATTCCAGAGCCTCAAACCCATGAGTCAGATCTCGCATGGCAACGGAAATTCCCATGAGTCATAGAGCCCTCTAGAAAGCAAAAGCAGAACATTCGAGAACCCGAGACACATTTGGCACCACTATAAATACCACCACGAGAAGTACTAGCGATCATTCAGTAGATAGCGAAGACAGCGAAAGGCTGTTACTTTGAAAAGCGATACAGCGGTTCTAGTGTATCCGGGCGCGATTAATTAAAAGCGATAAAGTGCGAGTAATTATAGTGCGATAAATAAATTGAAAAAGTGTTAAATTGTAACGCGAGATTATAGTAGTGCGAATATAAAGTGTAAATAATTAATAGTGTTTATAATAAAAGTGTAATTAGTGTTTTAAAAGAAACTGTTTTATTTCACGAATGTGAAGAATATCGAACTCACGGAAGGTGTTCAACGGTAGAACACAACAATATTTTCAAAATGATTTATTTTTTTACTCCGGTTTTTACTGCTTCTCGCAGAAAAAGGACCTGGCTTCCTGACTAGCAGGCAACAGCCAACGTTTATACGATTGGTTTTCAAAATGATATGGCATGACATGCCGTTGCCCAGGCATCAGATGACATGCCATAAACTGACATTCGTTGCCATCGTATATGGCAGATCTCATGTCCAATGTAGACTCTAGGTAACTTAATAGGTATGTTCCCGTACTACGATTAATTGCAATTAATTGCAATGAAGCGTACTAAAACGGAGTACAAAAAACGGCTTCATTGCAATTAATCGCAATTGATTGTAGTACGGGAACAGACCTAATATTTTCCAGGCTGATTATCTCGATCATGGCCCATTTTGTAAGACCGCTCTGAACGCAACACTACGGGGAGTGACAAACAGCAGAGAAAGGGGTTGATCATATTAAAGGCGCTGCCCTTCCAGTTCACAAAGAAACTAATAGTTCACAAAGATTTTGCGAAACCAGAAAGGTTATACCCGATTTTCAGTTCGGATTCAGGCAAAAGTATTCTACTGCTCACCAATTGTATAGAGTTTCACAAAATATCAGAAAATCACTTAACGAGAAAAAGTCAGTGGGTCTTGTGACTCTGGATATCGAAAAAGCACTTGATACTGTTTGGCACCGCGGTCTTATTTACAAACTTCATCTATTTTCATTCCCCTACTATCTTATTAAACTTATTGATTCTTTTCTCACAACGCGTACATTTAAGATGAAAATTAAGAATAGTTTTTCGTCTAATTTTTCCATGCCCGCGGGTGTTCCACAAGGAGCAGTTCTAAGTCCCACGCTTTTCAATATATACACTGCTGACATTCCAATAGATTCTATGTGCGAAATAGCAACTTTTGCAGATGATACTTGTTTATTTACTAGTGACTATCACCCTGACAAAATTAAGAGTATTCTAGAAAATAGACTTGAGAAACTTTATCAGTACTGCTTTAGGTGGAAGATTAAAATTAACTCTGCGAAGACGAAAGCCATCTTCTTCACTAGAAAAAGAAAGAACTGTAATGTCCCCAGCAGCCCGCTCAACTTCTTGGGGCAAGATATTCCCTGGAACCAAGATATCAAGTATCTCGGTGTGATCCTTGATAGCAAGCTATCATTTAAAAATCATGTTGATGAAATCTGCAACAAAATTTCTATGTCCATCAAAACCTTATACCCACTAATAAATAGAAATTCTTTTCTCTCAAAGAGTAATAAGTTGCTCATTTATAGAGCTGGGATTCAACCAATTATTTCATATGGGTCTCCTGTCTGGAGCTGTTGCGCCGCGTCCCATATTAAGAAGCTTCAGATAATGCAGAACAAATGCCTGAAAATCATACTTAATAAGCCCTGGCACTTTTCAACATACTCACTTCATCATATCGCCAACGTTTTTACAGTAGTTGAATTGATTAAAAGAAGATCCATTACTTTTCACAGAAAAATTTTATGCATAAACAACCCTCTCCTTGCATTTGTCTCATCAAACACTCCTGCTTAATGCAAATTTAGGCTCTAGGAACAATAGTATTAAGTAGATTTAAGTAGTAGATTTAAGTTTATTCATATACAAAGTTTTTGTATTCTTTGAATGTTTTCTTTGTGAAATCACTCTACAAATTGTTAAAAATTAAATACAGCATGAGCTAGATTTTGATAAATGTAGTTTGTAAAGACACTAGTCTGTATCACTTGAATTTGAACTTGTATTAACAAAAATAATTATAATAATAAAATATATTTTTACTTACAAAACGAGCCATTAGGACTCGAGTATCCGAATCGATACTAGGGCCAACAAAACATGGAAGCCGAGATGTTAAAAACAGCATGATAAATCAATAAATTACTTCAGCGTTAGGCATTTATTTAATTAACTTCAAACTTGGCATTATTGTAAACCAAATGCACACACTCCATAATTCAAAGAAGACCTAGGCGAAATTAAATCACAAACAAGCAATTTACTCGCTTTATCCTGAGATCCTTCAGCCGATTAGCGCTTATCCTTCCTTCTTCATCCGCTTTATTTTTCCTTCATCCGATCGCAAATCGTCCGCTCATGATGTTGATATGTTGGATTAATTTAAGAGAAAAAGCTTCAGCCTTTTCTCTTCATACATTAGGTCTGTTCCCGTACCACGATTAATTGCGATTAATCGCGATTAATTGCAATGAAGCTGTTCCCGTACTCCGTTTTACTGAAAACTGAAAATTTTCCCTCTTTCAGTAAAATTCAGTAGAGTCTGAGCTATTGAAAAATACTGAAAAGTAGGTCTGTTTCCGTACTTGAATCTATTATAATATATTAAAATAGATTCGCAGAAAGTCGTTTCCGTACTTTTGCTGCAAGCCAAATTTTGCAGCAAAAAGAAGCCAGCTGCCAAATTCTGTTACTGCTGCAGTTTGGAGTAACACTACGGGGAGTGACAAACAGCAGAGAAAGGGGTTGATCATATTAAAGGCGCTGCCCTTCCAGTTCTAACCAAATTTATTGTGGTAGATGAAAGGCCTGGAGCTGAAAGTATCCAAGCGAGGGCTCATGCCCGGGGGAGGCGGAGAAATTATATAACGTGAAGGGAATTTACTATATTCATATTTTGTTATCTTTTTTTATGTGTGGCCAGACAAACCTTCGCCTCGTCATTTCGCTAGTAATTCGTCCACTGGGATGGGCAATATTGTGGATGAATTCAAACACACGTTGCCTAACACAATATATATATATATATATATATATATATATATATATATATATATATATATATATATATATATATATATATATATATATATATATATATATATATATATAATATATAAGTACGAAAACAGACCTAAGGTCTGTTCCCGTACTACGATTAATTACAATTAATTGCAATGAAGCGTACTAAAACGGAGTAAAAAACTCTGTTTTAGTACGCTTCATTGTAATTAATTGCAATTAATCGTAGTACGGGAACAGACCTCTAGTGTCAAATGGTGTGGAGCGAGTAAATAGTTTCAAATGTGCGCGGCAAGCAACATAACTTTGCGTAATTGTGCTATGAAGGTCGAATATTTTTGTGGCAATAATTTATCACCGCTTAGAATAACCTTACAATCACTATTGTTCTTCCAAAAACCGAAATGCAATGAGAGCACTTTTCAGGAAATGCAATAAGAGCGTTCCCGTACTTTCATGAATTTCCCCCACCACATGATTCAGTAAAATTCAGGAAAATTCAGTTACTGAAAGTGCGGGAACAGACCTATTAACATAAAATGGTTGTTGGATCGGATTTTCGGTTGTTGGGTTGGATTTTTTAAATTTTTAGGTATGTTCCCGTACTACGATTAATTGCGATTAATCGCGATTAATTGCAATGAAGCTGTTCCCGTACTTCGTTTTACTGAAAACTGAAAATTTCCCCTCTTTAAGTAAATTTCAGCAGGGTCTGAACTGCTGAAAAATACTGAAGTGTCAAACAGAGTAAATATTTTCAAATGTGCGCGGCAAGCAACATATTTTTTGCGTAATGTTGCTATGAAGGTCGAATATTTTTGTGGCGATAATTTATTACCGCTTAGAATGACTTTATAATCACAATTGTTCTCCCAAAAAGCGAAAACTGATACTTTCGGTTGTCAATTTTCAGAAAATACAAAGAGAGCGTTCCCGTACTTTCCATGAAATTCCCCACCACATGATTCAGGAAAATTCAGTAAAATTCAGTTACTGAAAGTACGGGAACAGACCTTTTATTGTAAATTTTAATATTATAGTGAATTTTGTCCCGGCTGAATTTTTCTCACGTCCGGCCCGGTAGTTTCCGTGGGGGAAATCCGCCAATATAGTTGTTTTGATAACATATTTTTCACGGCAATTGATAGGAGGATCGTTGAAATTGTTTACAAATAAACAGTTGTCAGATAAGATACCAATAGTATTTTATACGTAAAAGTGTTGTTAAGTTCTTTAGCGTTTTAACGAAAATGCGCATTAGTCTCTAAACTTACTGTTTAAGGTTTTTCGTTTGATTATTTAGTCCTTAATATTTCGTCGAGTATCATTTAGTAGATATATATATATATATATATATATATATATATATATATATATATATATATATATATATATATATATATATATATATATATATATATATATATATATATATATATATATATATATATATATATATATATATATATATATATATATATATATATATATATATATATATATATATATATATATATATATATATATATATATATATATATATATATATATATAGTATGAATGAACTGTGCAACCTTGTCTCATATTTATTTTAGAATCTGGGATTCGTCTGGGAGAGAAGTTATGATGTATTAAGAAAGGTACAATTTTACTTGTTTTTCGAAATTGAACTTCAAAATATGCATGTTAGACCAATGTATTGTTTCCTTAATTAAGAAATTAGCTTTTTCATAAGCATTTGGCCAATTATTCCCCGTTATTAGTATGACTGTGTCGTCAGCAAGGGCATATAATATTTTAACATATAAATTTAATGACTTTGTCAGCTAATTCAAACACTGACGCTGCATATATCGGTGTAGAGTATGGGAGAAAGAAATTCCTACAATTTTTTTTAGTATTCCTAATTCGTTCTATTGCAGTGCTGGTAAGTATTGCAAAAGCCTCGTCAATTCTTTTGCCTTTTCTGAAATCAAATTGGACATCGATAATTCATTTATTGGCCTGTTAATCTATTTTTGACATCTTCCTAGTGCCTTGGGCAAATACATTTACCACGGATATTGATAATATTATGTTCGAAACATTTTACTCTTAAAGATGGTAACGACTATGGATTTTTTCAATTTTTTAGGCAATATTAAATTAAGAATAGTTATTAAATAAATGATGTTGGAACAAAAGTAATCAAGATAAAAAGCCTACCTTAGTCATATAAAACATGAGGCTTAGGCCTTATCTCTAATAATGGTTGTAAATAGATAAGTGAACCGAGATAAGAAGGTTCAGGTCCCCTAGCCATCGAAGGCCCCGGATCTGTCCTCAACCTCTGCGAGAGAGATACGAGAGATTTCCATCCACACCGAAGCAGCGCTGCCTGGTTGACCGGAAGTTTTGGGGTGGGGATGGGAAAAAACCCGGAAGCACAAATCAGGTACTATTTTGAATTTTTCCCGGCTGAATTGTTCTCAGAGCGTGCTGAATTCCATCCGTGAGAGGCACAGTAGATTTGAATGAAATGTCATTCGAATTTCGATCTAAAATAGCAAAAATTGAACAAAAAAGGAAAAAAAGGAAGAGGAAAATGTGAGTTGTACAAAGTGAAAACAAAATGTTCTTGCATGTTCCTACACCATTTTCAACAACTTCTACGCAAAAAAATTGTACACAAAAATTCGAATGACATTTCTCTCTCTAAATCTCCTCATTCTAAATCACGTCGGGTAGTGTGAACGCTTACCTGATTAACTTGACATATTCTAAATCTACTTAATTTAGAAGTGTAGTGTGAACGGCATATTAGACACGATGATTCCCGGCTTGTCAATTCCAGAGAAAGACCGTCCTGCGGAGAAAAATAGTCACTGCAGTTCTCCGGCTACAGCCTTTCACCGCAAGAGACAACACGCGAATGAGGAAAAACAAAATTCAAAACATGGAAAACAAAATTCGAAACTCTCTGCAAAACTACTCTTAAAGTACTCGAATTCTGCACGCGCGAAGGGGAAATTAGCAATTTTTTGTAGAATATTCACTGGAGGGACCGATCGGGCGTAAACGGAGGTAAACGGAGATGAACGGAATTAAAACAAACCGACTAAACCGATTCACTAAATACAAGAACCGAGTGTCGTTTTTGTACAAAGATGGCACCTCAAAGGAGGAAGAGAAAATGACGATTGGCCAATAATTGCCGAAAATGGCGAGAATGGAGGAATTGAGGAAATTTTTTTTTCAGTTTTAAATTATTTAATTTAAAAAAGACCCCAAAAACCAAGAAAACCACAAAGCGTACCCAGATCCTTCGAAAATCGTAAAACTATTTCTAAATCTTTAACAAAAAAAGATCCGTGTGGTTTGGGCGTATGAGTGCATTTAATATGTGCAATACATATTAAAACAGAGTGCAGTTAAAACCAATAATGACCGAAAATGGCGAGAATGGAGGAATCGAAGAAAATTTTGTTATTTTTTTTTTAATAATGCGAAATTAATTGTGCTGACAGAAACCTGGTTGAAACCTAGAGATAAACTCTCGCACCCATTGTATTATATCCATAGGAAAGATAGGGAAAACGCAAGAGGTGGTGGTGTAGCCTTTTGCGTACATAAAAGCGTTAGCCATGCAGTCCTAACTAGCATTGAGGCCAAAATCGTAGAAAATCTCGTCATATATTTACCAAATTCGAAAACTCATATAGTTGCAGCATATTTTCCAGGCACGAAATTGAATAAGACAAAATTAGACTTTTTTGCTGAAGACATGAAGAAACTTACAAGAAAATTTGAGACCGTCATAATCTGTGGTGATCTTAACTCGCGTCATAGGCAATGGAATTGTGCAAAGGCAAATTCGGCGGCTAAGATACTACTCGACCTAACCTGCACAAAAAATTTATATATTCATGCTCCCTCTGAGCCAACCTACTACCCTTCTTGTGGTAGACCATCAACACTTGGCCTTGTCATCAGCAATGGCAAAGTACCAATAACTGACCCCTTAACTATCAATGACTTGAGCTCCCCTCACCTTCCCATACTATTCTCTTTAGCTAATAAAGAAACTAGGTCCCCCGTCCAGAAGTCCATATATTCCTTCAAAAAAACAAATTGGAGCAAATTCAAAATAAGCTTAAACTCTTCAATGGATGTGAGCAAACTCAACCTGAGTGAAATAAATCATGTTGCCCAAATTGAGACCAGTGTAAGGGAGCTTCACAATAATATCTGGTCGGCGATAGAAGTCAGCACTCCAAAAATCACAACTGAGCCATACCCAGTGAGATAGTAGAAATGGAGTGGACATGCCCATAAGATTTATATTGAAGGGGATGGTAGTAATTTTTTAGCAACTCATTGTCAAATCGAGTCAAATCCAAGTAGTTCCCCTCCAATTTGACAATGAGGTCGAAATGGCGTAAAGGCAGCTTTAACATGCTTTGTGCGTGAGAGGATTGAAGGGGCTAATGGTGGAAAGTTATACCGTCCGTGTCCAGGGGCTGGCCATACCCCACTGTTCAAATTGACGATATGACGAGATTGCTTATTGCACAAAGAAACAGAGTTCGACGCTTATGGCAGCGCACAAGGGACAGAAGCGCTAAGAAGTCAGTAAACTACTTTAATAATTTAATCAAAGATCGTTTATTTGCAATTAAGAATTTATTCTGGAATAGGAAGCTATCCTCCATAAGCAAGAATTCCAACCAATTATGGAGATTAAATAAAGTTTTCAGACGAAACAAACCCCTTCCCCCGCTTAAACTGGTTGACGGAAAGATGACGTATGGTGACAAAGAAAGGGCGGAGTTGATTTCCAATCACTTCCAAGCAGCACATTCTGTTTCCGATCATCTAGGTAGTTTGGCGACCCGCCATGCAGTTAACACCTTTATTCACGATCTAAATAACATTCCAAATGATTTTAGTTGGACAGCAGCCTGCAAGGCCAAGGAAATTAAATTGATCCTACGATCCTTGAAAAATAAAAAAGCTCCTGGCAGCGATAATATCCCCGGTATTATTTTAAAACAACTTCCCACCAAACCGATAATTCTGCTCACCTTCATCATAAATAGCTGCTTTAAGCTGTCTTACTTTCCGCCTGTTTGGAAAAAAGCTATTGTGGTCCCCATTCCCAAGGCAGGCAAAGATCATAGCTCCCCAAAAAGCTATCGTCCAATTAGTCTTTTATGCATAATCAGTAAGATATTCGAGAAGGTGATACTTTCACGTGTACGCGAGGTTATAAGTAATGTGAATCTAATTCCCAAATTTCAAACTGGATTTTGTCCAGGATACTCAACGACCCATCAACTAATTCGAGTATGCAATCATATCAAACAATCTTTTCAGAGGAAATGGTCCACGGGATTCGTCGCACTTGATATTGAAAAAGCGTTTGATTCAGTTTGGCATGATGGTTTAGTTTACAAAATGAACCAATTCGGATTTCCTACTTACATTACTAAAATAATCGCGTCTTTTTTACTTGAGCGCTCGTTCGTCGGAGTCGGAGTTCGTCGGAATTTCTGCCGGAGTTCCCCAGGGCTCTTGTCTGAGTCCGACATTATTTAATATCTATCTGTCAGACATTCCTAAAACCGCACACTGCAAGCTTGCGATGTATGCGGATGATACTGGAATATACAGCAGCTCGAAAGATCCCCAAATAATAATTGCAAATATTGAAAGTCAACTTGATCTATTATATCAGTATTACCACCGCTGGAAAATTAAAGTGAACACTACGAAATCCCAAGCTATCTATTTCTCATTGAAAAGACGCAGGTCGAAACTTCCCAATAGAAACATCAACTTTGTCGGGCAAAACATTCCTTGGATGGACTCAATCACCTATCTAGGCGTAAGTCTCGATAAGAAACTAACCTTCAAGTATCACACTGACCTTGTATGTTCTAAAGCAAACAAGAGTATTTGCGCTCTTTACCCTCTTATAAATAAACGTTCTAAGCTGTCAATTGAGAATAAATTACTAATTTGGAAAATGATTATCCAACCAATCATCACCTACGGTGCTCCTACCTGGAAAAACTGCGCGATCTCCCATAAAAGAAAATTGCAAGTTATCCAAAACAAAGCACTTAAAATTATACTCAATAAACCATTCCACTACTCTACCAATCTTTTGCATAAAGAATCAAATATCCCTCTCGTAAGTTCACTCATTGCTAAAGTAGCCTCAAATTTCATAGCAAAATGTCAGCACTTAAGTGAATAATCTTTAAGAATCCATCTCCAAGCCTCCATGCTAGTTAGCTGACCTCTAGGTTAGTTAGTTTTTTAATTATATTTAGTTATCCGAGCAAGGTTTTTTGAAATAATTTTCCTTGTGTATAAATAAATAATTGTAAACGTTCTACATTTTCTATTGCACTGTCTACAATATAAGACACACCATAGATGTAAAGACAGTAGTCTAAACTCTAAATTAAGTTCCACCTTACCATGTAAAACAATATATATACTGAATAAAATTTAACTTGAACTTGAACTTGAACTAAATGGTCTGCTATTTATTTGGTCACGAAAAACGATCATTTTAGCCATTTTGAACGCGCGTCGGGTTTAAATTTATTAATTTTTTTCAATAGTTACGACAGCACTTTCTGTCGATAAATTTGCTAATTTTATGCGCAGGATAATTTTTACAGAACAACAAACAATGTTTTAATAGAAAAACTGATTTTTCCTTTCGAAGCTAGGTGTATTGAATTTTGTGACAAATATCGATATGATATCGACACTGAAGAAGAGGGCAGATTACCCTCAAAATATCGATATTTGTCACAAAATTCAACACATCTAGCTTCGAAAGGAAAAATCGTTTTTGTATTAAAATATTTTTTTACAAACTAGGGAAAAATTGGTACATAAATACAAGCAACAATGATTTTCCAGCAAATATAATATTTTTTGTATATAATTTTACTTGAACACAGTTTAATATGCTGGTTGTTTGATTGAATTAGTCCATCTAAGGGAAGTTTTGAGCACCGAATGTGTACGCAATATGAAATGGATGGATGAAAATAATGTACTGGTGTAAAAGAGATGTATATATATATATATATATATATATATATATATATATATATATATATATATATATATATATATATATATTTATATAAATATTTATATATGTATATATATATATATATATATATATATATATATATATATATATATATATATATATATATATATATATATATATATTGTTGCATGGACGCCAAACGAATCGTATGACGCTGTGGCGGCGCCAGAAAATGCTAGAAATGGCGAGGAAATACTCGATATTTATCTCATACATGTATCCCATACATGTATTTCAAACAACAATAACAATCTACAGACAAAGACGCAATAGAGCCCTCTAGAAGGCAGAAGCGGAACATTCCAGAGCCCAAAAGCGAATTTAGTGTATCCGGGCGCGATTAATTGAAAGCGAAAAAGTGAGTTGTTGTAACGCGAGATTATAATAGTGCGAATATAAAGTGTAAATAATTAATAGTGTTAATAAAATAATAAAAGTGTAATTAGTGTTGATAAAGAAAATTGTTTTATTTCACGAATGTGAAGAATATCGAACCCACGGAAGGTGTTTTAACGGCAAAACATAACAATTGGTGTCAGAAATAAGGGATTCTGTCGCGTTCGTGATTTAAAAAGTGACTTTTAGTGAAGTACTGGACAGTGAATTTGTTTGAAAAGTGAAAATTACTAAGTGCGCGGACTATATAAAAAGTTAAACGTTTTGGACAGTGAACATTGTTAATTGCGCGGACTAATTGAAATTTGTAAAAATTTGAGTGGACTAATTGAAATTGTGAAAAGTCGTGTGGACTAATCAAAGAACAATGCCAAAAGTGAGTGAACTGACACTGGCAGAGTTGAACGTGGAGTGCGAGAAGCAAGAGCGGAAGCTGGCAGAACTTAGAAAGGAAATGGATTTGCTGAATTCGGATCTGCAACGCGTGAGAGCGGTAGGAATTGTGGCAGCTGAATCAAGAACTGGCAAAGCGCTCAAAGCACCAACTTTTGATGGGCAGACTTCTTGGACCATCTACAAGAAGCAGTTTGAGGCAGTTGCAGAGTTTAACAACTGGAGCGATCGAGAGCGAGCGCTACAACTGATGGTGTCATTGAGAGGAGCCGCAGCGGAAGTTCTTCTAACAATTCCAGAGTACAATAGCTTCAGCTATTCAAGCCTGACAAATGCATTGCATATGCAGTACGGCGAAGATCACCTGAAGGAAGTACATCGTTTGCAGCTGAGAACACGGATACAGAAGCCAGGGGAGACGTTGCAGGAGTTGGCTCAGGACGTTGAGCGATTAACACTTCTGTCCTACCCTAGGTCGGATCTAGAGCCCCGGGATGAAACGGCGAAAAATACTTTCATCCAGGGAGTGCGTGATGAAGAGCTTCAAATAGCACTTCGTTTGGCTGGAAAACGGTCGCTGAAGGAGTCTTTGGCCCACGCTCTCATTTATGAATCAGCGAAACAGGCGTCGCGGAGAAATGTCAGAGTCGGAATGTATGTGCAGGAAAGCCAATATCTCCAGCAAATCGAGGAGAAGTGGAGCCCCTCAGTGTTGGAATTGCGGAGAAAAAGGTCACTTGAGGCGTGACTGTCGCAGGAACTGGAAATCGACGTATTGTCCGGAATGTGTGCATAGCAGAGTTCCTCGATGCTGGAACTGCGGAAGGAAGGGACATCTGAGTCGTGACTGTTACAGGAAGAACGAAAGCCGATATTGCAGAGATTGCTCAACAAAACTCAAGCAACGCGATGAGTCTGGACGGCCAAACAAAGCCACTTGTTCTTGGAGGACGGCTGGGAAAACAGTAGAAAACAAATTTGGAAATCAACGGTTAGCAGACAACACTGACAAACTTGAAACAATCACCGTTGCCAGGTTGCATGTTCGTGAGAATAACTTGAGCTTGCAGGGGAAAGTCAATAACAAAGATTGTAAAATCATCATCGACACTGGAGCTGCTAGGTCGATCCTGAGAGCGAATATGGCTAAGTCCTGGAAACTCAGTAACGCTAAAAGGTACGTGCTTCAGACGGTAACGGGTGAATCTACGCGAGTTCTTGGTGAAATCGTTCTGCCGATACAGCTTGGAAATTTGGTGTTCGAGCATCAGTTCCTGGTAGCGGAGATAACAAACGAGTGTATACTTGGAATGGACTTCCTGGGCTCTCATGGTTTTAGCCTGAATTTGGGAGAGCGGAAAATCAAGTGGAGGAGCAACGAAGTATCATTAACTTGTCGACCAGGATGGAAATATCGAACAGAAGAACGAGATGACCACATATGCGTAGCTGTGAGACGAGTAGGCGTTTTGGCGGAAAAAGAAGGAAAACCGTTAGAAGTATCGCAGGGCGACATAAAATGCAGCGAAACAACGAAGAAATGTGCATCCGGATCTGAGCGGAAATGTGTGATGGGCAATATTTCTTCTAAATCTAGGATGTCGCCGGAAGACCAGAAAACAACAACGAATCCAGAGGCAGTGAAGAAAGCGAATACCGAGCAATTTGATTTGAGAGCGAATTTGCTTCGATTTCCGAAAAACGTTTTGGTCTGGAACGTATAACCGGAATGGGAAGGATCGCACGACGAACGGCGTGACGAGGGTGGCTGGCGGATGCATCGAAAGCACCGATCGAGAATGAAGGCTATACATCTGGCTTACACAAATGTTGACGACGAATATGTTCGGGACGAACAGGTCTAAGGAGGGGGTAGTGTTGCATGCACGCCAAACGAATCGTATGACGCTGTGGCGGCGCCAGAAAATGCTAGAAATGGCAAGGAAATACTCCATATTTATCTCATACATGTATCCCATACATGTATTTCAAACAACAATAACAATCTACAGACAAAGACGCAATAGAGCCCTCTAGAAGGCAGAAGCGGAACATTCCAGAGCCCAAAACCAACAGATTTCACATGGCAACGGAAATTCCCAATAGTCTTTTCGAAGTCGGATCGAGAACCCAAGACACATTTCTAGAAAGGCCTAGACGTAGGCAATAGTAATTTATCTCACCAGACCGGATATAAATATCGCCGCGACGAGTCTTCGGAATCAGTTGATAGTGAGTTTTGTTACAATGCGATAGATTGTACTGAGTAGAAAGCGAAAACAGCGGAAAGTCTGTTCGGTGAAAAGCGAATTTAGTGTATCCGGGCGCGATTAATTGAAAGCGAAAAAGTGAGTTGTTGTAACGCGAGATTATAATAGTGCGAATATAAAGTGTAAATAATTAATAGTGTTTATAATAAAAGTGTAATTAGTGTTGGTAAAGAAAATTGTTTTATTTCACGAATGTGAAGAATATCGAATCCACGAAAGGTATTTAACGGTAGAACACAACAATATGTATGAATTAAACAATTACTAAATTGATAGCAAAATTCCTTCATAGTAAAAAATAATGCTTATTTACTTTCAGCGTAATGGCATTTAACTTCAAGGTAGTTTTGAAAATTTGCTTCTATAAGTTACTTTGTAGCGTAAATATCGATCTGGTTCGTAATATAGCAGTATTGATTAACCTCCAAGTTTGCATGATTTTAAAATTGAAGAGGTGGAAACAAAAATTTTTAAAGGAGTAACATCTAGGATTTATCGTGCACTTGATAAAATCTTAATCTCATCATGGAATAAAATTGATTTCCAAATCGAACGCGGTGTTCATGTTAAAGACAAATTTAAAGGTAAACCAGGCTGGAAGCTTGTACTTATCAAAGAAAAGAATATTACAGCCATGTTCAATATGCTCCTGCTGTCTGCACACCACCAATTCAAGATTTACAATAAATCGTGGAGTGATTATATCTAGGTACAAATATTTTAAGTTTGGGCACTAGAATGTGATATTTAATTGGCGTCCGAAGAATGTTCAGATTGCATCAGACATCTCGAATACAACAAAAGGCGTGTTTCTTTGTTTCCCTATCCATAACAGAATATAATAGACGCATTGCAAACAACAACAAATGTCTTGCCATACGGCTTGACATTTATGGTATGCTATCAAATATGGTATGCCATGTATCGTCTACATTTTCCATTTCCATGGCAAGTCTTCCTACGCAAATTTCCTAGTACGCGTCCAAATCTTCCTAGTACGCGTCGAATTTGACAATGAGAGCGAAATGACGTAAAGGCAGCTTTAACATGCTTTGTGCGCGAGAGGATTGAAAGGGCTAATGGTGGAAAGTTATACCGTCCGTGTCCAGGGGCTGTACTATGTTATTATGAAAGACGAATATTTTTGTGGCGATAGTTTATCGCCGCATAGGATGACTTTGTAAACACAATTGTTCTCCCAAAAGCCGACAACTGACGCTTTTATTTGAAAATTTTCAGGAAATGCAATGAGAGCGTTTTCGTACTTTTCCTGAATTTCCCCCACCACATGATTCAGGAAAATTCAGTAATATGCCGTTCACACTACACTTCTAAATCAGGTAGATTTAGAATCTGTCAAGTTAATCAAGTAAGCGTTCACACTACCCGAAGTGATTTAGAATGAGGAGATTTAGAGAGCGAGCTGTCATTCGAATTTGTGTGTACAATTTTTTTTTCATGAAAATTGTTCAAAATGGTGCAGAAACATGCAAGAGCATTTTCTTTTCATTTTGTACAACTCACATTTTCCTTTTTTGTCTAATTTTTGCTATTTTGGAACGAAATTCGAATGACATTTCGTTGAAAACTACTCTCCCTCTCACGGATGGAATTAAGCACGCTCTGAGAACAATTCAGCCGGGAAAAATTCACAATAGTACCTGATTTGTACTTGATTAACTCTAAATCTACTTGATTAACTCGGTCGGAAGCCGAAAAAAATGTATGGGTAATCAGGTAGATTTAAGTTGATTTAGCTCTATAGCGATCAGCTGATCGAAATCGCCTGATTTAGAGCCTAGTGTGAACGGGCTATAAAATTCAGTGACTGAAAGTACGCGAACAGACCTACTATTGTGAATTTTGTCCCTGGCGAATTTTTCTCAGAGCGCGGCGAATTTCATCCGTGAGAGCGAGAGTAGATTTGAATGAAATGTCATTCGAATTTCGTCCTAAAGCATAGTGCTGAGTTCGATTTCACGTGAAATTTTCATACAAAATTTCACGTGAAATTGGTTTCGGCGAAAATTTAGCTTGAAAATAAGCAAGTTTGGTACTGTGTTCTTAGCATGAAAAGTTGCTTTAAAGTTGCTTTCGCTTTGAAAACATAGATGGCACTGAAACATGTTGTCAATCATTTCACGCCAATTTAGTTTGTGCAGTTCATTCTTTCGAGCGAAAAAGTGACATTTAGTGTTTCAATTTGAAAATTGAGCAGTGCAAATGACTTTCCAATAAGAAAATCGATCGGAAAGTGAAATTCTTGACATTTTATCCGTCAAGAATGAGCAGTGTCTCTGCTTTTCTCCGTTGTCAAAATAGTCGCTCGAAAGAATGACCAGATAATGGAAACATGTCAAAATTTCACATGAACTCGAACTCAGTACCAACCTTAAAATAGCAAAAATTGAATATAAAAGGAAAATGTGAGTTGTACAAAGTGATAAGAAAATGTTCTTGCATGTTCCTGCACCATTTTCAACAACTTTCACGCAAATAAGATTGTACACATAAATTTGAATGACATTTCCCTCTTTCAATTTCCTCATTCTAAATCACTTCGGGTAGTGTGAACGCTTACCTGATTAACTTTGACAGCTTCTAAATCTACTTGATTTAGAGTGTAGTGTGAACGGCTTATTACCTGATTAACTTTGATAGCTTCTAAATCTACTTGATTTATAAGCCGTTCACACTACACTCTAAATAAAGTAGATTTAGAAGCTGTCAAAGTTAATCAGGTAAGCGTTCACACTACCCGAAGTGATTTAGAATGAGGAGATTTAGAGAGAGAAATGTCATTCGAATTTATGTATACAATCTTTTTTGCGTGAAAGTTGTTGAAAATGGTGCAGGAACATGCAAGAACATTTTCTTATCACTTTGTACAACTCATATTTTCCTTTTTTATTCAATTTTTGCTATTTTAGGACCAAATTCGAATGACATTTCATTCAAATCTACTCTCGCTCTCACGGGTGGAATTCGCCGCGCTATTAGCGAAATTCGCCAGGGATAAAATTCACAATAGTACCTGATTTGTACTTGATTAACTCTAAATCTACTTGATTAACTCTGTCAGAAGCCGAAAAAAATGTATGGGTAATCAGGTAGATTTAAGTTGATTTAGCTCTAAAGCGATCAGCCGATCGAAATCGCCTGATTTAGAGTGTAGTGTGAACGGCATATAAATCTACTTAATTAACTCTGTCAGAAGCCGAAAAAAATGTATGGGTAATCAGGTAGATTTAAGTTGATTTAGCTCTAAAGCGATCAGCTGATCGAAATCGCCTGATTAATATGCCGTTCACACTACACTCTAATAGCCCGTTCACACTAGGCTCTAAATCAGGCGATTTCGATCAGCTGATCGCTTTAGAGCTAAATCAAGTTAAATCTACCTGATTACCCATACATTTTTCTCGGCGTCTGACAGAGTTAATCAAGTAGATTTAGAGTTAATCAAGTACAAATCAGGTACTATTGTGAATTTTATCCCTGGCGAATTTCGCTAATAGCGCGGCGAATTCCATCCGTGAGAGCGAGAGTAGATTTGAATGAAATGTCATTCGAATTTGGTCCTAAAATAGCAAAAATTGAATAAAAAAGGAAAATATGAGTTGTACAAAGTGATAAGAAAATGTTCTTGCATGTTCCTGCACCATTTTCAACAACTTTCACGCAAAAAAGATTGTATACATAAATTCGAATGACATTTCTCTCTCTAAATCTCCTCATTCTAAATCACTTCGGGTAGTGTGAACGCTTACCTGATTAACTTTGACACCTTCTAAATCTACTTTATTTAGAATGTAATGTGAACGGCTTATTATAGCCCGTCCAGACTTCGGATACTTATGTATCCGGATACATAAGTATTGTCCTCACTGCAGCGACATCTGCAGATACATTTTACCCTTGCCATGAAAATCAATGAAAAGTGTGGACGATACTTATGTATGCGGATACTTAAGTATCCGTAGTCTGGACGGGCTATTATAGCCCGTCCAGACTACGGATACTTATGTATCCGGATACATAAGTATTGTCCTCACTGCAGCGACATCTGCAGATACATTTTACCCTTGCCATGAAAATCAATGAAAGTGTGGACGATACTTATGTATGCGGATACTTAAGTATCCGTAGTCTGGACGGGCTATTAGAGTGTAGTGTGGACGGCATATTAGAGTGTAGTGTGAATGGCTTATTATGCTTGAGTTACAATCAATGCAACCAACATTCGCTGCCAAGTTTTGTTGGTGGAACGAGTTACAATCAATGCAACACAACATTTACTGTCATCTGTCACTGGCTATATTAAAGAAATGGCTGTTCGATAATTTGGATCTTTTAAAGTCTCGGAAAGAGATATCAGTGAATATTTTATCCTCTAAAAGCTGCGGAGTATAATGCAAAGCAAAAATGAGACAAAAAAATACAAATTCTGATTGTCATTTACATATGACAGTTCCGATTTCCCGAACGCTCATAGGAACAGGTGGAATTGGGTATTTTGTTGCCATGCCAAGTTTGAGGTATGAGCAAACTCTGCTGCGCAACAAAGTTGTGTTGCATCATTGTAACTGCTCTCATACGTTCTCATGGGTTCAAACTCATTTTGTTGTGCAGCAAATGTTGGTTGCATTGATTGTAACTCTAGCTTTATATGCCGTTCACACTACACTTCTAAATCAGGTAGATTTAGAATCTATCAAGGGTGTGTTCAATGTGCATGCTATAGCTGCTCCAAAAGCATAGCATAGCATCACTTTAGCAAGTGTCAAAATTCGCAGTAGCTAGGCGAAGCAGCTATGGACATTGGACAGCCAAGAGCTGCTACGAAGGTCAGCCTTTACACAGGAAATTCAAAAATTATTTTGTTTCAATTCTTTTATTGTAATTTTTGCACTTTGGAAACTGTATGAAATTTAGGAGTTTTCAACATAGTTTTCAACATAGCAATAGAGTTTTCAACGTACAAGTATGGCCATGTACAAGCCAACTTAAAATTCGAGTTGAGTTTAAGTGTTTAAAAGCCCGTATTTAATTTATGCTGTCACTATTTTCAAATTTACTCCTCATCTCCTGTGTCACAAAAGTGCAAGAACTTCTTTCCATTTCAATTTCCAATTGAAAATGACGTTTAAACTGCATGTCAGCTGTGTACGCACGGCCATTTTGCCTTAGCTACTTTCTAGCTATCCTCCAGACTACGAGCAGCGAATAGCTGCTACATTAGCAGCTATTCCGGAATCTTGGACAACCCGACTGTCAAATAGCAAGCATCAGAAAGTAGCTATTTCGTGACATTGGACAGCCAGAGCTGCTAAATTAGCAGCTAATAGCAGCTATAGCATGCACATTGAACACACCCCAAGTTAATCAAGTAAGCGTTCACACTACCCGAAGTGATTTAGAATGAGATTTAGAGAGCGAACTGTCGTTCGAATTTGTGTGTACAATTTTTTTTTCATGAAAGTTGTTCAAAATGGTGCAGAAACATGCAAGAGCATTTTCTTTTCATTTTGTACAACTCACATTTTCCTTTTTTGTCCAATTTTTGCTATTTTGGAACGAAATTCGAATGACATTTCGTTGAAAACTACTCTCCCTCTCACGGATGGAATTAAGCACGCTCTGAGAACAATTCAGCCGGGAAAAATTCACAATAGTACCTGATTTGTACTTGATTAACTCTAAATCTACTTGATTAACTCGGTCGGAAGCCGAAAAAAATGTATGGGTAATCAGGTAGATTTAAGTTGATTTAGCTCTAAAGCGATCAGCTTATCGAAATCGCCTGATTTAGAGCCTAGTGTGAACGGGCTATTAGCATTTTTTTGTAGAATATTCACAATAATGGTTGAGTAAAAAAATGGTTGAGTAAACGACGCGAAATTACGAATTGGCCAATAATAGGCGCGTTTTTTTGCTCCTCTACCCAGCGGTAGAGGAGCAAAAAAACAACATCGAGAACTTGTACATTGCATTGAAAACAACAACACTCCTACACCAGTGAATTCACTAGTACAGAAATTCTATGCCTCATTTGTAGTTCACGTGATGAAGTGTAGAATGTGCTGATAGAAAAAAGAAAAGCTCATGAGAATTTGTATTTTTTTCTGTGAGGTGGCTTTCGGTTTTTCATGGTTATGTTGAATGTTTTGGTAGTTAGGAAATTAGAAAAATCCCTCATAATGTGTAGAAAGTTAAAATAATTAATTTTCTGTTAGTTTTTTTTTTATTTTCTATCGATTGTGGTAGTGTATACTCGTTATTTTCTCCCTTTTTTTCAGCTGTTTTCTGCTACCACAGCGAATACCGCAACCTATGTCAGTCTTAGCGAAAGCACTGCTGTTTTATACTAGATCGTTGTTTTTGCGGCATAGTTGTACTCTGCTCTGTATCGGAGCAAAAAAACGCACCTAATAAAATAAAGAAAATTATAAATTTTATTATGCATACAAATCATTCTTTTGGGTTTTATAGCTAATTAAAGTTAAAATTAAAGCTAATTAATTTTGGAATTTATGAAATTCTTCAAAATTTTAGGTTAACTTATTTATAACTGTTTTTTCGGATTTTACTGATTTTATTTTGAAATACTGACTTGAATCATGTACTACTAAATAAGAAGAATACAAAGATACTAAAATAGAACTCTAAATCAAACTTTAAATCCACTAGCTTTCAACTGTCAGACGCCGAGAAAAATGTATGGGTAATCAGGTAGATTTAAGTTGATTTAGCTCTAAAGCGATCAGTTGATCGAAATCGCCTGATTTAGAGTGATTTAGAGTGTTAAGATACTAAAATAGAACTCTAAATCCATGTATGTAAATGCATGGGTAATCGGGCAGATTTAAGTTGATAAAGCGATCAGCTGATCGAAATCGCCTGATTTAGAGTGTAGTGTGAACGGCATATAAAATGCATGGGAAAAAAGTGACGGAATTTCGCCACCTGAAATTTTTTCTCGTCATTTGAAAAAATCAGTACGCAGCCCGTGCCGAAAAAATGTCAGAATTTCAGTGTTGCTCTCAGTGTTGCTAGGGTAGGTTAGCTCTGCAGCACAAGCGGAGAGTTTTTCCGGCACGAGGTGACGGAATTAAATGGTCTGCTATTTATTTGGTCACGAAAAACGATCATTTTAGCCATTTTGAACGCGCGTCGGGTTTAAATTTATTTAATTTTTTCAATAGTTACGTCAGCACTTTCTGTCGACAAATTTGCTAATTTTATGCGCAGCATAATTCTTACAGAACAAGAAACAATGTTTTAATAAAAAAACTGATTTTTCCTTTCGAAGCTAGATGTATTGAATTTTGTGACAAACATCGATATGATATCGACACTGAAGAAGAGGGCAGATTACCCTCAAAATATCGATATTTGTCACAAAATTCAATACATCTAGCTTCGAAAGGAAAAATCGGTTTTTTGTATTAAAATATTTTTTTACAAACTAGGTAACACCACCAATTCAAGATTTACAATAAATCGTGGACAAAGTGATCATATCTAGGCACAAATATTTTAAGTTTGTGCACCAGAATGCGATATTTAATGGGCGTCCGAAGAATATTCAAATTGCATCAGACATCTCGAATACAACAAAAGGCGTGTTTCTTTGTTTCCCTATCCATAACAGAACATAACAGACGCATTGCAAACAACAACAACTCCTGTCCCTGTGAATTCTATTCTGTTTGATGAAAATTCAAAATTCAAATGGCAAACATCAACACACTTAATTGTCAATTTGTACTATTTTACACTTCTCTACACGAACATTTTTTCGTAGATATTAACAGCAAAATCGAGTGACGGAATTTCGTCTCGGCATGCGTACTTACCTTTACGATTAGCTTCAGGTACGCGAATATACCAAATTCAACTTTTGAAAATTGCCCAAAATTCGTTAGCTGATAACAAGGAAAATGCATTCCCTTTATTTGGGAAATTTGAGAAAATATCTTCAAAGTGTAAAACACAAGAAGCTGTCAGCACTCACTCGTGTGTCAGAAAAGTACCCAAAACATTTTTCCAGCCACCGGACGCAAATTTTATATTATAACAGTATCTCAGTCAGCTTTGTGTTTTATCGGTAATCTGCAAAGTGGTTAACGATTACAGCTTGTAGTAAGATATTTTTAATTGAGTGCACCACACTAAACGATTCAAATGCGGAAGACAAGATCCCAAACGCAGGCGGAAAATGCTTCCAGTACCATCACTTCAACGAGTCAGCCCTCTCATGCAGAGCTTATCGAAGTCAAGGTAAGCTAATTAGGAAAGTCAAATAGGGCTTTTATTCGTTTTCTGTGGTTTTATGAAAACTATTTTCAAAACGATCATATTTTCGTTTGAATAGTACAGCGCCTTTTTACTCAGCTGAAACTCCGTACATGCTTGTCTAGTTGGGACCAAATGATAGAATATTAATACAGTGCGGACAGAAATTTGTTTGACAGTTGGTTTTATTTATATAAGGTCTGTTGCCGTACTTGAATCTATTATAATATATTAAAATAGATTCGCAGCAAGTCGTTTTCGTACTTTTGCTGCAAGCCAAATGCAAGCCAAATTTTGCAGCAAAAAGAAGCCAGCTGCCAAATTCTGTTACTGCTGCAGTTTGCTGAAGTACAGGAACATACCTATAAGGTATGTTCCCGTACTTTCAGTCACTGAATTTTCCTGCATTTCCCTGAATCATGTGGTGAGAGAAATTCATGAAAGTACGGGAATGCTCTCAGTGCATTTCCTGAAAATTGAAAACCAGAAGTTTCCGTTTTCGGTTTTTGGAAGAACAATAGTGATTATAAAGTCATTCTTAGCGGTGATAAACTATCGCCACAAAAATATTCGACCTTCATAGCAACATTACGCAAAAAATATGTTGCTCGCCTTTCGTTTGACACTTTTCAGTATTTTTCAGTAGCTCAGGCCCTACTGAAATTTGAGGTCTGTTCCCGTACTTTCATTCACTGAATTTTACTCAATTTTCCTGAATCAGGTGGTGGGGAATTTCATGAAAAGTACGGGAACGCTCTCATTGTATTTCCTGAAAATTGACAAGCAAAAGTGTCAGTTTTCGGTTTTTAGGAGAACAATAGTGATTATAAAGTGATCCTAAGCGGTGATAAATTATCGCCACAAAAATATTCGACCTTCATAGCAACATTACGCAAAAAATATGTTGCTTGCCGCGCACATTTGAAAATATTTACTCGCGCCACACCGTTTGACACTTATCAGTAGGTCTGTTCCCGTACTACGATTAATTGCGATTAATCGCGATTAATTGCAATGAAGCTGTTCCCGTCAGTGATGTCACCGCCAAAAGATATTTCTGAAGTAGATATGGGGAAAAATATGTAGTAAATGAGGACCTTTTGTAGTAAAATTTCAGAATCAGTTTCCTATAAATTAAAAGCGTCAAATACTGGTAAAATATGTTTTCTAGCCCAAAGATAACAAAACTATAAAAAGATAAAAAAAAAATTCTACAATTTCAATAACAAATGAATTTTTCAGTTCTACAACAAATAACAGTAAATAAATCATTGCTTTTCAAATACATGTGTACATACATAAATTTCTTACTTCTCTACATAAGAACCTTCAAACAATTTATACTTGCTGAAAAAATGTATCAAGTCATTTGAAGGTTCATATATTTTTTCATCACTTAATAGTTCTCTGGCGAACAAAACCGAGCGATGATTAGCCATCGTAGTCAAATATGTCATGTGGCAAATACATATTGGCCGAGACCAGGCGAGCCGAAGTGAGACGAGACCGCGAACATGTGGACGGCATTTGACAGCTCGTTCGAAATCGCTTTGACTCGTGCTCAAAATCCATTCCGATCGGATGTGGCACGAGCGCCGGCGAGCCCTGTCAAAGTCGCTCGTCTGGACCGCCCACACACTCGGGCTCGCCAGATCTCGCCTGGGCTCGGCCAATATCTATTTGGCACATGAGAAAACTGGGCGCCTGATAGAAAAAGTATTTTTGAACGACATTTCATGCAGGTTATGCAAACAGACTAACGTTGAAAAGTTAGCGTTGTCGCCCTATGTTTGACATGGCCAAATTACTGAACGATTGTGCCGCCCATAACACACGATAGCGTTCTGTGTGCCCAACGCTTAAATCTTCTTCAATATTACATTCTCGATACAATATGTAGTAGATTTAACAATTTGAGTAGTGAAGTAGCAAAAACGGCAGAGGCCGAAAAAATGTAGTAAATTTGCTACAAATGTAGTAAACTGGTTCCCGTACTCCGTTTTACTGAAAACTGAAAATTTCCCCAATTTCAGTAAATTTCAGTAGGGTCTGAGCTACTGAAAAATACTGAAAAGTGTCAAACGGAGTAAATATTTTCAAATGTGCGCGGCAAGCAACATATTGCCCGTGTTCCATTATTACTATTTAGTACTCGCAAGTACTTCTGGCTACTTCCAACTACTCGCGCTCTCGTTCTCCAGTAGTTCATGAGTAGTTACGCCTTTTTTTGCCGTGAGGTGGCTGTTTAGTTGTCAATAGGTGGTTTTCGTTTTTTCATGGTTATGTTGAATGTTTTGGTAATTAGGAAATTAGAAATAGCCGTCATAATGAGTAGAAAGTTATAAAAGGTAATTTTCTGCTAGTCGCTTTTATATTCTTTATCGATTGTGGTAGTTTATACTCGTTATTTTCTCCCTTTATTTTGAACTGTTTTACATTTGAAAACTACATACAATGTGACAGGTTAGAATCTGCTCGTATGAAAGAAGATGGCGTTCCTTTTGTGCTCTACTCCCAAGTACTAATTAGTAAAAATGGAACACGGTAATTTTTTGCGTAATGTTGCTATGAAGGTCGAATATTTTTGTGGCGATAATTTATTACCGCTTAGGATGACTTTATAATCACTATTGTTCTCCCAAAAACCGAAAACGGACACTTTCGGTTGTCAATTTTCAGGAAATACAATCAGAGCGTTCCCGTACTTTTCATGAAATTCGCCACCACATGATTCAGGAAAATTCAGTAAAATTCAGGTACTGAAAGTACGGGAACAGACCTAACCCTAAACAGACCGTAGCTCAGTTCCTACTGAAAGTTCATCGTACTTACTGAAAGGGGGAACATTTTTCTAAGAGGGAAAGAGTACGGGGATGGCTTCATTGCAATTAATCGCAATTAATCGTAGTACGGGAACAGACCTTTAATCGTACTTACTGAAAGGGGGAAACTTTCAGTTTTAAGTAAAACGGAGTACGGGAACGGCTTCATTGCAATTAATCGGGATTAATCGCAATTAATCGTAGTACGGGAACAGACCTATAAGGTCTGTTCGCGTACTACGATTAATTGCAATGAAGCCGTTTTAGTACTCCATATTACTCAAAACTGAAAATTTGCCCTCTTTCAGTAAATACGATGAAATTTCAGTAGAGTCTGAGCTACTGAAAAAGACTGAAAAGTGTCAAACGGTGTGGTGCGAGTAAATATTTTCAAATGTGCGCGGCAAGCAACATATTTTTTTTGCGTAATGTTATGAAGGTCGAATATTTTTGTGGCGATAATTTATCCCCGCTCAGGATGACTTTATAATCACTATTGTTCTCCCAAAAACCGACAACTGACACTTAAGGTTGTTCTTTTTCAGGAAATGCAATGAGAGCGTTTTCAGGTCTGTTCGCGTACTGCAGCAACAACAGATTTTTGCAGCTGGCTTCTTTTTGTGGCAAAATTTGGTTTGCAGCAAGAATACAAAAACGACTTGCCGCGAGTTTTTTTTAATTATTTATAATTGATTCAGGTACGCGAACAGACCTTTCGTACTTTTCATGAATTTCCCCCACCACATGATTCAGGAAAATTCAGTGACTGAAAGTAAGCGAACGGACCTTAGGCATAGCATAAGAACTAATAAATAGCGTGGAAAGAACGGTATTGTGCGATGTTTACCCAGCCCCTGGACACGGACGGTATAACTTTCCACCATTAGCCCCTTCAATCCACTCGCGCACAAAGCATTTTAAAGCTGCCTTTACACCATTTCGCTCTCATTGTCAAATTGGAGGGGAACTACTTGGATTTGACCCGATTTGACAATGAGCAGACAAAAAATTACTACCATCCCCTTCAATGTAAATCTTATGGGCATGTCCACTCCATTTCTACTACCTCACTGTGTTTACCTGATGTAAGAGAATGGCAGAGAGTGAAGGATTTACCATCAGCTGGCACCAGTGGCGTATCCAGGGAGTGAAAAATAGATTAAGTATTGACTGAACTGTAACACTGGATACTGAGTTATATTTCGTCTCTGAGCACTTTACTCATATGAAATTATTTATTATTTACTTTACTTATCCGTTGCATTTTGGGGAAACGCTTCGGTAGAACCGCCGAGTATGTCATTCGCCTAAGATATAGCGATGAGCGTCATTATTAGGTATTTTGTATATTCTATATGCGCACGCTGCGCGGCCGTACTTTCTTAGCGCGTTCGAGCCATAGAGCTTGGTCTTGAACGCTCGCAATGGGCCTTTCCACACTTGTATTCTTGATGCACTCCACAAACCGGTTTTCTGGGCAAGAGGCAGAAGAATCAAGGGGAAATCTCTATAAAAAGTGATGCACGTGGAGAGAGTTTTGCATCACATTTGAAACTGATTGATCGAGCGGCTACTCACTAACACAATTATAAACATAGTTCACGGGTCGGGAATTTTTAATGAAACACTTAAGTCGAAATGAGAAAACAACAACACGCACACATTCATATGCATAATCGGTATATGAAAGGTTCCGTTGCTGAAGAATACAAGTGAAAATGGTGATTGTTGTCAAACCGGTTTGAGGAGTGCATCAGGAATACAAGTGTGAAAAGGCCCAATCTTTGCCCTTACCATCTCAGTTCATCAAAAAATCATCGACAGCGAACAGCAAGCACGCTGAATTTTGTAAACTGTTTTAAAGTTCAAGCACTATATTGTGTTGTATTGAAGTTCGAAACTCGGGTAACGTATAGTAATGAGTGCAAAAAGGAAGACAGAAACACCTCCCATCACCTCTTTCTTCACCAAAGTTCCGAAAAAATGCGAGTATTTTGAAAGTTTGCGATTCAACCATATGTGTATTTTTATTCTCAGCCGATTACGAATGTTTCGAAACTCAATTTGGGAGAAAGAGAGCTCGTGTCGACAGAGTCTAAAGTGAACACGGTTTTGCCACAACCTGGTTCTGATGTGCGAAATAGGCAACTGCCCGATACACCGCAGAAATCACTGTCTGCTACGATAAATAAATATGATATCGGGATTTACGTCGAGACTAATCGGCATCTGAAGGATGACGAAAAAGCACAATTATTAAGGAAAACGTGGAAACCAGATGGATCGCACAAATTCGAGCCGCAATGTATAGCGGGGAAGAAACGAACGTTTCAGCTGAAGTGGCTAGAGAGATTTCCGTGGCTATCTTATTCTGACGTTTTGAAGGGAGCATTATGCAAATGTTGTGTGCTTTTTGGACCTAACTCTGATCGTTATATCGGCGTCGGCAAAAGTTCCCATCAAGTGGGATCATTAGTACAATCGCCATTTATTAATTGGAAGAGGGCTATTGAAGCATTTGAAAATCATTCACGTCTCAATTTTCATAAAGCTGCGGCAATCGATGCCGCTAACTTTCTCGCTGTATATGATGGGAGCAAGATGAAGTTGCTTTTCAATTGAATCAACAAGCGAAAAGAAAATTTTTTGAGAATAGAAAAAAATTGGTTGCCATTGTGGAAACTATTCTTCTCTGTGGACGACAAGAGATAGCACTTAGAGGTCACGTTGATTACGGACGCTTATCACTCAACGAGCCAGAACACAATGATGGGAACTTTAGGACCCTTCTACGTTACCGTGCTACAAGTGGCGATAAGATTCTACTAGACCATATTGAGAAATCCGGTAGCAACGCAATGTATACCAGTCCAATTATTCAAAATGAGATCGCTGGACTCATTGCAAAAACCATCCAGCAAGCAATAATAGTTCGAACATCGAAAGCGAAATTTTTTACTGTTCTTGCCGATGAGACGACTGACATTCAACGAAATAGAACAGATCTCGCTTTGTGTCAGATACGTCGATTATGACAGCCTGGCTCTGCGTGATGATTTTCTGGAGTTTGTTCCAGTTTACGATTTGTCTGGAGTTGGGTTGGCGAAAACCATTAAAGAACGACTTACAGTCCTTGGATTCGATTTGAACGCGATGAGAGGTCAAGGTTATGATGGGGCATCTGCTATGAGAGGAGAATTTCGTGGTGTTCAAGCTATAATTCAAAATGAATATCCGAAGGCAGTATATACGCACTGCTCAGCACACTGCCTAAACCTCCCTCAATGATGCTTCCAAAGTGGTACCTGTCCGCCATTGCTTCCTCGTAATTTCCGAAGTTTGTACTTTCTTCAGAAACTCTGCACGACGTAGTGCGATATTAAAAGAGAAATTAAAAAAGTCGTCTGTCGCTTCTTCCGGGCTTATGAGGTATTGCGAGACTCGGTGGGTAGAGCGGCATGACGCTTTTGCTCTCTTCGTGGATGCTTTGCCCTTTGTGATCGCATCATTGGAAGACTTAGTGGAGACAAAAAAAGACGATGCTGCAAAGGCACAGTGCCTTCATGTGCCCTATGCCGATTTGATTGCGTAGTTCCTCTCATTGTTGCGAAAAAATGTTAGTTTAACGCACACACTCTCAGAATACTTGCAAAAGCAAATCACTTGATCTAAGTAGAGCTATGGCGCAAATCGAGCTCGTGGGCCAAAAAGTAACGGATATCAGGGCCAGTGCGGACCAGGAGTTCGCTAAGCTTTACAAAAGACCCTCAGACATTTGTAAGCCTTTAGGAGTAACGCCGTCGATTCAACGACGCAGTGGTACATCCAGATACCGATCTAATCATCCCGCAGATACGCCTGAAGAATATTACAGACGAATCTTGTTCATACCGTACCTCGATGAACTCGGATCTTCTCTGACCGAAAGTTTTTATCCCACAAGAAAAAAATTGTTGGACTCCAGTGTCTCGTACCAGCAAACGTGAATACTCGTAAGTTTACATCGAAGATCTAAAGCCAGCAATAGAATTCTACAAAGATGATTTGAAGCATTCAAATAAAGCTATTCTTCGGGCGAATGGGATATGTGGTCGATAAGATGGACGCATGATCTGCAAGATATACCGAAGTGTGCAATCAGCGCACTGAAACTGTGCGATAATGAAGTCTTTCGAACGTGCATATCCTGCTTACACTCTTAGCGACCCTTCCTGTCTCCACGGCATCTGTGGAGCGCAGTTTTTCAACGTTAAAGCGCGTGAAGACTTATCTTCGCACCGAACAAGTGAGGAGCGTCTTACAGGTTTGGCTCTCATGACTATACATCCGAATATACCAGTTAGTCCTGAATTCATTATTGATATGTTTGCAAAGAAGTCACGTAGAATAGCTTTGTTGTAGAGCTTGTTGCGTGAAACTCGTAAACGTGCTATAAGTGTGGTACTACAGTAATATATAGAAGAAAAAATAAATATACTAGCACAAATTGCCAATGTTTTTTAAAGAAAACAACTTAGTCCAAAAAATCTATAATCGATTCTCTTTTTCAATCAACGGTTATTCGTATTCACAATATCATGTCCCAGTAAAAACATAAATAAATTATGAGAGCTGTGAAATTCACATCAGCTTTCCTTATATAATTTTAAGACAACTGCTCTCTTCTCCACCCTTGCGCCTGCGAAAAAATCGCTCGAAGCTACCGATATTACTATCTATATATATATATATATATATATATATATATATATATATATATATATTATATATATATATAATATAATATATATATATATATATATATATATATATATATATATATATATATATATATATATATATATATATATATATATATATATATATATATATATATATATATATATATA
>OZ022264.1:102612405-102613633 GCA_963978885.1 Nemotelus pantherinus | reverse complement strand
AAAACACAGTACGCATCAGAAAGTTCGTTAGGTAGTTTTATATTTTAAAAAAGCTCCAACGAAAAATAATAACGATCTTTAAAACTATGTCGGATCCGAGCAAGGCATTTAACTGTCTCCTTTAAATGGATTGTAAAACAAGATGAAATAGTCTCTTGACAATGCTCGAATAGTTTCCCATTTTGAAAAATAGTATACATTAATAGGCCTGCAATATTCAGAGCAATTAGAAGCAAGAGAGGTTGATTCGATTCAGAAAATTATTGCAGTTTTACTCCCTGTAAAATTGGCTGTGACGGCCTTTAGTCGCAGACTTGCAAATTTATGCACTGCTAATACTTCATCAAGATTTGTATTTAGGCTGTTAGGAGAAAAACGGTCTATTCTTCTGAATGCTATGAAAATTGCAATATTGTACCGAATAAAAGAGCGTCAGTGTACCGAGCTATCTGGTATGCTAAGCTATCTCCAGAATCCACATTGTACCAGCGAAAATTTACCAAGTGAAATAAAAACTCTATTTTTGAAACCAAGCAACGCAAATATTAAAAAAAAATACTTCAATGATCTAGATGCTGAACCCTATGCTTGGTAGCCAAAGAAATGAGAACCCAGTAGATACCCATATTGATCAGAACAAGGTAGTCGTCAATTAACGCTACAAGAAGAGCTGCAAAAGTATGAAAATAATCAATCATGAGATGCCGTAAGAAACTAATCTAATTAAAATCATTGCAAAAGAAATGAATCTTTTCGAAAGTGGTGGCACTTGCATAGTTTGGAGCAGGCTTATCAATATTTCTCGACGGTATCCGCGGCGTCCAAAATCGGGAATAAATTTAGAAGCAGGCTTGGAGACGATACCTTAGATGCTTTGCTATTGCTTCAATGTTACTTCCGAAAAACCTAATGAACTTTGGCCGAATTTTTTATATGTTACTTTATTATGTATCTCAATTCTAAGAGTTGTGTTTTGTTGTTGTGGTTTTTGGTCGTGATTTTTTGTTGTAATTTGTAATAGATGTAATTTTTAATATCTGTCTTCATACTGTCAACGTTTTGGATAATTAAAATTATTGTTTTTATTTGAATCAATAATATAAATTAGTAATAATGCAATTTTTTATACAGTTTTGAGCTTACTTATTGTTGTAGTTTTGAAATGATGGCAAATTATATAATCTGTTTACTAAAAACTTGACTTATTTTGTTGTGTTGTATTTTGAAT
>OZ022264.1:102597405-102607405 GCA_963978885.1 Nemotelus pantherinus | reverse complement strand
TTTTAAATTTTAAACTACTCCATATTATACATATTTATTAACGATTCGAAAGATTTTCCATACAAACAAAACCCAATTACCAGAGACAAATCAACGATATCTTTGAAAAATTATTCAATTCAATTCAAACAAAAAATCAATGTAAAATTATTCAATTCAGTTTCAATGAGAAAAGATCTTTAAATATTAGAACGTACATTCGCAATTAAATCTTTACCTAACTCCGGCCGGATTTAGTTTACATGCATCGTAACAAATGATTTTCATGATTTTTTTTGATATTATTATTCTTTTTTTTTATAAGTTATCTGCTCTGACAAATTTAACGAAACTCAATCGTGATATTCACTGTTCATACAGCTATGAGGTGTGAAAATAATATTACATTAGCACAGAATTGGTACTAGATGATTTAACAAATTAGGTGGATACATCCCGACTACCGCATTACAATTTGGAAATGGAAAATATATCATATCATCATCAAAAATATCTTTAATTTTTGCGTTCCGTTTATACCGCAAATCTGTTAACTTTTCGCAAATCTGTTAACTGTTAAAATCGGTTAACTTTTTACCGGTTAATTTTTAACTTTGGTTCATTTGGACTTGATTTCTTTAGTTATTCTTTTGTCTTTTTAAACTTTCTGCTACTTATCTGGGAACCGACACTACGGTTGCTGGGAATATTCGCTTTTCAGCCTTCGATCTTCCTTCAATAAGAACTGTCCACTCCGTCTCGACCCAAAATGCTTACAGGTTACCAGTGCTCTGCTTTGCCAACTGCTTTGCTGCATGCCAAAATGATTCTTGGGAGTCAGATAGTAAATTAACGTCCCAGTCAACTCCTGAATTATGCACTTGCCACTTTCACAGCAATAGTTTTACAAACTCAAATTGTTACACCAAACTCAAATTGTCTTTTGTTTTTACAAATTCTTATAATTCAATTTTACAACTGCTACAGACTGATACAAATTCCCCTTTATCCAGTTCAAAAAATTTTACGACTTTTCACCTCGACGGTTACAATCAGAAAGAAAGTCTTTGTTCTCCTTCGAGAAAATTTTTTCCATGAACCGCAAAAGCGGTTCTCTTCCAAAATTCCCGTATGATACATTTCATAAACCAATCGGGCATCACCAATTCCAAGGTACATACACAGATCACAATCATCAGCTGATAAATTTCTTCTTCAGCCATATTGTGGAATGGAATTGCTCGCCTGTCAGTTCCTTTACGACTGTCACCCGTTGTGACGTTTCTGCCTGCTGAGGTGGATATTTTGATAATTTGTTTATTTCTTTTCTGAGTATTTAATAATTTTTTTTTCAGCATCGCAACAATCGTGGGGACGACTCCGACCCTGAGATGTCTCAAAGCCGGGCTCCAAGAAGTCCACCAACCTATAACCGTTGTTTCCTTCATCAGATAATTTTATATATCATTCACTACACCTTCAAATCTTTGGCATGGAAAACGCCCAAGATCTTGCCCTTAGCATCCTCAACCTCATACGATACCTGTCCCACCTTCCGCTTTATCGTTGCCTTAAAAAACTTCGGGGCAAGTTTGGCAGCGAATCGGTCAGCAGCACAGCTAAGTAGGTGATTTCGCACCCACACTTCCTGTCCTGGAGTGAAGTCCTTCTGGCGACTACGCAAATTGTACCGCTGTGCTCCTTTAGCGTACGCGTCAGCCAATTTCGACTTAACATGGGTATGGGCCAATCGCAATCGTTCACAATTTGGAACTAGTTGAATCTCCCCATCCTCAAAAGCCTGTAAAGATTTTAGTAAGGCATATTCGGAACCATGATCTATAGGTTGATAGCCGAACATCAGGAAATGAGGTGAGAATCCTGTAGATTCATGTACCATATTGCGAAATGCGGCACACGACTCTGACAGGTTAGCATCCCAATTCCGATGGTCGTCTCCTATGTAGGCCCGAATGGCAGCGAGAATGGATCGATTTACTCTTTCGGAAGCGTTAGCCTGAGGCGAATAATAGGGTGTGAGACAATGTTTTACTCCATGCTTCGCCAGAAACTCCGAAAAAACCTTGGAGGTAAATTGGACACCATTGTCGGTGTGAAGGGTTTCGGGTACACCAAAGGTAAGAAAGATGTTTTCCTTCAGATATTTTACAACCAGTTCCGCTGTAGCCTTAGGTAACGCCTTGAGCCATACAAACTTTGTAAAGTGATCAAGCACCACCAGCAACTGGGTGTTTCCAATTTTCGATCGGGGGTATGGTCCCATAAAGTCCACAAACAGACGCTGCAAAGGCCGGTCTGTAACTCTAGCGGCACCCATGAGTGGTCTCATTGTAGCATTCGGTGATTTAATTTGCTTACAGGTTTGACATTTGTTGATATAATTTGTCACGTCCTGACGAAGCCGTGGCCAGTAGAAGTATCTTTTTAACACTTCCACCGTTTTCCGAATACCACAATGTGACCCCATAGGGCTATCATGGCTGCGAGTTAACAGCGTCTGTCGGTATCCCTCTGGTACCCATATCTTTGTGCTGGGAATGTCCAAATCGAGACCTCCCGAGGGTCCTTGATTAATATACAAAATTCCGTCCGTCACGAACAGATTTTCAAATTGGTCTGGATGTTGTTGGACCTGTCGAACTAAATTTAAATAATCAGGGTCCTGGAAGGCCTGCCTTGGAATATCACCCAGCCGCTCGTGGTGCTCGGGAAGGCAGATCACTGCACAACTGAAATCGACATTGGAGTCACGTGCTCGTGATAAGGCGTCTGGTACGACATTTTGAGTGCCTGCTCGATGCTCTATGTTGAAATTAAAACCTTGTAGTTTTAAACTCCACCGCGCTAATCTTCCCGACAAGTCCCTTTGCGCCATCAACCATTTTAAGCTTGCATGGTCGGTGATAACGGTAAAGGGCAATCCCTCGACGTATGCCCGAAAACGTTTGATGCTTTGCACCGCAGCTAAGCACTCTAACTCTGTGACGCTGTAGTTGCGTTGTGCCGCATTTAGCTTTGCGGACATAAATGCAATGGGATGCTCTCCACCTTTATCATCCTTTTGAAAGAGGACGCTGCCGATGCCGGTGGCACTTGCATCGCACTGAATGAAGAAATGACGGGAAAAATCAGGGTTAGCCAGCACGGGTGCGGACACTAGAAGTTTTTTTGTTTCTTCGAAAGCACTATTGGCCGCCTCCGTCCACACGAATTTCGTTTTGTTCTTCAGCAAATCCGTCAATGGTGAAGTAATAGATGCGAAATTCGGGATGAAACGTCTGTACCATCCAGCCATACCCATAAACCTCCTCACGTCTTTTACCGATATAGGCTTTGGATATGAAATGATGCCTGATACCTTTTCAGGATCTGTCTTTAGGACTCCATCACTGATTACATAACCCAGGTACCGAATTTCTTTTTGGACGAATTTGCTTTTCTCAACATTGATGGTTAGCCTCGCTTGTTGCAATAAATCTGCCACTTTTGTCAGCAATTTGAGGTGTTCATCAAATGTTGGACTTGTGATCAGCAAATCGTCCAAGTAAACAAATACCTGATCATGCAATTCGTGTGGGATGACCTTATGCATCAAACGGCACATCGTTTGGGGTGCATTACAAAGTCCAAATGGCATGACAGTGAATTGATAGAGGGGTCGTCCTGGTACTGTGAATGCGGTTTTCTCGCGAGATTTCACATCCAACGGAATTTGCCAGAAAGCGTCTTTAAGATCTAAACTAGTGATAAATCGGGTCGACTGAAGGCGTGCCAATAAGCCTTCGATCAGTGGCAAGGGATAGGCATCTTTGACCGTTAGCTCGTTTAGTCGTCTCGCATCCAGACACAGACGTACTTTACCCGGCTTTCTGACAATAGTGACTGGTGAGCTCCAAGAACTCTTACTTTCCTCGATAACCCCCAACGATAACATGCGATCGAGTTCGTCATACATAAGTTTCTGCACGACCGGTGAAACTGAATAGTGTCTCTGTTTAACTGGTCGAGCATCACCTGTGTCTATGAAATGTGATACCAGATCGGTTCTACCTAAACCTAATTTATTAAAAGAAGGAAACTTTTGTATAACCAACCCTAACTCATGCCTCTCATCGGAAGATAATTGATGAAAACAAGAATCCTGCGATGGTAAACTAATAGCGGAGCATTGAGGAGAGATTCTGAAGGTGTCCCAAAAATCGATCCCCAAATAGATTGGACTAGTCAAGGTGGGACATATAAGAAATTTTACTGGCCTGGTTTTATCCTTGAATCTCACCAAAGTACTTACATAACCGAGTACCGACGCCTTGTCACCGGATGCGGTATGAACATTAGTCTGCATACTGTGCAGGTGCAAACCAAGTTCTTCCACCAATTCCAAACTGCCGGCCCCTAAGATGCTGACACTAGCTCCGCTATCCAGCAAACCAGTCAACTTTCGCCCTTTGATAAAAATAGTTGCAAAAGGGCGATTGTCACCAGGCATAGATATTATAGTTTCCACACAAGCTTGTCTAAGGGAGCGTCGTAGGGCAAAATACCTCCATGCACGATCAAAACGTCTCCTACGTTGCACATGAGCTCCAGTGCTGTCCTTAATTAGTTGATGATGAGAATTTAATGTTGCCGGCGTAATTCGGGATCGACGTTGGTAGCCACATCGATCATTTCTGGTCTGGAAGGGCGACTGACTGAGGGAACACGCATTCTCCCCGCAAAATTCGTGTTCCGATGATCGTTTCCCGACTGACATTGAGGACATCGTGGCTTTAGCACACCAGCCTTTCCACAACCGAAGCAAAAAATACCACGAACGGGTGTGGGACAATCTGCAAAAGAGTGCCCAAGGTCCTTACAATTCCAACAGACTTGATATTTCCTCTGATTTCTATGAATTCGATCTGCTGACTGATTTGTCTGTTGGATACTATTTACTGCCATAGTGTCTGGATAATTAGGAGTATCACGTGAATAAGAAGGAGATGAGTAAAAAGAAGTGTTTCGAGCTGCTCCATAGTCAGAAAAATTGTTCAATTGCAAATAATCGTCTCTTAAATCCTCCTCTGGAATTCCAATTTCGTTAACTAATTTAACTCGACGAGCGTTTTCCATGCCTAACATTTGCCACTCTGACTCTATCAAACAGCAACGCCGGACCAAGTCTCTAACACTTCCAAACTCCACCCCTGCCAAATGAGCTCTCAACCGAGGGGACATGTTGCGATATACGATACATTGGAAGTCCGTTTCCAATAGTGGCACTGTTAAATGCAACGATAGATTTTCTAAGGCGTCATAATAATCCTGGAATCTCTCTCGAGGCCCCTGTACGCGTGCATCCATTGCTCGCCGCACATCCACGTCTGTTCGATAGGAACCAAATCTTTTTACAAATTCATCTTGCAAATGATCCCATAAAAGCGGATAATTCATTTCCCGAAACCGCCAGTACCAATCCGCCGCCGAGCCCTTCAGGAGTAGATGAAAATCTGTCGCTAAGGCTGCAGATCCAATATTATAGTCAATGGCTAACGAGAGTACTCTAAATAAAAACTGTTTTACTCCCAAGCCGCCAGCAGATCCATCAAAACTTAAATTCCATTTGGATAATGGTAATCGACAACTGGTCTTACTTAATGTTTCTGCTTGCGGCTTAAAGGAGACGCGTGGTTGATCATGAGACGCTGGTTCTTGGAGTGTTAGTTCAGGCATTGGTGGACTAGTCTCTTCTATCCGTGAAATATCTGCTGGACGTGTAGTAGTATGTGAAGCAGGAGTGGAGAGATTCTGCACATTCTGGCGTTTGACTGGCGATATACTCAGCTTCTCCAGCTGACGATGGAAAGGTGTGTAGCTAGGATCCCAGCTACTAGACCGTCGACGCATTGTAACACACAACTAATAAATCTGCTACTTCAAATTTCAAATTGAATCAAACGCTTAAATTCAAACTGTAACTCAGTAACTATAACTAAAACTAACTAAATAAAATTCACTTTAAGTTCAACTACTCGCTAACAAAGAGTTGTTATTAAAAAAAAAAAAAAAAAATATAAATAAAAATAGTACGTGTACTGAAATTGTCCAATTGCAGAAGAAAGCAGAAAAGAAGCCGGTATGAATATTGCAAATTACTAATATATATGCAATGATCAGTCACGAAGTTTATGTTTTCCTATTAAAATCCACTGAAACAAGAAGGAGTTTCCCGCATAAATAAAATATTGAGTCCTTCACTTCGTCTGGACAAGAACGCGAGAAAAAAAAGAAAGGGTAAAACTTCCTTTGAAATTCAATTTCTGAAAAGAATGATTTTGATTTCCACAGGACAAAGCCAATGACCATCAACAGTATTCACGTAACAACAATAATAGTTTTTCTCTGTAATTCTTAAAGTTGTTACGTTTATGAATGGCAGATTAATATGTTGCCATCAGAAAGTTATACCATTAGTTCCTAAGTTCCGATGCATTGAAAGATTGATAAAGTTGCAGAATATTTAAAATGAAATATATATATATAATTGACACAATATAATTGTATAAATGAAAAGTCAGAAAATTCAAGATTCCAAATGTATCAAACATAATTAAAATGATGATTCTTCCCCCGTCTCATCAGCAAAGGATTAAAATAAGGGAAAGGAAAAGGACTGAAATATTACATAAAATGATAAAATGGGACTGGGAAATTTAAGGAATTACAAATCTCTTGCGGTTGTCTTGACATATCCCTCTGCTCATGTGTTCGAGTCCTGTTCGAGCCAGTTCTTGTAAATGAACAACACCATATATATTGGTGGACAAAGACCGAACTAGACCAGCGGGCATCTCAACAAATGTCTTCCCAAAGCTACGAAAAATTCAAATTATCTCTTTCACGAGAGTTATTCTACTTAATAGAAGATATTATCGTTGACTATGCTGAGGGTGATCTTACAACCGCAAAAATTTGGATAATAAATAATGAAACACACTCTATCACACACATAAAACAAGGACAATAGCACGAGCCGGGCGCCAATGCTGCACTGACGACTGCTCGATACGATGGAAATGATACGATTTAACGCTTATTGATTTATAATGCCAACTACGGCCAAAGAAAGAAAGAAAAAAAAAAAATATGGCTGAGGCAACATAATGCTCTGATTGAACATTTGCCACCTCAGCCGAAAAGCAAAACTGCAAAGTGAAACATCATCAAGCTGAAAACCGTATAGCCTACCTTGGGCGCCAATTGTTGCGCTCTAGCTTCTGCTATCGAGCAGTCGCCAGGGCAGCATGAATTTTCTTAGAAGAGTATCTTGTTAAAGCCCAGCGTGCTTTGCTCCGCCAGCTAGCTCAGCCTGGTCGTGAGTTTTCGGGCTGATACTCTTCTCGTGCTACGCACGCTATATCGACATTTTAAGTCCGACCTGAAACGACATTGCACACACGCACACAAATTTCCACAGGAATTGGACGAGACGGGAAATGAATCACCATTTTTAAATTTTAAACTACTCCATATTATACATATTTATTAACGATTCGAAAGATTTTCCATACAAACAAAACCCAATTACCAGAGACAAATCAACGATATCTTTGAAAAATTATTCAATTCAATTCAAACAAAAAATCAATGTAAAATTATTCAATTCAGTTTCAATGAGAAAAGATCTTTAAATATTAGAACGTACATTCGCAATTAAATCTTTACCTAACTCCGGCCGGATTTAGTTTACATGCATCGTAACAAATGATTTTCATGATTTTTTTTGATATTATTATTCTTTTTTTTTATAAGTTATCTGCTCTGACAAATTTAACGAAACTCAATCGTGATATTCACTGTTCATACAGCTATGAGGTGTGAAAATAATATTACATTAGCACAGAATTGGTACTAGATGATTTAACAAATTAGGTGGATACATCCCGACTACCGCATTACAATTTGGAAATGGAAAATATATCATATCATCATCAAAAATATCTTTAATTTTTGCGTTCCGTTTATACCGCAAATCTGTTAACTTTTCGCAAATCTGTTAACTGTTAAAATCGGTTAACTTTTTACCGGTTAATTTTTAACTTTGGTTCATTTGGACTTGATTTCTTTAGTTATTCTTTTGTCTTTTTAAACTTTCTGCTACTTATCTGGGAACCGACACTACGGTTGCTGGGAATATTCGCTTTTCAGCCTTCGATCTTCCTTCAATAAGAACTGTCCACTCCGTCTCGACCCAAAATGCTTACAGGTTACCAGTGCTCTGCTTTGCCAACTGCTTTGCTGCATGCCAAAATGATTCTTGGGAGTCAGATAGTAAATTAACGTCCCAGTCAACTCCTGAATTATGCACTTGCCACTTTCACAGCAATAGTTTTACAAACTCAAATTGTTACACCAAACTCAAATTGTCTTTTGTTTTTACAAATTCTTATAATTCAATTTTACAACTGCTACAGACTGATACAAATTCCCCTTTATCCAGTTCAAAAAATTTTACGACTTTTCACCTCGACGGTTACAATCAGAAAGAAAGTCTTTGTTCTCCTTCGAGAAAATTTTTTCCATGAACCGCAAAAGCGGTTCTCTTCCAAAATTCCCGTATGATACATTTCATAAACCAATCGGGCATCACCAATTCCAAGGTACATACACAGATCACAATCATCAGCTGATAAATTTCTTCTTCAGCCATATTGTGGAATGGAATTGCTCGCCTGTCAGTTCCTTTACGACTGTCACCCGTTGTGACGTTTCTGCCTGCTGAGGTGGATATTTTGATAATTTGTTTATTTCTTTTCTGAGTATTTAATAATTTTTTTTTCAGCATCGCAACAGCATTTTTATCAATCTTATATGCCTCATCTATTGCATTTTTATCTTGTAGTTTGTATTTTCCCGTCATTCATGAATGATCAAATTTTTGAGTATTCAATATGGCAATAGTGAATTCAAAGAGGCAAGCCTCAAAAGCAGCAATGTATGTGCTTTGTTGTTGTTTAGCGAAAGGTAATTATTTTAGGGCAAAGGAGGAAAGTAGTGGACAAATTAAGAGCTATCGAAATTAATAAGTCAGGTGCTTTGTATTTTTATTTCGTCAATGCTTATATTTGGTTAATGAAACATTTACAAACTACCAAATAGAACGATAAAGAATTGATATATGAAGAGAATAAATAATTATTTCATATATATTTCCGAAAGAACCCTAAGAAATTATTTGTTTGTGCTTTGAGGAAACAGTATTTTTTTTGTATGTATGCGCTAAATTTAGATTTGGTAATATATTTTGAAATTTAGTTTTTTACCAGTGTAAAACTAGTACGTACATGTAAAAGTGTTCGAGGTATTTTATCGTGCATTTTAAGTAGCATTGAAGAACTTTTCTTAAAAGCTGCAACTATTTTCTTATTATTGATTTCAATTATTGTCATGTAAATCAATTGTATATATAATTCACTCTCAAAATGAATTTTATGATGACTTACAAGTTACTTACAATAAACTTATCCGGAACATTAAAATTTAAAGAAAATAGAAAGCCTGCCCCAGAGTTAAAAATCATTAGAGCGATAGGAATGCTGAGCTTTTATTTAATGTAGAGTGGTATAATAAAATTTTCTGGTAGCTTGACCGATTAGAAAGTTCTCATGTGATTCGAATTCCAATAACAATGTGTGGTCAAAGCAACGTTTCAATGATTTAGAAAATCTAAATGGCAGCCTATTAAACGAAATTAAGCTCACTCAACTAATCGAAAACCAGGTGAATGAAGGATGTGATATAAAATATAAAAAAAATGGTTTATTGACTTAACGTTACTTTCACCACGTCTGGACTTGTCATTCAAGGGTCACAATGAAGCAGAGGCGTGTAATGTATATGGCTAGATGCAAAAAGTCGGTTAGATAAATTTCACATAATGGACTTTTTAGCCTCATGGATATAACTCAGTCTCTCACTATTCAAAATATGCTTCATCAACTCTCGTTTGAGTGCGTAC
>OZ022264.1:102565044-102589705 GCA_963978885.1 Nemotelus pantherinus | reverse complement strand
TTGCGTAGTTGAGATGGAATTTTTTGCCAGTTGGACCCCGAAAAATCGCTAAAGGGATAATGGCATCAGTAGGTACAACATGATTGTAAAAGTATTGTTTGACGCGATATTCACCCCGATTGTGAATGTCACGTCACTTCACGCCGACGTCGATTTACTGTCGACACATGAAAAAGCGATTGTGGATGTCGATCTACATCGACAGTTGTCACGTCGATCGACAGTTTTCGTCGATCAATGCAGAGTCCGTGACACAAGGAGGAAAGCGAAAAATGTATGTCGGAGATTTGAAAAAAGAACGAACGCCGTTCTTTTATAATCTTATGTTTTGAAAGGTAATGGTACGGGTACGGGCGGTAGTAATTAATGTTAGTAGTATTTAATTGATTTGCAATTATCAATCGTCACAAAAGACGTTAAAAGAAAAGAAAAGAAACTCTCGCGAAACGTCGCAAAGCGGCGACAATGTAAGTATGGATTTTAGTTAAATGTATCGAGGAGGAAATTGTCAGTAAAATCAACCGTGGGTGGACCAAATATATTGCATTTATTCTCTGCTTTAGAAGACAGAGTGCAATCCATCTTAAGTTTGGGCGCAGCGTTTAATCCTGCTGGATGCAAATTTGGATTTAAGGACTCCATTTCGTCCAACCTGGAGTATCTGAAGGCATTGGAAAATTCATCGTTCGGAAACTCGGTTTCAGCAATCGCCGAGACAGATTCTGAAGCGTCAACGTCGAAAGTGTCGGAACTTACAAGCAATGGCGATAATGCAGGAATTCCTCGAAGACAACGTAAGGTTCGAATGAAAATAGGTTTGAGGGAAAATAGGCGCATTCAACTCCTGGAAAGACATCTTGCCTTACAGTAGCAAATAAATGCCAAAACAAAAGAAACTGCACGATATACCACAAACACTTAATTATTTAAAAACAACAACTGAAGATCAGCAGTGAAAATTTAAGATAAAAGCGAGAAAAATACGAATTTAAAAAAAAGAACATTTATTGGAGAAGGAAATTTTTGGTGGAAAAGTTAAAACTGACACGTGTGTTAGAAATAAAAAAAATGGTGTTCAAACTTAAGCTAGAGTCTACATAAGATCGATATCTTTTCAATTATCATTTATATGTTAAAATAAGTGCCTACTATTTTAGTGATGCATATTTTGTTACTTTCATTTTTTCAAAATTGATAAATCATACAATTACTTAAGAAAGAAAGTCTGCTGCTATGTTCCTAGGGCAATACCTCACTGTTTATTTAAATTGGACAAAGAATTGAATGCACTGATTGTGCAGAGTCACACGAATATTTGTAACTTTTGATTAAAAATTGGGCAAATGATTTATTTTTCTTTACTTTTACTTATCTTACATCCCAAGCATCCGTTTTACAACTATTAAAAAAAAGTTAAACAGTATTGCAATTTTTTATTACTCATTATAATGTTTGCGAAATTCTTTCTCTTATAGAAATGACATCTAAATTATCTTCCATATCAATGGCGTTATTAACCATTTATAATAACTACTCCTTCCTCACTTTCCTCCTCCGAATTAAAAAAATTGTCTAACAAACTCATTTCGTTTACTAAATAAAAAACTTCTTCCATTTCCTTAAGGATTTCACTACATCAATGTCGTGTTTGACAGGAAAAATACAGTCACAATTGTAAAATAACTCATTTACATGAGCATCAATTCACAATTTACTCCTCATACACTGATATCAGTGTGGCAATCCTACTGAGTCACGTCGATGCAGTTACACAATCAGGATTCTCGATCGACGTGACGTGACGGTCGTCGACACGACGTTCGTCGACACGACATCCGCAATACGGGTGATTGACATGATCGGAAAAGGTGTTCCACAAATTCACCAATTAGCCTCATTGTACCACCAGCGACTATGACCTTAAAATAGAATATTCCAAATAATCAACACTGAAAACGACGAAAAGCAAATTATCATACCAATCGACACTTTCTCACTAGTTTGCTGAAATGCCCACCCGGCTTTAATAATAAAAATTTCACCATAGTCTCCTTAGGTTCGGAATTGATCTACATCAGGACCTACCCATCGTCACAGCATTCCGCCAAACATGCCAGAAAAGCCAGCAAAGGCCCGATCGAAGTTGCGCTAAGCTGGTTTCACTATTATAGATGTAATTTATTGTATCCACGAGGTTATGTGCTTCGCCGATTATCACAACTCTATTTTCTAGATCGATCCCGGGTTGTGATCTTGTTTTGCGATGTAGTAGTATTTGGTAAAGCAATAGAACGATCTGAACATCTTTTATAGCCGCTCGAATTGAAAAGTAAGGACATGCTTTGAGTTTTTCGGAGCTGGTGTTGTTCACTGGGATTTTTGCAGATCCAAAAACCGTTCATTTATCATTGTGGCCGATCGCAGTCGTTCAACGGTTGCATTTACGCAAATATTTTGCCGGGATGCAAGATATACGCATCGAATTTCTGATTTGAGCGAGCTGCGAATGAGTCCGACTTCAAAATAGTATCTGAAATAGAAGTATTTATACTCTGCCTCTCTCTATAATAATACTAAATGACCTACCTTGAAATTTTTGTACAAACACTGTTCATTTACTGAACAATCTTCTTCAGTCGACTCATCGTTTCCATCACCCAATGTCAGATCGACAACTCCGTCATAATCTTCTACTGACTCAACAGTGTTCCTGCCTCTTCCTTTAACTAAACTCTTTAACGGCTCCTTCATTCACTTTTCTTTCAGCTTTTTCATGTTTTCCTCATACAGTCTTTCTGATTCTTTCGTTTGGAACCTGCAATTGTTAAAAATTATTAATTTTACATTCACATTGATCAACACTAAAACTAAACACTATTAATTTTAAATTCCCGCTCCGTTTTCAAATGCTAAATCTGTTTTCGAATCGATCGGGGGTGTGTTCAATGTGCATGCTATAGCTGCTCCAAAAGCATAGCATAGCATCACGTTAGCAAGTGTCAAAATTCGCAGTAGCTAGGTGAAGCAGGGGTGTGTTCAATGTGCATGCTATAGCTGCTATTAGCTGCTAATTTAGCAGCTCTGGCTGTCCAATGTCACGAAATAGCTACTTTCTGATGCTTGCTATTTGACAGTCGGGTTGTCCAAGATTCCGGAATAGCTGCTAAGGTAGCAGCTATTCGCTGCTCGTAGTCTGGAGGATAGCTAGAAAGTAGCTAAGGCAAAATGGCCGTGCGTACACAGCTGACATGCAGTTTAAACGTCATTTTCAATTGGAAATTGAAATGAAAAGAAGTTCTTGCGCTTTTGTGACACAGGAGATGAGGAATAAATTTGAAAATAGTGACAGCATAAATTAAATACGGGCTTTTAAACACTTAAACTCAACTCGAATTTTAAGTTGGCTTGTACACGGCCATACTTGTACGTTGAAAACTCTATTGCTATGTTGAAAACTATGTTGAAAACTCCTAAATTTCATACAGTTTCCAAAGTGCAATGGAAGTATTGAACTGATCCCCGAAAATGCAAAAATTACAATAAAAAAATTGAAACAAAATTATTTTTGAATTTCCTGTGTAAAGGCGGACCTTCGTAGCAGCTCTTGGCTGTCCAATGTCCATAGCTGCTTCACCTAGCTACTGCGAATTTTGACACTTGCTAAAGTGATGCTATGCTATGCTTTTGGAGCAGCTATAGCATGCACATTGAACACACCCCAGCTATGGATATTGGACAGCCAAGAGCTGCTACGAAGGCAGCCTTTACGCAGGAAATTCAAAAATAATTTTGTTTCAATTTTTTTATTGTAATTTTTGCATTTTCGTGGATCAGTTCAATACTTCCATTGCATTTTGGAAACTGTATAAAATCTAAGAGTTGTCAACATACAGCTGAAAAATCCATTAAAATTTTCCTAACATATTTAAAACGTATCACTTATTTCCGGCTTTTGACGCCATATATGAGAAAAAGAGCAAAAAATAATCATTGAAAATTTGATAATACAGGAATCGGAGCACCCGGCCTTTTACGCTTCATGCTCGCCTTCTAAAAACTCAAGATGAACTGCGCTGTGTACAAGCCAACTTAAAACTCGAGTTGAGTTTAAGTGTTTAAAAGCCCGTATTTAATTTATCCTGTCACTATTTTCAAATTTATTAATAATCTCCTGTGTCACAAAAGCGCAAAAACTTCTTTTCATTTCAATGATTTCAATTTCCAATTGAAAATTACGTTCAAATTGCATGTCAGCTGTGTACGCACGGCCATTTTGCCGTAGCTACTTTCTAGCTATCCTCCAGACTACGAGCAGCGAATAGCTGCTACCTTAAGGCTGGTACTGAGTTCGAGTTCACGTGAAACTTTGACATTTCCCAATTATCTGTTCATTCTTTCGAGCGAAAATTTTGACAATTGAGAAAAGCAGAGACAATGCTCATTTCTGACGGATAAAATGTCATGAATTTCACTTTTCGATTGATTTTCTTATTGGAAAGACATTTTCACTGCTCCATTTTCAAATTGAAACACCAAATGTCACTTTTCCGCTCGAAAGAATGAACTGCACAAACTAAATTGGCGTGAAATGATTCGCGACATGTTTCAGTGCCATCTATGTTTTCGAAGCGAAAGCAACTTCAAAGCAACTTTTCATGCGAAGAACACAGTACCAAACTTGCTTATTTTCAAGCGAAATTTTCGCCGAAACAGATTTCGCGCGAAATTTTGTATAAAAATTTCGCGTGAAATCGAACTCAGTACTATGCTTTAGCAGCTATTCCGGAATCTTGGACAGCCCGACTGTCAAATAGCAAGCATCAGAAAGTAGCTATTTCGTGACATTGGACAGCCAGAGCTGCTAAATTAGCAGCTAATAGCTGCTATAGCATGCACATTGAACACACCCCAGATTTCTAGCTTGCGACGCCACTGAATATTTTCGAACATATGTTCTCATATCATGCCGCGAAAAAATTTTCAACACTTTTATAAGAAAACTAAATAAAAATTTACTATTTTTCGATGCGGAACATTAGAAGACAAAACGAAAATCACAATTTTGCATTCTAAACGGAAAATCGCCAAATTTAAACGCACCGACAGCCATTGAAATATCACTTGACGCACTTATGACAACATTAGACACGAGTTTATAAATAAAAATGTTACTTCTTAACCACTTTGCAATAAAATTCGAAATCGGCAAGCACACTTCTTATCAATGAAAAACAATTCTTTGTATTTACCGACTTATTTTAACGAAAACTATCAATAAACCTATCACATCAAAACACCATGGCGAACGGTAGCATTCGTTTGTTGAACCGATTTCGCGAGCATCATGACGCGTGTTGTGTTTTGATTTACACTCAGAACACGAAACAAACTAAAATTTTAATTTTTCGCACTTTCACTTCCTAATTTCACTTTCCTTTAACGTCCGCGGCATTTGAATATGCAAAATAAATACTCACCAGTGGAAGCCCACGTTTTCAGCTCCCTTCTGCCACGCTGATATATAATTTTTCACCAGACACTTCATTTCACACAACACTCCAAATGATTTTATCTTATATGTTTCGCCGACAAACTTTTGCGCTACGATTTAAAGTTCTAAAACTTGCAACAAACGTTCGCCCGCACGATTTGTTGACAAAATTATGGTGGCCGTGTTTAAATGTCAAAGTAAAATCGGCAACATATGTTCGAAAAAGTACTGCCAGATTTGAAAATAGCTTGAGGGATGTTTTGGGAAATTATCGCTTCGATTTCGGATATTTTGATAGCATTTTTGATAGATTTTATAATATTTGCAGCAAATGTGGCTTACATTGCATGTGTTTGATGAAAAAATATTTGAAGGATATATTTGGCGAAAAATCTAATGGATTTAACTTGAATGCTTGTGGCTAAAGGGTACTGAACGACGCATTAAAGATCCAGAGCATTAAAGATCCAGACGCATTAAAGATCCATTAAAGCTCCAGACTCAAGTAATTGTAAGAATATAATTTAGCTACCTCAAAACTTTTTAACCAATCAGGTGTGAAATAAATGTATATATTAAAAAATATTTTGTGGCATGCAGAAGTAGCGTCTTATGTTGTAGATTTTTATTGTTATTTCATGTCTATTCACGGGGAACAGGAAAAAAACTCTCAGCTATAAATGCTCATATGTTTAAATGCATGTATATATATATATATATATATATATATATATATATATATATATATATATATATATATATATATATATATATATATATATATATATGTATACATATATATGTATATCTAGATATATATATATATATATATATATATATATATATATATATATATATATATATATATATATATATATATATATATATATATATATATATATATATATATATATATATATATATATATATATATATATATATATATATATATATATATTTATATATATTTGAGTAAATACATGTTAAGGTCTGGTGTTAGTTTTTTTGCGGAATGAAACAAAATTTCAAATGTCTTGCAAATTGAGCTTGCGATATTGCACCTCAGACTCATTTTCATTCTGTACATATACGAGTATATATATATATGTATATTAGGTCTGCTCGTGTACTTTCAGTCACTGAATTTTCCTGAATTTTACTACATCATGTTAGAATTCATGAAAAGTACGAAAACGCTCTCCCAGCATTGACTGAAAATTGGCAACAAAAAGTGTAACTTTTCGATTTTTGGGAGAACAGTAGGGATTATGAAGTCATTCTAAGTGGTGACAAATATATTCGACATTCATAGCAACATTCCGCGAAAACGATGTTGCTTGTCGCGCACATTTGAAAATATTAGGTCTGTTCCTGTACTGCGCTTAATTGCAATCAATCGCGATTAATTGCAGTGAAGCCTGGTCGTCATATAGAAGGCCGGTTGCGACTTGCAATCTGACAGGTACTAATGTACTTTTATTGATCGAATTGGTCGGAAAATATGCGTCGACTGGTCGAAAAAAGGTACATCAAGCCCGCCATCTTGGTACGTTGATTGCTTTTGTGACCGACCTTCTATATGACGGCCAGGAATGAAAGCGTTCCCTTATGCCGTTTTACTGAAAATTGAAAATTACCCCTCTTTCAGTAAATTTCAGCAAGGTCTGAGCTACCGAAAATACTAGGTCTGTTCGCGTACTACGATTAATTGCAATTAATTGCAATGAAGCCGTTTTTGTACGTACTAAAACAGAGTACAAAAACGGCTTCATTGCAATTAATCGCAATTAATTCTAGTACGCAAACAGACCTACCGATAATGCTTGAGTTACAATCAATGCAACCAACATTCGCTGCCAAGTTTTGTTGGTGGAACGAGTTACAATCAATGCAACACAACATTTACTGTCATCTGTCACTGGCTATATTAAAGAAATGGCTGTTCGATAATTTGGATCTTTTAAAGTCTCGGAAAGAGATATCAGTGAATATTTTATCCTCTAAAAGCTGCGGAGTATAATGCAAAGCAAAAATGAGACAAAAAAATACAAATTCTGATTGTCATTTACATATGACAGTTCCGATTTCCCGAACGCTCATAGGAACAGGTGGAATTGGGTATTTTGTTGCCATGCCAAGCTTGAGGTATGCGCAAACTCTGCTGCCAAGCAAAGTTGTGTTGCATCATTGTAACTGCTCTCATACGTTCTCATGGGTTCAAACTCATTTTGACGTGCAACAAATGTTGGTTGCATTGATTGTAACTCTAGCTTAAGTTTCAAACGCGAGCTCAGAGTGGTGCTCGTAAATATTTTCAAATGTGCGCGGCAAGCAACATATTTTTTGCGTAATGTTGCTATGAACGACGAATATTTTTGTGGCGATAATTTATCTCCGCTAAGGATGACTTTATAATCACTGTTGCTCTCCCAAAAACCGAAAACTGACACTTTTGGTTGTCAATTTTCAGGAAATACATTGAGAGCGTTCCCGTATTTTTCATGAATTGCCTCACCACATAATTCACGCAAATTCAGTAAAATTCAGTGACCGAAAATACGGGAACATACCTATTTATTCGCGTCACAACGTTTGACACTATTCAATTTTTTTGAGTATCTCAGACTACTGAAATTTACTGAAAGAACGGAAATTTTCAGTTTTCAGCAAAACGGAATACGAAAACAGCTTCATTGCAATTAATCGTAGTACTGGAGCAGACTTATTAACTTCAGAATTCTATCGATTTGTCTGGGAAATTTATAAGCTCATTTGGGCCATTATCGGAACAAAACTCCTCCATTGATTTTAGCTGTGGCAGCACCATGTAATGCATAAACAGGGTGTTCCACAATGTTTTGTTGAAAAAATGTATATTATTAGGACTTATTCTTTAACGTCATTTGACGTATTGTCGCCCTGTGCTTTTTTCGAACATTGATTCGAAAAGTAAGGGATATTTTGAATGACGTCACAGCTAAATGTATACGTACGAGAGATGAGAGGGTTTATTGGTGAGGCTTCACCCAATTCAATAAGAGTCTTATGGGGTATGCCGCCTCTATTTAATTAGTACTCTGAGGTACTTACCTTTACGATGTGCTTCAGGTACGCGAACATACCAAATATACTCTGAGGTACTTACCTTTACGATGTGCTTCAGGTACGCGAATATACCAAATATATATGCAGCAATATATCAGGTAGTTTCATACCAAATGTCGGATTTCCTGACAGTCTTAAAAGTGATCCCATGGTGAACAGAGTTTTTTGGTAAAATTCAAAATAAATTTTGTCTTTGAAAAAAAAGGTAAATACCTTTCTTTTAGTGCCTAATTTACTACCCGTGTGGTTTCCTATGTCTGTCCTTTTCGCTCTTATAAACATGTTTACAGTAAGAGATATTCGGGTCCTTTACCTGTTTATTTAAAAAAAAAAGGACAAAATGCAGCTGCAGCGACGAAAGAAATTAACCAGGTGTTAGGACCAGATACCTGCACCGAACGCACAGTGCAACGATGGTTTGCCAATTTCCGAGAAGGAAATTTTGGCTTGGACAACGAACCACGTGGTCAACAAGGTAGCAGTGTTAATGATGACGAATTGCGAGCAGAAGTTGAAAGGAATACATCGACAACTTTACAGTGCCTTGCTGAGACCTTCAATGTATCGAAATCAACCATTAGTCGCTGTCTCAAAGATATTGGAAAAGTGAAAAAACTCAATCAATGGGTCCTACACGAATTGTCTGAAAGGAGCAAAATGCTGAAAGTTGAAGTAGCCTCTTCACTGCTGATGTGACATAAAAAAGGACCATTTTTGAAGAGGATTGTGACTTGCGATGAAAAATGGATTCTCTATGATAATAGGAAGCGTTCAGGACAGTGGTTGGATCGCGGAGAAGCACCAAGCTACCAAGCAAGAGCGGGACTGCACCCTAAGAAGGTCATGGTTACTGTTTGGTGGACTTCAGAAGGTGTCGTTCACTATTCGTTCCTGAATCCTGGTGCAACGATAACTGCAGAGACCTACTGTGCACAATTGGACGAAATGCACGCAAAATTGCGTTTAAAACAGCCTTCTCTGGTGAATAGGCATGGACCAATTCTGTTACACGATAACGCACGACTGCATGTATCACGTTTCACCATGCAAAAACTACAGGAGTTGCAGTACGAAGTTTTAGCTCACCCTCCATATTCTCCAGACCTGTCACCAACAGACTATCATCTTTTCCGGAGCCTGGGAAACTATTAACAAGAAAAGCGCTACTTCAACCAAAACGCTGTAATTGCGTCCTTTGAAGAGTTTTTGGGGCAAAAAAATATTCATTTTTTCAAAAAAGGAATTTTTGATTTGCCAACACGTTGACAACAAACTATGACTCCAGCGGTGAATATTTTGAGGAATAAAACCATTTCATTTGAAAATAATCGAGTTTTTCTTAACCCTTCAAAATCCGACATTTGGTATGAAACTACCTGATATATGGTAGAATTGATCCATGTTTATTAACATTATTCCTATAGGAAAACGCTCTGATCATAGTATTGATCGAAGTTCTGTTGGTAAAGATGGTTCTGAGGGGGATCGAATTGATTGGCTTCGTTTACGTTAAAAAGTTCTTCAACCGTAAATTTAGGTGGTCTTGTCAGTCGTGTAAAGTTGGTGTTGGTCTGTTGATTTGCAGGAAATCTGTTAATGTAATTATTATTATGTAGTCTTCCAGATGAAGATTTTAAGTGTGTGTACCCTGAACTAACGTCCATCGGTTCGGGTGGGGTGGTCGTTGATTATTGATTTGTCTTTGAGGTTGGTTTATATTATTAGGTGTACTTTGTTGATTATAAAATGGTTTCTGTGCTTTAAATATGTCCGAACATGTATGGTTGTTTCTGATTATTAGGATAAAATATAGGACTATTTGGTAATTGTTAAAAATTTAAGCATAGTACTGAGTTCGATTTCACGTGAAATTTTCATACAAAATTTCACGTGAAATCTGTTTCGCCGAAAATTTAGCTTGAAAATAAGCAAGAGTGGTACTCTGTTCTTAGCATGAAAAGTTGCTTTCGCGTTGAAAACGTAGATGGCACTGAAACATGTCTCCAATCATTTCACGCCAATTTAGTTTGTGCAGTTCATTCTTTCGAGCGAAAAAGTGACATTTGGTGTTTGGTGTTAATCTCTATAATTTGCTTGAGACTTAACATAAAATACGTTTTGTTCTTTGAGGTAAAAGGATAGAGCAATTGGTAGTGATGCAGGTCTCATTGCACGGATGATTGAGCCCATTGGCTCTTTAAGGCCTGTTAGAAATGCGTTTAAGCACATCTCGGCAAACAGGTCTCTTTTGGCTTTAATCACATTAGCATCACGTTCATGTATTTGTATATTATTATTTAAGGCTGATTGGATTTCGACAATTTCGCTATAAAAGTTTTCAACTGTTTTATTTAGTTGTTTGAGGGAATGTTAATCTTTTATAAGCGATGTCTCTGTTCGCTTATCCGAATAATGTAGCTTGCTATTATATTTTCCCATATTAATAGGGTACCGTAAATGCTAAGCACTTCGTTTGCTTCCCCTCGATTTTATTGCGAATAGCTCTGAGGAGAATTCTAGAGTAAGGAGTCCCATCAATGTCTCCAATGTCTGAAAGAATTTCTTCCACATTATTAATGAATTCGTGAAGCAATCTCGGGTTACCGTCAAATTTTGGGAGATCTTTGATTGCATCAGGAATTCTTATAGATTGAAATATATCCGCGTTTGTATTTGGGAGAGACATATAAGAATAAACAATTGAATCAATTGAGTCTGTAAATGAATCAACCTCGCTCTCGCGTTCAAGTATTGGGGCTAATTGATTTAAAAATTTCCTATTTGTATACTTGGGGTATGACCTAACTTTTGGCATATGCGGAGGATATTAAGATATGGGGAGTATTTAAATAAAGAAAACATTCAGTATTAACGTGAGACTCAACGTTCGGTTCTCATAACGGTAAAGAATAAATATTCACCGGTCTTTTTTACCCAACACTGGCACTTCACTAGCTTAATCGATTTGCACTCGATTTAATCAAAAAGGCCCTTTTATTTAACGGTTTTCTTCTACCGTTTTTCACTGCACAACAATATACACTCGTTAAAAAATAGAATACAAATTTCCCGAAACTGCTCGCAAAAATCCAATGCGATTTTGGGGTGACTGCCAGATTATCCGTAACTATTTCATCCAGATTATCCGTCACTTTTCGTGTAATTAAAGACCGTCCGTTAAGTGTCCGACTGCGCCAATTATGAGCTACGCCGAGTCTCGTATTAAAAAAATAAGAGATAGATATATTTTCCTGTAAGTTTTGATTTGATTCCAATCGAGCTTACAAAAGACTGACTTAATCTAATAACATTTTCTTAATTTATTGGAAATTTTATGCTGATCTGGTGACATGTGCCGGATATATGCAGGTGAATGATTTTCATTGTAATGCTGAACTTATTATCCATTATTGCTATTACTGAATTTCATTTGAAAAGCTGACAAGATTGAATTGCAATTATGGAATTTGAGCTGACACATGTATGTTGCTAGTAGGTCGATGGCTTGCTGCTTCGATACGGGGGTGTGTTCAATGTGCATGCTATAGCTGCTTCAAAAGCATAGCATAGCATCACTTTAGCAAATGTCAAAATTCGCAGTAGCTAGATGAAGCAGCTGTGGATATTGGACAACCAAGAGCTGCTACGAAGGTCAGCCATTCACAGGAAATTTAAAAGTAATTTTGTTTCAATTTTTTTATTGTAATTTTTCCATTTTAGTGGGTCAGTTATATACTTCCATTGCACTTCGGAAACTGTATGAAATTTAAGAGTTTGTCTACGCTATTTTGCGTAGACTTGTGACGGAATCAATTGGTTGAAGCACCAAGTGATTGCCTGTCTCATCTGATCCCTTCAATTGGCCGAAGCACCAAGTGAAAGGCGTTGAAATGAATCCAATCAATTGGTCGAAGCACCAATTGATTGATTCTCAACTTGCTACTTTCAATTGGTCGAAGCACCAATTGAAAGGCGTTGCAAAGAAACCAATCAATTGGTCGAAGCACCAATTGATTGATTCTCAACTTGCTACTTTCAATTGGTCGAAGCACCAATTGAAATTTCAAAATTTATTGTGGATCTATGTTACATATTATATAGTCATATATATTATATAATAACCCAAAAAGAAAAAAACTGTACTGATTCTAGATTTAATGATCTGCACGTTGTGATTGGCAATACAAGACTGAGCATTTTCTCGCTATGAATCTAACTTAAGTACAAACTTGAATTTTTTGAGGAGTAAGCATATCATGCAAATTCCAATGTTTTGCTATAGCCATTTGCGAAAAATAGACAATATGAAAAATAGACAATGTGAAAAATAGACAATGTGAAGATAAAACGTGATCAGCATTGCATTTGCGTACTTAGAAGTTTACGCAGACGATATGCAAGGTAGTGATGCGCGATTACGAGATATTAAAATCGATTGTCTCGATTGTTCAAATATCTCGAAACATCTCGATTATTTAAGTTGGACTCGATTGTTGCAATCGAGATAATCGAGACATTCGAAATAATCGAGACAATCGAGCGATTCGGGATAATCGAGACAATCGAGCGATTCGAAATAATCGAGACAATCGAGCGATTCGAGATAATCGAGACAATCGAGCGATTCGAAATAATCGAGCGATTCGAGATAATCGAGACAATCGAGCGATTCGAGATAATCGAGCGATTCGAGATAATCGAGCGATTCGAGACAATCGAGGCAATCGATCATTCGGTCGGTCAAGTCATCGGTAGACGGCAATTGAGAGAGCCATAAAGCACGTTTTGTTAGCGCAGCCAATAAAAAAATGTTCAAATATTTCAGCAAAAGTATTAAGTGTTATTATTTGATCAAACTGCAATTTTGTGGGAAATATTGATGTATAAAAGGATATGTTTATCTTAAGTTAAAATTAAAATATCTTTAACTCTTTGGTGGCGGTGGGCATGTTAGTGTATAAGCACACCAGTATACACAGTACGCTTGTATAACCGCTTGTGAAGAAAAGATTTGGACGGATTGGATATACTATTTAGTAGATTTTTTTACGTGTGCATACATATGGAATGTAATGATCAAATATGTAAGGAAATTTGTATGGCTAGCATTTATCAAGTATAAATGGCTGGTAGTTTTGTTAAAACTATTAAGTCTGATCAAAGTGTATGAAATTGAGTTTTGTCATGCTGTTAAGTATGTTAAAATAAAATCTGCTTTTAGATAGTGCAGTTTGAAAGCATATCATGTATCGAGTATTTTCGTACTTGCGAGTATTTTATTCAAATATTCAAAAAGTTTTTAGGGCAAAAGTAGCTGAAATCGGCCAATTTTGGGTTAGAGTGGTTTCGGACATAACGGGCCAAGACCTATTGCTGTGATACAAACATTTCGGTTTTGTAGGGGAGTAAGGGGTTTTTTGGCCATAGTTTCGCAAAAACTGCCTTTACCGCGCTTTCAATGATTGAAAGTGGTCGGGGAGTACAATAGTGATATTTTAAGGATGAAAAAAAAATTTCATGGGAAAAATTGGGCAAAAACGTCGAGTTTTCCCAAAATTTTTTTTTTGCGTAGCTTGAATTTGGGGACCTTTCTGAGCTGTTTCGGGCGAAATGTCCATACAAGTCTGAGAAAAAGTGGCTTAGTTTCAAAGATACGGCATAATGCACAGCCGGAGAAGCCAACTATCAAACCAAAAAGGATCTCAACCTTTTTCTATTTAGCACTTTTAGTGCTACTTTCAGTTTTTTCGGACGGTTTTCCGGCGTATTTCATTTTGCCTTATCTTCGAAACTAGGCCAGAAGAAGAAACTATTCCGAAGAAGCTATTGCCTGGCTGAATAATGCCAAATTAAAATCAGCTAGATACTTCCTAAATAAAAACAAGTTTCCTAGAATAATAGGTAAGTAACATCTATCGAAAAATATTGCAAGAATAGTTTTGAAATTTTGTTTTTACAACAGGAGCTATTGGCGGCACACATATAGAAAGGACAGGCAAGCATATGCCTTCAGGCGATTTGTAACGAGGATAAAAAACTTATTCGGGGTCCGTGCATGATAGCAGAGTTTTTAAAAAATCGTTTATATTTTCAAGATTGGAAAGTGCAGTGAAAGGTAAAACTAAAGATAAAATCAAAAAGTAATGCTAATAGTAATTTCAACTATTTACAGATTACTTTATACTGGGTGAATCTGCATACCCACTGAAGAATAATTTGCTGACTCCTTTCAAGGACAATGGGCATCTAACCTCCGCTCATTAACACTAATAAAGACACAAATCGACACGATCGAAAAAAACGAACCGACGTTGACGACAATGACGAAAAATTTGAAAAGAATATAAATACTAGAAGCGAAAGATACCTCTCAAAACTAATAAATGGGTTTTCCATTCACTGTTTGTACATATCCTTGCTGTACATTTGTTACCAGCCAGACGTAAGGCGCTAGGTTTCCTTGATACAGCGTAGCACGAGTGTCTGCGTTTGTCTTATAGTATGTACAGACGACGAACATGGTTCGCCAACTTGGCGAGCGAACACGTGCAATTGTTGTTGTACGCAGGTAAGCACTTACCCTTTTCTCAGGTTCGCAAACATGTGCGTGAACATTGAAATTCAGCGCAAACTGATGCGCAATGTACTGATGTGCGGCATTTGGTGCGAACGTCTGTATCGAAGTTTTCGCACCAAGTTGGCGAACCAAGTTGACGAACATGTTCGTCGTCTGTAGAGGCTATTAATCCTCTCGTCGGTATGCAGGGTTTTCCTAATATTTTATTGCGGGGTGTGATTATCCTAGTCCGTTCATGTAAAGCCGAATTTACATTCTCGCCGAGCAATGCCAAATGAAGACAAGGTGAGTGTGTAAACGGTCTCCTTGTCTAGTCTCGGCTGTGTTTTTCATGGCAAGCACGAGTGTGTAAATGGTTTGCTCGTCGGCTCTTGTTTGTTTTACGAAGGGATAATGATCCTTTTATCGCTGTGCCTGACTGTTTATGACCGTCTCGTCCTAGTTCGAAGCCGCTGGAAGCGAAGTCGGTTTTATGCATCAAGTCAAAGGGATTCGAGAGGGTAGCATGTGCTCATTTAAATTTTCGAATTTTTCGCCGGGACTTCAAACATGTGTTTGCGTGTCCCAGATTGAAATAACTCAACGCACACCAGGCAGTTGCAATAGCCACAGCCCGTACCTCAGTCATCGTTCACTGAACTGAACAAAACAGCTCACAACTGTCGAAAGATGCAAAGTGCAATATCCTAAGTAAACAATTCACCCTATGAAAGGTGCATGGTGTATGGTCCGTGTTGTACGGTGCAATATCCTAAGTAAACAATACACCCTATGTCTTGTTGAGTCTCGTCCAATGTCTTGTTGAGTCTTGTTTACTCTTGTACCCGAGACGCTCGTCCCAACGTATAAATCGGGCATAAAAAGGTTTATGTTCTATTGAACAATTACTTACATTGCCAACATGTGAATGGAAAAGGATATGGAAATATATGCAAAGGCGTGCAAATTTATCCGAACGGCAGTTGAAGCAATAAACATGTTTCAAAATTGCCATTGCAAGCAATCTTTTAAAAATTGAACGTGTTGGCATTAAGGAAATAGTAGGATCACAAAACGCGATTCAAGAGAGGTCTGATAAAGATACATCATAAAAAGACCTGAGAGGAGGATAAAAAGACATAGCCAGGTAATAAGAATGGACGGAGCTTATTAAGTTTGAGCTTAGTACATATTCTGGGCCATATGACTTAATAGTTAAATTGAAAATAATTGAAATTTAATCAAACTCAAATTTGCAAACATGAAACATTATAATAAAAAACCTAAACAACATAATGAAATACAGGTAGAAAGGTAGGGAAAAACGCACAAACGCCTTTAAAGGAGATTTGATTCATAAATTACACTAAAATGGAGTAACCGCTATTTTAGCTAATAGCCTTGTCCAAATATTAGTTCAAAGTTGTCCGAAATTTTACTTGTGGTATAATTTACTTGAACGCAGCTTATTCAAATAAAAACTCGAAACCGCATCCAATTTATGGAAAACCTTGTTTAAACCTAAGCTTAGGTTTCCAGTTTATAAACCTAAACTAAAGATAAAATATGCACTGTTCCGAGACTAGTTCAAAATTATCCGAACACTGACTCATGGTGCCCGTAGACTAGAACAATGTGACTCGAGGTCATTTACTTGCAATATCAGACCGGCCTAGTTTCGAAGACACGGCATAATGCACAGCCGGAGAAGCCAATCATCGAGCCAAAAAGGATTTCAACCTTTTCTTATTTAGCGCTTTTAGTGCTACTTTCAGTTTTTCCGGTCTGTTTTCCGGCGGATTTCATTTTGCCATATCTTCGAAACTAGGCCACTTTTTCTCAGACTTGTATGGACATTTCGCCCGAAACAGCTCAGAAAAGTCCCCAAATTCAAGCTACGCAAAAAAAAAATTTTGGGAAAACTCGACGTTTTTGCCCAATTTTCCCCATAAAATTTTTTTTTCATCCTTAAAATATCACTATTGTACTCCCCGACCACTTTCAATCATTGAAAGCGCGGTAAAGGCAGTTTTTGCGAAACTATGGCCAAAAAACCCCTTACTCCCCTACAAAACCGAAATGTTTGTATCACAGCATTAGGTCTTGGCCCGTTATGTCCGAAACCACTCTAACCCAAAATTGGCCGATTTCAGCTACTTTTGCCCTAAAAACTTTTTGAATATTTGAATAAAATACTCGCAAGTACGAAAATACTCGATACATGATATGCTTTCAAACTGCACTATCTAAAAGCAGATTTTATTTTAACATACTTAACAGCATGACAAAACTCAATTTCATACACTTTGATCAGACTTAATAGTTTTAACAAAACTACCAGCCATTTATACTTGATAAATGCTAGCCATACAAATTTCCTTACATATTTGATCATTACATTCCATATGTATGCACACGTAAAAAAATCTACTAAATAGTATATCCAATCCATCCAAATCTTTTCTTCACAAGCGGTTATACAAGCGTACTGTGTATACTGGTGTGCTTATACACTAACATGCCCACCGCCACCAAAGAGTTAAAGATATTTTAATTTTAACTTAAGATAAACATATCCTTTTATACATCAATATTTCCCACAAAATTGCAGTTTGATCAAATAATAACACTTAATACTTTTGCTGAAATATTTGAACATTTTTTTATTGGCTGCGCTAACAAAACGTGCTTTATGGCTCTCTCAATTGCCGTCTACCGATGACTTGACCGACCGAATGATCGATTGCCTCGATTGTCTCGAATCGCTCGATTATCTCGAATCGCTCGATTATCTTGAATCGCTCGATTGTCTCGATTATCTCGAATCGCTCGATTGTCTCGATTATCTCGAATCGCTCGATTGTCTCGATTATTTCGAATCGCTCGATTGTCTCGATTATCTCGAATCGCTCGATTGTCTCGATTATTTCGAATCGCTCGATTGTCTCGATTATCTCGAATCGTTCGATTGTCTCGATTATCTCGATTATTTTGGCGCATCGATTGCGATTCTCTCGATTGCGATTATCTCGATTATTTTGTGGCGCCGATTGCGATTATCTCGATTGTTAAAATATCTCGCAATCGCCCATCACTAATGCAAGGTGATCAGGTTACATCTTTTCGTTGCATTTCAAATGCTCAAGCGTAAACATTGTTGTGTCTACGAGCAATGCAATGAAGATGCACACAGCGAAGAATGTGCTGAGTACGTTGCATTATTGCAGTCTCAGAACAGCCTCGCCGCCAATTAATACGCACACACCCACAAACATCGCTACTGCGGTAGAGCATGCAACGGTCAAATGTATTGCATTGTCCGCCAAAACAGGCTTTCTGATGCATTTGATTGTTGCATGTTTGATTGCGGCGCGATGGGTTCGCTGACCTGAGCGCAGCTGATTTGCGACAATACTGGTATCAGCTGCGTTATCAGGCCAGCGAAACTAGAAATGTTGGGTGCTGGCTGCGGGTGCTGTGCAACAGGTAGGTGCACAGCTGATAACGGATTTGAGAACAGGTGCGTGGCGGAATGCTAGGAAGACTGGGAAATGCTGATGGCTTGGGGGAGTGAGGATTGAGCTTGCGGCGGCCGCGGTAGCTGTCGCCGTAGGCTTTTCGAAGAGCAAGGTTTTTTTTCGATTGGTAGGTTGGAACTGGAAAGGAATGAAAGTTTGGGGGGAATTGGAAAGATAATTCTTTTTTGAAAGTAAAAAACTGTGGAGTTCGAAAAGATTTTTGAAAAGGCAATATTTTTGAAAAGTGAAATATTTTTGAAAAGTGAAATAATGAAATTTGAATTTGAAAATATTCATAGTAAAAATAACAAGTACGAGTTCGAAAAGATTTTTGAAAAGTGCAATATTTTTGAAAAGTGAAATATTGAAATTTGAATTTGAAAATATTCATAGTAACAATAACAAGTACGAGTTCGAAAAGATTTTTGAGAAGTGCAATATTTTTGAAAAGTGAAATATTGAAATTTGAGTTTGAAAATATTCATAGTAGCCACACCTGTTACTACACACAACCCGCATTAAGAGGACAGCATCAGCTAAGTAATATCAAAAATTCGAGTTGATTCAATAAAAACCTGCATGGTAGATTTTTGATGAATTTGATCTATGAACTTTTCCCTGTATTACGAACTTTATTAAACAAATAACAATTGCCGTTATCAGTTATGAATTACCTATTTTGCACTGGAATTTTGGACCTTTCATTATATATGTTCATTATTAATTATTATGATTTTGGTGCGTGTTTTGTAAATTAATTATAAGTTTGGGATATTCGATTTTCCTTCTGTAAAAAAATTGTAAACCAGTTCCGGCCGGGGTTGGGTATAATTTAACACACACATACTCATTATTATTCTTTTTTTATGCTATTTGGTTTCAACTTCTGTTGAAGGTTATTGGTCTGAATACTTTCTTATGATTTAATTGTTTTTTTTTCTTTCTAAACATAAAGTTTATAAAATTCCCTTGCATTATTGTTTCTTTTGTTTTTTTATTAATTTTCGGAGTAAAATGTATATAACGAATATGGAATAAATAGTAATTATAATGATTCTTACGGAAACTTTTCTTTTCCTTTCGCCTGAACCTTTGTAATTGTTTATTGTGATGTATCAAGTGTTCTACCTGTTGTTTCATATGCGTGCCATAGCACGTAAAGATTCTTCCGCCCGAAAACCCACGCCATGCTGAGCTAGTCGGCTGGGGAAAAGGCACGCCGGGCAAAAGAAGGAAGATCTTTAAATAAATATATGTTGCACTGACGGCGGCTCGGCTGCTTTCAGGTTTCGCAACAAATGGCACCCAAAAATGTGGTATTACGGGTTTTGATTTGGTAAATTAGTTTGTGGTTGTTTTCTTCAGAATTTTATTTAGTCAATTTTTTTGTAATTTCAGTACGTCAATTTTATATGGTTTTTATTAAGTTTGATTTTTGATTCCATTTCTTGCTCCGCATGATTAAGCTGATGGACTGGGGTGATATTTGTTCCCGGGAGCACCTGATTGCCTCAGCCATATTTTTTTTTTCTTATTCTCTTTTTCTATTTTACACGTTTTTTTTTTCTTCATTTCTTTCCGGTCGAACGGTCGTCAGTGCAACATTGGCGCCCGTTTTCGTGCTATTGTGTGTTGTCCAGTGTTTGACAGAGGGACGCCTCTTTTCACTTTTCTATACTGACTCTCAGCTTGAGGCGAAGCAAAAGGAACCACTCGAGTTGAAAGCCGCTGAAATATCCTTCGGTTGTAAAGTCGCTTGACCCTGAGGCGAGCAGTTTTGATTTTTACAGCGCCTCGAGCCTTTTGTTTCTTGCAGGGAGGTTCGATGGTACTAGATCGTGACTGAGTCCACCAGTTTGACGGTGTAGGTTTAATTGAGTGTGCCTTGTGAGCAGTTCACGAAAGAGGGCCGTCGAATTTTCTTGACTCAGCTGAGTAGTTCAATTACTGTTTCTTATATTCCTGCATCCTTTCCACATTTTATCATTTCATGTTAAATTTTATACCTTTTCCCTTTCACTCTCGAATTCCCGTAATGAAGAGTTTCCGTAGGAATCATTTTTTTTTGTGATTTGAAAACCTTATCTTAATATTACCGAAACAAGTTTTTTTGGTCGATTCAAAATTGTTTATGTTTGCATTACTTGATAGTATTAGCTTTGATTTAGGCAATTAGTTTTTTGTTATTATTGTTACTATCGGTTTCTTTGAGTACAATTTAATTGAGAATTTTGATTGACATCGGGGTTTTGGATGAATTATTTTGAGAATTTTCTGGATATTTGTTAGTGCCTAGTTTTGACTTTGATATTGAAAATTTTGCTACTCGAAAGAATTGTTTCGAAATGCGTCGCAGAACGCCGAATTGGGACCCCAGTTATTCTCATATTGACCGAGATCTATGTCGCATCATTCTTTCCGCCTCCAGCACTCCCGCAAGAGTCGGGCAAGGGCTCACGGTTTTGCCACCCATCCATCGATTTACCTCAAACTAGGTAGCTTTCGTCCTAGCAATTATAACATCTTTATAATTCCCAGCCTTTCCGTTGCAAATATTCCTGCAGCTAACAGCATTCGCTTCCAGCGTTACCGATTCTGAGAACTTGTCGAACTTGAGCACGTCTTCACCTGTGCTCACTCAAGCTGTGACGGACCCTTAATACTTCATCATCATGGGCCTGAGTATTTCATTCATCGGGTTTGGAGTAAGTCTTTTATTTTTGTTAATATTATTACGGTTAGTTTATTTAATTGTATTTTAATTTAGTTAGGCTTAGCAAGTAGTGTTATCATTATTGTCTCTTTCCAAAGTGACTAGCGACGCTTTGGGAAGACGCAATGATGATTTCACCCATAGGAGAAGGATTAGGTTAGATGCGCTATTGTCTCTCTCCGGGGTTGTTCTAATCAAGCAGCTTTGGTGAGACACAATAGATAGCTTATTTTGAACTAAGCTTAGCTTTAGGAATTGTTATCTTCTTGCAAAGTTTAGAGTTTAATTTTTCAAGAATATAATAATTAATTTTAGATTTTCTTTCAAATTATTATTGCCTCTCGACAAAGCTTAGCCCAGATATTAGCTTTGGCGAGAAGGAATAATATGTCTTGCTATTCCATTACGATAATTTTAAGGTATTATTATCTCCCCTTAAAGTCAATGGAGCGGTGACTTTGGGAGGATGTAATAATTAGGTTAGGATTTAGAATTATGATTATCTTATATTAGATTATATTTCTATCAAATTAGACTTAGAATTATAGGTATATTGTCTCCTTTCAAAGTTAAGATTAACTTTGAGAGGATGCAATGATTAGGTTAACATGTAGGTTTAGATTTATTTGTAGAAGTCATTGTCTCTTTTCAAAGAAATATACAGCTTTGAAAAGACGTAATGACATTTAGGTAAGGAGTAGTAATTAGTTAGTTTTGTTATCAAGTTATAAAACGTTTTTTTCTACTTTTTGTTTTTTCTTTTCTTTCTTCTATTTGTTTTTTTTTCTTATCTCTTGCCCGGCTGGATGAGATCTCAGGGTCTGGGTCGTCCCCACGATTGTTGCGGAACAGCCTCGCCGCCAATTAATACGCACACACCCACAAACATCGCTACTGCGGTAGAGCATGCAACGGTCAAATGTATTGCATTGTCCGCCAAAACAGGCTTTCTGATGCATTTGATTGTTGCATGTTTGATTGCGGCGCGATGGGTTCGCTGACCTGAGCGCAGCTGATTTGTGACAATACTGGTATCAGCTGCGTTATCAGGCCAGCGAAACTAGAAATTTTGGGTGCTGGCTGTGGGTGCTGTGCAACAGGTAGGTGCACAGCTGATAACGGATTTGAGAACAGGTGCGTGGCGGAATGCTAGGAAGACTGGGAAATGCTGATGGCTTGGGGGAGTGAGGATTGAGCTTGCGGCGGCCGCGGTAGCTGTCGCCGTAGGCTTTTCGAAAAGCAAGGTTTTTTTTCGATTGGTAGGTTGGAACTGAAAAGGAATGAAAGTTTGGGGGTATTGGAAAGATAATTCTTTTTTGAAAGTAAAAAACTGTGGAGTTCGAAAAGATTTTTGAAAAGGCAATATTTTTGAAAAGTGAAATATTTTTGAAAAGTGAAATAATGAAATTTGAATTTGAAAATATTCATACTAACAATAACAAGTACGAGTTCGAAAAGATTTTTGAAAAGTGCAATATTTTTGAAAAGTGAAATATTGAAATTTGAATTTGAAAATATTCATAGTAACAATAACAAGTACGAGTTCGAAAAGATTTTTGAGAAGTGCAATATTTTTGAAAAGTGAAATATTGAAATTTGAGTTTGAAAATATTCATAGTAGCAATAACAAGTACGAGTTCGAAAAGATTTTTGAAAAAGTGAAATATTGAACTTTGAATTCGGAAATATTCATAGCAACCAGTACGAATTCGTAAAGACCTTGCGAGGTGAGAATATCGGGCGAATGGGAAAAAATTTTGAATTGGGGAAAAACCTTGAAAATCCGAAAATCGGAGCGAATGTGGGAGACTCTATTGGCGAACGTGATTTGCGGTTAGAACCAGCCACACCTGTTACTACACACAACTCGCATTAAGAGGACAGCATCAGCTAAGTAATATCAAAAATTCGAGTTGATTCAATAAAAACCTGCATGGTAGATTTTTGATGAATTTGATCTATGAACTTTTCCCTGTATTACGAACTTTATTAAACAAATAACAATTGCCGTTATCCGTTATGAATTACCTATTTTGCACTGGAATTTTGGACCTTTCATTATATATGTTGATTATTAATTATTATGATTTTGGTGCGTGTTTTGTAAATTAATTATAAGTTTGGGATATTCGATTTTCCTTCTGTAAAAAAATTGTAAACCAGTTCCGGCCGGGGTTGGGTATAATTTAACACACACATACTCATTATTATTCTTTTTTTATGCTATTTGGTTTCAATTTCTGTTGAAGGTTATTGGTCTGAATACTTTCTTATGATTTAATTGTTTTTTTTTCTTTCTAAACATAAAGTTTATAAAATTCCCTTGCATTATTGTTTCTTTTGTTTTTTTATTAATTTTCGGAGTAAAATGTATATAACGAATATGGAATAAATAGTAATTATAATGATTCTTACGGAAACTTTTCTTTTCCTTTCGCCTGAACCTTTGTAATTGTTTATTGTGATGTATCAAGTGTTCTACCTGTTGTTTCATATGCGTGCCATAGCACGTAAAGATTCTTACGCCCGAAAACCCACGCCATGCTGAGCTAGTCGGCTGGGGAAAAGGCACGCCGGGCAAAAGAAGGAAGATCTTTAAATAAATATATGTTGCACTGACGGCGGCTCGGCTGCTTTCAGGTTTCGCAACAAATAGCATCCAAAAATGTGGTATTACGGGTTTTGATTTGGTAAATTAGTTTGTGGTTGTTTTCTTCAGAATTTTATTTAGTCAATTTTTTTGTAATTTCAGTACGTCAATTTTATATGGTTTTTATTAAGTTTGATTTTTGATTCCATTTCTTGCTCCGCATGATTAAGCTGATGGACTGGGGTGATATTTGTTCCCGGGAGCACCTGATTGCCTCAGCCATATTTTTTTTTCTTATTCTCTTTTTCTATTTTACACGTTTTTTTTTCTTCATTTCTTTCCGGTCGAACGGTCGTCAGTGCAACATTGGCGCCCGTTTTCGTGCTATTGTGTGTTGTCCAGTGTTTGACAGAGGGACGCCTCTTTTCACTTTTCTATACTGACTCTCAGCTTGAGGCGAAGCAAAAGGAACCACTCGAGTTGAAAGCCGCTGAAATATCCTTCGGTTGTAAAGTCGCTTGACCCTGAGGCGAGCAGTTTTGATTTTTACAGCGCCTCGAGCCTTTTGTTTCTTGCAGGGAGGTTCGATGGTACTAGATCGTGACTGAGTCCACCAGTTTGACGGTGTAGGTTTAATTGAGTGTGCCTTGTGAGCAGTTCACGAAAGAGGGCCGTCGAATTTTCTTGA
>OZ022264.1:102380044-102557544 GCA_963978885.1 Nemotelus pantherinus | reverse complement strand
GATTTTACCAAGTCCAAAAAGGAGTCTTTGCAGACTTTACTTGGGACTCACTTCCCGGGAGCCCCGGTGATTGAGTCGCAGAAGGCAAATGCGCCTGTGACCGAAATCCCTGCTCTTCGCAGCAGTAGGAAGTGCTGGTACACAACTAGATCTGTGGTCACTAGTGAAAAGGTCAGGGATGCAATCATGTCTTTTGAGAATTTCAAATCGCCGGGCCTGGATGGTATCTATCCGGTTATGCTTAGGGAGGGAATTGACCACTTGGGGGCAGACCTGAGAGAAATCTTCTGGGCATGCCTTTCCTTGGGGTATGTTCCGTCACCTTGGCGAGAGGTTAAGGTAGTTTTTATACCTAAACCGGGGAGAGATGACTATTCCGATCCAAGGAACTTTAGACCGATCAGCTTAACTTCGTTTATGTTGAAATGCCTAGAGAGACTTGTCGAACGACACATACGTACTACGGCGCTTAGGTTTAACCCTTTGAATGATGAGCAACATGCGTACCAGCGAGGAAAATCATGCGAGTCGGCCCTTCATTCTTTGGTGGCCAGAGTTGAGGGAGCGATCTCCAATGGTGAGTATGCGTTGGGGGTGTTTGTGGACATTGAAGGGGCCTTTGATTGCGCGCCCTTCGTGGAACTATGTGATGCTGCGAAAGTGCATGGCGTGGATGATGTCTTAGTTAGGTGGATTCATGCCATGCTGACGCAGAGATGGTTGCTGGCGGAAGCTGGATCCGATTGCTACTTAAGAACAGAGGCGACAAATGGATGCCCTCAAGGGGGCGTCCTATCACCGCTCCTGTGGAGTATGCTAGTCGACTCCCTGCTTAACGAACTGCAACAAGAAAGGCTGCACGCACAAGCTTATGCTGATGACGTGGCCGCACTGGCTGTCGGTAAAGATCTGAATGTGGTGTGTAGAAATACACAGCGTGCATTGGATCTGATTGGCAGCTGGTGTTCGAGGCACGGCTTAACAGTGAATCCTGGTAAGACGAAACTTGTTTTGTTTACCAGGAAAAGAAAACTGAGAGGACTAGTGCTTCCAATCATGAAGGGTGTAACACTTCAACTTTCAGATGAAGTCAAATATCTTGGAGTAATCTTGGACAAAAAACTTCTCTGGAAGAAACATGTGGAAGTGAAGCTTACTCGAGCTATAAAAGCTTTCGGGCAGTGTAAGAGAGCTTTTGCTACCACATGGGGTCTAAAGCCTCGTGGAGTGATGTGGATCTACACAGCAATAATTAGGCCGATGTTCACGTACGCATCGGTGGTGTGGTGGACTATCGTGAGGCTATTGTATGCTCGGAAAAAGTTAGCCACGCTGCAAAGGACGGTGTGCCTGGGTATCTGTGGTGCCATGAGCACTACTCCGGGTGCGGCCCTTGATGCGCTTCTCAATCTGCCTCCTCTCGACATTCAAGTTCAGAGTGTGGCGATGAGCTCTGCCCATAGACTAGCTCAGCTTGGCTTATGGGTAGGTGAAGACGATGTGGGGCACTGCTCTATTAGGAGGTCGATGTGTGAGATCTCTCCGATTCTCGCGATGCCTTCGGACGCTCGGGTGCCCTTCCTCGACTTCAGAAGAAGGTACGAAGTAATCCTCTTAAGCAGAAGTAGCTGGGATGATCCCGATCTGTGTACGAGGGGATATTCGGAGATCTTCTTCACGGACGGCTCGAGGTCAGATAGTAGATCTGGAGCTGGTGTCTATCTACATTCATCGAATGGCAGATGGGCTTTCTCTCTTGGAGAGCACGCTTCGGTTTTTCAAGCAGAAATGTTTGCTATCCTGAGAGCTGCCTGTTGGGCAATTGAGGAAAGATGGAGGGGAAAGAGCATTGCTATTTGCAGTGACAGTCAAGCTGCACTGATGGCGCTGCGTAGACCCCTGACAAACTCGAAAATTGTCCAAGAGTGCAGAGCACGATTGAACTCTGTCGCCAGATTCAATAGGGTGCATCTGCTCTGGGTACCGGGGCACTGTGGTGTTGAGGGGAATGAAATTGCTGACGCCATTGCGAAGCAAGGTTCGGAACTTCCGCTACGGGGCCCTGAACCCGCCTTGGGTGTGCCGACCGCATCTGCACGTGCCATTATTCGAAAGTGGGTAGATGATGCTCACAAAGATAGATGGACGGCTGCCGGTGTGGCCAGGCACACGAAGGTATTCCTTTCAGAACCCAACCATGTGACTGCAGGATTCTTGCTCAATAAGAGCAGGAAAGTTTGCAGGGCCATGGTAGGTATTCTGACTGGACACAACTGCCTAGGAGGACATATGTACCGAATAGGTGTTGTACAGGATGACCTCTGTTCATCCTGCCTAGAAGAGGCTGACTCTGCGGAGCATTTCCTCTGTGAATGCCCAGCGTTTGCGCGTCTCAGATATCAATGCTTTGGCTGGGATGTTGCACGCATGCAGACGATAGCCTCTTTTCCCCTATCAGTAATCCTAGACTTTATCAAGAGGTCTGGGAAACTATGGTAGGCAGGGGGTAATGAGTACAATGGGTCCTTTGGCCTGAGTGCTTAGAGGCGCCAATGCGCCTCTCCCCCAACTCACACACACACACACACACACACAGGAGTTTTCGGTGCCGGCGCCTGCAAACTCCGAGATATCCATTGTGGTAGTCTGTTGCAAACATGCTCGTAACTAGACCGTTCGTCAACGAGCAAACCTGTTGCATAGTCGTTGATATGACGAGCAGACCGACCTGAAAACAAAAATATTCGAGGAGACTCATAGATTTCATTGAAACAAATATCCAACCTATACATTGATTCACAGCCTCCATATATAAATTCTCATAGAACACGAACTTAGCACTATAACTAATTGTATTTTCCAAATATCTCATTTTGTCCAGTAACTCACTTATTCGGGTATGGCATACCGGCAACAATAACACATCTTCTCAGATCATCGGCAAAATTCAGCCCTTGGCTCAACTTTCCTCCCACAACGTTAAACAATATTGCGCCCTGCCGACGATCATCCGCAATCACTTTTGCATATTCAGCTAATATCATTTCGACTTGTTATCCGGCCGCAGGAGGCTCCCGGAATACAGATTTCGTCTTCTCAATATTGCCTATTATCTGCTTTCTGCTTAAAAGTTTATAGACAATATCCAAATAGTCATATGATCCCGCCAGCACTACATTGCAAATGTTTTGCAGGGTCATCCTTAGTTCAAGTATCTACAAGTATAGATTTGTTTAGTTTCACGTGATTTTCCTAGGATCTTACTCGAACCATGTCCGGGCTATTTCGGTTTGCGTAGTTGAGATGGAATTTTTTGCCAGTTGGACCCCGAAAAATCGCTAAAGGGATAATGGCATCAGTAGGTACAACATGATTATAAAAGTATTGTTTGACGCGATATTGACATGATCGGAAAAGGTGTTCCACTAATTCACCAATTAGCCTCATTGTACCACCAGCGACTATGACCTTAAAATAGAATATTCCAAATAATCAACACTGAAAACGACGAAAAGCAAATTATCATACCAATCGACACTTTCTCACTAGTTTGCTGAAATGCCCACCCGGCTTTAATAATAAAAATTTCACCATAGTCTCCTTAGGTTCGGAATTGATCTACATCAGGACCTACCCATCGTCACAGCATTCCGCCAAACATTCCAGAACAGCCAGCAAAGGCCCGATCGAAGTTGCGCTAAGCTGGTTTCACTATTATAGATGTAATTTATTGTATCCACGAGGTTATGTGCTTCGCCGATTATCACAACTCTATTTTCTAGATCGATCCCGGTTTGTGCTCTTGTTTTGCGATGTAGTAGTATTTGGTAAAGCAATAGAACGATCTGAACATCTTTTATAGCCGCTCGAATTGAAAAGTATGGACATGCTTTGAGTTTTTCGGAGCTGGTGTTGTTCACTGGGATTTTTGCAGATCCAAAAACCGTTCATTTATCATTGTGGCCGATCGCAGTCGTTCAACGGTTGCATTTACGCAAATATTTTGCCGGGATGCAAGATATACGCATCGAATTTCTGATTTGAGCGAGCTGCGAATGAGTCCGACTTCAAAATAGTATCTGAAATAGAAGTATTTATACTCTGCCTCTCTCTATAATAATACTAAATGACCTACCTTGAAATTTTTGTACAAACACTGTTCATTTACTGAACAATCTTCTTCAGTCGACTCATCGTTTCCATCACCCAATGTCAGATCGACAACTCCGTCATCATCTTCTACTGACTCAACAGTGTTCCTGCCTCTTCCTTTAACTAAACTCTTTAACGGCACCTTCATTCACTTTTCTTTCAGCTTTTTCATGTTTTCCTCATACAGTCTTTCTGATTCTTTCGTTTGGAACCTGCAATTGTTAAAAATTATTAATTTTACATTCACATTGATCAACACTAAAACTAAACACTATTAATTTTAAATTCCCGCTCCGTTTTCAAATGCTAAATCTGTTTTCGAATCGATCAGATTTCTAGCTTGCGACGCCACTGAATATTTTCGAACATATGTTCTCATATCATGCCGCGAATAAATTTTCAACACTTTTATAAGAAAACTAAATAAAAATTTACTATTTTTCGATGCGGAACATTAGAAGACAAAACGAAAATCACAATTTTGCATTCTAAACGGAAAATCGCCAAATTTAAACGCACCGACAGCCATTGAAATATCACTTGACGCACTTATGACAACATTAGACACGAGTTTATAAATAAAAATGTTACTTCTTAACCACTTTGCAATAAAATTCGAAATCGGCAAGCACACTTCTTATCAATGAAAAACAATTCTTTGTATTTACCGACTTATTTTAACGAAAACTATCAATAAACCTATCACATCAAAACACCATGGCGAACGGTAGCATTCGTTTGTTGAACCGATTTCGCGAGCATCATGACGCGTGTTGTGTTTTGATTTACACTCAGAACACGAAACAAACTAAAATTTTAATTTTTCGCACTTTCACTTCCTAATTTCACCGTCCTTTAACGTCCGCGGCATTTGAATATGCAAAATAAATACTCACCAGTGGAAGCCAACGTTTTCAGCCCCCTTTTGCCACGCTGATATATAGTTTTTCACCAGACACTTCATTTCACACAACACTCCAAACGATTTTATCCAGTGAGATAGTAGAAATGGAGTGGATATGCCCATAAGATTTACATTGAAGGGGATGGTAGTAATTTTTTCGCTACTCATTGTCAAATCCAAGCATTTCCCCTCAATTTTCCGCCATTTCGACCTCATTGTCAATCTGACAAGTACGGTGAAACACGTGAATTGTGCAGTAATTTTGTGCGCGCCAAAATAAAAGTGACCTTTGTGAATTTCCGAATTAAGGATTCAAGGTAAAAATGTTTGAGATATGTGAAGATGTGAATAGTGATCGTATATTTGTGTATTTTTTTGCAGTGACAGACAGAGAAAAAGGCAGAAAGTGAAAATGAAGTGCGTTGTGCCAAGTTGCGAAAATCGAAGGCAGTGCAAGCCTTCCGGGATTTCTTTTCACAAGTAAGTGATCAATATAAGGTTTAAGCTTAAAATCAATCATTAGTATCGTCTTCTCTTGTTAAAAGTAATAATTTTTCAATATTTCTAAATTTGTCAACAATTTGGTGGTCGCCATGACACTTTGTGCTCTTTCGTATCAAAGGCGTTGCAAATGTTGAGAACTTTGGGGCAAGATGATATAAAACTAACTTTGCCGTCAATATCTTTTAGATTTCCGAAAAACGAGCTCCAGCAATGTGTGTGGAAAAGCGCCTTGGGTTTGCCGGAACTGCATCTAAGTAAAAAAACTGTGATTTGTTCGGAGCATTTTAAAACCGAGTGCTTCATTCGACTAGGTAACCGGACAACTCTCACTGCTAATGCAGTTCCTATCGCGGTTGAAGGGAATTCACGCGTAACTAATTATAACGTTTTCCTTGAGCTTAAATTTAATTTATAAAATTGCCACTTTCAGAACATTGAAACCAGAAGAAACTCAGCTACTGAGGTAACGAGTGCTCGTATGGATAGTTCGGTAAGTTTTTGTTTGGATATATATTTATTATTTTTGTTTGGATATATATTCAGATTCTTTTATCGGCACGCTAGCAGCCGAATACAAATCCGCATACTAATTGTATAGCCGAATATGATATTCATCTATAGGACTCTTTGCTGGCCGAATACAAATTCGTCCTGCTTGACTTCCCATTGCTTTGGTCCAATATCGACGCACGAGGGTAAATCATTTGAAACACAAGTGGTCTGATAAAACCCCAAAAAGCGATTGCCAATCAAGCTCTTATATATATCATATTCTTCTATATGATTGATTCAGTGAAAATTACTGACCAGTCACATGGTGTATACATTCGTGCGGGTTTTGTATTTTCATTCATAATGTTTGTACTTCATAAATTCCAAATGCATCAATTAGTGCCGCAAAATCTTTCATTTGAAAGACAAAATTATTCATTTAGAAGCAACATATATTTCAATTCCTCGACATACATCCATATTTCATTTTTTTGAACGATTTCAAGAACTTACTTATCTTTGCCTACAAACATTGGACTTTCACGTAAAATACTTTGTTTTAAAAGGTAGAACAATCCAAGCATGTTAATCGAATCATTAATCCAATAAGTGCAAACTTATACAAGCTATTGAAATTGAGTTTTTCAAGCTAAACTCAAGCATTTGCAAAGTATGCTCGAATTCACTTTGTCCGCCAATAACAGTGTATTGTTTAATTTCAACAGGCTTCTCATATCAACGACCCTACGCGAGGTGCAGCAGACATTAGTTTTGAGTTTTCTTCAGTAAGTAAAATTTAAATCATTTCAATTCGTATATATATATTTATATGTGTATATATATATATGTATATATATATATATATGTATATATATATATATATGTATATATATATATATATGTATATATATATACATATATATATATATATATATATATATATATATATATATATATATATATATATATATATATATATATATATATATATATATATATATATATTTATATATATAAATATATATATGTATATATATAGATATATATACATATATATATATATATATATATATGTTGCCAAAGGATGGCAACGGGAATGAAAAAAAAACACATTCACTTGATTAATACATTTACTTTTATTTATATTCTTTAAACGCAGTTTAATTCGCACACGCTCGTTTTGCTCTGTTGAAATAAGGAAATCGCGCTCACTCCGTTCACTGCAATCGATGCTGGTCGACTCATCGTCTCGCTGCCTCCTCGTATCCTTGAAGGCTCTGTTGTTGCCGTGTGTGGTACCATCACGTGTTACACCGAGCTGCTAGTAGTTGGCAGTTCGGTACATTCCCAAACAAACGTCGCGGAAGACCGGAAAATCAATACATTTCTGATCTTCAAGTTCAAGTGAGAGGACACTCAGCTCTCGAATTGCTCGTGTTGTATGTTATCACCACCGCACTTCTGACTAGACCATCAGCACCTTTGATGGTTTTTATCACTCGCCCCATTATCCAGAAAGTGGGTGGCACGTCTTCGTCCCGAATAAGCACTAACCTGCGCATTTGCAGGTTTTGTCGCTCAGTCCGCCACCTCTTTTGCCCCTGCAACGAAACCAAGTAATTGCTCTGCCGCCGTCTCCAAAACGCTCCCGTTATTTGTTGAAGCCTTTGCCATGTCCTTAACCTGCTCTCCGGTACATATTCGTCGCATCTGGGAAGTGCCTGAATTAGCGCTTCTCCTAACAAGAAATGACCTGGGGTCAATGCTCCTATGCCACTCGGATCATTACTTAACTCGCGCAGTCTCCCACAAGTGTGATGAAACGCCATTCTGTATCTCTTTCGATATTTTAAGTGCTCCAAGAATGGTCTGGCCATTATGTGATCTCGCCGTCCAGTGATCTTGCCATCCAACAAAATACGCCGAAAACATGCCACAAATGTCTTCATAGTACGGCTTGTTACCGCATCAAGATGATCTGCCTTAGATGCCATGCATACAAATACAGCTACATAGTCCTTCGCTTGCATGCCTTTTTCCGTTCTGCCTTGACAAGCTTGGATGGTGATTGGCCCCGCAAAGTCCACGCCAGAATGTAGAAATAGTTTAGTAGGCTGCAGTCGATCCCTAAGCAAGTGGCATGATCCGTGCGTTCATCGTTGCACAAGTGACACAGCCACGTACCACTCTGCGAGCTGCATTTCGAAAACAGGGCATCCAATACTCTTGATGCAATTGTTGATTTATTAATCGTTCTTCGGTGTGTACATTTAGCAGCAGCCAGCCTGTCCTTGACGATGCTGGTACGATGAGCAGGTGTTTTTGCCCATAACTGCATTAAGACTTGCGGATTAGCCCACCGACACGTAACAAATCAATCAAATCCAAGACTGGCCTCAAGAGAAATACGATACTGTTTCCCGGTTAAACTTTTGACCAGCATTGAAACACCATATTTAATTTGTAAACACCTTTTTGGGGATTGTTTAATCCAAAAATTGCAATCCTTCACTGCGTTCGGATGGAGAAGGAAGGGTGAATAATCACCGTGTGTCACGTTCGCTCTTTTGATATGTTCTTTCTTTCGCTCTTGCTTTTCTCTTCTACTGTTTCGGATGAAGCGCAGAGCATAAGACGTTGTTCGAAGTAGCTAAGTTATTATACTGACAGGTAAGCTCCATTAGCTCTAAGCTTGCTGCACAGATATCGACGTTGCTCTTGGGAAGAAGTTCCTCCTTTGCCTTTTCTTTGCCATCACGGGTCGCTCAACGTTGGTCTCGGTCATGTGTTTTCGCTCTCGCATGCTTTATTAACCAAAAGTTCACTAAGAAAGCTTTTCGGCTCGAGACATTTCTGAGCTGTTTACTCTGCTCACATGCGCCCACGCAGCAACATCTGTATTTATTTTTGTTGGCTTCAGCTCATGCGGTGGATGTACTACTGTAAAATCACTCCACGGAAATGTTCTCTTCCTCTGAATTCACACGCTTCGCGCACCGCAGACAGCCGCTTGCCCTATAGCTCAGCCGAGTACCAAAATCGATCCTGTCTTGACTGGAGCAAATTTATTTTTAGACACTAAAAGCCGCATAGTCACACCCTGTTTGCTCTACACTCGCACATAGATTACCGCTCCATACACACCACTAGATGCTCCTTGACACTCCATATACTCTGTAACATGCTCCTAGACGCTCCTTACGCTCTGCTCTGCGATGGATCTGCAGCCTGCAATGTCGTGTAACCTTTCAAGCAATGATAATTCTTTTCGAAATCGCTCCAATCGCACAGTACAGTTTAATTGCACTTGGCCTTTCCAACTCATCTTCAGCCTCCATAATTCTTCCAGAAAAGTTTTGGCCCAAACAATTATTGGACCCAGTCATTGAACTTGTCAAAGTGACTGAGATTTGTCTTTTCGAAGTAACTGGGCCATTGTTCAGCTCTCGCATACCAAACGCCTATTCAACCCCGCTCGTGAGTCACTTCAGGCCAAGCACCTTAGCTTCCGATGAATCGCTTAGCAAAACTTCCTGCCGCTCAGGCTTATTTATCGCTCGAAGTACGTGTTGACTATTCGATGTATGTTTTCGAAGTTTGAATCTGCCACTTGACAGCATTTCGTTAAGCTCCTCGCACAGCTGCGTTGCTTCTTGTCTCTGCACCGAATAAGCAATCGTCCATGTAGAAATCGTTTCGCACGACCAAAGATGCCTTCGGATATCGCTACACTTCAACGTATAGCTCTGATGAAAGAGTGTGCTGTCGCTGCTGTGCCATAGGTCATGATTGTAAGCAAATACTCGCGTAATGGCTGATCGTGATCTTCGCGCCAAAATATCTATCGATAGTCCCAATTGCTCTGGTTAACTCGCACCTGACGAAAGATTATCTTCATGTCCGCACTTATCGCAAACTTGTGCCGTCGAAATCGCATAAGTGTATTCGCTATGTCACGTTGCAGCTTCTCGCCCACCATTTTCACTTCGTTGCATGACGCTGTAATGCGGAATGCGAAGGACCACGGTTCCCGGCCTCTGCGCCTCTAACCACACACATGTGACCTAGTCGCTGATATTCACATATGAAATGTACGTACTGCTCCTTTAAGTCCAGATCGCTCAAGCATGCTAGATCGCTCAAGCATGCTGAATCGCTATAAGGCTGCATCAAACTTATGCGCTCGTACAAATAGTTGCTCCACTCGCTCTTTCTTTAGTGACCGGCACACTTTCCCACCTTCTTCTTGCTCCCAGAAGATTCGCACTTGAAGTTCTAGTTTCTTTCGCTCAATCACTCCAATAGAACTGCAATGCACTTCGCTTTGCTCTTGTGGTAGAGTTTGCCCAAACGCACCTTGGATGACCTGCACTCGCTCTTTATTGCTGTAACCGCACTGCTAATGTCCAACGCAATGGTATTGATTGGTGTGCTACCATCACACGAACCAACACCAAATCCGCTCACCATTCTCTTGCATGCAATGTTGACATCATTTTCTCTTCTCGCACGTGTTGTTGACCTTCCATGCATTTACTGCTGAAATTGAGCAAGGCACACTGTTGTTTATTCTCCGCTCCGAACATCGCCCACACTGCATCGCTCAGCTCGATGGTTTGCTCTTAGGCACACATTCCATTACTCCAATCCTCGCTATCTTTGCGGTTCTGTTCACTTGCTCCTTCACATGGACCAACGCTTTCGCTCTACGCTCTAACAACGCACCAAGCTCCTTTAAATGGGCCAACGCTCTTGCTCTTAGAACGCGCACAGCTTCTTCTGTTTTGGTTCCGCTTTCGCTCTCTGAATTTCCTAGTCCCCAGCTGTTTACCAGTCAAGTCGTTCTGTTATCAAGTAGACCAATATAAGATCCCAGTGCTCGACAGCCACATTCAGTGTCTTCAGCTACCGCATCGGTTCATGTATCTGATCGATCAGCCGTCTAAGTCTATCATTTGATGCCTTCTTTAATTTTGGTATTTGAAATAGCGATGTGATGATAAGATGCTGATCATCGTACACCTCGCATAATCGTTGCCACTCCTCCATATAATTAACTGCTGTGATTTGCCAATTTCCCAACACACGCTGAGCTTCTCCGGTGACTGCCGCCTTGAGATGCTGCAACTTGAAAACTGGCTTAACAGCAGGGTTGTTGTGCAATGCGGCCACAAATCGGTAAAGGAAACTTTGCGAATGTGCGGAAATTTCCACTAAAGTCACCCCAAGTATTTAGCACATGCACCACGCTCTATTACGCACATGTTCCTTTCTCGTTACGTACAGTAGGCTACTCCGCATGACTCTTCTCCCTCTCCAAACGCTCATCGTGGTTTGCTGTGGCACATATATACGTATCCTCCGCCATATCATCGCCGCTTCCGATATCCTTTACTTGCTTCTCGTCAGCACCATCCAATAATTTCATGTGGATGCGCTGCAGCTTGCGAAACGAATCCTTCGGGATGTTCCGACGCACAGACAGCTTCTGTATCGGGCAACCGCAAAACGCTTCGCTTGTAACAAAAAAACGTACGATCGCTGCACAAGCCTCCACAGCTCATCTCGCCTTTTTGCCGATGCCATCGCAGCCTTCACATAATCACAAAAACTGAAATTGAAATGAAAATGAACTCTTAAACGTCCGAACCAAACTTAGCCGTTCACGTTCAGAGTGGCTAGCTGTGTTGATCCCTCGCTGCGTTAACGTTTTGATGATATGGCGCTTTTAACGCATGTGACGGAAACCCATATTGCTCTTCGGTGGAACTTCCGCATCGTTCTATAGTAGAAATTCCACGAGGATTTACAGTGGAATTTCCACATCGCTCAATGGTGGAATTTCCACGTCGCTCTGTTAATTTAAATGCACAAATTGCTCTACTCGCACATATTGATCTACTCGCGCTTATTGATTTACTCACACATCTTGCTCTACTCGCACTTATTGCTCTACTTGCACATGCCTATCATCTATTTACGCACAACAACACGCTCTAGTTTTTATTCAAGTCGCACATCATACTGCTCTAATGGCACATACCTATGATATATCAACCAGCCCCTGGACATGGACGGTATAACTTTCCACCATTAGCCTCTTCAATCCTCTCGCGCACAAAGCATGTTAAAGCTGCCTTTACGCCATTTCGCTCTCATTGTCAAATTCGAGGGGAACTACTTGGATTTGACCCGATTTGACAATGAGCAGACAAAAAATCTGTTGGGCATGTCCACTTCATTTCTACTACCTCACTGATATCAACGCAACACAGCACGCTCTAATTTTCATGCGCAGGTAGCATGACTATCTCAATTCTTATATACTATAAGCAACTACAAAATGCACTACAACGCACTACTCTACTTACTCATCACCCATATCCAGGATCTACCCTGGTGCAAAATCTACTCTACCTGACGCCGTATCGAAAATATGCGGCAATTACCGAAGCCGACCAGCACCGACATATACGCAGCATTAGCCCGTAAACAGCGAATTGTCAAGCTGTACACTTCACCGACAAATAGCCCTGCACGTAGAGCCTTGATAAACAATACACGCACATTTCGCTCTGAGCACGAATTCAAATCACTGGCAAAGCGAAAATTTAGAATCCGCCCGAGCACATATCTACGACCGGCAAATCCGGCTCGACGGACCAAATGTTGCCAAAGGATGGCAACGGGAATGAAAAAAAAACACATTCACTTGATTAATACATTTACTTTTATTTATATTCTTTAAACGCAGTTTAATTCGCACACGCTCGTTTTGCTCTGTTGAAATAAGGAAATCGCGCTCACTCCGTTCACTGCAATCGATGCTGGTCGACTCATCGTCTCGCTGCCTCCTCGTATCCTTGAAGGCTCTGTTGTTGCCGTGTGGTCATGATACCATCACGTGTTACACCGAGCTGCTAGTAGGTGGCAGTTCGGTACAATATAGATAGAGATATATATATATATATATATATATATATATATATATATATATATATATATATATATATATATATATATATATATATGTATATATATATATATATATATATATATATATATATATATATATATATATATATATATATATATATATATATATATATGTATATATATATATGTATATATATATATATATATATATATATATATATATATATATATATATATATATATATATATATATATATATATATATAGCATTTGCAAAGTATGGTTGAATTCATATTGTCCGCAAATAACAGTGTTTTATTTCATTTTCACAGGCTTATCCTATCAACGACCCTGTGTCAGGATGCGTGTGTCGCTAGCTCGTGCATTGTACATGGAACCCACTTTGCTCATGCTGGATGAACCTACTAATCACTTGGATTTGAACGCTGTAATTTGGCTTGATAAGTATGTTTTTGCAGAAGAAGAAAATCATTAAACTAATTGTTTATACCAATTTAGCTACTTGCAAGGCTGGAAAAAAACTTTACTCATCGTTTCTCACGATCAAAGTTTCTTGGATAATGTTTGTAACGAAATCATTCATTTAGATACCAAGAAATTATACTACTACAAAGGAAACTACTCCATGTTTAAAAAAATGTATGTACAAAAACGGAAAGAAATGATTAAGGAGTATGAAAATTAAGAGAAGAGACTGAAAGAATTGAAGGCTCATGGGCAATCGAAAAAAGCGGCGGTAAGTGGACGCTTCCAAGTAACAGTGTTTTTCGTCCCGAATATATGAAATCTACTTTAAAGGGATGTTTATATGATAACTTGCAATCACTTACTCCTATTTTAGGAAAAGAAACAAAAGGAAACTATTATGCGAAAACAGGAGAAAAACAAGGGTAAGGCAACGAAGAATGAAGAGGATGAAGGTCCAACAGAGCTACTGGCTCGACCAAAGGAATACATCCGGTTTCCAGAACCATCGCAATTGCAACCTCCGATCTTGGGCTTACACGGTAAGGCATCTACAGCAGACACAAAATTAAACCCTCCCACAAACACTACTTTACAGGTGTTTACTTCAATTTTCCGGGTCAACCGTCTCTATTCATCAATTGCGAATTTGGTATCGACTTGAGCAGTCGCGTGGCTATTGTTGGTCCCAACGGTGTTGGGAAATCAACGTTTTTGAAGCTACTTGTTGGAGATTTGGAGCCGGTTAAAGGTGAAGTTGGGAAAAATGATCGTTTGAAAATTGGACGTTTCGACCAGCATTCCGGTGATCATTTGACTGCGGAAGAGACTCCTGCCGAGTACCTGCAGCGGCTATTCGATTTGCAGCACGAGAAGGCACGGAAGGCTCTTGGATCGTTCGGTCTGGCCAGTCATGCTCATATAATCAAAATGAAGGATTTGTCTGGTGGACAAAAAGCAAGAGTAGCGCTGGCCGAGCTGTGTCTGAGTGGACCAGATGTGTTAATTCTGGTAAGCAATCCGGCATCTTGAAAAAATTTTTCTTCTGACATTATGTTCCTTCCCAGGACGAACCTACAAATAATTAAGATATTGAATCAATTGACGCCTTAGAAGAAGCTATAAACGAATACGAAGGCGGTGTAGTGATCGTTTCTCACGATGAACGATTAATTCGCGAAACAAACTGTTCGCTATACGTAATCGAAGACCAAACTATTAACGAGGTAAGGAAAACCGCCATCAACACTTTAAGTGAAACTGACGAAATTTATTTTGATATTCAGATCGATGGCGATTTCGACGATTATCGCAAGGAAGTTTTAGATAGCCTGGGTGAGGTAGTGAACAATCCAAGTGTTGTTGCCAATGCTGCGGTTCTGCAATAATTTCCACTCTCAATTGATTTAGTAGAACAATAAATAAAAATTTCCATAAAATCGGGATAGCTGTACAGAAGCAAGATATAATTAAAATATGTTAAAGTTTTTGTATTTTTGATCCTTTGTTTCCAAATTGAAAAATAAATTATTAATTTATTTTATGTCTGTGATTGGGGCACATAGGAGTGTTCGGTTAGAGCTTTTTTTTGGAATGTCCGTGTTCTGCCGCCAAAGCGCAGTTTCGCCGAAGTATCCTTCGAGTCGACATAGCTACCAACTCGGCACTTACCTGAAATCAAGTTGTTATATCGATACAAGCGTCCCTAATGTTTCCGATTTCGCGATCGAGCACCACGAGGATTCACCACAGAGTATTACTTGCATTTTATCAACAGCACACGTGGCTGGTGACGATCGTTTAAATTCCATGAAAGCGTACTGAAGGGATGTTTAATATGCCTGACATTTGGTCCGAATTACAATACATAAGACACTATGATCTATAGCATGAAAAGTGAAGATGAGCTTAGGAAGTGACAGTACATTACTCATGTCAGGATGGCATTCCAATTCGTTCTGAGAAAATGCTGGATTTGGAGATATCATGGAGATATCCCTGAGAAGAGTGAGATATAAGGAAATGAAAACAGCCGCAAAAAATAGTGTAAAAATGGAGTCGCTCAGGAAACAATTCATAAAAATTTTGTGGATTTTTTAAAATTCTTTTTGATATATTTTTTTATGTTTCACATTCACTAAGGACTACTTAAACTATTATTTCGTATTTCCTATTCGTTCCGACATTACATTGCGCTTGTCCCTGCCTTTGGGCCATGGACATTATTCGGTCAATCAACATTGTGCTCCAATTACAAGAGGAAGACTCAAGCAGAAACAATTGTTGAGTTAAGAATCATTTAATACTAGGTCGCTGACGAAATAAATTAAAGTAAAAATCTCTATAGTAAAATTACTGGACTAATTCTAAACCGTTAATATATTTTATGCTTTTCGTTTGAACGAATATTTCTACTCGTCAGATCTAGGAGTTTTTGAAATGGTCGGGCTGTGCCGCCAAAACGTAGTTGGCCAGATTCTTTTTTCCCGCCAAAACCACCCCCGAGTCTACGTGGTTTCCACCCTTTCATCAATCTGGGGTGTGTTCAATGTGCATGCTATAGCTGCTCCAAAAGCATAGCATAGCATCACGTTAGCAAGTGTCAAAATTCGCAGTAGCTAGGTGAAGCAGCTATGGATATTGGACAGTGAAGAGCTGCTACGAAGGCAGCCTTTACGCAGGAAATTCAAAAATAATTTTGTTTCAATTTTTTTATTGTAATTTTTGCATTTTCGTGGATCAGTTCAATACTTCCATTGCATTTTGGAAACTGTATAAAATCTAAGAGTTGTCAACATACAGCTGAAAAATCCATTAAAATTTTCCTAACATATTTAAAACGTATCACTTATTTCCGGCTTTTGACGCCATATATGAGAAAAAGAGCAAAAAATAATCATTGAAAATTTGATAATACAGGAATCGGACCACCCGGCCTTTTACGCTTCATGCTCGCCTTCTAAAAACTCAAGATGAACTGCGCTGTGTACAAGCCAACTTAAAACTCGAGTTGAGTTTAAGTGTTTAAAAGCCCGTATTTAATTTATCCTGTCACTATTTTCAAATTTATTAATAATCTCCTGTGTCACAAAAGCGCAAAAACTTCTTTTCATTTCAATGATTTCAATTTCCAATTGAAAATTACGTTCAAATTGCATGTCAGCTGTGTACGCACGGCCATTTTGCCGTAGCTACTTTCTAGCTATCCTCCAGACTACGAGCAGCGAATAGCTGCTACCTTAGCAGCTATTCCGGAATCTTGGACAGCCCGACTGTCAAATAGCAAGCATCAGAAAGTAGCTATTTCGTGACATTGGACAGCCAGAGCTGCTAAATTAGCAGCTAATAGCTGCTATAGCATGCACATTGAACACACCCCTGAAAGCAAACTAATATTAGCAACGCCAACACTTGTTTTGTTTTCGAACCTTTCTCGTTCAGACTCCACGATAATTCGAGATTCATCAAAGAACATTTCCTGCATTTCTTCTACAGTGTACTTATATATATATATATATATATATATATATATATATATATATATATATATATATATATATATATATATATATATATTTAGCATTTGCAAAGTATGGTTGAATTCATATTGTCCGCAAATAACAGTGTTTTATTTCATTTTCACAGGCTTATCCTATCAACGACCCTGTGTCAGGCGCCGCAGACATCAGTTTTGAGCCTGCTGCAGTAAGTAATATTTTGATACATTTTGATATTCACATTGTCCGCCAATAACAGTGTATTGTTTAATTTCAACAGTCTTCTCCTATCAACGACCCTACTCGAGGTGCAGCAGACAGTAGTTTTGAGTTTTCTTCAGTATATATATATATATATATATATATATATATATATATATATATATATATATATATATATATATATATATATATATATATATATATATATATATATATATATATATATATATATATATATATATATATGTATATATGCATATAAACAGGACGAGAGCCGTAATTTCGCCAAAGCCGTGTCCCAAGTCCGGTTGTAAAAGAAAGAGGGAGGCTCTTGTTCGGTACAGTGTTTTAATTCGTTTATAAGAGACAATGTGATTTGCGGTACTGATCGCTTCACCCTGATAACTACAAAGTAAATATCCATTAAACTCAGACCATAAAAAATTACTTGCGCTCTCAGTTATATTTGCTATATCAGTTTGCTTAAGGAAATTCTCCAACTATAATACATTTGCTTTATTTAATATACTTCAGTGAAATGCCTAACAATTTATGTGATAATCACTTTTTTTTAAAAAAATTTCCATGTATGGTACAATTGAGTGTTTTGCAGATATGAATAGTATTGTTTTGCATATATGTAAGTATTTGCATATATGCATACAATGACTCCACTTTCCTGCGATACACTATTACCTGCACTATATTTGCTTTGCCATATAATATTTGAAGCAACGATTGTATTTCTTTATGGAAATCTAAGCTAAAATAAGTTGCTGCAATTAAAATATACCAATCGAATTTTTCAATAGACAGTAAATATTTCGAAATGCCGCGCCTTTTCCTATGCCCCCACAAGAAAATGAAAAATAGAAATCTCATACGTCTTTGGTTTGCCCATTCGCAATCGGTCGCGCGGGCTATTGGTGGAAAGTTATACCGTCCGTGTCCAGGGGCTGATTTTATCTTATATGTTTCGCCGACAAACTTTTGCGTTACGATTTAAAGTTCTAAAACTTGCAACAAACGTTCGCCCGCACGATTTGTTGACAAAATTATGGTGGCCGTGTTTAAATGTCAAAGTAAAATCGGCAACATATGTTCGAAAAAGTACTGCCAGATTTGAAAATAGCTTGAGGGATGTTTTGGGAAATTATCGCTTCGATTTCGGATATTTTGATAGCATTTTTGATAGATTTTATAATATTTGCAGCAAATGTGGCTTACATTGCATGTGTTTGATGAAAAAATATTTGAAGGATATATTTGGCGAAAAATCTAATGGATTTAACTTGAATGCTTGTGGCTAAAGGGTACTGAACGACGCATTAAAGATTGCTCCAGACTCAAGTAATTGTAAGAATATAATTTAGCTACCTCAAAACTTTTTAACCAATCAGGTGTGAAATAAATGTGTATATTAAAAAATATTTTGTGGCATGCAGAAGTAGCGTCTTATGTTGTAGATTTTTATTGTTATTTCATGCCTATTCACGGGGAACAGGAAAAAAACTCTCAGCTATAAATGCTCATATGTTTAAATGCATGTATTTATATGTATATATATATATATATATATATATATATATATATATATACATATATACATATATATGTATATATATATATATATATATATATATATATATATATACATATATATATATATATATATATATATATATATATATATATATATATATATATATATATATATATATATATATATATATATACATATATATATATATATATATATATATATATATATATATATATATATATATATATATATATATATATATATATATTTATATATATATATATATATATATATATATATATATATATATATATATATATATATATATATATATATATTTATATATATTTGAGTAAATACATGTTAAGGTCTGGTGTTAGTTTTTTTGCGGAATGAAACAAAATTTCAAATGTCTTGCAAATTGAGTTTGCGATATTGCACCTCAGACTCATTTTCATTCTGTACATATACGAGTATATATATATGTATATTAGGTCTGCTCGTGTACTTTCAGTCACTGAATTTTCCTGAATTTTACTACATCATGTTAGAATTCATGAAAAGTACGAAAACGCTCTCCTAGCATTGACTGAAAATTGGCAACCAAAAGTGTAACTTTTCGATTTTTGGGAGAACAGTAGGGATTATGAAGTCATTCTAAATGGCGACAAATATATTCGACATTCATAGCAACATTCCGCAAAAACGATGTTGCTTGTCGCGCACATTTGAAAATATTAGGTCTGTTCCTGTACTGCGCTTAATTGCAATCAATCGCGATTAATTGTAGTGAAGCCTGGGGTGTGTTCAATGTGCATGCTATAGCTGCTATTAGCTGCTAATTTAGCAGCTCTGGCTGTCCAATGTCACGAAATAGCTACTTTCTGATGCTTGCTATTTGACAGTCGGGCTGTCCAAGATTCCGGAATAGCTGCTAATAGCCCGTTCACACTAGACTCTAAATCAGGCGATTTCGATCAGCTGATCGCTTTAGAGCTAAATCAACTTAAATCTACCTGATTACCCATACATTTTTTTCGGTTTCCGACCGAGTTAATCAAGTAGATTTAGAGTTAATCAAGTACAAATCAGGTACTATTGTGAATTTTTCCCGGCTGAATTGTTCTCAGAGCGTGCTTAATTCCATCCGTGAGAGGGAGAGTAGATTTCAACGAAATGTCATTCGAATTTCGTTCAAAAATAGCAAAAATTGGACAAAAAAGGAAAATGTGAGTTGTACAAAATGAAAATGCTCTTGCATGTTTCTGCACCATTTTGAACAACTTTCATGAAAAATAAATTGTACACACAAATTCGAATGACAGTTCGCTCTCTAAATCTCCTCATTCTAAATCACTTCGGGTAGTGTGAACGCTTACTTGATTAACTTGACAGATTCTAAATCTACCTGATTTAAAAGTGTAGTGTGAACGGCATATAAGGTAGCAGCTATTCGCTGCTCGTAGTCTGGAGGATAGCTAGAAAGTAGCTAAGGCAAAATGGCCGTGCGTACACAGCTGACATGCAGTTTAAACGTCATTTTCAATTGGAAATTGAAATGAAAAGAAAGTTTTTGCGCTTTTGAGACACAGGAGATGAGGAATAAATTTGAAAATAGTGACAGCATAAATTAAATACGGGCTTTCAAACACTTCAACTCAACTCGAGTTTTAAGTTTGCTTGTATATAGCGCAGCTCATCTTGAGTTTTTAGAAGGCGAGCATGAAGCGTAAAAGGCCGGGTGCTCTGTTTCCTGTATTATCAAATTTTCAACGATTATTTTTTGCTCTTTTTCTCATATGTGGCGTCAAAAGCCGGAAATAAGTGATACGTCTGAAATATGTTAGGAAAATTTTAATGGATTGTGCAGCTGTATGTTGAAAACTCTTAAATTTCATACAGTTTCCAAAGTGCAATGGAAGTATTGAACTGATCCACGAAAATGAAAAAATTACAATAAAAAACTTGAAACAAAATGATTTTTGAATTTCCTGGGTAAAGGCTGACCTTCGTAGCAGCTCTTGGCTGTCCAATATCCATAGCTGCTTCACCTAGGTTAGGTTAGGTTAGGTTAAAGTGGCTGCCGGTCTACAGAGGTCTGCCTTCCGACACACGTAGGGACAAAAGAGGCCCGTTGTGATACCACACTAATTAGTGACTCTCTCTTACTCACTAAAATCGGGAAACCATCTACTTCCCTTGACAAATCGCGTTATCCCTTTTAAATCAACCAGGGATAACTCGGTCAGGTTTGAGAGAAAGGGAGCACCAATTGCCGCCAGTCTTCTCCTTGCCAACGCCGGGCATTGACACAAGAGGTGGAGGACGGATTCCTCCTCATCCTCAGAGCCGCAACTCCGACAGAAATCGTTAAACTGCACTCCCAATCGTTGTGCATGCCGTCCAATGAGGCAATGGCCCGTAAGAACTCCCACTGTGCAGCGTAGAGCGCTTCGAGTTAAGCCTAAAAGCTGCCTGGTGCGACGCGCATCCATGGATACCCAGGACTGCCTTGCTATTGCACAGGATGATTCATATGCCCAGGACGTCTTAGCATCCTCGAGATATTTTTGCCTAATGGCCAGTTTGACCGATGACATCGGTATACCTATTGAGAGGGAGCAGGAGACCTCCGGTAGCAAGGTTCCAAGCCTTGCTAGCTCATCGGCCTCACAGTTGCCCTGAAAACCCCTATGTCCCGGTACCCAAATCAATTGAACCACTGAATGTCTCGACATCTCCCTGAGAGATGCACGGCATTCAGCAACAATCATGGAAACTGTACAAGGACCAGCAAGGGATTTAATGGCCGCCTGGCTATCTGTGAAAATGCCAATATTAGCCCCGAATATTCGATTACACAGAAGCCAGTCGATTGCCTGTAAAATAGCCGCAACCTCCGCCTGAAAGACACTACAATGGTCTGGTAGACGGAGGGACAGCTTGAGATTCAGCTCATCTGAGTATACACCACTTCCGACTCTATTGTTTAGCTTTGAGCCGTCAGTGTACACATGGATAAGCCCACTTTCAAGGGTGACACCATCACGCCATTCATCCCTACCAGGAATGCGAGTTGTGAACCCCAAATCTAGTAGGCACTGCGGAGCGATGTAGTCAGCCCCCGCTGGAGCGGGAACTCCCTCGACCAAAATCCTCGCATGGCCGAAATCTGTTCTATTCCAAGCCGAGATACAATTTAGTCTCACAGCGGCAAGATTAGCTTGCTGTAAGATAAGTAGATTGGTTGGCAGCCAATGAAGTAGCACGAAGAGTGCCTTAGTAGGGGTGGAGCGGAGCGCACCAGTTACAAGTAGTGCAGCCATTCTCCGCACTTTTTCAATCTGCCGTTTGCAGGTAGCCTTAATAGCACCCTGCCACCAGAACACCACCCAAACAATAGAATTGGCTCAACCACAGCAGTGTAAAGCCAAGCAACAGTACGAGGTTGTAATCCCCAGTTCGCTCCTATGGCCCTTTTACAGCAGTAAAGTGCATTGAAAGCCTTCCGAGCTCTTTCTGTTACATTGTAGGTCCATAGTAATTTCGAGTCAAGGATCAGCCCTAAGTACCTGACCCTCTGGCTCAAGTTAATGGAGACCCCATTCATCTTGGGTAACTCAAAAGACGGAACTTTGTACTTCCTTGTAAACAGCATCAGTTCCGTTTTGTTAGGATTCACATTCAAGCCGCACTCACGACTCCAACGTGAAAGTATGTCAAGAGAGTGATTTAGTCTCTCCGATAGCGTAGATAGATACTTTCCCGACACTGCCACAGCTATGTCGTCTGCATAAGCAATCACTTTGCAGACAGCGCGGTCCAGTCTCATTAGAAGAGTATTCACCGTGATGTTCCACAGCAGGGGAGAGAGGACTCCACCCTGAGGTGTGCCCGTACTGACTCCTCGTCTTACGCTGGCATCCCCCAGGGAAGAGATAACCACTCTACTTTTGAGAAGCTGCACAATAAAAGCAATAAGCCGCTCGTCCACATGAAGCACCGAGAGTGCCTCAACAATAGCGTTAGAATTTACGTTGTTGAAGGCCCCCTCGATGTCCAAGAAGGCGGCAAGCGTATATTCCTTAAGCACAAGAGATTTTTCAACTTGCTCAATAAGGACATGAAGAGCAGTCTCAACAGATTTACCTTTGGTATAAGCGTGTTGTGACTGCGAGATCAACATAGGATCAATTGATCTTTTAATATGGTAATCAATGATCCTTTCCAAAATCTTAAGCAGGACTGAGTTAAGACTTATTGGACGGTAGTCCTTTGGCCTAACATGAGAAACTTTTCCTGCTTTGGGGATAAACACAACTCTTGTTTCCCGCCAGCTGGTGGGAACATACGAGAAGCGTAGGCAAGCGTTATAAATCTCTCTGAGCCATGGTAGCGATACTTCCATGGACTGCTGAACGTCAGCCGCAAGCACGCCATCAGGGCCCGGGGATTTAAACGGCTCAAAAGAGTTAATAGCCCACCTCAGTTGAGAGTTTGATATTCTGAACGGTGGGGCTCTACCGTAATTTAGTTCCGTTTGGTGCATTGTCCCTATAGGGCAATAATTGCCCGGGAAGTGTGCGTCCATGAGAACGTTTAGAGTATCTGCGCTCGAACTAGTCCAAATGCCCTCAGGGTTCATGATGCACCCCGTAGCTTTTGGTGTCGTGCTTAATACCTTGCGAAGGCGATTCGCTTCGCTGAGACTCTCTACGTTTCCACAGAAAGATCTCCATGAGGACCACTTAGCCTTGCGTATGGCATACTTAAACGCCTTCAGCTTCGTTTTATACGCCGACCAGTCATTAGATCTTTTCCAGCTATTAAATTCCTTCCTACATTCTCCCCGCAGGATGCTGATTTCCATACTCCACCAGGGATGCTTAGGATTGCCCCTGGCCGAGCGTGGCTTACATGCTTCCCTAGACGCGGAATTGAGAGAATTAGTAAGGGTGTCTACCGCCCGATCCAATTCATGGTAGCAGTCAATGCTCCTAGGAGCAGTTTCCAGTGAGGATCGTACCAGAGAATGAAAAAGTTTCCAGTCTGTCCTCTTTCTGTTGATAAAGGCTGCCTGCCCAGCAGAGCTGCGGCCAGCCACGTTATACGATATGTACCTATGATCAGAGAATGAGCACTCTTGCAGAACCCTCCAGTCACGGAGAAGATGCGAGTGCCGCCCACTAATCAAGGTAACATCAAGAACCTCCCTGCGGTTTGAGGTAAGGAAGGTTGGATCGCTACCAGTGTTGGCGATGAAAAGGTCGTGGGCCAAGATGAAGTCCAAAAGTTCTTCACCTCGGCCATTAGTGTTGGAGCTACCCCATACTTCATTATGAGCGTTGGAGTCAGCCCCTAGAATAAGAGGCACACCAATCGTTGTGGCTTCAGCCACGACACCCTTGACAATGTCGCAAGGTGGGCTGTCGCCATGATCGTGTGCCATGTAGCAAGAAACAAACCAGTAGGATCTCTGGTCGATTTCCACTGCAATAGCCATGTTATCCCTGTCACTGAAATTGTGTAGTACAAGGACGTTTATGGTTTTCTTGACAAGAATGCAGACACGTGGCTCATGTAAGCCGTCGGGTACCACTAGTCTGTATCCATCGGTGCGTAACCCGCAAACCCGGTTTTTGGCAGCCCATGGTTCTTGGATTAGAATCAGCTCCTCCTCTGTCCTAGACAGTCGGAGGAGCAGGGTAGCTGATGCTACTTTAGAATGGTGAAGGTTGATCTGCAATACCTTCACCATCATTTATTTTCGACGATGGTTAGATCCAGGTCCTCCCCGTCTGACATAAATGTCTGCCCAGCCTCTTCCTCTGCTTCCAGAGTCATGAGGTCCAGGCAGCCACCCAACTCGGAGGTAGTCCCGATACTAACCCCGTCTGCATAAAGGGATTCCACCTCGGATTCATCCTCAGATGTCACCCTTGAAGATGTGTCCAGCCCCTTTTTAGGTGGGTCCTCCGTTATGTGAGTCACCTGTTTAGGGTGAGGTTTCTCGGGTGTTGGATCTCCCACAGCAGAGCTCTTTGGCCTGTCGCTTCGGTAGATCCGTACGGCTAGTTTTTCGACCCCATACCTGATTATGCCCTTTCGGGCATCTAAGATCGGGAGTGCCTCCTCATTTATGATGAAGAGAGCCTCCCGCCGATTGTCTACCGGCTCTCCAATCTTCGCAACCCTCCAATTTTCCGTTGGAAGATCCGGATTGAAAAGCCGGACTATTTCCAGGACTTCCACTGGATCCGAGTGGAAACTTGGAATCCAAGTCCTGCATCTAGGCCGGCTGGGAATCTCATCCTTGTGCACCACCTTAATCTTGGCGCCTGGCCAGAGTTCCCCCAGCTCGGAGATTGCCTGCTTATAGAAATCGGCTGATCGTTGGTCTCCACACGCAACCAGCCGAATTCGTTTGTGCCAGCCCGCATCGTTCACCGTAGGTGGTGGACCCGAGCTGGCCTTCTGCAGCCTACAGCAGATTCCAAACAAAGCCTGCCTTATCTTAAGCCAGTTTTCGGGGGAGATGGTTCCATCTCCCTTGCTGGCATCAATCACGGCCCAAACCAGGCACTCTTTGGCCATTTCGCTAAATGGCCGAGTTATCCCTGTAGGAGCCGTCACTACTTTCTGCTTTTTGCAGTCTTGCATGCCCTGATTCATCTGCTCAGCCGACCTTTGTCGTTTCTGAGCTGAAGCTCCAGGGTGTAGAGGGAGCGGATTAGGGTGCTCCCCAATGAATGACTTTGCCCACTGAAGGGACTTTTTTGTCCTTGTCGGACATAGTGTCGGGGGGGACGTTTTCATACTTCCTCAGAACTTTGAAGGCTGCCCTTCTAGTTCCATAAGCCCGAGATTTTTTGGCGGAGGAGCTTTGCGTGCCTGAAGAGGAGAAAGCGGCACCGGAGGTAGCGCTTGTTGATGGTCGGGCTGGCTCATTCACCGAAACCTTCCCATCACACTGGCCACAAACGGACTTCATGGCATTCGCAGGGCCAGGCTTGGTGACCTCAGCCCTGGAACCGCCTGAGACAGGGGTTGAGGAAGATTTTGAAGGCACTGGAGCTGACCCACTCGTCATGTCTCCACTACCTTGCTTAGATGCTGTGCCAGGCACTGGAACTGGCCCACTCGTCATGTCTCCAGAACCCTGCTTAGCCGCTGTGCCAATAGTCAGTGGAGCTGACTCAATCGCCATGTCTCCACGAACCCCTGCAGCCTTAACCTCAGTCCGCAGAGCTGGCTTATTCACCATGTCTCCACTTCCTGAGGCTACAGCTGCAGCCGACGGCGCAGCTTTTTTAGCCCCCCCCTCTACATTAGAGGGTGAGTTTGATTTGTTGCCAGGCTTTTGCCTGACGAGTTTATTTTTATTATTATTTTTCATGCAATATGGGTCCCCACTCAGAGCCGCTATCTCAAGTCCGAATGTGTAGTCACCTTAATGATCCCATGGTTATCTATGCAAAGCAGGGAGGCCATGCGAGGGTTGCCACAAGCCCTTATGGGGACAAGTAGTCAGAGCCGGATCAGTGTTAATCAGGAGTCCACCTCAACTGAACCTACACCACCAACTTAATGGCGACGAGACTGAGAACGTACTCTGAGGCCTGCCAGGGTTTTAACGGGACGGAGATGATCGTATTAGCCCGGAGCCGTTCACGAAGCGGATTTCACTCCGTCGCTACCGCGCCTGAAGACGACTAGGTCCAGAATGCTACGATCACCAGCCCATGTGCAACAAACGTATTGTATATCGAGAGAGGTCCGAGGACGAAAGCAGTCGTAAAGAGAGTCTAGATCATTTAGCGTTACCCAGGATGCACCGCGAGGAGGCGATCTAGTTACATCTCACCTAGCTACTGCGAATTTTGACACTTGCTAAAGTGATGCTATGCTATGCTTTTGGAGCAGCTATAGCATGCACATTGAACACACCCCTGGTTGTCATATAGAAGGCCGGTTGCGACTTGCAATCTGACAGGTACTAATGTACTTTTATTGATCAAATTGGTCGGAAAATATGCGTCGACTGGTCGAAAAAAGGTACATTAAGCCCACCATCTTGGTACGTTGATTGCTTTTGTGACCGACCTTCTATATGACGGCCAGGAATGAAACCGTTCCTTTATGCCGTTGTACTGAAAATTGAAAACTACCCCTCTTTCAGTAAATTTACGTACTACGATTAAACGCGTACTACGATTAATTGCAATTAATTGCAATGAAGCCGTTTTTGTACGTACTAAAATAGAGTACAAAAACGGCTTTATTGCAATTAATCGCAATTAATTCTAGTACGCAAACAGACATACTGATAAGTTTCAAACGCGAGCTCAGAGTGGTGCTCGTAAATATTTTCAAATGTGCGCGGCAAGCAACATATTTTTTGCGTAATGTTGCTATGAACGACGAATATTTTTGTGGCGATAATTTATCTCCGCTAAGGATGACTTTATAATCACTGTTGCTCTCCCAAAAACCGAAAACTGACACTTTTGGTTGTCAATTTTCAGGAAATACATTGAGAGCGTTCCCGTATTTTTCATAAATTGCCCCACCACATAATTCACGAAAATTCAGTAAAATTCAGTGACCGAAAATACGGGAACATACCTATTTACTCGCGTCACAACGTTCGACACTATTCAGTTTTTTTTTCAGTATCTCAGACTCTACTGAAATTTACTGAAAGAGCGGAAATTTTCGGTTTTCAGCAAAACGGAATACGAAAACGGCTTCATTGCAATTAATCGTAGTACTGGAGCAGACTTATTAACTTCAGAATTCTATCGATTTGTCTGGGAAATTTATAAGCTCATTTGGGCCATTATCGGAACAAAATTCCTCCATTGATTTTAGCTGTGGCAGCACCATGTAATGCATAAACAGGGTGTTCCACAATGTTTTGTTGAAAAAATGTATATTATTAGGACTTATTCTTTAATGTCATTTGAAGTATTGTCGCCCTGTGCTTTTTTTCGAACATTGATTCGAAAAGTAAGGGATATTTTGAATGACGTCACAGCTAAATGTATACCAATGCCTTCTAGAAGTACGGGCCGTCAGGCTACGTAATCATTCTCGCCGTGACGTCATGAGTTTAGGAAATTTGACATTTCCACGAGGCAGTGCCGATGTACACGGAGATTTCACTTACGGTTTTTTGGTTAAAATATGAACAAAACGTTAGTTTTTTGTGCGTGGACGCGTTGTAATAATAATATTTAGTCATAACGTACACTTTGTACCAATTAATTGTATCGGGACAGTAAATCGACACGAACCATCACATAACCTAACACCAACCGATAAACATTTCGTAGCGAATTTTCCACATTATACCGCACGCACCGCATTAATTTGTGTTTTAGCTGTTCACTAGCACTGTTCTGCATAAACCACTTGAGTTTTCATTTCACTCACTTTAACACAACCCGTACAATTAACATTTTCCCGCGGACGTCCCATAAGACTATGTGTGTTTTTCGCGACATTTGTCCCGATGCTCTGACGTCATCATTCTGCATTACGGCCCGTACATCTAGAAGGCATTGTGTATACGTACGCAATTCATTAAGAGTCTTATGGGGTATGCCGCCTCTATTTAATTAGTACTCTGAGGTACTTACCTTTACGATGTGCTTCAGGTACGCGAACATACCAAATATACTCTGAGGTACTTACCTTTACGATGTGCTTCAGGCACGCGAATATACCAAATATATATGCAGCAATATATATGGTAGAATTGATCCATGTTTATTAACATTATTCCTATAGGAAAACGCTCTGATCATAGAGCGATTTTATAGCTGTTCCCAATTCGGGATTGGGAATATACCGAAATTCGTGAGCTTTCTCTGCATGTTATTGTATTTGTGTGTACACGATAATTCTGTGTACGTACACGTAGATTTTCATTATGGCGGCATCTGACTACTGCTGTTCACTTCGTTCGAGCATGTGCATGGACGCAGCTTTCCGATATGGCGGCTTCTGACCAAAGCTGCTTGCTTCGTGTCAGCACGTCCGTGTAGTCAGATTTCCAATATGGCAGATTCTGATTTATCCTATTCACATCGTGCGAGCATGCTCGTGCAGAAGATTTCCCCTAGCGGCTTCTGCTGATTGGTGCTGATTTCGTAAGAGCGTTTCCATACAGGGAAATTCTTTACATGGCGACTTCTGAAAAATGCTGTTCATTTCGCAGGAGCGTGTACAAACGGGCACAATTCTAACATGTCGGCTTCTGACGAGTGCAGTTCACTTCATTAGAAGCGTATTCATGTAAGGGAATTCCAATGTGGCGGCTTCTGAAATTCACCGTTTACTTCGTTGAAGCGCGTGGAAACAGGGAAATTTGTTTTATTGATGCTTCTGGCGAGTGCTGTTCACTTAGTTGGTGCGTGTCTGGTGAACAGCGACGACGCCGCTTTATGCATCAACGTGACATGAACCATTTGCGATGATGGTTATGTGGTGTAGGCGTTTGGTGGCACCGCGGCCGTGAATCGGATGTTCTGTGCACATTTTAGCGCTTTCGAGATATTCGATGATTTGTGTTTTGATTTGTATTGTAAATAAATAAATATTTTCGTTTTTTTAAGTTAGCTGTATAACCATACAGCACACAATTTTAGCAGGAGATCAAGAACAGAGGTCATTTTTGAATATTGATTTTAGCATACTTCCACAAAAGATAAGTATTTGAAATTTAGCAGAAAGATGCAGTAGAGCAGGGGTGGGAAAACGGTGGATCGCGATTCGTAACAAAGGTTAATCTCAATTTGAGGTAAAATAAAATAAAAATATTTTCACGCCAATGTAGTTTGTGTAGTTCATTCTTTCGAGCTAAATAGTGACATTTGGTGTTTGAATTTTAAAAATTGAATTGTGTAAATGTCTATTCAATAATAAAATCGTTCAAAAATTAAAATTCTTGACATCTTATCCGTCAGAAATGATAAGTGTCCCCGCTTTTCTGCATTTTCAAAATTTTTGCTCGAAAGAATGACCAGATAATGGAGACATGTCAAAATTTAGCTTCACGATTAACTCAGTACTAGCCTAAAAAATGAACTGCACCTACTAAATTGGCGTGAAATGATTGGAGACATGTGCCAAAGCTATTTGCATTTTCAAAGCGAATGCATGTTCCAAGCAATTTTTCACGGTTAAAAGTGAGTGCAACTTTTGCTTATTTTCAAGCTAAATTTTCGCCGAAATAAATTTCACGTCAAAATTTGCATGAAAATTTAACGTGAAATCGAAAACAGTACTAAGCTTTAGATGGCTTAGCTCAGGAAGATTTTTGCAAAGATTTCTAAATCTTTTGCCTGAAATTATTGCATTTTTGGACACATTGGGAGAAAAACATGAACAATTGGAAGATCCAGTATGGGTAAAGATATTAGCATTTCTTACGGATTTTATGGGCCGTTGCAACTTGCTAAATTTACAATTACAAGAAAAAAGAAAACATTGTTGACTTGTTGAGTTCGGTAAATGTTTTTTAAGTAAAATTAAAACCTTTTGCTTCACAATTAAATAGGCAAAATTTTAAAATATTTTCCGTATTTTGAAAAACATATTAAACTTACTGGTGAATCTAGCTGAAAGCTGAAAGACATTCTTCAGTTCGCGAAAGAGTCCGGGGTTTTCGATGGCCGCTTGGACTGATTTTTTTTCTCCTGCCGCATTTATCTCGTAGCACTATGTACCAATAGGTCCATGTGTGGCCTTGTGCCAACTGGTACAACCTAACCTAACCTACTGGTGCATGTAATATTGAAATGTTTTGTCCTGAACTGGAAAATTTTAAACAAGAACTCGAGAGACGATTTGCAAATCTCAATATCCTTCAACCGATTTTTGAATTTATTTCATTTCCTTTTAGAGAATTCGATAACGAGGGTATTTCATCAAATTTAGCATTGTGCTTCAGTGTTTACAAGCCTAACTCTACAATACTTTTTGATGAAATGGAGAGTCACTCATATACATCAAAAATTAAACCAAACTATTTATTAATAAAGTACATTGCACAAAGTAGTAATACAATGTATTTAACATATTAATATCAATAAAGACCTTAATTTAATTTTTATTTGTTTTTAATTTAACCCATTTTTCGAAGTTGATCGCGCATAAATTAAAAAAATTAATGTCGATCATACCAGTATTAGGTTTGCCCACAGCTGCAGTAGAGTATGTAATTTTCGAGTATTACTAACGCAAAATTGAGCAAAATTTTGAAAGAAAGTTTATGGGAATCAGGGCAGAGCGAGTGTTTGATTTAATTTCTAATTATATTTATGAGAGATTTTAAATTAATAATTTAAAATAAGGGACATTTCACGTGAAGCGGACAACGAAAAAAAGTCGAGGCTCTGGATTTCGTTCGACTTCAAGTTGCCACGAAGCAATCACACAAAATAATATCTCTCAGATTTATGATAGATTTTGTCTACAAATTGAATTGTAATAGAGAAAACATTGCGGTTATTCCATTATAGATAATGTTTAATTCATTTCAACGTTGAATATTTGTGAATTTGATTAAATTGTCACACCAAAGCTAAGTTGGTGCCATTTTGGAAATAAATGTATGAAAGTTATGTTTTAACAGTTCTGTTTTGATCAGACATAAAAAAATATAATAATATTTTGTGCTTCCACCAGACATTTCGTAGACTTACGGGACACATTGATGTGTATTATATATGAGTTTGAGTGGATTTTAGTGATGTGTATGCAAGCCAATCGGTAGGCAAAATGGTATGCCATTTGCTTGTATGCTATCAACAGCAGAATTTCTTCACCCTACACTTAAAATAAATCCTTAAGAGCATTCTAGTTATGGCACCGTCAGCACCTAACCCTCAAGTACCGACATCCGGTCTAAATCTCTATCCAATAGTCGAATAGTAAACAAATTCAATACTTTTCATCTGCAACCATCATATCAATTCAATACTCATATAAACAAATTCAATATTACAACCATCATATCAATTCAAAACTTTCCGAAACAAATTCAATACTTTTCATCTGCAACTATCATATCATTTCAATACTCATATAAACAAATCAATCTTCATATAAACATATCTGCTCAAAACAAAAATGTTTATTTCTAAGATCAAAGCGAAATTCGCACAGATCAGGTTACAGAAATCGCATTTAGCAATTTCTGCGACTACAGCAGTTCTAATATCTAACATCCAATCAAGAAGAAAGTAGATTAGAGTGGGTTCAATCAATCAAGAGTGTGTTTCAATCAATCAAGATCAGTTAAAACAAGTTAATCAAATTTAATAAAAGAATTAACACTAGTATATATATTCAACGTTATAAGTAAAGAATTAGTTCTGATAAAGAAATAAAATATGTTAAAGTCATTAAGCAAAAAACACTGTTTTATTAAACGACCACGATAAAGATAACTATAGTTATGGCACCGTGAGCACCATACTCTCAAGTACCGACATCCGGTCTAAATCTTTATCCAATGGTAGAATGAAGAAATTCAATACCTTTCAAAATAAATCAATCTTCATATAAACAAATCCATCATATCAATTCAATACTCTTCAATCTTCATATAAACAAATCAACCTTCAGATAAACATATATGTTTATCAAAACAAAAATTCTAAGATCAAAGCGAAATACGCACAGATCAGGTTACACAAATCGCATCTAGCAATTTCTGCAACCACAGCAGTCCTAACACTATAAAATCAAGAAGATCAGATCGAGGGAGATCAGAAAAAGAAGAAGTGTGTATCAAGTGTTTTCTCAAACTGAGCAAAATCAAGTGAAGTAAAAGTACAAAATAAGTAAACAAAAAAGTAAGAATGTTACAAGTGATTTGTGTGAAAAAAGGCCGTGTACTTATTCGATACGATGACAATTTTATTGTATTATTCAAAACACACTACAAGATCAATGGAAGATCCTTTTTATATTCAAAATTATAAATAAAAAGTGAAAATGTTTAAACAGTATTTGTTTTCAATTCGTCCACGACAGTTAACTCTATTCAACGCTCAGATACAACGCACGTGCTTTCCGCTCAGAGGCATTTTCGGAATGATATTGCATTCCGATGCATACTGTTTGGTGGATGGCCACCAAACTGATCGAAGAAGTGAACAGCGGCCGCTAGAAGCCACGATATTAGAAATTTCCCTTTTGGACACGCCCTATTGAAAACAAATCACAATCTATGTGTTTGTAAACCAGATCGCCGCTCAAATTTCTTTGGTTACACGAGATCGGGATTTCAAACCGGTTTTAATCCGATCTTCGTGTAGCCATAGAATTTGATCCGGCACACACACATATAAACGCTGCGTACAAAACCGGTATTCGGAAATCAAGCTCATGAGGAGCTTCCGTGCACGTACACAGTCTGCGCACACATACATGGAAATCGGGCTAAAGCTCACGAATTACGGTATATTCCCAATCCCAAATTGGGAAGTCGTGTAAAAACGCTCATAGTATTGATCGAAGTTCTGTTGGTAAAGATGGTTCTGAGGGGGATCGAATTGATTGGCTTCGTTTACGTTAAAAAGTTCTTCAACCGTAAATTTAGGTGGTCTTGTCAGTCGTGTAAAGTTGGTGTTGGTCTGTTGATTTGCAGGAAATCTGTTAATGTAATTATTATTATGTAGTCTTCCAGATGAAGATTTTAAGTGTGTGTACCCTGAACTAACGTCCGTCGGTTCGGGTGGGGTGGTCGTTGATTATTGATTTGTCTTTGAGGTTGGTTTATATTATTAGGTGTACTTTGTTGATTATAAAATGGTTTCCTGCTTTAAATATGTCCGAACATGTATGGTTGTTTCTGATTATTAGGATAAAATATAGGACTATTTGGTAATTGTTAAAAATTTAAGCATAGTACTGAGTTCGATTTCACGTGAAATTTTCATACAAAATTTCACGTGAAATCTGTTTCGGCGAAAATTTAGCTTGAAAATAAGCAAGAGTGGTACTCTGTTCTTAGCATGAAAAGTTGCTTTCGCGTTGAAAACGTAGATGGCACTGAAACATGTCTCCAATCATTTCACGCCAATTTAGTTTGTGCACTTCATTCTTTCGAGCGAAAAAGTGACATTTGGTGTTTGGTGTTAATCTCTATAATTTGCTTGAGACTTAACATAAAATACGTTTTGTTCTTTGAGGCAAAAGGATAGAGCAATTGGTAATGATGCAGGTCTCATTGCACGGATGATTGAGCCCATTGGCTCTTTAAGGCCTGTTAGAAATGCGTTTAAGCATATCTCGGCAAACAGGTCTCTTTTGGCTTTAATCACATTAGCATCACGTTCATGTATTTGTATATTATTATTTAAGGCTGATTGGATTTTGACAATTTCGCTTTAAAAGTTTTCAACTGTTTTATTTAGTTGTTTGAGGGAATGTTAATCTTTTATAAGAGATGTCTCTGTTCGCTTATCCGAATAATGTAGCTTGCTATTATATTTTCCCATATTAATAGGGTACCGTAAATGCTAAGCACTTCGTTTGCTTCCCCTCGATTTTATTGCGAATAGCTCTGAGGAGAATTCTAGAGTAAGGAGTCCCATCAATGTCTCCAATGTCTGAAAGAATTTCTTCCACATTATTAATGAATTCGTGAAGCAATCTCGGGTTACCGTCAAATTTTGGGAGATCTTTGATTGCATCAGGAATTCTTATAGATTGAAATATATCCGCGTTTGTATTTGGGAGAGACATATAAGAATAAACAATTGAATCAATTGAGTCTGTAAATGAATCAACCTCGCTCTCGCGTTCAAGTATTGGGGCTAATTGATTTAAAAATTTCCTATTTGTATACTTGGGGTATGACCTAACTTTTGGCATATGCGGAGGATATTAAGATATGGGGAGTATTTAAATAAAGAAAACATTCAGTACTAACGTGAGACTCAACGTTATGGTTCTCATAACGGTAAAGAATAAATATTCACCGGTCTTTTTTACCCAACACTGGCACTTCACTAGCTTAATCGATTTGCACTCGATTTAATCAAAAAGGCCCTTTTATTTAACGGTTTTCTTCTACCGTTTTTCACTGCACAACAATATACACTCGTTAAAAAATAGAATACAAATTTCCCGAAACTGCTCGCAAAAATCCAATGCGATTTTGGGGTGACTGCCAGATTATCCGTAACTATTTCATCCAGATTATCCGTCACTTTTCGTGTAATTAAAGACCGTCCGTTAAGTGTCCGACTGCGCCAATTATGAGCTACGCCGAGTCTCGTATTAAAAAAATAAGAGATAGATATATTTTCCTGTAAGTTTTGATTTGATTCCAATCGAGCTTACAAAAGACTGACTTAATCTAATAACATTTTCTTAATTTATTGGAAATTTTATGCTGATCTGGTGACATGTGCCGGATATATGCAGGTGAATGATTTTCATTGTAATGCTGAACTTATTATCCATTATTGCTATTACTGAATTTCATTTGAAAAGCTGACAAGATTGAATTGCAATTATGGAATTTGAGCTGACACATGTATGTTGCTAGTAGGTCGATGGCTTGCTGCTTCGATACGGGGGTGTGTTCAATGTGCATGCTATAGCTGCTTCAAAAGCATAGCATAGCATCACTTTAGCAAATGTCAAAATTCGCAGTAGCTAGATGAAGCAGCTGTGGATATTGGACAGCCAAGAGCTGCTACGAAGGTCAGCCATTCACAGGAAATTTAAAAGTAATTTTGTTTCAATTTTTTTATTGTAATTTTTCCATTTTAGTGGGTCAGTTATATACTTCCATTGCACTTCGGAAACTGTATGAAATTTAAGAGTTTGTCTACGCTATTTTGCGTAGACTTGTGACGGAATCAATTGGTTGAAGCACCAAGTGATTGCCTGTCTCATCTGATCCCTTCAATTGGCCGAAGCACCAAGTGAAAGGCGTTGAAATGAATCTAATCAATTGGTCGAAGCACCAATTGATTGATTCTCAACTTGCTACTTTCAATTGGTCGAAGCACCAATTGAAAGGCGTTGCAAAGAAACCAATCAATTGGTCGAAGCACCAATTGATTGATTCTCAACTTGCTACTTTCAATTGGTCGAAGCACCAATTGAAATTTCAAAATTTATTGTGGATCTATGTTACATATTATATAGTCATATATATTATATAATAACCCAAAAAGAAAAAAACTGTACTGATTCTAGATTTAATGATCTGCACGTTGTGATTGGCAATACAAGGCTGAGCATTTTCTCGCTATGAATCTAACTTAAGTACAAACTTGAATTTTTTGAGGAGTAAGCATATCATGCAAATTCCAATGTTTTGCTATAGCCATTTGCGAAAAATAGACAATATGAAAAATAGACAATGTGAAAAATAGACAATGTGAAGATAAAACGTGATCAGCGTTGCATTTGCGTACTTAGAAGTTTACGCAGGCGATATGCATGCAAGGTGATCAGGTTACATCTTTTCGTTGCATTTCAAATGCTCAAGCGTAAACATTGTTGTGTCTACGAGCAATGCAATGAAGATGCACACAGCGAAGAATGTGCTGAGTACGTTGCATTATTGCAGTCTCAGAACAGCCTCGCCGCCAATTAATACGCACACACCCACAAACATCGCTACTGCGGTAGAGCATGCAACGGTCAAATGTATTGCATTGTCCGCCAAAACAGGCTTTCTGATGCATTTGATTGTTGCATGTTTGATTGCCGCGCGATGGGTTCGCTGACCTGAGCGCAGCTGATTTGCGACAATACTGGTATCAGCTGCGTTATCAGGCCAGCGAAACTAGAAATGTTGGGTGCTGGCTGCGGGTGCTGTGCAACAGGTAGGTGCACAGCTGATAACGGATTTGAGAACAGGTGCGTGGCGGAATGCTAGGAAGACTGGGAAATGCTGATGGCTTGGGGGAGTGAGGATTGAGCTTGCGGCGGCCGCGGTAGCTGTCGCCGTAGGCTTTTCGAAGAGCAAGGTTTTTTTTCGATTGGTAGGTTGGAACTGGAAAGGAATGAAAGTTTGGGGGGAATTGGAAAGATAATTCTTTTTTGAAAGTAAAAAACTGTGGAGTTCGAAAAGATTTTTGAAAAGGCAATATTTTTGAAAAGTGAAATATTTTTGAAAAGTGAAATAATGAAATTTGAATTTGAAAATATTCATAGTAAAAATAACAAGTACGAGTTCGAAAAGATTTTTGAAAAGTGCAATATTTTTGAAAAGTGAAATATTGAAATTTGAATTTGAAAATATTCATAGTAACAATAACAAGTACGAGTTCGAAAAGATTTTTGAGAAGTGCAATATTTTTGAAAAGTGAAATATTGAAATTTGAGTTTGAAAATATTCATAGTAGCCACACCTGTTACTACACACAACCCGCATTAAGAGGACAGCATCAGCTAAGTAATATCAAAAATTCAAGTTGATTCAATAAAAACCTGCATGGTAGATTTTTGATGAATTTGATCTATGAACTTTTCCCTGTATTACGAACTTTATTAAACAAATAACAATTGCCGTTATCAGTTATGAATTACCTATTTTGCACTGGAATTTTGGACCTTTCATTATATATGTTCATTATTAATTATTATGATTTTGGTGCGTGTTTTGTAAATTAATTATAAGTTTGGGATATTCGATTTTCCTTCTGTAAAAAAATTGTAAACCAGTTCCGGCCGGGGTTGGGTATAATTTAACACACACATACTCATTATTATTCTTTTTTTATGCTATTTGGTTTCAACTTCTGTTGAAGGTTATTGGTCTGAATACTTTCTTATGATTTAATTGTTTTTTTTTCTTTCTAAACATAAAGTTAGGTTAGGATTTAGAATTATGATTATCTTATATTAGATTATATTTCTATCAAATTAGACTTAGAATTATAGGTATATTGTCTCCTTTCAAAGTTAAGATTAACTTTGAGAGGATGCAATGATTAGGTTAACATGTAGGTTTAGATTTATTTGTAGAAGTCATTGTCTCTTTTCAAAGAAATATACAGCTTTGAAAAGACGTAATGACATTTAGGTAAGGAGTAGTAATTAGTTAGTTTTGTTATCAAGTTATAAAACGTTTTTTTCTACTTTTTGTTTTTTCTTTTCTTTCTTCTATTTGTTTTTTTTTCTTATCTCTTGCCCGGCTGGATGAGATCTCAGGGTCTGGGTCGTCCCCACGATTGTTGCGGAACAGCCTCGCCGCCAATTAATACGCACACACCCACAAACATCGCTACTGCGGTAGAGCATGCAACGGTCAAATGTATTGCATTGTCCGCCAAAACAGGCTTTCTGATGCATTTGATTGTTGCATGTTTGATTGCCGCGCGATGGGTTCGCTGATCTGAGCGCAGCTGATTTGCGACAATACTGGTATCAGCTGCGTTATCAGGCCAGCGAAACTAGAAATGTTGGGTGCTGGCTGCGGGTGCTGTGCAACAGGTAGGTGCACAGCTGATAACGGATTTGAGAACCGGTGCGTGGCGGAATGCTAGGAAGGCTGGGAAATGCTGATGGCTTGGGGGAGTGAGGATTGAGTTTGCGGCGGCCGCGGTAGCTGTCGCCGTAGGCTTTTCGAAGAGCAAGGTTTTTTTTCGATTGGAAGGCTGGAGCTAAAAAGGAATGAAAGTTTGGGGGGAATTGGAAAGATAGTTCTTTTTTGAAAGTAAAAAACTGTCGAGTTCGAAAAGATATTTGAAAAGGCAATATTTTTGAAAAGTGAAATATTTTTGAAAAGTGAAATATTGAAATTTGAATTTGAAAATATTCATAATAACAATAACAAGTACGAGTTCGAAAAGATTTTTGAAAAGGCAATATTTTTGAAAAGTGAAATAATGAAATTTGAATTTGAAAATATTCATACTAACAATAACAAGTACGAGTTCGAAAAGATTTTTGAAAAGTGCAATTTTTTTGAAAAGTGAAATATTGAAATTTGAATTTGAAAATATTCATAGTAATAATAACAAGTACGAGTTCGAAAAGATTTTTGAGAAGTGCAATATTTTTGAAAAGTGAAATATTGAAATTTGAGTTTGAAAATATTCATAGTAGCAATACCAATAAGTACGAGTTCGAAAAGATTTTTGAAAAAGTGAAATATTGAACTTTGAATTCGGAAATATTCATAGCAACCAGTACGAATTCGTAAAGACCTTGCGAGGTGAGAATATCGGGCGAATGGGAATAAATTTTGAATTGGGGAAAAACCTTGAAAATCCGAAAATCGGAGCGAATGTGGGAGACTCTATTGGCGAACGTGATTTGCGGTTAGAACCAGCTACACCTGTTACTACACACAACCCGCATTAAGAGGACAGCATCAGCTAAGTAATATCAAAAATTCGAGTTGATTCAATAAAAACCTGCATGGTAGATTTTTGATGAATTTGATCTATGAACTTTTCCCTGTATTACGAACTTTATTAAACAAATAACAATTGCCGTTATCAGTTATGAATTACCTATTTTGCACTGGAATTTTGGACCTTTCATTATATATGTTCATTATTAATTATTATGATTTTGGTGCGTGTTTTGTAAATTAATTATAAGTTTGGGATATTCGATTTTCCTTCTGTAAAAAAATTGTAAACCAGTTCCGGCCGGGGTTGGGTATAATTTAACACACACATACTCATTATTATTCTTTTTTTATGCTATTTGGTTTCAACTTCTGTTGAAGGTTATTGGTCTGAATACTTTCTTATGATTTAATTGTTTTTTTTTCTTTCTAAACATAAAGTTTATAAAATTCCCTTGCATTATTGTTTCTTTTGTTTTTTTATTAATTTTCGGAGTAAAATGTATATAACGAATATGGAATAAATAGTAATTATAATGATTCTTACGGAAACTTTTCTTTTCCTTTCGCCTGAACCTTTGTAATTGTTTATTGTGATGTATCAAGTGTTCTACCTGTTGTTTCATATGCGTGCCATAGCACGTAAAGATTCTTCCGCCCGAAAACCCACGCCATGCTGAGCTAGTCGGCTGGGGAAAAGGCACGCCGGGCAAAAGAAGGAAGATCTTTAAATAAATATATGTTGCACTGACGGCGGCTCGGCTGCTTTCAGGTTTCGCAACAAATGGCACCCAAAAATGTGGTATTACGGGTTTTGATTTGGTAAATTAGTTTGTGGTTGTTTTCTTCAGAATTTTATTTAGTCAATTTTTTTGTAATTTCAGTACGTCAATTTTATATGGTTTTTATTAAGTTTGATTTTTGATTCCATTTCTTGCTCCGCATGATTAAGCTGATGGACTGGGGTGATATTTGTTCCCGGGAGCACCTGATTGCCTCAGCCATATTTTTTTTTTCTTATTCTCTTTTTCTATTTTACACGTTTTTTTTTCTTCATTTCTTTCCGGTCGAACGGTCGTCAGTGCAACATTGGCGCCCGTTTTCGTGCTATTGTGTGTTGTCCAGTGTTTGACAGAGGGACGCCTCTTTTCACTTTTCTATACTGACTCTCAGCTTGAGGCGAAGCAAAAGGAACCACTCGAGTTGAAAGCCGCTGAAATATCCTTCGGTTGTAAAGTCGCTTGACCCTGAGGCGAGCAGTTTTGATTTTTACAGCGCCTCGAGCCTTTTGTTTCTTGCAGGGAGGTTCGATGGTACTAGATCGTGACTGAGTCCACCAGTTTGACGGTGTAGGTTTAATTGAGTGTGCCTTGTGAGCAGTTCACGAAAGAGGGCCGTCGAATTTTCTTGACACAGCTGAGTAGTTCAATTACTGTTTCTTATATTCCTGCATCCTTTCCACATTTTATCATTTCATGTTAAATTTTATACCTTTTCCCTTTCACTCTCGAATTCCCGTAATGAAGAGTTTCCGTAGGAATCATTTTTTTTGTGATTTGAAAACCTTATCTTAATATTACCGAAACAAGTTTTTTTGGTCGATTCAAAATTGTTTATGTTTGCATTACTTGATAGTATTAGCTTTGATTTAGGCAATTAGTTTTTTGTTATTATTGTTACTATCGGTTTCTTTGAGTACAATTTAATTGAGAATTTTGATTGACATCGGGGTTTTGGATGAATTATTTTGAGAATTTTCTGGATATTTGTTAGTGCCTAGTTTTGACTTTGATATTGAAAATTTTGCTACTCGAAAGAATTGTTTCGAAATGCGTCGCAGAACGCCGAATTGGGACCCCAGTTATTCTCATATTGACCGAGAGCTATGTCGCATCATTCTTTCCGCCTCCAGCACTCCCGCAAGAGTCGGGCAAGGGCTCACGGTTTTGCCACCCATCCATCGATTTACCTCAAACTAGGTAGCTTTCGTCCTAGCAATTATAACACCTTTATAATTCCCAGCCTTTCCGTTGCAAATATTCCTGCAGCTAACAGCATTCGCTTCCAGCGTTACCGATTCTGAGAACTTGTCGAACTTGAGCACGTCTTCACCTGTGCTCACTCAAGCTGTGACGGACCCTTAATACTTCATCATCATGGGCCTGAGTATTTCATTCATCGGGTTTGGAGTAAGTCTTTTATTTTTGTTAATATTATTACGGTTAGTTTATTTAATTGTATTTTAATTTAGTTAGGCTTAGCAAGTAGTGTTATCATTATTGTCTCTTTCCAAAGTGACTAGCGACGCTTTGGGAAGACGCAATGATGATTTCACCCATAGGAGAAGGATTAGGTTAGATGCGCTATTGTCTCTCTCCGGGGTTGTTCTAATCAAGCAGCTTTGGTGAGACACAATAGATAGCTTATTTTGAACTAAGCTTAGCTTTAGGAATTGTTATCTTCTTGCAAAGTTTAGAGTTTAATTTTTCAAGAATATAATAATTAATTTTAGATTTTCTTTCAAATTATTATTGCCTCTCGACAAAGCTTAGCCCAGATATTAGCTTTGGCGAGAAGGAATAATATGTCTTGCTATTCCATTACGATAATTTTAAGGTATTATTATCTCCCCTTAAAGTCAATGGAGCGGTGACTTTGGGAGGATGTAATAATTAGGTTAGGATTTAGAATTATGATTATCTTATATTAGATTATATTTCTATCAAATTAGACTTAGAATTATAGGTATATTGTCTCCTTTCAAAGTTAAGATTAACTTTGAGAGGATGCAATGATTAGGTTAACATGTAGGTTTAGATTTATTTGTAGAAGTCATTGTCTCTTTTCAAAGAAATATACAGCTTTGAAAAGACGTAATGACATTTAGGTAAGGAGTAGTAATTAGTTAGTTTTGTTATCAAGTTATAAAACGTTTTTTTCTACTTTTTGTTTTTTCTTTTCTTTCTTCTATTTGTTTTTTTTTTCTTATCTCTTGCCCGGCTGGATGAGATCTCAGGGTCTGGGTCGTCCCCACGATTGTTGCGGAACAGCCTCGCCGCCAATTAATACGCACACACCCACAAACATCGCTACTGCGGTAGAGCATGCAACGGTCAAATGTATTGCATTGTCCGCCAAAACAGGCTTTCTGATGCATTTGATTGTTGCATGTTTGATTGCCGCGCGATGGGTTCGCTGACCTGAGCGCAGCTGATTTGCGACAATACTGGTATCAGCTGCGTTATCAGGCCAGCGAAACTAGAAATGTTGGGTGCTGGCTGCGGGTGCTGTGCAACAGGTAGGTGCACAGCTGATAACGGATTTGAGAACCGGTGCGTGGCGGAATGCTAGGAAGGCTGGGAAATGCTGATGGCTTGGGGGAGTGAGGATTGAGTTTGCGGCGGCCGCGGTAGCTGTCGCCGTAGGCTTTTCGAAGAGCAAGGTTTTTTTTCGATTGGAAGGCTGGAGCTAAAAAGGAATGAAAGTTTGGGGGGAATTGGAAAGATAATTCTTTTTTGAAAGTAAAAAACTGTGGAGTTCGAAAAGATATTTGAAAAGGCAATATTTTTGAAAAGTGAAATGTTTTTGAAAAGTGAAATATTGAAATTTGAATTTGAAAATATTCATAATAACAATAACAAGTACGAGTTCGAAAAGATTTTTGAAAAGGCAATATTTTTGAAAAGTGAAATAATGAAATTTGAATTTGAAAATATTCATAGTAACAATAACAAGTACGAGTTCGAAAAGATTTTTGAAAAGTGCAATTTTTTTGAAAAGTGAAATATTGAAATTTGAATTTGAAAATATTCATAGTAATAATAACAAGTACGAGTTCGAAAAGATTTTTGAGAAGTGCAATATTTTTGAAAAGTGAAATATTGAAATTTGAGTTTGAAAATATTCATAGTAGCAATACCAATAAGTACGAGTTCGAAAAGATTTTTGAAAAAGTGAAATATTGAACTTTGAATTCGGAAATATTCATAGCAACCAGTACGAATTCGTAAAGACCTTGCGAGGTGAGAATATCGGGCGAATGGGAATAAATTTTGAATTGGGGAAAAACCTTGAAAATCCGAAAATCGGAGCAAATGTGGGAGACTCTATTGGCGAACGTGATTTGCGGTTAGAACCAGCTACACCTGTTACTACACACAACCCGCATTAAGAGGACAGCATCAGCTAAGTAATATCAAAAATTCGAGTTGATTCAATAAAAACCTGCATGGTAGATTTTTGATGAATTTGATCTATGAACTTTTCCCTGTATTACGAACTTTATTAAACAAATAACAATTGCCGTTATCAGTTATGAATTACCTATTTTGCACTGGAATTTTGGACCTTTCATTATATATGTTCATTATTAATTATTATGATTTTGGTGCGTGTTTTGTAAATTAATTATAAGTTTGGGATATTCGTCCTTCTGTAAAAAAATTGTAAACCAGTTCCGGCCGGGGTTGGGTATAATTTAACACACACATACTCATTATTATTCTTTTTTTATGCTATTTGGTTTCAACTTCTGTTGAAGGTTATTGGTCTGAATACTTTCTTATGATTTAATTGTTTTTTTTTCTTTCTAAACATAAAGTTTATAAAATTCCCTTGCATTATTGTTTCTTTTGTTTTTTTATTAATTTTCGGAGTAAAATGTATATAACGAATATGGAATAAATAGTAATTATAATGATTCTTACGGAAACTTTTCTTTTCCTTTCGCCTGAACCTTTGTAATTGTTTATTGTGATGTATCAAGTGTTCTACCTGTTGTTTCGTATGCGTGCCATAGCACGTAAAGATTCTTCCCCCCGAAAAACCACGCCATGCTGAGCTAGTCGGCTGGGGAAAAGGCACGCCGGGCAAAAGAAGGAAGATCTTAAAATAAATATATGTTGCACTGACGGCGGCTCGGCTGCTTTCGGGTTTCGCACCAAGTGTTGATATTGAACATTACTCCCTGCGTTGAACTCATGTTCAATCTTAATTTTGATGCAAAATGCTTTTTGATAAAAGTAATCTAATTGTATTATTGCCTTTGAGTGAATTTACATGATATGGGACTTTAAACAACACAAATGAGAAATTTTCTTTTAGCATTACAGATTCAACTTATACCTAACATATATATTTTATTCCACTGTGATTTCGAATGCTGGTTCGCAACGCTGCCTTGGTCGTGGTGTTGGTTTGGATCGACAAATTCGAAGTTGACCAGTGATCTTGTAGGATACCAAGATGATGATGAGAATAATTGGTATCTAAAGTCCGAGGTAGCTGATCGCAAATTGGTGGGTTTCGGTTTGTTTGACTCTATGTGGAAGATTCGCCAGTTCCGGTATGTTGAGCTGTGCTTGAATGGCCTTGAGTTCCTTGAGGTGTATTTGTTGATATACAATGGCTTGGTTTGTATATAAGTGAGTATTTTCGATGTTGTCAAGGTGAGCAAAATGAACTAGTTTTGTATAGGAAAGATTCGTACTGCCGGTGTGTGATTACAGTCCTATGATTGTGAACCAATCGTGTTTGATGATACAATTAGCTTGTAGGTGCACTATGCCAGACCCTTCTAGCATTGGTGACGAAGCCTGATTTCCACATGCTAAGCTGATGTTGATGCCTTCGTTAAAAGCGAAGAGCCAGGTATTTGGACTGGCCAATTTCGCCCAAAAAAAATGATTCGCCAATTTTCTCAGCCTGCATGCTGTTGTAATCGGCATGTTGTTAATTAGGTTAACTTCACAGGTACTGATGTTAGACATCCTTCGATAAAGAGGATGAAGCGCCTTGCAAATGTAGGTTGACGAATTTGTAACCTTACAGGCACTGAGTTCCCGGTTATCCATCGTATAGAATTGGTCTCGATGGAGAGTAATGGCGAGAAACGGAGCTGTTGGTTGTATGGCAATTAGGGTGCCATTGATGGAGCTCGGAATGGCCATCACCCGCAAGAGTTCCAAATTGTCAGTGGTGATCAATGGTAAACTGAACTGGAATATTATATATTTTTCCAACGTGCGTCCCTTGACTTCCATCAGCTGGTAAAGGTAATGAAGGTCATCGGGCTTTACGGGCAGCTGAATGGTTGCAGGCAAATGGTTTTTGATTGCGATGAGTTCTTGACGCAATCGTGTTGGCGGCAAGATGAGCAAAAGAATTTTTCCTTGACGCGTATGAGTAATGACGTCAATCATTGATGATTGCATTCGTTGTAATTCGGACACCATAAATAGCATCTGAATCGAGACCGACATGAAAGTTTGTAACATGGTTAATTGCTGAATTTCATCATTGGTGCGGTTGATGTGGTTGGTTAATCGCTGGATCTCAGTTGTGATGGACTGAAAAGCGGAGTTTGTTGCTTTCTGGTTGGTGTTGATGACGTTGATTGTAGAATCGATGATTGATGTTCGATTCCTTAACATACTGAGCAAATATTCTTGATTCTCTTGAGTGGAATCGTGAAGTAGCAAATACTGAGCAAATATTCGCAATTTTTTCGGCGTAATCAGCATCAAGAAGCACAAAAAGCGAGTTGGCTATGTGCCCCACGATATTGAATGCACCACGTTTTGATCGGTTGTGGCTTGAGTGAGGGCGCAAAAGCTCGTTATCGTCCTTTAGCTCTCCCATAATGTGTTGGCATTGTTCAATGACTGGCTTACAGAGGTAGCCTTTGGTCACTCGATTACATAGCTTTGTCATGGTGTCGATGCCGTCCGCTGTGCTTGCAACATCCTTCCAATACGGGTCCAAGTTATAGTATACAATCAACTTCCATTCATCCGTGGCCAAGTCAATGGTCCCCAAGTGGTCAAAATGGAAACCAAGTCCACTGAATTGCTGAATGTTAATGGGTGGTGCGATGGAGCAGGGTAGCACTAGAAGCGTCAATAAGAGTGACAATAATGCTGGGCCGCTGACCACTCGTCGTTTTTTGGGAGGAATTTCGTGTTGATCTTGATCAGATCGTGCTGCTGCTGGTCTTGCCATCTGAGAATCAATCGTACTGGCTGCCATTTGAATCTTATCTAAAAATGAGTCATCGTCTGTGACCGATTCGCCGCCACATGGAAGAGGTGCAAGCTTGTGAATGGGCCGCCGGAGTATTCCTGAAGCTGTCCTTACGTCCACAACACGAACGTAACCATCCTCGCCGGGATATGTCTTTACAATTCTTCCCAAAGGCCAATGCAGTACTGGCGCATTATCTTCCTGCACGATGACCATGGTGTCAGGTGTTACATTCGGTGATGGTGTATTCCATTTACGACGATGTTGCAACTCGCTCAGATGCTATCGGCTCCACCTGCGCCAAAATTCATGTTTTGTGTGCGAAACCAGTTTCCATCTAGTGAGCAAACTTGTTTTGTGACGATCAGCATGCACATCAACAGGAGTTGTAAGAGGTTCGCCGACAAGAAAATGACCCGGCGTTAATGCGTTAAGATCATTTGGGCTCGTTGACATAGGAGTGAGTGGGCGCGAATTCAGAATCACCTCGATTTCAACGACAACTGTTTCGAGCTCTTCGTAAGTTAAAGATGCTGATGCTAAGTTTTATTTCAACAGCCTTTTAGCAGACTTTACCGCTGCCTCCCACAAACCTCCAAAGTGTGGAGTTCGGGGAGGTATGAAATTGAAGTTGACTCCCTTTGAGACACACATTGACTTGATGGCTTCCTGTGACTGCTCGGAATGGATGATTGGGACTAGTTCGTGCAGCTTATTACTGGCGCCCACAAAATTGGTAGCGTTGTCACAGTAGAGTTCTTTGCACCTTCCTCTTCTAGCCATGAACCGTTTAAGTGCCCCGATAAAGGCATCGGTGGTGAGGTCCGACACCAGCTCAAAGTGAACAGCCTTTGTTGAAAAGCAGCAAAAGACGGCGAGGTAGCATTTGTGGGGCCTCTTCCCTCTGATTTTGTAATGGACAGACAAGGGCCCACAGAAGTCAACGCCAGAGTGAACAAAAGGCCTTGCAGGCTGTACTCTAGTAGCTGGTAGATCCCCCATTACTTACTGCAACATTTGAGGTTTACTTCTGGCACATTGTATGCAAGAGTGTACCACAGATCTGGCCAAAGTCTTTGCGTTTAGGGGCCAAAACCGTTGTCTGACGTCTGCAAGTAAAGCCATTATGCCTGCATGAAAGTTTTCGCGATGAATATGTTCCATCAGCAATCTTGTCACTGGATGCGAGTAAGGTATAAGCATTTGATGTTTTGCGTCAAACTGCAACGCGGGATTTTTTAATCTCCCACCAACTCTCAAGATACCCTTATCATCTAAAAATGGAGCTAAGCTGCTAATACGGTTTCTTTTATCAACCTGCTTGTGTTTCCGTAGTTGATCGATTTCTTCTTTGAACTCTTGCTTTTGCATCTCTTTGACAATAACCTGGAGCCCCTCATCTATTTCTTGAGTAGTTAGATGGTTATCTATAATTGTAGTTTGCGGATGCCGTTTGATCTTGGAAATGAACCTTAGGACATACGCTATTATCCGTTGCAGCTTTTGAAATGAGTTTTTGTGATTAATCTTATCAATGAAACTCCCTTCCTCCTTCACTGTTGCTGCTGATATCAATAAGCTTTTTGCCTCGATGGAGCACTTGCAACTTGGCTGAAATGGTGGAGGCCACAAACACTCATCTCCATGCAAAAATCTTGGCCCATAAAACTATAAATAGCATTGTGGTAGTTTTTTGGGGCATATTTCACGCGATATGACATCAGCTGGATAGTCCTTACTTCCTACATGACGCCATTGTTGTGGCGTTGTTGTTTCTCGGATAGATGAGATCCTGTTTGCGACGAAGGTATTGTAATTGGCAGCCTCAGAATGAACCCAGGCAAGTGCTATCTGTGAGTCGGTCCACAGTGTCACCTTGGTAGTTTCGAGCTTTAAATCTGTTGTCACCCTCTCGGCAAGGTCAGCTGCCAATTTAGCTGCGCACAATTCAAGCCTTGGCACCGTTAATTTTTTGATTGGGTGAAGAAGGCGCACGATAGTCTGGGCTCTAGAGGTTGACCGAATATACACGGCCGCTCCGTATGCTTGTTCTGATGCATCTGCGATTATATGAATTTGAATTTTGATCGCATTTTCAGGCAGAATTACGTGGCGAGGTATCTGAATGCTGTCCAGTTCATTAAGTCTGCTACTAAAAGTCGTCCACTGTGTGTGGATTTCTTGTGGAACGGCAGCATCCCAGTCCAGATGAAGCTGCCATAGCTGCTGCAACATTATTTTTGATCTTGTGATTACGGGTGCTACAAGCCCCAACGGGTCAAACAGCCGGGTTATTTCTGAGGCCATTATTCTTTTGGTAACCCGCTGCTGGTCAGTGAAGTGGGTTCGGATTCTAAGTTGGTCTACTTTAGGAAGCCATGACACTCCTAGAGTTTTGATAGCTTCGTTGTCTCTTTCTGAGAAGTTAAGTTGAACCTCTTGTTCAGCTGGTGGAATATTCTGCAGTAGTCTTGGATGGTTCGTACACCACTTGCGCAATTTAAAGCCTGCCTTTTCTAGCATACTTATGAGTTCGCTTTGAGCGGTGATTGCTTCTGACAGGGTGTTGAAACCTGTTATTACATCGTCAATGTAGAAGTCTCGCGCTAGTACCTTTGATCTTTCTGGATATGAATTTCGTTCGTCAAATGCTAGGCGTTGAAGTGACTTTGTAGCATTTGCCATTTCGAATTTTTTTTTCTTCTAAATTCACGGCAAATGACTTCTGATACGCAATGTATCAGAAGTCCTCTACAAAACGACCTTACGGCATCTTGTTTTCGAAAAATCGAAACACAAGCCATGTCGTGTTAAAATTTCATTTTTCACAAACAAATTACCGTATTAACGGTAACTTGTTTGTGCAAAAATTTCGAGACCGGCACTGGGCTGGGTGCTGGCCGCGATAAGCTCGGGACAGTCGTTGATTACCCGTCCGCGAAGGAAGCTGGTTGCCTTTGGTATCTTGGGCATGTGCGAGTCGTTTTTGTGCGTTTGTGCGCTCGCCCATGAGATTGCGGTCCTACAACGTGGAGTGCTTTTGGACATTAGTCACCGAGAAACATTAATTTTTGTCGTTGCGGTCGCCCTTTCTCTTGATTAAATTAAGTGTTACGAATGGTGCAGTGAAGCCTGTCGTTGTCCTCGCCAATGAAACGTTTGAAAACGCGAGTTTTCTTTTATTTTGATTTTTGTTCAAACGATTTTTGAAAAGTGCTCGCGATAAGTGGAAATCGTTTTTATGATACACCAATTAGTGTGTTTCCTCTGATTTTTCACGCTCCTGAACCGTTCCAATAAGTGAAAGACGGGTTTGTAAAATCCGAGACTCCTGGTCTGACTTGGCGTTATTCCGTCTCCCTTACATTGCTTTTACATCGTTGATAGTTTCATTCCGATGGTTTTTCCCATCTGCTGCGCGGAGGGGAAGTGAAATTAATTATGTGCGGTGCATAGGTTGGAATATTCACGTGTGCGCTCAAAGTATATAAATGCATTCTTCCAAATTGCAACAATTAACTTATCCACAACGATGAAAGGTGAGTCACGGATGTATGATGCGTTGTTGCTGGTTCCTTGACGTTGAGCAATGCATTTTCGATAGCTATTGCATTCTTTCGAAAGACTTTACTTTGTGCATCGACAAGCCAATTTTGTGAAAATAGCAATTCCGCAACGTGAAGTGCAGAGTGCGATTTCCCGAATAAAGTACTGATTGAGAACTAGCCATCCTGGCGGCCGCGCAAATTATTTCAAAATGGTGCCAATCAAGCCCTGGTCCAAGTCTCGTTGAAGAAGTAAAGAAATTTGTATAATCTTCTACGTATACAATAATAAGAAAATAAATTTAATACCAAACGCACATGTTTCAACCTGCACTCGCCACTTGCTGCAGTTCTTAATTCGATTTGTGGAACGCGTTTCCGGAGGAAGTAAATCGCATTTACGTTAATAGGTTATTTTTCGTTGATGATGATTTAACGAGTCTATGGGCAATATTCTTTTGGCACCAACCGATCATGCTGAAATCACATTTCCTTTGAACAGAGAAGATATCAAAATACCAACGCCTGGTGTTAAAGTAACCATAATCGATTATACACTGTCGCGTATGGTTTACGATGGAGACTATCAATTTGATAACTATCGTTTCATGAGGCAACATTTGAAACATCAATGGGAATCATCTAAACCATACACCAGCCTACTATGGTTGCACTGTACGTCGATGAAGTGATGCATGGTGCAGCATTGGTTATATTAGCTGATGTTGGAAGGACGTGCAACTTAATTCTGGGAGCTAAGCTACGTAGTGGTGTCCATGGGGTAGTGTCGTTCGACGCCAGTTTGCATCTAAATAGTCATAGCTCGGAACGTCAGCCACTCGTCGCCAAGGTACGAGTACAGTACGAAGCGAGGATACGTTAAATTTTGTCGTCCTAAGGAAGAACAGCCATCAAATCACACTCCTTCAGGGCTATCCCTATGCTGGTATGTTTTTTTTAGTGCCTACTGTTATATCCCGTTTTAGCAGGTATGGTTATTATCTTCCGACATCGCTCGGCGAAAACAACTCAATTAAATATGCCTGGTGTAAAGGAAAATACATTATACAAATTCGACTCCGGCAATTCGCTTATCGGATGACACATTTTTCATTGCCACTCATCAATTCCGATTGGATGCACCCGATTTTCATCAGTATCAATGGTCTAACACCAATGTATTGGATACCCACAAATTACATATTTCCATAAGTTAAAATATTTACATATATATACATACAACACAAATCACATTCATGTTTGCACTATTTTTTTCGATTTCGATTTGACAACCTATGTGAAAAAGAATATCAAATAATTATTTGCAGCATGTATTTAGTAGAAGGCATATCCACACTGAAACTTTAAGCAGTGCGAAAACTAACAAAAATGGATACACGGTAGAATATGTAAAGATATAGAATTAACAGTATGTAGTGAAAGAGAAAAAGAAGAAAGGAAAAGAAAATGAAAATTATGATTTGATAACAAGTAGTTGAAATGAAAGCTAACAACCTTACAAATAAAAGAAAAGGGGGAATGAAATTCGTGCGATCGTCGGGTTTTTTTTTGTGTCTTCTTCCGTCGCGTACCTTTGGATCTCCGGCCCAAGATCCACTCGGGTAATCTCGTTGTCGTCGTCGTCGGCACCGTAGTTCGCTCGTTTCGTTCGTTTACGGCCTACCGACCTTTGGAAACATATTATGGGAAGTGAGTTCAAAATTGCACAATCATAAAAGTATAATTTTTTTGTTAGCATTCGTGATATTCATAAGTTATGTATGCATGAAAATATATGATAATCGGATATGTCATGGTATTTCGTGACTAGTTGTAAATTTTGACAACAATTCCCATTTTGAATGCCCGCAGGCCAAGAATAATGGTCCGGTAAAATAACCAACCCAAACTAATGCCTTTGTTCCGATGAATTGCCGTATATTGTTTCATGGCTAGAAAGTCTTTAGTTCTTTTTTTCCTTGTTTTTTTTTTTCTCAGTTACAGCGGCAGCTCATCGCAACGAATATTTGTTTGCGGAAAAATAATAATACTAAAGAATAAATAATAAAAATAGATAAAAAGGATAATATAACCCCAAATCAATCGTGATTTCGCATGCGCCTAAATCCAATTCACGGGGATTCAGTCGCATCGCGTTGTCTCGTGTGTAATTCGGGTGATCTAACTAATTATAAATAAGGTTATGCCAAACAAAAGGAAATGAGTAATTAATATGAACACTATAGGATTAATTTTCGTATAGAAGAGATTTTCTTTTGAATTTTCTTTCACCCACCTGCTCAAGGTATCTGATTTTTTTTTGTCTGTAATGAATGTATTTACTAGACGGTTCGTTCCAACTTTTAAATTTCATGCTGCAATGATTACAAAATCCTTGTTCAAACTCTAATGGAAACTGCATCGTAAAGGCTCAGTGTTTATTATTTGTTACCAGATTCTAATCTTTGACAGTAATCGTCAAAAATAAATTGTAACTTTGATTTAGTTTTTTTTTGATAAATAGAAATGAATTGTTAAATCAGAAACCTTCAGGCCTTCTTATTGGGCGAAAGCCTGCGAAGTTCTTTCTCCTTTTCAGGGTCCGCGTTTGGGCCTGGCTGGCCTATGATTGACTAGTTTTTTCGGTACTTTTCAGCATCTTACAAGGGAGGGATACTGGCCCAACTAGTAGTTTCCGTGATTTTTGTAAACTTTTGAATTTTTGAATTTTTTGATATGGGGCCAGTATCAGAGGGTGGAGGACCCCAGACCATCGGGGTCAGGGCTCCACTAACATCGGGGGCCCGGGGCTGTCTGCCTCACCCGGGTTCCTTGTAAAGAGAGGTAGCCTTTTTTCCTATTTTCCCGTTTTTAGATTTTTCAATTTATTGGCTCCGTGCGTTGTCACGAGCACTGGGTCTGCTTAGTCAGCCCATGTTGCAGAGCCTGGGTGGTTTCCTTTACGGAACTATGCCCCCTTTTGGTCCTTGGGTATTTTTTATATACCAGTTTGCGGCTACAGTATTATGACGGATGAAATAATACGTAGCATCCCGTTTTCTTTGAGAGCAAACTAACCCCATTTTGTTTAAAGAACCCACCCCAGCCGCAGCGAGCTAGCAAAGCGGCACCCCAGCATCCGTCGGGGTTGGTTAAAGGGTGCTCCGCTAATGCGGACGAGGGGCCTTCACGGCCATTTCTAGGGCACCCTGCTCTCGGGGCAATTCTTTTTTTTTTTAGTTTTGCCTCTTGAATGGCAGCAGCCATTCCACTTTTCTGGACCTTAGCACTCTTGGTTCTGGACTTCGGTCTGGTTCTAGGTTGGGCTAAGGCCACTCCCATCCTTAAATTCGCTACAAATGGCGCCCAACGTGGGGCCCGAAACTTGTTTTGGGTAACCCACACCAAAGTGAGAAAATAATTATGAGTTTCGACTCATACTCCCCTCCAGACTTTACGTCTTCAAACCTTAAAATTCCATTCTCACTAGCAGGTCTTAGAATCGCCTCCTTTGCGATTCAATTCATTTCGTTCGAGAGAACAAAACCCTTTTATCAAGACCTGCATCGCTCGCTCTTTCCTTACTAGCCGCAAACATCCTTCCTAGTCCTATCCTTTTAAAATCATTTCCTAGTTAGCTTACCTCTTGGGCAGCTTCCTGTTGTGTTGTCCTTTTTGAGTTTTTTGACTCTGGGTGCAACCTGGAGGTTGGCCGCGGATAACAGGTTGTGGTGGTTTACCGCCGCTCCTGTCCCGGTCAACCGAAGGGCCCCTGCCCCACTTTATGTTGGGAAGCTGTCCCAAATTTTTATATCCTTGCTGTCTTGATCCAGCTTCGGCTTTTGGCTTGGGTTTGGTTCAAGCTGTGGTGGATTACGTGGGGTTGGCGTGGTGCCACCTACACGTCCCTGCAGCTTGGCCAGACTTGAACCATTTGCTGAAGTTGAGTCAAGCAGCAACATAGTTGTTTTTGGTCCCTTGCTCCTCTCTTTTCGAGGAATTTCGGGTGGGAGAAACAGTCCCACATAATGGGCGGTACCCTTCCGGAACCGACCCAATGTAATTTTCACTTTTGTACAATTTGTCAAGCGTTCATATTTTTCACATTAAATATTCACATCCTTAAATCATTTTACATATAACTTCACACTTAATTAAAACCATCAATAGCTATAAACCTAATTACCACTTTCTAGCGTTTTGAAATCAACAGCCAGCCAGCCAGCGGACCTGAAATGGGGAAGAACGGATCGGGTTCCGTCTGATAAGAAGGCCTTTTCTGAAAATTAAATTTTTGACAAATATTAAATTTTTATCCTAACTTGGAAAGGGTAAAACTTTTCTTTGGAAATCTATATCTTTCTCATTCGAATTCTAGCCATTTGGCTTTAAGATCTTGATTAAGATTTATTGAAGAGTTAGTCACGCCACAGGTGTGCACACACATAAAAATATATTTATATATGACATATTTCCTTTTCACCTATATATATATTCTATATATATTTTTGAATTTTTGGCATTTTTCTTGCCCTTTAGCTGTTAAGATTGTTTTTCTCTCTTTGGAAGAGTTAGTCACACTCGTTGTGCACAGAGTTGCATTTGAATTTGCAGCAACTCCTTAGTTATAAGCGTAATTATTTCGTTAGTCACGAGTATCGTGCACTTTCTTTGAATTTTCGTCTATAATCAAATTTCACAGTTTAGACATGCCATTGCGACACAGCAGTGAGGATCTGTCTGGCACCACAGTGGAGGCTCAGTGCTCCATATGCCAGCAGCCATTCGCTGCCGCCCAGGACACGTATACCACAAAGTGTGGACACACTTTTCATGAATCGTGCCTGGAGCAATGGCTCAGAAACCGCACTGATTGCCCGCTGTGCCGTGGACCACTGAGTCTCTCCTTAGGAGCCAGGCAGGCCCCCACTGCTGCAGCATCTATGCCACGAGGGGCTCGGCCCAAAACCCAGCGGCCGGCAGTAAGAACCCGAGGCATGAGAAGCAATGAAGATGTGGAGATCAGGGACTTTGATTTACAGGCCGAGTCGGGGGCGGAAGGTTTAGTTCAGCCACCTGGCCCGTCATCAAAAGCGTCCCCAATATCAGATTTGACCTCAGAAGCCGCAGGAGCGCGCTCTATAGTGCCCCAGGATTTAAGCGGACTTCAGCAACAAATTAACGAATTGCAGAACGGCATGCGTATGATGCTGGAGCGCATGGCTCAATTGAACCTTCCGTCCCAGACTCGGAATGTAGAGTCGCCAAGACTGAACCCTCGCGCACAATCATTTGTTCCAGTGCCGCGATCCTACTCACCTCGCACCCCTCGTGGTAATAATGTCCAGTTCCACCACGATAAGGTGGCAAGCATCATTGGTGGGTGGGGACTAAAATTCTCGGGTCGTGAATCCTCCATGCCCGTGGAAGTCTTTATTAACAGGGTAGCGGCTCTCACCAGAAACACCTTGGGCGGAAATTTTAATGTTCTATGCCAGCATATGCATTTACTTTTGATTGGACCTGCCGCTGATTGGTATTGGCGGTTTTACAATTCCAGACGTGACTTCAGTTGGAGGGATTTGGAGTCGGCCCTGAGCGATCATTTCGCTGATCGCTTCACGGATGCCGACCTGATGGAGCAGATACGAGGAAGGAAACAGCGACCTCAAGAAACATTCGACGATTACAGTGCGGACGTCTACAAGATTGTCGACCGGCTACAGCGCCCTATTGGCGACGCGGACTTAGCGGACATTCTCAGACGCAATTTAGTGCCAGAAATCCGTCGTGGTCTGCTCCAAATACACCTTCCCTCTGTTCGTCTGCTCCGTCAGGCCGTCATCCGTGCGGAGAACTTTGAAATGGAGCTTGGAGGTCGACGCCGATCCTCCCAATGGAGACATGCTACAGAAGAACTACGTGAGGAACACCCGCTGGACCAATATGAGGATTCCCCGGAAGAACCTGGAGTGGAGGCGGTCACGGTCCTGCCTACTTGCTGGAACTGTAAGCAAGTGGGACACCGTTTCGACGATTGTTTGGAGCCCAGAACAATATTCTGTTATGGCTGCGGAAAGGCAGACACATATAAGCCGAATTTTTTTTTATTTATTTATTTATTTATTTATTTATTCAGCACTAAATATAATATATAACAATAGTAATTCAATGTACACCCTTAATTATAGAGTGATCAGCAACGCTCCACAACTCAAAAATAACCTGTTTTTCATCCATAAGTTAAGTATAAACAATGAGTAATATTAATATAATTACTGTAGGATAAAAATTACAAAACCTACTAAAAGAAGAAAGATTAAAAACTAGGATCTTAAAAACTAAATTAAAGCTAACTGTCCTATTAAGTAATTTAAAGCAGCATCTTATAGGTTATTTGATTTTTAACTGTTAAAATACAGAATAAAGTGCCGATATCAGCGGGTTTTCGGAAACTCTACACTTTTCTTCAAATTTATTGTTTAAGTTATCACAATAATTTGCAAACATACGCATGTTCAAATTTTTATGCAACCTAAAGGTGGAGTAATATCTAGGGAGATCAGAAATCATCTTGAGCACTCTGTTTTGCTGTATTTGAAACTTTTTTATGTGACATGTGGCGGCCGTAGACCAGACTGGAGCTCCGTAAGTTAAGAATGGCAGGAATATAGTTTTGTAAATAAGTAATTTGTTTTCGAGGCTAAGGAAAGATTTTCTATTAATCAAAGAGTATAACATCTTGATAAGATTTTTGCATTTAAATATTTTATTTTGAATATGGTTTTTATAAGTTAGCGACTTGTCGAACATCAAACCTAGATAATTTAAAACAGGACACCATTGCATCTCTTGATTTTCGAGTCTAATGTTTCTCTGTGGGAGATATCTGGGTGATTTTTTTCTAGTAAAGAACATGCATTGTGTTTTCTCAGCATTAACTCTGATTTTCCATTTTTTGAAGTATAAGGACAGTGCAAGCAAGTAGTTTTCAGTAGCAGACAACAGTTCAGGTGCGTTGGCACCTGCAGAGTACAAAAGCGTATCGTCGGCAAAAAGACCTAAATTTATTTCTGGGCATTTCGGAATATCGCTAGTAAAGATAAGATACAATAGAGGGCCGAGTACTGATCCTTGGGGAACACCGGCCACGACATGGTAAGCATCAGACTTGGTGCGACCAAGTTGAACATAAAAAGTTCTATCTAGAAGGAAGGAGCGAGTTAATTTGATTATGTTAATTGGAAAATTTAATTTAATCATTTTATATACAAGTCCATCATGCCAAACACAATCAAAAGCTTTCTGAATGTCAAGAGAAACAGCTAAAGTAGACTTTTTAAGAACTAAGTTTTGCTGGACATAGTTGGCAAATCTTTTAAGCTGATGCACCGCATTATGGTTTCTCCGGAATCCAAATTGTTCATTGGGTATGATTGAGTGAGTATCTAGAAAATTCTGAATTTTGGATTTTATTAATTTTTCCAGTAATTTGCTCATGACGCTCAATAGACTAACAGGTCTATAGCTTTCGGGTGCACTATTGTCTTTGCCAGGTTTTAATATAGGGACTATCTTTGTTATTTTCCATTTCCTTGGGAAGTGAGACAAAACCAAGCACTTATTAAATATTATTAATAAGTAATTTACTGCTTTACTTGGTAAGTTTTTCAATTGAGAGTTGGTTATTTGATCAGCACCCGGCGATTTCTTATTTTTAAGTGAGTGGATGAAGTACACCAAGTCTTTTCGTTTGAACGGTGTAGACGTGGAGCTGTTTTCATTCGCCAGTTCATTTAAGCTATTGGAAACCTCAGTTTCAATATCAACATGCCTTATGTTTAACGTAGATTCGTGAACTGTGGCAAAATGCTGTGCAAGCATGTTAGCTTTTTCAAATTCCGAAGTAAACAAGCGGTTCTCCCGCTTTAGAGGTGGAATTAATTGCTTTTTATTTTTTAAAAGTTTCGTCAACTTCCAAAACGGCTTAGAGCCTTTGCCAAAAGTACTCAGCATACAGTTGAATTTAACATTTTTTAACCTATAGAGTTCATCGCATATCAATTTGCTGATATCACTGAACCTTGTTAGAAAGTAAGGGATTCGTGTCCTCTGCCAGAGACGTCTGATACGTCGCCTTTCAGAAATCAGAAGTCTGAGTGACGGGGGAATGTCCGAGGAGCTTTTATTAATGTTTAACAATTTAGTGGAAGCCTCGAACGCGGATAAAATGCAGTCAGTGAACTTTTCTATGCAGTTGTCGATACTCGAAGTTGTATAAACGTTGGAAATATTTACCTCATTAATATTCTGAGTTATAATTTTTCTATAGAGAGGCCAATTAGTACTCTTCAGATCGTAAAGTTTAGTTTCATTATAAACCGGTTTCCCAAAAACTACAAAGTGCACAGGAAGGTGATCGGAGCTAAATTCATTGCAAACAATAGGAAGTGAGCAAAGAGACTGAACATTTGTAAGAATAAGATCAAGTGTAGAGGGCCTAAAACGTCGTTGGCGTGGAATAAAAGTAGGTTCGGATGGGAAAAGAATGTTGAAATCGTTTAGAAGCTGGCTGTTGTATAGGATATCACCCCATTTGTTTCCCCTTATACAGCCCCAAGAAGCCGAATTGTGTAAACTGCCAAACAAAAAACGGACCGCAGGGAGCGCGGAACAAGATCTCACGCCTCCCGCAGGGCAAACAAGCTCCACCCCGTTCCAGCAGGTAGACAGGACTGATGATTTGTCACGAGATTCCTTGGACCCAATCACCAATGATGTTAGTATTCAGCCGAGTGGGGACTCTACCACCTTATCAAACCCACTCTTACAGGCAGAGCCTCCTACACCTTTGGCTTTTCTGCCCTACCACCTTAGATGGCGGAAATACACGGCGGTCCGAAACCGAATTTTTAACTCCGAAATTGACACCATTCAAAAACACCTTAAAACACCTAAACGCTCAACGTTGAGAATGAGGCGTTTTTACGCTCAGTTCCGTCGTTGGCGTTATCAATTGGATTGTGCGACTCTGTTGAACGTGCCTCCAGGTGACGTTCGACCGTACGCTCAGGTTCTGTTGTTCGGCCAACTTGCATCGGGTTTGATCGACACGGGAGCCAACGTGAGCGTGATGGCGGCTGATCTAGCCCGCTCATTCCTCGAGAGGAACGCTTTTCCCTGGAAAAGAGCTTCTCTCGGGTTGAAAACAGCTGACGGCACACAACATCAAGCCGTAGGCCGAGTATCGGCCGACATCACGTTCCGGGGGCTCACCAAGACGTTGACGCTGTGGATAATACCCACTCTCAGTCAGAATCTCTATCTGGGAGTGGACTTCGTCCGTCTTTTCGCCCTGGCCACAGACCTGTTTGCGCCACCACCACATGTCGACACCACCAACAGCCTCGACGCACTCGACGATTGCGCCCACCCTCTCACACAGGAGCAGCATCGCAGACTTCGGTCTGCGATTGCTTGCTTTCCTTCGTTTGTTGTTGAGGGCTTGGGAAAGACTACGCTCATCCGTCATGAAATCGACACTGGTGACCAGAAACCCATAAAACAGAGACATTTCTCTGTGTCACCAGCTGTCGAAAAGCTCCTATATCAGGAAATTGACCGGATGTTAGCGTTGGGCGTAATCGAAGAGTCGAAGAGTGCATGGTCTTCGCCGGTAACGTTGGTGGTAAAGCCCTCGAAGGTGCGCCTATGCCTGGATGCCCGGAAGGTCAACTCGGTCACAGTGAAGGATGCCTATCCTTTGCCGCTGATTGATGGAATTCTCAGCAGACTTCCTAAGGCAAATTTCATCTCCAGCCTTGACTTGAAGGATGCCTTTTGGCAAATCCCTCTAGAGGAAAAGTCAAGGGAGAAGACAGCCTTCACTGTGCCCGGTCGACCCCTTTACCATTTTGTCGTGATGCCGTTTGGGTTGTGTAATGCACCCCAAACGATGTCACGACTGATGGATAAGGTTATTCCGCCCCAACTCAAGCACCAGGTATTCGTGTACCTCGACGACCTGTTGGTGATAACAGACGAGTTCGACGCGCACCTTCAGGTGCTTCATCAGGTCGCCTTCCATTTGAGACAAGCTGGCCTCACCATCAATGTGGAAAAGAGTAAGTTCCTCTTGCGAGACGTCAAGTACCTTGGCCACATTGTTGGTGGGGGCACTATCCAGACTGATCCTGACAAGGTGAAATCTATCATGGATTTCCCACTTCCCTCTACCACGAAGCAACTCCGAAGATTTCTAGGAATCTGCGGTTGGTATCGGCGCTTCGTCAGGGAATATGCGTCATTGTCAACGCCACTGACAGACATGCTTTCTAAGCGGAGTCAGTTTGTGTGGACCGATGAGAGGCTAAATGCTTTCAAGCAATTGAAACACAGCCTTGCTTCAGCCCCAGTGCTGCACAGCCCAGATTTCAACAAGCCCTTCTCCATCCAATGTGACGCGAGTCAACATGGAGTCGGTGCCGTGCTGGTGCAGCGCACAGAAGACGGAGCTGAAGCCCCCATCGCCTATATGTCCCACAAACTGAATCCCGCTCAGCGAAACTACACCGTCACTGAGCAAGAATGTCTGGCAGCGGTGTTGGCAATCAAGAAGTTCCGTGCCTACGTGGAAGGTCACGAATTTGAAATCGTGACCGACCATGCTTCCCTAAAATGGCTAATGAACCAACCAGACCTTAATGGACGATTAGCCCGGTGGGCCTTGAAACTTCAAGGTTTCAACTTTAAAATAGTCCACCGAAAGGGAAACCAGAACGTAGTGCCGGACTCCTTGTCGCGCATGTTCTCTGCCGAGGCGTTGACGCCGGCAGAGGGCGAGGAGACTCCAATGGAGCTAGACTTGACTTCGCCGCATTTCACAAGTGCTTCTTATACGGAGCTGGCGGCTAAAGTCCAGGCAGAACAAGACCAACTGCCAGACCTAAAAGTTGTAGACGGGTTCGTGTACAAGCGGACTGAGTATGCGACCGGAAACGGACTTCAAGACCAGTTGGCCTGGAAGTTGTGGGTGCCGTCAGAAATGACGGCAGAATTAGTGAAGGGAGCTCATGACCCACCCTTGAGTGCGCATGGTGGCGTGGCCAAAACCCTCGGGCGATTACGTCAATGGTTTTATTGGCCACGAATGGCCGCTCAAGTGCGTGATTATGTGGGTTCATGCCTTACATGCAAAACCACCAAAGCCCCTTCACACACCCTTCGTCCACCAATGACGCTGCAGTCCGTTCCCGAGCGCATATTCCAGCGCTTGTACATCGACATTATCGGCCCCTACCCTAGGTCCAAGTCTGGCAACATTGGAGCTCTCATCGTCCTAGACCATCTTTCGCGATTCCCCTTCGTTGAGCCGCTTCGTAAATTCACTGCGAAAGCAGTCATCGACATCCTGAGGAGAAGGGTATTTCACCTTGTTGGAGTCCCGGAGAGTGTCATAACGGACAATGGTGTACAGTTTCGATCATCCATCTTTCAAACCTTTCTACAGGAATTCGGTGTCGGACATACCTTCACCGCCGTGTATTCCCCTCAAGCCAATGCCTCGGAACGTCTCAACCGCTCCATACTAGCGGCTATCCGTTCGTACATTGATCCCGTTCAGAAGGAATGGGACGGTAAACTTTCAGAAATAACCTGCGCGCTACGCTCAGCACCTCACGCAACCATAGGAACTTCGCCCTATCAGGCAGTCTTCGGGCAACCAATGATAACTCATGGCCGCATCTATCACCTGCTGCGACAACTTCATCTGTTGGATGACCCCGAGACCACTCTGCCACCTCCTGACCACCTGGCTCTTCTACGCCAGACCATCCGCGACCTCACAACCCAGGCCCAGTCTCGAAATGCCAAGGCCTATAATCTTCGTTCCAGGTTGGTTTCATACCAGCCTGGCGAAATGGTCTACAGGCGCAACTTCCGGCAAAGTGACGCAGCCGCGCACTACAATGCAAAGCTGGACCGGAAGTTCTTACCTAGTAAGGTAATTAAGAAGATCGGCGGTGCTTATTACCAGCTGGCCGATCAAAATGGACGATCAGTGGGCGTCTTTCACGCGAAAGATATCACTAAGTGATATACCCACTGAGTTCACCAGTTCACGACTTATTTCCAAATTTTATTTGGAAGATCGTCCATTAGCGCCTATTTCAGGTGTCACTCCTGCTTCAATTGAAAAGTATCTAGAGATGTTCACCCCGCTCACCATTTCCTCTACCAAAAGATACTTTCATTATTAAGTCAGTATACGTGTTCACGATATTTCCTTTCATTGAAAATTACCCCTTTCTTTCTGTTCACCTTATTCACGATTTTCTCAAAGGATTGGATAGTAAACGACAGGATCACCTGTTCACGTCATTATATCTCACATATTACATCCATCCTTCAGCTCTTTCCACGCACTTGCCCTTGTGGAAAGATCTGTGTTGTAGCATTTGCCATTTCGAATTTTTTTTTCTTCTAAATTCACGGCAAATGACTTCTGATACGCAATGTATCAGAAGTCCTCTACAAAACGACCTTACGGCATCTTGTTTTCGAAAAATCGAAACACAAGCCATGTCGTGTTAAAATTTCATTTTTCACAAACAAATTACCGTATTAACGGTAACTTGTTTGTGCAAAAATTTCGAGACCGGCACTGGGCTGGGTGCTGGCCGCGATAAGCTCGGGACAGTCGTTGATTACCCGTCCGCGAAGGAAGCTGGTTGCCTTTGGTATCTTGGGCATGTGCGAGTCGTTTTTGTGCGTTTGTGCGCTCGCCCATGAGATTGCGGTCCTACAACGTGGAGTGCTTTTGGACATTAGTCACCGAGAAACATTAATTTTTGTCGTTGCGGTCGCCCTTTCTCTTGATTAAATTAAGTGTTACGAATGGTGCAGTGAAGCCTGTCGTTGTCCTCGCCAATGAAACGTTTGAAAACGCGAGTTTTCTTTTATTTTGATTTTTGTTCAAACGATTTTTGAAAAGTGCTCGCGATAAGTGGAAATCGTTTTTATGATACACCAATTAGTGTGTTTCCTCTGATTTTTCACGCTCCTGAACCGTTCCAATAAGTGAAAGACGGGTTTGTAAAATCCGAGACTCCTGGTCTGACTTGGCGTTATTCCGTCTCCCTTACATTGCTTTTACATCGTTGATAGTTTCATTCCGATGGTTTTTCCCATCTGCTGCGCGGAGGGGAAGTGAAATTAATTATGTGCGGTGCATAGGTTGGAATATTCACGTGTGCGCTCAAAGTATATAAATGCATTCTTCCAAATTGCAACAATTAACTTATCCACAACGATGAAAGGTGAGTCACGGATGTATGATGCGTTGTTGCTGGTTCCTTGACGTTGAGCAATGCATTTTCGATAGCTATTGCATTCTTTCGAAAGACTTTACTTTGTGCATCGACAAGCCAATTTTGTGAAAATAGCAATTCCGCAACGTGAAGTGCAGAGTGCGATTTCCCGAATAAAGTACTGATTGAGAACTAGCCATCCTGGCGGCCGCGCAAATTATTTCAAAATGGTGCCAATCAAGCCCTGGTCCAAGTCTCGTTGAAGAAGTAAAGAAATTTGTATAATCTTCTACGTATACAATAATAAGAAAATAAATTTAATACCGAACGCACATGTTTCAACCTGCACTCGCCACTTGCTGCAGTTCTTAATTCGATTTGTGGAACGCGTTTCCGGAGGAAGTAAATCGCATTTACGTTAATAGGTTATTTTTCGTTGATGATGATTTAACGAGTCTATGGGCAATATTCTTTTGGCACCAACCGATCATGCTGAAATCACATTTCCTTTGAACAGAGAAGATATCAAAATACCAACGCCTGGTGTTAAAGTAACCATAATCGATTATACACTGTCGCGTATGGTTTACGATGGAGACTATCAATTTGATAACTATCGTTTCATGAGGCAACATTTGAAACATCAATGGGAATCATCTAAACCATACACCAGCCTACTATGGTTGCACTGTACGTCGATGAAGTGATGCATGGTGCAGCATTGGTTATATTAGCTGATGTTGGAAGGACGTGCAACTTAATTCTGGGAGCTAAGCTACGTAGTGGTGTCCATGGGGTAGTGTCGTTCGACGCCAGTTTGCATCTAAATAGTCATAGCTCGGAACGTCAGCCACTCGTCGCCAAGGTACGAGTACAGTACGAAGCGAGGATACGTTAAATTTTGTCGTCCTAAGGAAGAACAGCCATCAAATCACACTCCTTCAGGGCTATCCCTATGCTGGTATGTTTTTTTTAGTGCCTACTGTTATATCCCGTTTTAGCAGGTATGGTTATTATCTTCCGACATCGCTCGGCGAAAACAACTCAATTAAATATGCCTGGTGTAAAGGAAAATACATTATACAAATTCGACTCCGGCAATTCGCTTATCGGATGACACATTTTTCATTGCCACTCATCAATTCCGATTGGATGCACCCGATTTTCATCAGTATCAATGGTCTAACACCAATGTATTGGATACCCACAAATTACATATTTCCATAAGTTAAAATATTTACATATATATACATACAACACAAATCACATTCATGTTTGCACTATTTTTTTCGATTTCGATTTGACAACCTATGTGAAAAAGAATATCAAATAATTATTTGCAGCATGTATTTAGTAGAAGGCATATCCACACTGAAACTTTAAGCAGTGCGAAAACTAACAAAAATGGATACACGGTAGAATATGTAAAGATATAGAATTAACAGTATGTAGTGAAAGAGAAAAAGAAGAAAGGAAAAGAAAATGAAAATTATGATTTGATAACAAGTAGTTGAAATGAAAGCTAACAACCTTACAAATAAAAGAAAAGGGGGAATGAAATTCGTGCGATCGTCGGGTTTTTTTTTGTGTCTTCTTCCGTCGCGTACCTTTGGATCTCCGGCCCAAGATCCACTCGGGTAATCTCGTTGTCGTCGTCGTCGGCACCGTAGTTCGCTCGTTTCGTTCGTTTACGGCCTACCGACCTTTGGAAACATATTATGGGAAGTGAGTTCAAAATTGCACAATCATAAAAGTATAATTTTTTTGTTAGCATTCGTGATATTCATAAGTTATGTATGCATGAAAATATATGATAATCGGATATGTCATGGTATTTCGTGACTAGTTGTAAATTTTGACAACAATTCCCATTTTGAATGCCCGCAGGCCAAGAATAATGGTCCGGTAAAATAACCAACCCAAACTAATGCCTTTGTTCCGATGAATTGCCGTATATTGTTTCATGGCTAGAAAGTCTTTAGTTCTTTTTTTCCTTGTTTTTTTTTTTCTCAGTTACAGCGGCAGCTCATCGCAACGAATATTTGTTTGCGGAAAAATAATAATACTAAAGAATAAATAATAAAAATAGATAAAAAGGATAATATAACCCCAAATCAATCGTGATTTCGCATGCGCCTAAATCCAATTCACGGGGATTCAGTCGCATCGCGTTGTCTCGTGTGTAATTCGGGTGATCTAACTAATTATAAATAAGGTTATGCCAAACAAAAGGAAATGAGTAATTAATATGAACACTATAGGATTAATTTTCGTATAGAAGAGATTTTCTTTTGAATTTTCTTTCACCCACCTGCTCAAGGTATCTGATTTTTTTTTGTCTGTAATGAATGTATTTACTAGACGGTTCGTTCCAACTTTTAAATTTCATGCTGCAATGATTACAAAATCCTTGTTCAAACTCTAATGGAAACTGCATCGTAAAGGCTCAGTGTTTATTATTTGTTACCAGATTCTAATCTTTGACAGTAATCGTCAAAAATAAATTGTAACTTTGATTTAGTTTTTTTTTGATAAATAGAAATGAATTGTTAAATCAGAAACCTTCAGGCCTTCTTATTGGGCGAAAGCCTGCGAAGTTCTTTCTCCTTTTCAGGGTCCGCGTTTGGGCCTGGCTGGCCTATGATTGACTAGTTTTTTCGGTACTTTTCAGCATCTTACAAGGGAGGGATACTGGCCCAACTAGTAGTTTCCGTGATTTTTGTAAACTTTTGAATTTTTGAATTTTTTGATATGGGGCCAGTATCAGAGGGTGGAGGACCGCAGACCATCGGGGTCAGGGCTCCACTAACATCGGGGGCCCGGGGCTGTCTGCCTCACCCGGGTTCCTTGTAAAGAGAGGTAGCCTTTTTTCCTATTTTCCCGTTTTTAGATTTTTCAATTTATTGGCTCCGTGCGTTGTCACGAGCACTGGGTCTGCTTAGTCAGCCCATGTTGCAGAGCCTGGGTGGTTTCCTTTACGGAACTATGCCCCCTTTTGGTCCTTGGGTATTTTTTATATACCAGTTTGCGGCTACAGTATTATGACGGATGAAATAATACGTAGCATCCCGTTTTCTTTGAGAGCAAACTAACCCCATTTTGTTTAAAGAACCCACCCCAGCCGCAGCGAGCTAGCAAAGCGGCACCCCAGCATCCGTCGGGGTTGGTTAAAGGGTGCTCCGCTAATGCGGACGAGGGGCCTTCACGGCCATTTCTAGGGCACCCTGCTCTCGGGGCAATTCTTTTTTTTTTTAGTTTTGCCTCTTGAATGGCAGCAGCCATTCCACTTTTCTGGACCTTAGCACTCTTGGTTCTGGACTTCGGTCTGGTTCTAGGTTGGGCTAAGGCCACTCCCATCCTTAAATTCGCTACAACTTGGTTGCCAAATACGGAGCTGATGCCATGCCATAGGTTACAGTAGAAAGCTGATAGCATTTGATTGGCTGATTGACATCTCTTCGCCAGAATATCAATTGGAAGTTACGATCACTAGGTCGGATAAGAACTTGTCGATATATTTGTTGTATATCCGCCGTGAACACATAGCGCGGTAAGCGAAAACGGAGTAAGATTGTCAACAGCTCACTTTGTACTGTTGGGCCCACAAGTAGTATGTCATTTAATGAAATGTTCGCGCTTGTTTTGGCGGACGCATCAAAGACCACGCGGAGTTTCGTGGTACTGCTATCTGGCTTCATTACGCTATGGTGGGGCAAAAAATAGTGTGGGGATTTGATGTTCTTGATGTCAACTTCCTCCATGTGGTCCATTTGGTAATAGTCTTCCATGAACTGAATGTATTGTTGTCGTAACTTGTCGTCCTTAGAGAGCTTCTTCTCGAGAGCGTAAAATCTACGCAGTGCCATGTCTTTAGAATTTCCAAAGCAATCAGGGCTCCTTGCGAACGGCAGTGCGGTCATAAATTGACCACTAGGTAGTCCTTGTATCGTTTCATTGAAATGCCGCTCGCAAGCCTTTTCAGAGGTAGAAAGAGTAGAAGCAATATTGGTAATTTCTTCTATCTTCCAGAACTTTTCGATCGAATCGCTTAGTTGTTCTTGGGTCACACCAAAACCACAGACTGCTTCTGATCTAGTGCTGACGCTAACATTTCCTGATACAATCCATCCAAACACTGTGTTTTGTAGTGTCGAAAGTCCCGATGCTAGCTTTATCTGTCCCACTGCTAGGATTTGGGAGAAGAACTCGGCACCAATAAGTACGTCAATGTTTTTTACCATGTGAAATTCTGGATCAGCTAAGGTAACATTCCGTGGAATATCCCACTTCTCAGGGTTTATGCTTTGTGTTGGCTGTGGTGGTACTATTTGGTCTAGTACAAACGTTTCAAAGTGTTCGGAGAACCCAGTGTTTCTTGATTTCAGCTCCAGGTTGACTCGACGCTGTGTGCGTTGCCTGGCACTTCCAATGCCTTGAATATGCATGGCATCAGGTCTCACCGCGACTCCCAATTTCTTAATGATTCGGTTTGAAATTAGATTCACTTGGGATCCTGAGTCCAAAAGAGCTCGACACTCCACTCACGTTCATTTTCTGAGACCAATATAACCCTGGCCTTACTCAGGAGAACGTACAAGTTATTACATCGATTGCCCTGTGCCGCAAGTGCGATCGCCTGCTCTGGCTGCTTTAAGTGTGTCGATGAAGGTGCCCTTGGTTGCTTAGTTTTGCCGGTTATCGTGCCTTTGGTCGATACCTCGGGCAGATGAAGCAAGGTATTGTGTTTCCTTGCACACTTGCGACATGTTCCACCTTCACAAGTGTTCGATCGATGACCAGGTTTCAGGCAATTTCAACACAAGTTGTTGTTGCGTACAATCTGGATTCGCTCGGCTGGCACGCAGCTCAGGAAGACATTGCATGCGTAAAGTGGATGCTCTTTGTGGCACACTACACTCAACGTTCCGGTGACTACCGATGCAAGCATTCTTGTTTCCTTTCTTGTTTGCTGCCTTTCGTTGGTGAACCTGGTTTTCAAGCCAAGCGCCTCCAAGGTTTGAAATCTTGTTTGCCGAAATTCCAAAAAGTGTTTCATACTCTGTAGCCCCTTTGGATTTTCTAGGGACTGTTCATAGAGCAGATGAGTGGATTTGTCCTGATTGTTTGACAAAAGGTGAAAAAGGATTGGGTCCCAGGACTCTATGGACAAGCCGAGATTCTCCAATCCAAGCAGACACTCGCACGTAGTGTCGTGCAGTGCTTTAATGGAGGCCGATGATGCATCGGAGCCCACATTTGATTGAGATACCAGTCGTCTAATCAAGGTGGCAACTAACAAACGCTTGTTCTCATACCTGTTATGAAGTAGCTACCAAGCTGTATGATAGTTCTCGTTTGACAAGGGAAGGTGTCTCACGAGTAGATTGGTCTTTAAATACCACATCTTCTGGCAATTCCCTATGTTTTGTACGTGCACTAGCTGTTCAAATAGATCAGCGAATTGTCGTCATTTTGCATAGTCGCCGTCAAATTTAGGGATTGATATCGTTGGAAGCTGAACTGGCATCGGCTGTGCAGTGTGTCGCCCTGCATGTCGTTCACTTGTCGTTCTGCCAGTTAATCTTGAAGACAACCCGATAGTCATTTTCCGTACTTCATCCTCGAGATGAAGATACTCTTCGAATTCGTACCCTAATGCTATAGGGTCACTCGAAATTTCCCAAATCTTAAGATTTGTAGCAGCAATTTGAGTCCAGAGCTCTGTAAGAGTTGTCATCGATACCTCGTAGTAATGGGTAGGCTGATCATCAGTTGTTCGATCTAAACTGCTGACCAATCGCTTTAATGAATGGGTAAGCGCTCTCTGTCATCGAATATTTCGTTCGACTTCTCTACCTTCGGATGCATCTACTGGCATTTTCACCTGAGCAGCTTCGGGAGCTTGAACTGTAGCCATCCCGAAAGCTTTTATAGCGTCCATAAAAATGCGACGATATTTGTCGTGAAGCCGTTTGATCTCTCCGTAATAATCCTTTCCGAAATAGTCATGTTCGGGTGGAAGATCACTTGCCTCAAGTTGATCATGCCCTTCTTGGAAGTCATGCCATGCTTCATCAAGTCGTTGTAAGCGGACTTCAAAATAAGACCTTGATCTTTTTCGGTCTTCGGAGTCTTTATTAAAATTGGCAATAATTCGCTGAATATCCGCACCTTTTTGCGTCTGCTTTAAAATAATGTCTGCCATGTTGGACCTGCTCAGACACCTCTTGATCTGAAAATCACGTTGGGGTCACCAAAATTTATGTCTACGCTATTTTGCGTAGACTTGTGACGCAATCAATTGGTTGAAGCACCAAGTGATTGCCTGTCTCATCTGATCCCTTCAATTGGCCGAAGCACCAAGTGAAAGGCGTTGAAATGAATCCAATCAATTGGTCGAACCACCAATTGATTGATTCTCAACTTGCTACTTTCAATTGGTCGAAGCACCAATTGAAAGGTGATGCAATGAAACCAATCAATTGGTCAAAGCACCAATTGATTGATTCTCAACTTGCTACTCTCAATTGGTCGAAGCCCCAATTGAAAGGCGTTGCAAAGAAACCAATTAATTGGTCGAAGCACCAATTGATTGATTCTCAACTTGCTACTTTCAATTGGTCGAAGCACCAATTGAAATTTCAAAATTTATTGTGGATCTATGTTACATATTATATAGTCATATATATTATATAATCACCCAAAAAGAAAAAAACTGTACTGATTCTAGTTTTAATGATCTGCACGTTGTGATTGGCAATACAAGACTGAGCATTTTCTCGCTATGAATCTAACTTAAGTACAAACTTGAATTTTTTGAGGAGTAAGCATATCATGCAAATTCCAATGTTTTGCTATAGCCATTTGCGAAAAATAGACAATATGAAAAATAGACAATGTGAAAAATAGACAATGTGAAGATATAACGTGATCAGCGTTGCATTTGCGTACTTAGAAGTTTACGCAGACGATATGCAAGGTGATCAGGTTACATCTTTTCGTTGCATTTCAAATGCTCAAGCGTAAACATTGTTGTGTCTACGAGCAATGCAATGAAGATGCACACAGCGAAGAATGTGCTGAGTACGTTGCATTATTGCAGTTGTACGTTAACAACGATTGTTCAATGTTGATATTGAACAGAGTTTTCAACATACAGCTTCACAATCCATTAAAATTTTCCTAACATATTTAAAACGCATTACTTATTTCCGGCTTTTGACGCCATATATGAGAAAAGAGCAAAAAATAATCGTTGAAAATTTGATAATACAAGAATCAGTCCACCCGGCCTTTTACGCTTCATGCTCGCCTTGTAAAAACTCAAGATGAGCTGCGCTGTGCACAAGCCAACTTAAAACTCGAGTTGAGTTTAAGTGTTAAAAAGCCCGTATTTAATTTATGTTGTCACTATTTTCAAATTTATTCCTCATCACAAAAGCGCAAGAACTTCTTTTCATTTCAATTTCTAATTGAATATGACGTTTAAACTGCATGTCAGCTGTGTACGCACGGCCATTTTGCCTTAGCTACTTTCTTGCAATCCTCCAGATTGCGAGCAGCAAATAGCTGCTACCTTAGCAGCTATGCCGGAATCTTGGACAGCCCAACTGTCAAATAGCAAGCATTAGAAAGTAGCTATTTCGTGACATTGGACAGCCAGAGCTGCTAAAATAGCAGCTAATAGCTGCTATAGCATGCGCATTGAACACACACCAGGTAGATTTAAGTCGATTAAGCTCTAAAGCTAAATAGCTTTAAAGCTCCAGTTACAATCAATGCAACACAACTTTGTTGCACAACAAAATGAGTTTGAACCCATGAGAACGTATGAGAACATTTACAATGATGCAACAGAACTTTGTTGCGCAGCAAAGTTTGCTCATACCTCAAACTTGGCATGGCAACAACATTTTTGAAAATATCCAATTCCATCTGTTCCTATAAGAGTCCGGGAAATGGGAAATGTCATATGTAAATGACAATCGGAATTTGTTTTTCTTTTGCTCATTTTTGCTCTGAAATATACGCTGCAGCTTTTAAAAGATCAAATACTCACTGATATCACTGTTCGGGACTGTAAAGGATCCATATTATCAAACAACAATTTCGTTAATATAGCCAGTGACAGTGACGGTAAATGTTGTGTTGCATTGATTGTAACTCGTTCCACCAACAAAACCTGGCAGCAAATGTTGGTTGTAGACATGGGTAACGCAGCAAATTTTGAAGCGCTAATACACTGATACCGGCGCCAGCAGTGGTATCAGCGCACTGCGCTGATACCATTGCGCTATGATACCATGATCTCATTCGCCTATGTGTGATAATCACTGCGTTTCTCGGACGCACATACGGCGCTGGTAGCATTGCGCTGATACCATGACGCTATGATTCATTCAAAAAAAAAAATGATTGAAAAAGCTTGTATGGGACGAGAGCAACCCACATTTGAACTTACTAATTTTCCGATATAAAATACCCTAAAATACCCAGGCTATAGTATGTACCCATTCAGGTATCTTTCCAAACGTGCGTACGAGTAGGTATATTGCTTTGCATTAAACAGACTTGAGGTAAGTATACTCAACTCATATCTTTGCGCCGCGCCAAGCCAAATAGTGTAGGCATTGTAAAGCGGCAGCGCCAACACCATTGATACCGAAGTGCGTTACTGCGCTACTGATACCGACAATCGGTATCAGCGCAGTGGTATCATGGCTAGTGCTTCAACGCAATTGCGCGGCGCAGCGCTGCGTTACCCATGTCTAGTTGGTTGCATTGATTGTAACTCACCGCTGAAGCACACTGCGACGCAGCCAGGCGCAGCCAAGCTGTCAGTTGAGTTGACTATATGGGTTTTCCATAGTAGCGAGCACACCAAGTCGCAGTTATGCGCAGCCAGGCGCAGCCAGGCGCAGCTCAGGTCGAAATGGATTCAACTTTTGTCGCAGCGAAGAGTTGCAATCAGCTGTAATTACTTGAGAAACGCGCGGAATTTGAAATGTATGCGAAAATGTAAATAGAGTTGAATATATATTACTAATTTTTTGAGGAATTCCAAAACAATTTTTATTGGTAATAGCTTAGATAGTTAAAAGTAAAATAATAAGATAGTTGTTTGATTTCTTTATTATACATATACATACATACTACATATATACAATAGAAAATTTCATTATTATTAATTTCATTCACATTATCACTGTATAGCCTGCCTAGCAAAACAGTATGGGTCAATAACACTCTATTAAAAGTAATTTGATTGGCATTTTTTGTGTAACATTGAAATTTCATCAAGTCCATCAGATCGTTGACTTTTTTTTACAACTGCACTTTCTACGTACATAAATTCTTGAACGCAGTCAATAATATTCGTCAGCAATATTTCTCTTCATAAGTATTTTTGTCTTTTTGCACTTTTGTACAGCAAAACTTGTAGAACATCATATTGCATATGTAAACAAAAAGTCATCGATCTCGATTCACGTGCAATATAATGACATTAGCAGAAATTTATGTTTAGGCTAAGAATTTTGTAATCATATAAAATAGATATGCAGGAAATAAAAATTCATTCAGTTTCGTATACTTGAATCAAGCGTTTTATTCTGTGCATTATTTCAATATACAGTTTTGCAGTTCGTGATATTTGCGTTCCCAAAATATCAAAATATTTTAGTCAAAATATTATAGTTACTGCTGTTTGTGACATCGTGCTGTTCGTGGAATTACCAACTTAACTTCCAACAAGTGTAACCGCTTGGTGGAAATTATATTCAATAGAAGGTTCTCTAAGTTTCAAGTGCTTAGTGAATCACTATTGAATCAATAAAAAACATTTGGCGACCGTGACAGGACTTGTAGTCTTTGGAATTTCTTTTTCAACAAGTGTAACCGCTTGGTGAAAAGTATAATCAATAGAAGGTTTTCTAAGTTTCAAGTGCTTTGTGAACCACTATTGATTCGTATTAAAACTGTGGGAGTTAATATCAAAGGAGTTGATATAACGTGATATTGCAAGCCATGGAGGCATCAAAATTACTGTCAAGACAGCAAGAAATTGGGAAATTAATCGAGAGCATAGCGATTAATTTCAAAAAAGATTCGCAATCGAGAAAAACGAGCGAATATTGCCAAAAACGCATCGTGTCACTCAACGCCTTGTGGGCTGAGTTTTCAATAAATCACGATAGACTGCTGGAATTGGTAACAGCTCGTGATGAAGAGCCATACTTCGTCAATAATTACCAAAGAGAGGTTGAAAATATTCAACAGCGCCTTAAATCGTGGTTGGCAGAAATCAGTGGGCCTAGCCAATGTCAACCTGAAACAGACTCCACACCAAGTCGACCTATCAGTGAGGCACGAGCATTGTCGGATAGCTTGAGCAGGCTATTGAGAAAACAGAAAACATTGCGTCAAGCAATTGATTACTTCTTGGAAAGCATCAGTAGAGACACCCAGCATGATTGTAGCCAGCATTACTACAAGCTAAAGATCGATAGGCTCCTAGCATATGAAGAGGAGTTGAAAGAGAATCAAAATCTGATATGGGAAGAATCGACCCCATTAGAACTCGACACTGACGAGTACTTCAAGTTACAGCATCAACTTCAAGATGCAATTGTTACATTACAGCAACAGTTGGACCTATTCCCAACAAGCAGTCATACATTAACCGGCCAATATACAAATGCCAGAGTGAAGTTGCCTAAAATTACGTTGCCTACGTTCAATGGCGATTACCTTCAGTGGAATCAATTTCACGACTTATATGTACAGCTTATACATTCTCAGCCATTGAGCAATGCTGAGAAAATGTTTTACTTGACGAGCAACCTTACTGGTGAAGCAAAGGCATTGATAAAGCACCTGTCACCTACCAACGAGAATTATGATACTGCATGGGATATTATCGTAAGCCGATACAGCAACACCAGGCTTATAGTGACAGCGCTACTAAACAAGCTTTTAAATCAACCTACGTTATCATCAGAGTCTGCGACATCGTTAAAGACTCTTCATGATACAACCAACGAATGTCTTCTTGGTTTGAAGAATCTCAGCATCGGAGTAATTCATTGGGACCCGATCTTGTTGCATATCTTGCTGAGAAAGTTGGACAAAACCACACACACCCTGTATGAGCAAGGGCTCAGTAACCCTAAAGAGTTTGGGTCCATCCAACAATTTTTGCAATTCCTAGAGGGCAGATTTCAAGCGCTTGAAGCTGTTCAGGGAGGACAATGGAAGAAGCCGAATCCATTACCTGTACAAAATAAAACCAAAAGTTTGTCCACAGCAACCCGCTACGATTGCCCTTGTGGTCCTCAGGAACGTCATCATTTGTTTAAGTGCCAACAGTTTCTTTCTTGGAATCCAGAAAAAAGAGCACAGTTTCTCCTGCAAAACTCCCGATGTTACAACTGCATGAAAACTGGCCACTTTGCAAATCAATGCTCTTCTCGAGGATGCCTAAAGTGTGACAAAAAGCATAACACACTGATTCATTTAGCAGAATCAGCAGGTAGACCACCGTCATCAACTACACAGGCAATATCTTCTACACAGGCATCATCATCAAAAACTATTAAGCCAGCGTCATTGACAGCTCAGCTCGATAAGCAAAAATCAGGTTACGTGCTGCTTGGGACTGTTGCTGTTCGCCTTAGTACCGCAGATGGTAATCAAGTTATATGCAAGGCATTGCTAGATTCCGGCTCGCAGATCAATATTATTACAGAACGGGCAGCAAAGAAGCTGGGCTTCAAATACAAACGATCAAATATGACAATCGAAGGTATTGGTCAATCAACCAGCCATGCCACCTACAGAGTCAACATCCTTGCAAGTGCTGAGAGCACCAACTTTTCAGTACGCATGGAAGCATTTGTGCTACCCAAGATAACAGGAACCCAGCCTGCAAAGTATTTGGACATCCAGTCGTGGCCTATCCCGGTAGACTTCCAACTAGCTGACCCCCATTTCAACCATCCCAGCCGCATCGATTTGCTCATTGGGGCAGAGCATTATTATCAGTTATTGGAATCTGAGCAACATTCAATGGGTCCAGATATACCACTTCTTCAAAATTCTGTATTTGGGTGGATTGTTGCAGGAAAATTAATGGATTCATCAACAAGAACTATATCATCCTGCAACATTGGAACAAGCAATGACGGAAACACCGATATCTCACAACAAATAGAGCGTTTTTGGAAGCTTGAAGAAAATAATTTAAAAAAGACATTTACTGCTGCTGAAGAAAAATGTGAGCTGCAATTCAAGCAAGATACCACACGTGACCCTTGTGGGCATTTCGTCGTCAGATTACCCTTTGAAAAACCAGTAACTAGTCTAGGTGAATCTATGGACATAGCCTTAAATCGGTTCCTAGCGCTTGAACGACGGCTGGCTGGAAAGGAAACCATAAGGCGGCAATATATAGAATTCATGGTGGAGTACATTCGCCTTGGACACATGAAAGAAATAAAAATCAATGAATTGAATCACCCATACTACTTTCTGCCACACCATTTCGTGTGCAAACCCGACAGCACGACAACAAAGTTGCGGGTTGTGTTCGACGCTTCAGCAAAAACGTCGAATAATGTATCGTTAAATGATATTCTTGCCAAAGGACCTGTAATACAGGATGAACTTTTCTCCATATTAGTACGATTCCGGTTGCCTCGGTATGTATTTACCGGTGACATAGAAAAAATGTACCGGCAAGTCGCTATACAAGAAGAAGATCAGAAGTTCCAACTGATCTTTTGGAGGAATGATCCACAAGCAGAATTAAAGTGTTATCAGTTGGCAACGGTAACCTATGGCACTACTTCGGCACCATACCTGGCAACAAAATGTTTGCAAGTATTGGCAAAACAGCGCTCAAGGCAATATCCACTGGGATCAGAAACGTTACAGAGAGATTTCTACGTTGACGACGTCATGACAGGGTCTGACAGCATAACGGAAGCTATCCACATGCAAACAGAACTGATATCACTTCTTAAAGAAGGTGGCTTCCATCTAAGAAAGTGGTGCGCAAATCATCCTCGACTACTAGAGCGATTCCAACCACAAGACATGGAATTAATTCTAGATTTCAACAATGATTCTGACGATCACATCAAGACCTTGGGCTTAAGATGGTGTCCAACTAGGGACTTGTTTTCTGTGCAGCCATCAATACAAACTCGAAGCAAGACAACAAAGAGGACAGCATACTCAGATATAGCACACATCTTCGACCCGTTGGGAATACTAGCACCAATAGTAGTCACTGCGAAGATAATACTACAAAAGATGTGGTTGCTAAAGGCAGATTGGGACGACGAGCTACCGTCACAATTAAAGGATGAATGGATAGACTTCAGAGAAGGACTTCAAGATTTGAAAGACTTCTCCATTGCCAGACATGTGTTTGACCATCATTTGCCAAAAACATTCAATTGCATGCCTTTGCGGATGCATCCGAAAAAGCATACGGTGCTGCTATTTACGTCAGAGCAATTACCAGAGACAATTTATTGATAGTAAGGCTACTTTGCGCCAAGTCAAGGGTAGCTCCTACAAAAACAGAGACAATTCCGAGACTAGAATTGTGTGCAGCTAAACTTGCGGCTGAACTGTGCCATAGAGTAAAGACTGATCTGAACTTGAATGATGTGCAAGACTTTTACTGGACTGATTCTGAAATCGTTCTCGCGTGGGTAAATAAATCATCTTCGTCAAATCAACCGTTCGTTGCCAACAGAGTAGCCACCATACAGAAGCTAACAAGTGCACGCCAATGGAGACATGTTGACTCGAAGGATAATCCAGCAGATATCCTTTCAAGAGGAACAAGTCCGAGAAAGCTCAAAACTCTTTCACCCTGGTTCTATGGACCATTGTTCCTACATGCATCAGAGTCAGCATGGCCAGCAGAATTCATCACTAGAGGATCGACTACACTGTCAGTAACAGTATCAGATGAGTTGATTCATATGGTAAAGAGCATCAATCATGGAAATTCATTCAAAAAGCTTGAGAGAATCATGGGATACATGCTCCGATTTGCAAAAAGAACACGAAAAATCAGCAATCATCATGAACATCTCACGGCGGACGAACTCAATGATGCTCTACGCGTATTAGTAAGATGCGCTCAACAGGAAGACTTTTCACAAGACATACATCATTTAAGTCAATACGGAGAACTTCCGAACAATAGTTCGCTGCAAGAATTGACACCATTCATTGACGAACATGGCATTGTCCGAGTCGGAGGCAGATTGCGAGGAGCTAATATCTCATACGACGCTAAGCATCCAATGCTGCTCCCATATTCAAATTTGCTCACAAAGCTGATAATGACCGACTTGCATATCAGCCACAAGCATGCGCCCCCACAAACACCCGACAGAGATTCTGGCCTATCAAAGGAAAAATAATTGCCCGCTCGATTGTACACAAGTGCGTTCACTGCGCGAGAGCCGCACCAAAATTGCTCAATCAGCTCATGGGTAACCTCCCACCAGCTCGAACTCAGCCAGCGAGACCATTCATAAACACTGGCGTTGACTACTGCGGACCATTTTGGACACACTTCAAGGTTCGAGGCAAGAAACCAGTTAAATCGTACGTGGCAATATTTTGCTGCTTCTCCACCAAAGCAGTACACCTGGAACTGGTCACCGACTTAAGCACTGACGCCTTTTTGGGTGCGCTACGAAGGTTCATCAGCCGTCGTGGACACTCCGCCAACATTTACTCTGACAACGCAACTAACTTTGTAGGAGCCAGGAATCAACTTCATGAGATCCACGACGCCATCTACTCAGATGATGCCAAAAATTAAATAACGTCTATGTGCAGCAACAAAGGCATAACGTTCCACTTCATACCGCCACGTGCTCCACATTTTGGTGGCTTATGGGAGGCGGCTGTAAAGTCCACCAAGCGACTCATGCAATTGCCAATCAGCTCAAGTTCTCTAACGTATGAAGAATTGGAGACTTTGGTAATCGAAATTGAGGCGATACTTAACTCAAGACCAATCACTCCAATGTCGTCAAATCCAAATGATCTTACTGCCTTGACTCCAGGACATTTCCTCATCGGAGAACCACTAACTAGTAATATTGATCCAGAAGCCAAACCATTAAACACCAGACTCGGAGCTCGATGGCAACTGGTACTTCGACTTAAAACGGGATTCTGGGAGAAATGGAGAACTGAATACTTGCACGAGCTTCAGAAACGTGTAAAATGGAAGTCTAGTCATTTCAATATTCAGCCGGGAACATTAGTTATGATAAAGGAAGACAACTCCCATCCTCTTCAATGGCCTCTTGGGAGAATAATAGAAACGATAAAAGGCAAAGATGACCGAGTGCGAGTTGTCAATATTAAAACGGCAACCCAAATAATACAGCGACCCATACATAAAATTGCTCCTCTACCAGTAGACACAACGGATGATGCTGATCATCTGAAGCCACAATGCTCTGAGCACAAACGTACGAGCAGACAATCCAGTAGCACAGAGATGGCCAGAGACGAAGTACTGTCTCAACCCCCTAAGCGACGACGAAAATTAGGGTCTATGCTTACAACAGTACTTATGGCATGCCTATTCGTGCCACTCATTCAAGGGTCTCCTATCCATATTCACAGCTTTAACACATCGAAACCAACAATTTACTTCGAGAATTTGGGAAAGGCCAGCGTAGTTTCTAAAGAATGGCAGATTGTTGTTTATTACAACATGACTGGTTATTGGCGCGAGCATAAATGCCTGACTAACGCAACAAACCTTCTGTCGGCACTATGTAACAGTCTAGCAGACCCTAGTTTATGTTCAGGGACGATACAACACATCCAACATCAACTCACAGAATTATCCGAAGTAGATTCAATGATGCTCCGAGTGTCTTCCAGAAAGAAAAGAGGCGCACTCAACGTTGTCGGAAACATCGCAAACAGTCTTTTCGGAATTCTTGATTCAGAATATGCTGACAAAATGAGGGATATAATTGAAGACACTAACGATAACCAAGAGCGATTATTGAAACTGCTTAAAAATCAAACCTCATTACTCGATTCAACAATAAACGTTATCCGTGGAAACTATAAGCATATTGAAAGCCAATTTGAGCAGTTGACCTTGCTTGCCAATCGAGAAACAGAAAAATTAAACCGAATCGACAAGGAAGTACATCAAGATAGACTATCGACTCTTTACATGGCTCATGCCCTTCAACTGCTTGTTGCTGTAAACAACCTTCAACAAACTCATAATGCTCTCATGGACATTCTAACCGATGCTCATCACGGGAGAATCAATTCACGCATTCTACCTCCGCAAAAACTTCAGCAGGAGATAAACAACATAAGAAAATACTTGCCAAAGACACTAACCTTACCACTGCCTATGAATGAGATTGCAGAATATTATAAACTAATGACAGTAAAGATCAAACCAAGTCTGCAGTATACAATCATTCAGTTAAAGCTGCCTCTCAGTACTAATGACGAGTTCGAGCTCTTCCGGACAGTTTCTGTTCCTGTTATTATTAATAAAGAAGCATGGGCTATCAAAGCTACAACGCCTTACATTATCGTCAACTTGCACAGAAACCAATATTATCCTCTGGGAGAGATGGAGAAACTTGGCTGCACATACACCGTTCACAATCACATTCTGTGCAATCAGCACCATCCTACATATAAGGCAGATTTTGGTCCAAGCATATGTGAACTAAATCTTATAAACCAGCGGTTTAATCCCAATCAATGCCAAGTGCAGAAAGTTCCAAATCAACCACGGTGGATTCAACTCCACACTTCTAACCAATGGCTCTATTCCCTCGATGAAGGGATAATAATTAATGCTGTCTGTAGCGGCGAAGTTACACAATTATCTCTTGAAGGATCCGGAATTCTCACGGTAGATGACAATTGCATCATACAACAACCTGGAGTAACAATACAGGCGCACAACATTTACCCCAGTACTATTCGACAATCTTATGCAGCCTCTCTATCAGTTCCGTTATCAGCTAAGCTCGAAACAACATCTGAAATCATACCTTCACGTATTTCGCCAACTATACCTACAAATACATTGGATGACCTACAAACCAAGGTTCAACATCAATTGATAGAAGAAGAGAACTCCAACATCAACAAGCATCATGTGCATCACTACATAGTAGGCTACTCCACATTAACAGTAGTCTTAGTAGTATCTGCGGTACTTTGTTGGAAGTTGTTTTACGGGAAACGTGCCCGAAGGACTACATCTTCCTCTGCAATAGCGACTCATGATTTCACTATAGGATCCAAGGCACTTGATGAATCCTGAACGAATTTCCAACGGGGGGAGGATGTTTGATTTCTTTATTATACATATACATACATACTACATATATACATTAGAAAATTTCATAATTATTAATTTCATTCACATTATCACTGTATAGCCTGCCTAGCAAAACAGTATGGGTCAATAACACTCTATTAAAAGTAATTTGATTGGCATTTTTTGTGTAACATTGAAATTTCATCAAGTCCATCAGATCGTTGACTTTTTTTCTACAACTGCACTTTCTACGTACATAAATTCTTGAACGCAGTCAATAATATTCGTCAGCAATATTTCTCTTCATAAGTATTTTTGTCTTTTTGCACTTTTGTACAGCAAAACTTGTAGAACATCATATTGCATATGTAAACAAAAAGTCATCGATCTCGATTCACGTGCAATATAATGACATTAGAAGAAATTTATGTTTAGGCTAAGAATTTTGTAATCATATAAAATAGATATGCAGGAAATAAAAATTCATTCAGTTTCGTATACTTGAATCAAGCGTTTTATTCTGTGCATTATTTCAATATACAGTTTTGCAGTTCGTGATATTTGCGTTCCCAAAATATCAAAATATTTTAGTCAAAATATTATAGTTACTGCTGTTTGTGACATCGTGCTGTTCGTGGAATTACCAACTTAACTTCCAACAACTGTAACCGCTTGGTGGAAATTATATTCAATAGAAAGTTCTCTAAGTTTCAAGTGCTTAGTGAATCACTATTGAATCAATAAAAAACATTTGGCGACCGTGACAGGACTTGTAGTCTTTGGAATTTCTTTTTCAACAAGTGTAACCGCTTGGTGAAAAGTATAATCAATAGAAGGTTTTCTAAGTTCCAAGTGCTTTGTGAACCACTATTGATTCGTATTAAAACTGTGGGAGTTAATATCAAAGGAGTTGATATAACGTGATATTGCAAGCCATGGAGGCATCAAAATTACTGTCAAGACAGCAAGAAATTGGGAAATTAATCGAGAGCATAGCGATTAATTTCAAAAAAGATTCGCAATCGAGAAAAACGAGCGAATATTGCCAAAAACGCATCGTGTCACTCAACGCCTTGTGGGCTGAGTTTTCAATAAATCACGATAGACTGCTGGAATTGGTAACAGCTCGTGATGAAGAGCCATACTTCGTCAATAATTACCAAAGAGAGGTTGAAAATATTCAACAGCGCCTTAAATCGTGGTTGGCAGAAATCAGTGGGCCTAGCCAATGTCAACCTGAAACAGACTCCACACCAAGTCGACCTATCAGTGAGGCACCAGCATTGTCGGATAGCTTGAGCAGGCTATTGAGAAAACAGAAAACATTGCGTCAAGCAATTGATTACTTCTTGGAAAGCATCAGTAGAGACACCCAGCATGATTGTAGCCAGCATTACTACAAGCTAAAGATCGATAGGCTCCTAGCATATGAAGAGGAGTTGAAAGAGAATCAAAATCTGATATGGGAAGAATCGACCCCATTAGAACTCGACACTGACGAGTACTTCAAGTTACAGCATCAACTTCAAGATGCAATTGTTACATTACAGCAACAGTTGGACCTATTCCCAACAAGCAGTCATACATTAACCGGCCAATATACAAATGCCAGAGTGAAGGTGCCTAAAATTACGTTGCCTACGTTCAATGCCGATTACCTTCAGTGGAATCAATTTCACGACTTATATGTACAGCTTATACATTCTCAGCCATTGAGCAATGCTGAGAAAATGTTTTACTTGACGAGCAACCTTACTGGTGAAGCAAAGGCATTGATAAAGCACCTGTCACCTACCAACGAGAATTATGATACTGCATGGGATATTATCGTAAGCCGATACAGCAACACCAGGCTTATAGTGACAGCGCTACTAAACAAGCTTTTAAATCAACCTACGTTATCATCAGAGTCTGCGACATCGTTAAAGACTCTTCATGATACAACCAACGAATGTCTTCTTGGTTTGAAGAATCTCAGCATCGGAGTAATTCATTGGGACCCGATCTTGTTGCATATCTTGCTGAGAAAGTTGGACAAAACCACACACACCCTGTATGAGCAAGGACTCAGTAACCCTAAAGAGTTTGGGTCCATCCAACAATTTTTGCAATTCCTAGAGGGCAGATTTCAAGCGCTTGAAGCTGTTCAGGGAGGACAATGGAAGAAGCCGAATCCATTACCTGTACAAAATAAAACCAAAAGTTTGTCCGCAGCAACCCGCTACGATTGCCCTTGTGGTCCTCAGGAACGTCATCATTTGTTTAAGTGCCAACAGTTTCTTTCTTGGAATCCAGAAAAAAGAGCACAGTTTCTCCTGCAAAACTCCCGATGTTACAACTGCATGAAAACTGGCCACTTTGCAAATCAATGCTCTTCTTGAGGATGCCTAAAGTGTGACAAAAAGCATAACACACTGATTCATTTAGCAGAATCAGCAGGTAGACCACCGTCATCAACTACACAGGCAATATCTTCTACACAGGCATCATCATCGAAAACTATTAAGCCAGCGTCATTGACAGCTCAGCTTGATAAGCAAAAATCAGGTTACGTGCTGCTTGGGACTGTTGCTGTTCGCCTTAGTACCGCAGATGGTAATCAAGTTATATGCAAGGCATTGCTAGATTCCGGCTCGCAGATCAATATTATTACAGAACGGGCAGCAAAGAAGCTGGGCTTCAAATACAAACGATCAAATATGACAATCGAAGGTATTGGTCAATCAACCAGCCATGCCACCTACAGAGTCAACATCCTTGCAAGTGCTGAGAGCACCAAATTTTCAGTACGCATGGAAGCATTTGTGCTACCCAAGATAACAGGAACCCAGCCTGCAAAGTATTTGGACATCCAGTCGTGGCCTATCCCGGTAGACTTCCAACTAGCTGACCCCCATTTCAACCATCCCAGCCTCATCGATTTGCTCATTGGGGCAGAGCATTATTATCAGTTATTGGAATCTGAGCAACATTCAATGGGTCCAGATTTACCACTTCTTCAAAATTCTGTATTTGGGTGGATTTTTGCAGGAAAATTAATGGATTCATCAACAAGAACCATATCATCCTGCAACATTGGAACAAGCAATGACGGAAACACCGATATCTCACAACAAATAGAGCGTTTTTGGAAGCTTGAAGAAAATAATTTAAAAAAGACATTTACTGCTGCTGAAGAAAAATGTGAGCTGCAATTCAAGCAAGATACCACACGTGACCCTTGTGGGCGTTTCGTCGTCAGATTACCCTTTGAAAAACCAGTAACTAGTCTAGGTGAATCTATGGACATAGCCTTAAATCGGTTCCTAGCGCTTGAACGACGGCTGGCTGGAAAGGAAACCATAAGGCGGCAATATATAGAATTCATGGAGGAATACATTCGCCTTGGACATGAAAGAAATAAAAATCAATGAATTGAATCACCCATACTACTTTCTGCCACACCATTTCGTGTGCAAACCCGACAGCACGACAACAAAGTTGCGGGTTGTGTTCGACGCATCAGCAAAAACGTCGAATAATGTATCGTTAAATGATATTCTTGCCAAAGGACCTGTAATACAGGATGAACTTTTCTCCATATTAGTACGATTCCGGTTGCCTCGGTATGTATTTACCGGTGACATAGAAAAAATGTACCGGCAAGTCGCTATACAAGAAGAAGATCAGAAGTTCCAACTGATCTTTTGGAGGAATGATCCACAAGCAGAATTAAAGTGTTATCAGTTGGCAACGGTAACCTATGGCACTACTTCGGCACCATACCTGGCAACAAAATGTTTGCAAGTATTGGCAAAACAGCGCTCAAGGCAATATCCACTGGGATCAGAAACGTTACAGAGAGATTTCTACGTTGACGACGTCATGACAGGGTCTGACAGCATAACGGAAGCTATCCACATGCAAACAGAACTGATATCACTTCTTAAAGAAGGTGGCTTCCATCTAAGAAAGTGGTGCGCAAATCATCCTCGACTACTAGAGCGATTCCAACCACAAGACATGGAATTAACTCTAGATTTCAACAATGATTCTGACGATCACATCAAGACCTTGGGCTTAAGATGGTGTCCAACTAGGGACTTGTTTTCTGTGCAGCCATCAATACAAACTCGAAGCAAGACAACAAAGAGGACAGCATACTCAGATATAGCACACATCTTCGACCCGTTGGGAATACTAGCACCAATAGTAGTCACTGCGAAGATAATACTACAAAAGATGTGGTTGCTAAAGGCAGATTGGGACGACGAGCTACCGTCACAATTAAAGGATGAATGGATAGACTTCAGAGAAGGACTTCAAGATTTGAAAGACTTCTCCATTGCCAGACATGTGTTTGACCATCATTTGCCAAAAAACATTCAATTGCATGCCTTTGAGGATGCATCCGAAAAAGCATACGGTGCTGCTATTTACGTCAGAGCAATTACCAGAGACAATTTATTGATAGTAAGGCTACTTTGCGCCAAGTCAACGGTAGCTCCTACAAAATAAGAGACAATTCCGAGACTAGAATTGTGTGCAGCTAAACTTGCGGCTGAACTGTGCCATAGAGTAAAGACTGATCTGAACTTGAATGATGTGCAAGACTTTTACTGGACTGATTCTGAAATCGTTCTCGCGTGGGTAAATAAATCATCTTCGTCAAATCAACCGTTCGTTGCCAACAGAGTAGCCACCATACAGCAGCTAACAAGTGCACGCCAATGGAGACATGTTGACTCGAAGGATAATCCAGCAGATATCCTTTCAAGAGGAACAAGTCCGAGAAAGCTCAAAACTCTTTCACCCTGGTTCTATGGACCATTGTTCCTACATGCATCAGAGTCAGCATGGCCAGCAGAATTCATCACTAGAGGATCGACTACACTGTCAGTAACAGTATCAGATGAGTTGATTCATATGGTAAAGAGCATCAATCATGGAAATTCATTCAAAAAGCTTGAGAGAATCATGGGATACATGCTCCGATTTGCAAAAAGAACACGAAAAATCAGCAATCATCATGAACATCTCACGGCGGACGAACTCAATGATGCTCTACGCGTATTAGTAAGATGCGCTCAACAGGAAGACTTTTCACAAGACATACATCATTTAAGTCAATACGGAGAACTTCCGAACAATAGTTCGCTGCAAGAATTGACACCATTCATTGACGAACATGGCATTGTCCGAGTCGGAGGCAGATTGCGAGGAGCTAATATCTCATACGACGCTAAGCATCCAATGCTGCTCCCATATTCAAATTTGCTCACAAAGCTGATAATGACCGACTTGCATATCAGCCACAAGCATGCGCCCCCACAAACACCCGACAGAGATTCTGGCCTATCAAAGGAAAAATAATTGCCCGCTCGATTGTACACAAGTGCGTTCACTGCGCGAGAGCCGCACCAAAATTGCTCAATCAGCTCATGGGTAACCTCCCACCAGCTCGAACTCAGCCAGCGAGACCATTCATAAACACTGGCGTTGACTACTGCGGACCATTTTGGACACACTTCAAGGTTCGAGGCAAGAAACCAGTTAAATCGTACGTGGCAATATTTTGCTGCTTCTCCACCAAAGCAGTACACCTGGAACTGGTCACCGACTTAAGCACTGACGCCTTTTTGGGTGCGCTACGAAGGTTCATCAGCCGTCGTGGACACTCCGCCAACATTTACTCTGACAACGCAACTAACTTTGTAGGAGCCAGGAATCAACTTCATGAGATCCACGACGCCATCTACTCAGATGATGCCAAAAATTAAATAACGTCTATGTGCAGCAACAAAGGCATAACGTTCCACTTCATACCGCCACGTGCTCCACATTTTGGTGGCTTATGGGAGGCGGCTGTAAAGTCCACCAAGCGACTCATGCAATTGCCAATCAGCTCAAGTTCTCTAACGTATGAAGAATTGGAGACTTTGGTAATCGAAATTGAGGCGATACTTAACTCAAGACCAATCACTCCAATGTCGTCAAATCCAAATGATCTTACTGCCTTGACTCCAGGACATTTCCTCATCGGAGAACCACTAACTAGTAATATTGATCCAGAAGCCAAACCATTAAACACCAGACTCGGAGCTCGATGGCAACTGGTACTTCGACTTAAAACGGGATTCTGGGAGAAATGGACAACTGAATACTTGCACGAGCTTCAGAAACGTGTAAAATGGAAGTCTAGTCATTTCAATATTCAGCCGGGAACATTAGTTATGATAAAGGAAGACAACTCCCATCCTCTTCAATGGCCTCTTGGGAGAATAATAGAAACGATAAAAGGCAAAGATGACCGAGTGCGAGTTGTCAATATTAAAACGGCAACCCAAATAATACAGCGACCCATACATAAAATTGCTCCTCTACCAGTAGACACAACGGATGATGCTGATCATCTGAAGCCACAATGCTCTGAGCACAAACGTACGAGCAGACAATCCAGTAGCACAGAGATGGCCAGAGACGAAGTACTGTCTCAACCCCCTAAGCGACGACGAAAATTAGGGTCTATGCTTACAACAGTACTTATGGCATGCCTATTCGTGCCACTCATTCAAGGGTCTCCTATCCATATTCACAGCTTTAACACATCGAAACCAACAATTTACTTCGAGAATTTGGGAAAGGCCAGCGTAGTTTCTAAAGAATAGCAGATTGTTGTTTATTACAACATGACTGGTTATTGGCGCGAGCATAAATGCCTGACTAACGCAACAAACCTTCTGTCGGCACTATGTAACAGTCTAGCAGACCCTAGTTTATGTTCAGGGACGATACAACACATCCAACATCAACTCACAGAATTATCCGAAGTAGATTCAATGATGCTCCGAGTGTCTTCCAGAAAGAAAAGAGGCGCACTCAACGTTGTCGGAAACATCGCAAACAGTCTTTTCGGAATTCTTGATTCAGAATATGCTGACAAAATGAGGGATATAATTGAAGACACTAACGATAACCAAGAGCGATTATTGAAACTGCTTAAAAATCAAACCTCATTACTCGATTCAACAATAAACGTTATCCATGGAAACTATAAGCATATTGAAAGCCAATTTGAGCAGTTGACCTTGCTTGCCAATCGAGAAACAGAAAAATTAAACCGAATCGACAAGGAAGTACATCAAGATAGACTATCGACTCTTTACATGGCTCATGCCCTTCAACTGCTTGTTGCTGTAAACAACCTTCAACAAACTCATAATGCTCTCATGGACATTCTAACCGATGCTCATCACGGGAGAATCAATTCACGCATTCTACCTCCGCAAAAACTTCAGCAGGAGATAAACAACATAAGAAAATACTTGCCAAAGACACTAACCTTACCACTGCCTATGAATGAGATTGCAGAATATTATAAACTAATGACAGTAAAGATCAAACCAAGTCTGCAGTATACAATCATTCAGTTAAAGCTGCCTCTCAGTACTAATGACGAGTTCGAGCTCTTCCGGACAGTTTCTGTTCCTGTTATTATTAATAAAGAAGCATGGGCTATCAAAGCTACAACGCCTTACATTATCGTCAACTTGCACAGAAACCAATATTATCCTCTGGGAGAGATGGAGAAACTTGGCTGCACATACACCGTTCACAATCACATTCTGTGCAATCAGCACTATCCTACATATAAGGCAGATTTTGGTCCAAGCATTTGTGAACTAAATCTTATAAACCAGCGGTTTAATCCCAATCAATGCCAAGTGCAGAAAGTTCCAAATCAACCACGGTGGATTCAACTCCACACTTCTAACCAATGGCTCTATTCCCTCGATGAAGGGATAATAATTAATGCTGTCTGTAGCGGCGAAGTTACACAATTATCTCTTGAAGGATCCGGAATTCTCACGGTAGATGACAATTGCATCATACAACAACCTGGAGTAACAATACAGGCGCACAACATTTACCCCAGTACTATTCGACAATCTTATGCAGCCTCTCTATCAGTTCCGTTATCAGCTAAGCTCGAAACAACATCTGAAATCATACCTTCACGTATTTCGCCAACTATACCTACAAATACATTGGATGACCTACAAACCAAGGTTCAACATCAATTGATAGAAGAAGAGAACTCCAACATCAACAAGCATCATGTGCATCACTACATAGTAGGCTACTCCACATTAACAGTAGTCTTAGTAGTATCTGCGGTACTTTGTTGGAAGTTGTTTTACGGGAAACGTGCCCGAAGGACTACATCTTCCTCTGCAATAGCGACTCATGATTTCACTATAGGATCCAAGGCACTTGATGAATCCTGAACGAATTTCCAACGGGGGGAGGATGTTTGATTTCTTTATTATACATATACATACATACTACATATATACAATAGAAAATTTCATAATTATTAATTTCATTCACATTATCACTGTATAGCCTGCCTAGCAAAACAGTATGGGTCAATAACACTCTATTAAAAGTAATTTGATTGGCTTTTTTTGTGTAACATTGAAATTTCATCAAGTCCATCAGATCGTTGACTTTTTTTCTACAACTGCACTTTCTACGTACATAAATTCTTGAACGCAGTCAATAATATTCGTCAGCAATATTTCTCTTCATAAGTATTTTTGTCTTTTTGCACTTTTGTACAGCAAAACTTGTAGAACATCATATTGCATATGTAAACAAAAAGTCATCGATCTCGATTCACGTGCAATATAATGACATTAGAAGAAATTTATGTTTAGGCTAAGAATTTTGTAATCATATAAAATAGATATGCAGGAAATAAAAATTCATTCAGTTTCGTATACTTGAATCAAGCGTTTTATTCTGTGCATTATTTCAATATACAGTTTTGCAGTTCGTGATATTTGCGTTCCCAAAATATCAAAATATTTTAGTTAAAATATTATAGTTACTGCTGTTTGTGACATCGTGCTGTTCGTGGAATTACCAACTTAACTTCCAACAAGTGTAACCGCTTGGTGGAAATTATATTCAATAGAAGGTTCTCTAAGTTTCAAGTGCTTAGTAAATCACTACTGAATCAATAAAAAACATTTGGCAACCGTGACAGGACTTGTAGTCTTTGGAATTTCTTTTTCAACAAGTGTAACCGCTTGGTGAAAAGTATAATCAATAGAAGGTTTTCTAAGTTCCAAGTGCTTTGTGAACCACTATTGATTCGCATTAAAACTGTGGGAGTTAATATCAAAGGAGTTGATATAACGTGATATTGCAAGCCATGGAGGCATCAAAATTACTGTCAAGACAGCAAGAAATTGGGAAATTAATCGAGAGCATAGCGATTAATTTCAAAAAAGATTCGCAATCGAGAAAAACGAGCGAATATTGCCAAAAACGCATCGTGTCACTCAACGCCTTGTGGGCTGAGTTTTCAATAAATCACGATAGACTGCTGGAATTGGTAACAGCTCGTGATGAAGAGCCATACTTCGTCAATAATTACCAAAGAGAGGTTGAAAATATTCAACAGCGCCTTACATCGTGGTTGGCAGAAATCAGTGGGCCTAGCCAATGTCAACCTGAAACAGACTCCACACCAAGTCGACCTATCAGTGAGGCACCAGCATTGTCGGATAGCTTGAGCAGGCTATTGAGAAAACAGAAAACATTGCGTCAAGCAATTGATTACTTCTTGGAAAGCATCAGTAGAGACACCCAGCATGATTGTAGCCAGCATTACTACAAGCTAAAGATCGATAGGCTCCTAGCATATGAAGAGGAGTTGAAAGAGAATCAAAATCTGATATGGGAAGAATCGACCCCATTAGAACTCGACACTGACGAGTACTTCAAGTTACAGCATCAACTTCAAGATGCAATTGTTACATTACAGCAACAGTTGGACCTATTCCCAACAAGCAGTCATACATTAACCGGCCAATATACAAATGCCAGAGTGAAGTTGCCTAAAATTACGTTGCTTACGTTCAATGGCGATTACCTTCAGTGGAATCAATTTCACGACTTATATGTACAGCTTATACATTCTCAGCCATTGAGCAATGCTGAGAAAATGTTTTACTTGACGAGCAACCTTACTGGTGAAGCAAAGGCATTGATAAAGCACCTGTCACCTACCAACGAGAATTATGATACTGCATGGGATATTATCGTAAGCCGATACAGCAACACCAGGCTTATAGTGACAGCGCTACTAAACAAGCTTTTAAATCAACCTACGTTATCATCAGAGTTTGCGACATCGTTAAAGACTCTTCATGATACAACCAACGAATGTCTTCTTGGTTTGAAGAATCTCAGCATCGGAGTAATTCATTGGGACCCGATCTTGTTGCATATCTTGCTGAGAAAGTTGGACAAAACCACACACACCCTGTATGAGCAAGGGCTCAGTAACCCTAAAGAGTTTGGGTCCATCCAACAATTTTTGCAATTCCTAGAGGGCAGATTTCAAGCGCTTGAAGCTGTTCAGGGAGGACAATGGAAGAAGCCGAATCCATTACCTGTACAAAATAAAACCAAAAGTTTGTCCGCAGCAACCCGCTACGATTGCCCTTGTGGTCCTCAGGAACGTCATCATTTGTTTAAGTGCCAACAGTTTCTTTCTTGGAATCCAGAAAAAAGAGCACAGTTTCTCCTGCAAAACTCCCGATGTTACAACTGCATGAAAACTGGCCACTTTGCAAATCAATGCTCTTCTCGAGGATGCCTAAAGTGTGACAAAAAGCATAACACACTGATTCATTTAGCAGAATCAGCAGGTAGACCACCGTCATCAACTACACAGGCAATATCTTCTACACAGGCATCATCATCGAAAACTATTAAGCCAGCGTCATTGACAGCTCAGCTCGATAAGCAAAAATCAGGTTACGTGCTGCTTGGGACTGTTGCTGTTCGCCTTAGTACCGCAGATGGTAATCAAGTTATATGCAAGGCATTGCTAGATTCCGGCTCGCAGATCAATATTATTACAGAACGGGCAGCAAAGAAGCTGGGCTTCAAATACAAACGATCAAATATGACAATCGAAGGTATTGGTCAATCAACCAGCCATGCCACCTACAGAGTCAACATCCTTGCAAGTGCTGAGAGCACCAACTTTTCAGTACGCATGGAAGCATTTGTGCTACCCAAGATAACAGGAACCCAGCCTGCAAAGTATTTGGACATCCAGTCGTGGCCTATCCCGGTAGACTTCTAACTAGCTGACCCCCATTTCAACCATCCCAGCCGCATCGATTTGCTCATTGGGACAGAGCATTATTATCAGTTATTGGAATCTGAGCAACATTCAATGGGTCCAGATTTACCACTTCTTCAAAATTCTGTATTTGGGTGGATTGTTGCAGGAAAATTAATGGATTCATCAACAAGAACCATATCATCCTGCGACATTGGAACAAGCAATGACGGAAACACCGATATCTCACAACAAATAGAGCGTTTTTGGAAGCTTGAAGAAAATAATTTAAAAAAGACATTTACTGCTGCTGAAGAAAAATGTGAGCTGCAATTCAAGCAAGATACCACACGTGACCCTTGTGGGCGTTTCGTCGTCAGATTACCCTTTGAAAAACCAGTAACTAGTCTAGGTGAATCTATGGACATAGCCTTAAATCGGTTCCTAGCGCTTGAACGACGGCTGGCTGGAAAGGAAACCATAAGGCGGCAATATATAGAATTCATGGAGGAGTACATTCGCCTTGGACACATGAAAGAAATAAAAATCAATGAATTGAATCACCCATACTACTTTCTGCCACACCATTTCGTGTGCAAACCCGACAGCACGACAACAAAGTTGCGGGTTGTGTTCGACGCATCAGCAAAAACGTCGAATAATGTATCGTTAAATGATATTCTTGCCAAAGGACCTGTAATACAGGATGAACTTTTCTCCATATTAGTACGATTCCGGTTGCCTCGGTATGTATTTACCGGTGACATAGAAAAAATGTACCGGCAAGTCGCTATACAAGAAGAAGATCAGAAGTTCCAACTGATCTTTTGGAGGAATGATCCACAAGCAGAATTAAAGTGTTATCAGTTGGCAACGGTAACCTATGGCACTACTTCGGCACCATACCTGGCAGCAAAATGTTTGCAAGTATTGGCAAAACATCGCTCAAGGCAATATCCACTGGAATCAGAAACGTTACAGAGAGATTTCTACGTTGACGACGTCATGACAGGGTCTGACAGCATAACGGAAGCTATCCACATGCAAACAGAACTGATATCACTTCTTAAAGAAGGTGGCTTCCATCTAAGAAAGTGGTGCGCAAATCATCCTCGACTACTAGAGCGATTCCAACCACAAGACATGGAATTAACTCTAGATTTCAACAATGATTCTGACGATCACATCAAGACCTTGGGCTTAAGATGGTGTCCAACTAGGGACTTGTTTTCTGTGCAGCCATCAATACAAACTCGAAGCAAGACAACAAAGAGGACAGCATACTCAGATATAGCACACATCTTCGACCCGTTGGGAATACTAGCACCAATAGTAGTCACTGCGAAGATAATACTACAAAAGATGTGGTTGCTAAAGGCAGATTGGGACGACGAGCTACCGTCACAATTAAAGGATGAATGGATAGACTTCAGAGAAGGACTTCAAGATTTGAAAGACTTCTCCATTGCCAGACATGTGTTTGACCATCATTTGCCAAAAACATTCAATTGCATGCCTTTGCGGATGCATCCGAAAAAGCATACGGTGCTGCTATTTACGTCAGAGCAATTACCAGAGACAATTTATTGATAGTAAGGCTACTTTGCGCCAAGTCAAGGGTAGCTCCTACAAAAAAAGAGATAATTCCGAGACTAGAATTGTGTGCAGCTAAACTTGCGGCTGAACTGTGCCATAGAGTAAAGACTGATCTGAACTTGAATGATGTGCAAGACTTTTACTGGACTGATTCTGAAATCGTTCTCGCGTGGGTAAATAAATCATCTTCGTCAAATCAACCGTTCGTTGCCAACAGAGTAGCCACCATACAGAAGCTAACAAGTGCACGCCAATGGAGACATGTTGACTCGAAGGATAATCCAGCAGATATCCTTTCAAGAGGAACAAGTCCGAGAAAGCTCAAAACTCTTTCACCCTGGTTCTATGGACCATTGTTCCTACATGCATCAGAGTCAGCATGGCCAGCAGAATTCATCACTAGAGGATCGACTACACTGTCAGTAACAGTATCAGATGAGTTGATTCATATGGTAAAGAGCATCAATCATGGAAATTCATTCAAAAAGCTTGAGAGAATCATGGGATACATGCTCCGATTTGCAAAAAGAACACGAAAAATCAGCAATCATCATGAACATCTCACGGCGGACGAACTCAATGATGCTCTACGCGTATTAGTAAGATGCGCTCAACAGGAAGACTTTTCACAAGACATACATCATTTAAGTCAATACGGAGAACTTCCGAACAATAGTTCACTGCAAGAATTGACACCATTCATTGACGAACATGGCATTGTCCGAGTCGGAGGCAGATTGCGAGGAGCTAATATCTCATACGACGCTAAGCATCCAATGCTGCTCCCATATTCAAATTTGCTCACAAAGCTGATAATGACCGACTTGCATATCAGCCACAAGCATGCGCCCCCACAAACACTTCTATCCGTCACCCGACAGAGATTCTGGCCTATCAATGGAAAAATAATTGCCCGCTCGATTGTACACAAGTGCGTTCACTGCGCGAGAGCCGCACCAAAATTGCTCAATCAGCTCATGGGTAACCTCCCACCAGCTCGAACTCAGCCAGCGAGACCATTCATAAACACTGGCGTTGACTACTGCGGACCATTTTGGACACACTTCAAGATTCGAGGCAAGAAACCAGTTAAATCGTACGTGGCAATATTTTGCTGCTTCTCCACCAAAGCAGTACACCTGGAACTGGTCACCGACTTAAGCACTGACGCCTTTTTGGGTGCGCTACGAAGGTTCATCAGCCGTCGTGGACACTCCGCCAACATTTACTCTGACAACGCAACTAACTTTGTAGGAGCCAGGAATCAACTTCATGAGATCCACGACGCCATCTACTCAGATGATGCCAAAAATTAAATAACGTCTATGTGCAGCAACAAAGGCATAACGTTCCACTTCATACCGCCACGTGCTCCACATTTTGGTGGCTTATGGGAGGCGGCTGTAAAGTCCACCAAGCGACTCATGCAATTGCAAATCAGCTCAAGTTCTCCAACGTATGAAGAATTGGAGACTTTGGTAATCGAAATTGAGGCGATACTTAACTCAAGACCAATCACTCCAATGTCGTCAAATCCAAATGATCTTACTGCCTTGACTCCAGGACATTTCCTCATCGGAGAACCACTAACTAGTAATATTGATCCAGAAGCCAAACCATTAAACACCAGACTCGGAGCTCGATGGCAACTGGTACTTCGACTTAAAACGGAATTCTGGGAGAAATGGACAACTGAATACTTGCACGAGCTTCAGAAACGTGTAAAATGGAAGTCTAGTCATTTCAATATTCAGCCGGGAACATTAGTTATGATAAAGGAAGACAACTCCCATCCTCTTCAATGGCCTCTTGGGAGAATAATAGAAACGATAAAAGGCAAAGATGACCGAGTGCGAGTTGTCAACATTAAAACGGCAACCCAAATAATACAGCGACCCATACATAAAATTGCTCCTCTACCAGTAGACACAACGGATGATGCTGATCATCTGAAGCCACAATGCTCTGAGCACAAACGTACGAGCAGACAATCCAGTAGCACAGAGATGGCCAGAGACGAAGTACTGTCTCAACCCCCTAAGCGACGACGAAAATTAGGGTCTATGCTTACAACAGTACTTATGGCATGCCTATTCGTGCCACTCATTCAAGGGTCTCCTATCCATATTCACAGCTTTAACACATCGAAACCAACAATTTACTTCGAGAATTTGGGAAAGGCCAGCGTAGTTTCTAAAGAATAGCAGATTGTTGTTTATTACAACATGACTGGTTATTGGCGCGAGCATAAATGCCTGACTAACGCAACAAACCTTCTGTCGGCACTATGTAACAGTCTAGCAGACCCTAGTTTATGTTCAGGGACGATACAACACATCCAACATCAACTCACAGAATTATCCGAAGTAGATTCAATGATGCTCCGAGTGTCTTCCAGAAAGAAAAGAGGCGCACTCAACGTTGTCGGAAACATCGCAAACAGTCTTTTCGGAATTCTTGATTCAGAATATGCTGACAAAATGAGGGATATAATTGAAGACACTAACGATAACCAAGAGCGATTATTGAAACTGCTTAAAAATCAAACCTCATTACTCGATTCAACAATAAACGTTATCCGTGGAAACTATAAGCATATTGAAAGCCAATTTGAGCAGTTGACCTTGCTTGCCAATCGAGAAACAGAAAAATTAAACCGAATCGACAAGGAAGTACATCAAGATAGACTATCGACTCTTTACATGGCTCATGCCCTTCAACTGCTTGTTGCTGTAAACAACCTTCAACAAACTCATAATGCTCTCATGGACATTCTAACCGATGCTCATCACGGGAGAATCAATTCACGCATTCTACCTCCGCAAAAACTTCAGCAGGAGATAAACAACATAAGAAAATACTTGCCAAAGACACTAACCTTACCACTGCCTATGAATGAGATTGCAGAATATTATAAACTAATGACAGTAAAGATCAAACCAAGTCTGCAGTATACAATCATTCAGTTAAAGCTGCCTCTCAGTACTAATGACGAGTTCGAGCTCTTCCGGACAGTTTCTGTTCCTGTTATTATTAATAAAGAAGCATGGGCTATCAAAGCTACAACGCCTTACATTATCGTCAACTTGCACAGAAACCAATATTATCCTCTGGGAGAGATGGAGAAACTTGGCTGCACATACACCGTTCACAATCACATTCTGTGCAATCAGCACTATCCTACATATAAGGCAGATTTTGGTCCAAGCATTTGTGAACTAAATCTTATAAACCAGCGGTTTAATCCCAATCAATGCCAAGTGCAGAAAGTTCCAAATCAACCACGGTGGATTCAACTCCACACTTCTAACCAATGGCTCTATTCCCTCGATGAAGGGATAATAATTAATGCTGTCTGTAGCGGCGTTACACAATTTAAGTTACACAATTATCTCTTGAAGGATCCGGAATTCTCACGGTAGATGACAATTGCATCATACAACAACCTGGAGTAACAATACAGGCGCACAACATTTACCCCAGTACTATTCGACAATCTTATGCAGCCTCTCTATCAGTTCCGTTATCAGCTGAGCTCGAAACAACATCTGAAATCATACCTTCACGTATTTCGCCAACTATACCTACAAATACATTGGATGACCTACAAACCAAGGTTCAACATCAATTGATAGAAGAAGAGAACTCCAACATCAACAAGCATCATGTGCATCACTACATAGTAGGCTACTCCACATTAACAGTAGTCTTAGTAGTATCTGCGGTACTTTGTTGGAAGTTGTTTTACGGGAAACGTGCCCGAAGGACTACATCTTCCTCTGCAACAGCGACTCATGATTTCACTATAGGATCCAAGGCACTTGATGAATCCTGAACGAATTTCCAACGGGGGGAGGATGTTTGATTTCTTTATTATACATATACATACATACTACATATATACAATAGAAAATTTCATTATTATTAATTTCATTCACATTATCACTGTATAGCCTGCCTAGCAAAACAGTATGGGTCAATAACACTCTATTAAAAGTAATTTGATTGGCATTTTTTGTGTAACATTGAAATTTCATCAAGTCCATCAGATCGTTGACTTTTTTTCTACAACTGCACTTTCTACGTACATAAATTCTTGAACGAAGTCAATAATATTCGTCAGCAATATTTCTCTTCATAAGTATTTTTGTCTTTTTGCACTTTTGTACAGCAAAACTTGTAGAACATCATATTGCATATGTAAACAAAAAGTCATCGATCTCGATTCACGTGCAATATAATGACATTAGCAGAAATTTATGTTTAGGCTAAGAATTTTGTAATCATATAAAATAGATATGCAGGAAATAAAAATTCATTCAGTTTCGTATACTTGAATCAAGCGTTTTATTCTGTGCATTATTTCAATATACAGTTTTGCAGTTCGTGATATTTGCGTTCCCAAAATATCAAAATATTTTAGTCAAAATATTATAGTTACTGCTGTTTGTGACATCGTGCTGTTCGTGGAATTACCAACTTAACTTCCAACAACTGTAACCGCTTGGTGGAAATTATATTCAATAGAAGGTTCTCTAAGTTTCAAGTGCTTAGTGAATCACTATTGAATCAATAAAAAACATTTGGCGACCGTGACAGGACTTGTAGTCTTTGGAATTTCTTTTTCAACAAGTGTAACCGCTTGGTGAAAAGTATAATCAATAGAAGGTTTTCTAAGTTCCAAGTGCTTTGTGAACCACTATTGATTCGTATTAAAACTGTGGGAGTTAATATCAAAGGAGTTGATATAACGTGATATTGCAAGCCATGGAGGCATCAAAATTACTGTCAAGACAGCAAGAAATTGGGAAATTAATCGAGAGCATAGCGATTAATTTCAAAAAAGATTCGCAATCGAGAAAAACGAGCGAATATTGCCAAAAACGCATCGTGTCACTCAACGCCTTGTGGGCTGAGTTTTCAATAAATCACGATAGACTGCTGGAATTGGTAACAGCTCGTGATGAAGAGCCATACTTCGTCAATAATTACCAAAGAGAGGTTGAAAATATTCAACAGCGCCTTAAATCGTGGTTGGCAGAAATCAAAGGGCCTAGCCAATGTCAACCTGAAACAGACTCCACACCAAGTCGACCTATCAGTGAGGCACCAGCATTGTCGGATAGCTTGAGCAGGCTATTGAGAAAACAGAAAACATTGCGTCAAGCAATTGATTACTTCTTGGAAAGCATCAGTAGAGACACCCAGCATGATTGTAGCCAGCATTACTACAAGCTAAAGATCGATAGGCTCCTAGCATATGAAGAGGAGTTGAAAGAGAATCAAAATCTGATATGGGAAGAATCGACCCCATTAGAACTCGACACTGACGAGTACTTCAAGTTACAGCATCAACTTCAAGATGCAATTGTTACATTACAGCAACAGTTGGACCTATTCCCAACAAGCAGTCATACATTAACCGGTCAATATACAAATGCCAGAGTGAAGTTGCCTAAAATTACGTTGCCTACGTTCAATGGCGATTACCTTCAGTGGAATCAATTTCACGACTTATATGTACAGCTTATACATTCTCAGCCATTGAGCAATGCTGAGAAAATGTTTTACTTGACGAGCAACCTTACTGGTGAAGCAAAGGCATTGATAAAGCACCTGTCACCTACCAACGAGAATTATGATACTGCATGGGATATTATCGTAAGCCGATACAGCAACACCAGGCTTATAGTGACAGCGCTACTAAACAAGCTTTTAAATCAACCTACGTTATCATCAGAGTCTGCGACATCGTTAAAGACTCTTCATGATACAACCAACGAATGTCTTCTTGGTTTGAAGAATCTCAGCATCGGAGTAATTCATTGGGACCCGATCTTGTTGCATATCTTGCTGAGAAAGTTGGACAAAACCACACACACCCTGTATGAGCAAGGGCTCAGTAACCCTAAAGAGTTTGGGTCCATCCAACAATTTTTGCAATTCCTAGAGGGCAGATTTCAAGCGCTTGAAGCTGTTCAGGGAGGACAATGGAAGAAGCCGAATCCATTACCTGTACAAAATAAAACCAAAAGTTTGTCCGCAGCAACCCGCTACGATTGCCCTTGTGGTCCTCAGGAACGTCATCATTTGTTTAAGTGCCAACAGTTTCTTTCTTGGAATCCAGAAAAAAGAGCACAGTTTCTCCTGCAAAACTCCCGATGTTACAACTGCATGAAACCTGGCCACTTTGCAAATCAATGCTCTTCTCGAGGATGCCTAAAGTGTGACAAAAAGCATAACACACTGATTCATTTAGCAGAATCAGCAGGTAGACCACCGTCATCAACTTCACAGGCAATATCTTCAACACATGCATCATCATCGAAAACTATTAAGCCAGCGTCATTGACAGCTCAGCTCGATAAGCAAAAATCAGGTTACGTGCTGCTTGGGACTGTTGCTGTTCGCCTTAGTACCGCAGATGGTAATCAAGTTATATGCAAGGCATTGCTAGATTCCGGCTCGCAGATCAATATTATTACAGAACGGGCAGCAAAGAAGCTGGGCTTCAAATACAAACGATCAAATATGACAATCGAAGGTATTGGTCAATCAACCAGCCATGCCACCTACAGAGTCAACATCCTTGCAAGTGCTGAGAGCACCAAATTTTCAGTACGCATGGAAGCATTTGTGCTACCCAAGATAACAGGAACCCAGCCTGCAAAGTATTTGGACATCCAGTCGTGGCCTATCCCGGTAGACTTCCAACTAGCTGACCCCCATTTCAACCATCCCAGCCGCATCGATTTGCTCATTGGGGCAGAGCATTATTATCAGTTATTGGAATCTGAGCAACATTCAATGGGTCCAGATTTACCACTTCTTCAAAATTCTGTATTTGGGTGGATTGTTGCAGGAAAATTAATGGATTCATCAACAAGAACTATATCATCCTGCAACATTGGAACAAGCAATGACGGAAACACCGATATCTCACAACAAATAGAGCGTTTTTGGAAGCTTGAAGAAAATAATTTAAAAAAGACATTTACTGCTGCTGAAGAAAAATGTGAGCTGCAATTCAAGCAAGATACCACACGTGACCCTTGTGGGCGATTCGTCGTCAGATTACCCTTTGAAAAACTAGTAACTAGTCTAGGTGAATCTATGGACATAGCCTTAAATCGGTTCCTAGCGCTTGAACGACGGCTGGCTGGAAAGGAAACCATAAGGCGGCAATATATAGAATTCATGGAGGAATACATTCGCCTTGGACACATGAAAGAAATAAAAATCAATGAATTGAATCACCCATACTACTTTCTGCCACACCATTTCGTGTGCAAACCCGACAGCACGACAACAAAGTTGCGGGTTGTGTTCGACGCATCAGCAAAAACGTCGAATAATGTATCGTTAAATGATATTCTTGCCAAAGGACCTGTAATACAGGATGAACTTTTCTCCATATTAGTACGATTCCGGTTGCCTCGGTATGTATTTACCGGTGACATAGAAAAAATGTACCGGCAAGTCGCTATACAAGAAGAAGATCAGAAGTTCCAACTGATCTTTTGGAGGAATGATCCACAAGCAGAATTAAAGTGTTATCAGTTGGCAACGGTAACCTATGGCACTACTTCGGCACCATACCTGGCAACAAAATGTTTGCAAGTATTGGCAAAACAGCGCTCAAGGCAATATCCACTGGGATCAGAAACGTTACAGAGAGATTTCTACGTTGACGACGTCATGACAGGGTCTGACAGCATAACGGAAGCTATCCACATGCAAACAGAACTGATATCACTTCTTAAAGAAGGTGGCTTCCATCTAAGAAAGTGGTGCGCAAATCATCCTCGACTACTAGAGCGATTCCAACCACAAGACATGGAATTAACTCTAGATTTCAACAATGATTCTGACGATCACATCAAGACCTTGGGCTTAAGATGGTGTCCAACTAGGGACTTGTTTTCTGTGCAGCCATCAATACAAACTCGAAGCAAGACAACAAAGAGGACAGCATACTCAGATATAGCACACATCTTCGACCCGTTGGGAATACTAGCACCAATAGTAGTCACTGCGAAGATAATACTACAAAAGATGTGGTTGCTAAAGGCAGATTGGGACGACGAGCTACCGTCACAATTAAAGGATGAATGGATAGACTTCAGAGAAGGACTTCAAGATTTGAAAGACTTCTCCATTGCCAGACATGTGTTTGACCATCATTTGCCAAAAACATTCAATTGCATGCCTTTGCGGATGCATCCGAAAAAGCATACGGTGCTGCTATTTACGTCAGAGCAATTACCAGAGACAATTTATTGATAGTAAGGCTACTTTGCGCCAAGTCAAGGGTAGCTCCTACAAAATAAGAGACAATTCCGAGACTAGAATTGTGTGCAGCTAAACTTGCGGCTGAACTGTGCCATAGAGTAAAGACTGATCTGAACTTGAATGATGTGCAAGACTTTTACTGGACTGATTCTGAAATCGTTCTCGCGTGGGTAAATAAATCATCTTCGTCAAATCAACCGTTCGTTGCCAACAGAGTAGCCACCATACAGCAGCTAACAAGTGCACGCCAATGGAGACATGTTGACTCGAAGGATAATCCAGCAGATATCCTTTCAAGAGGAACAAGTCCGAGAAAGCTCAAAACTCTTTCACCCTGGTTCTATGGACCATTGTTCCTACATGCATCAGAGTCAGCATGGCCAGCGGAATTCATCACTAGAGGATCGACTACACTGTCAGTAACAGTATCAGATGAGTTGATTTATATGGTAAAGAGCATCAATCATGGAAATTCATTCAAAAAGCTTGAGAGAATCATGGGATACATGCTCCGATTTGCAAAAAGAACACGAAAAATCAGCAATCATCATGAACATCTCACGGCGGACGAACTCAATGATGCTCTACGCGTATTAGTAAGATGCGCTCAACAGGAAGACTTTTCACAAGACATACATCATTTAAGTCAATACGGAGAACTTCCGAACAATAGTTCGCTGCAAGAATTGACACCATTCATTGACGAACATGGCATTGTCCGAGTCGGAGGCAGATTGCGAGGAGCAAATATCTCATACGACGCTAAGCATCCAATGCTGCTCCCATATTCAAATTTGCTCACAAAGCTGATAATGACCGACTTGCATATCAGCCACAAGCATGCGCCCCCACAAACACCCGACAGAGATTCTGGCCTATCAAAGGAAAAATAATTGCCCGCTCGATTGTACACAAGTGCGTTCACTGCGCGAGAGCCGCACCAAAATTGCTCAATCAGCTCATGGGTAACCTCCCACCAGCTCGAACTCAGCCAGCGAGACCATTCATAAACACTGGCGTTGACTACTGCGGACCATTTTGGACACACTTCAAGGTTCGAGGCAAGAAACCAGTTAAATCGTACGTGGCAATATTTTGCTGCTTCTCCACCAAAGCAGTACACCTGGAACTGGTCACCGACTTAAGCACTGACGCCTTTTTGGGTGCGCTACGAAGGTTCATCAGCCGTCGTGGACACTCCGCCAACATTTACTCTGACAACGCAACTAACTTTGTAGGAGCCAGGAATCAACTTCATGAGATCCACGACGCCATCTACTCAGATGATGCCAAAAATTAAATAACGTCTATGTGCAGCAACAAAGGCATAACGTTCCACTTCATACCGCCACGTGCTCCACATTTTGGTGGCTTATGGGAGGCGGCTGTAAAGTCCACCAAGCGACTCATGCAATTGCCAATCAGCTCAAGTTCTCTAACGTATGAAGAATTGGAGACTTTGGTAATCGAAATTGAGGCGATACTTAACTCAAGACCAATCACTCCAATGTCGTCAAATCCAAATGATCTTACTGCCTTGACTCCAGGACATTTCCTCATCGGAGAACCACTAACTAGTAATATTGATCCAGAAGCCAAACCATTAAACACCAGACTCGGAGCTCGATGGCAACTGGTACCTCGACTTAAAACGGGATTCTGGGAGAAATGGACAACTGAATACTTGCACGAGCTTCAGAAACGTGTAAAATGGAAGTCTAGTCATTTCAATATTCAGCCGGGAACATTAGTTATGATAAAGGAAGACAACTCCCATCCTCTTCAATGGCCTCTTGGGAGAATAATAGAAACGATAAAAGGCAAAGATGACCGAGTGCGAGTTGTCAATATTAAAACGGCAACCCAATTAATACAGCGACCCATACATAAAATTGCTCCTCTACCAGTAGACACAACGGATGATGCTGATCATCTGAAGCCACAATGCTCTGAGCACAAACGTACGAGCAGACAATCCAGTAGCACAGAGATGGCCAGAGACGAAGTACTGTCTCAACCCCCTAAGCGACGACGAAAATTAGGGTCTATGCTTACAACAGTACTTATGGCATGCCTATTCGTGCCACTCATTCAAGGGTCTCCTATCCATATTCACAGCTTTAACACATCGAAACCAACAATTTACTTCGAGAATTTGGGAAAGGCCAGCGTAGTTTCTAAAGAATGGCAGATTGTTGTTTATTACAACATGACTGGTTATTGGCGCGAGCATAAATGCCTGACTAACGCAACAAACCTTCTGTCGGCACTATGTAACAGTCTAGCAGACCCTAGTTTATGTTCAGGGACGATACAACACATCCAACATCAACTCACAGAATTATCCGAAGTAGATTCAATGATGCTCCGAGTGTCTTCCAGAAAGAAAAGAGGCGCACTCAACGTTGTCGGAAACATCGCAAACAGTCTTTTCGGAATTCTTGATTCAGAATATGCTGACAAAATGAGGGATATAATTGAAGACACTAACGATAACCAAGAGCGATTATTGAAACTGCTTAAAAATCAAACCTCATTACTCGATTCAACAATAAACGTTATCCGTGGAAACTATAAGCATATTGAAAGCCAATTTGAGCAGTTGACCTTGCTTGCCAATCGAGAAACAGAAAAACTAAACCGAATCGACAAGGAAGTACATCAAGATAGACTATCGACTCTTTACATGGCTCATGCCCTTCAACTGATTGTTGCTGTAAACAACCTTCAACAAACTCATAATGCTCTCATGGACATTCTAACCGATGCTCATCACGGGAGAATCAATTCACGCATTCTACCTCCGCAAAAACTTCAGCAGGAGATAAACAACATAAGAAATTACTTGCCAAAGACACTAACCTTACCACTGCCTATGAATGAGATTGCAGAATATTATAAACTAATGACAGTAAAGATCAAACCAAGTCTGCAGTATACAATCATTCAGTTAAAGCTGCCTCTCAGTACTAATGACGAGTTCGAGCTCTTCCGGACAGTTTCTGTTCCTGGTATTATTAATAAAGAAGCATAGGCTATCAAAGCTACAACGCCTTACATTATCGTCAACTTGCACAGAAACCAATATTATCCTCTGGGAGAGATGGAGAAACTTGGCTGCACATACACCGTTCACAATCACATTCTGTGCAATCAGCACCATCCTACATATAAGGCAGATTTTGGTCCAAGCATTTGTGAACTAAATCTTATAAACCAGCGGTTTAATCCCAATCAATGCCAAGTGCAGAAAGTTCCAAATCAACCACGGTGGATTCAACTCCACACTTCTAACCAATGGCTCTATTCCCTCGATGAAGGGATAATAATTAATGCTGTCTGTAGCGGCGAAGTTACACAATTATCTCTTGAAGGATCCGGAATTCTCACGGTAGATGACAATTGCATCATACAACAACCTGGAGTAACAATACAGGCGCACAACATTTACCCCAGTACTATTCGACAATCTTATGCAGCCTCTCTATCAGTTCCGTTATCAGCTGAGCTCGAAACAACATCTGAAATCATACCTTCACGTATTTCGCCAACTATACCTACAAATACATTGGATGACCTACAAACCAAGGTTCAACATCAATTGATAGAAGAAGAGAACTCCAACATCAACAAGCATCATGTGCATCACTACATAGTAGGCTACTCCACATTAACAGTAGTCTTAGTAGTATCTGCGGTACTTTGTTGGAAGTTGTTTTACGGGAAACGTGCCCGAAGGACTACATCTTCCTCTGCAACAGCGACTCATGATTTCACTATAGGATCCAAGGCACTTGATGAATCCTGAACGAATTTCCAACGGGGGGAGGATGTTTGATTTCTTTATTATACATATACATACATACTACATATATACAATAGAAAATTTCATAATTATTAATTTCATTCACATTATCACTGTATAGCCTGCCTAGCAAAACAGTATGGGTCAATAACACTCTATTAAAAGTAATTTGATTGGCATTTTTTGTGTAACATTGAAATTTCATCAAGTCCATCAGATCGTTGACTTTTTTTCTACAACTGCACTTTCTACGTACATAAATTCTTGAACGCAGTCAATAATATTCGTCAGCAATATTTCTCTTCATAAGTATTTTTGTCTTTTTGCACTTTTGTACAGCAAAACTTGTAGAACATCATATTGCATATGTAAACAAAAAGTCATCGATCTCGATTCACGTGCAATATAATGACATTAGCAGAAATTTATGTTTAGGCTAAGAATTTTGTAATCATATAAAATAGATATGCAGGAAATAAAAATTCATTCAGTTTCGTATACTTGAATCAAGCGTTTTATTCTGTGCATTATTTCAATATACAGTTTTGCAGTTCGTGATATTTGCGTTCCCAAAATATCAAAATATTTTAGTCAAAATATTATAGTTACTGCTGTTTGTGACATCGTGCTGTTCGTGGAATTACCAACTTAACTTCCAACAAGTGTAACCGCTTGGTGGAAATTATATTCAATAGAAGGTTCTCTAAGTTTCAAGTGCTTAGTGAATCACTATTGAATCAATAAAAAACATTTGGCGACCGTGACAGGACTTGTAGTCTTTGGAATTTCTTTTTCAACAAGTGTAACCGCTTGGTGAAAAGTATAATCAATAGAAGGTTTTCTAAGTTCCAAGTGCTTTGTGAACCACTATTGATTCGTATTAAAACTGTGGGAGTTAATATCAAAGGAGTTGATATAACGTGATATTGCAAGCCATGGAGGCATCAAAATTACTGTCAAGACAGCAAGAAATTGGGAAATTAATCGAGAGCATAGCGATTAATTTCAAAAAAGATTCGCAATCGAGAAAAACGAGCGAATATTGCCAAAAACGCATCGTGTCACTCAACGCCTTGTGGGCTGAGTTTTCAATAAATCACGATAGACTGCTGGAATTGGTAACAGCTCGTGATGAAGAGCCATACTTCGTCAATAATTACCAAAGAGAGGTTGAAAATATTCAACAGCGCCTTAAATCGTGGTTGGCAGAAATCAGTGGGCCTAGCCAATGTCAACCTGAAACAGACTCCACACCAAGTCGACCTATCAGTGAGGCACGAGCATTGTCGGATAGCTTGAGCAGACTATTGAGAAAACAGAAAACATTGCGTCAAGCAATTGATTACTTCTTGGAAAGCATCAGTAGAGACACCCAGCATGATTGTAGCCAGCATTACTACAAGCTAAAGATCGATAGGCTCCTAGCATATGAAGAGGAGTTAAAAGAGAATCAAAATCTGATATGGGAAGAATCGACCCCATTAGAACTCGACACTGACGAGTACTTCAAGTTACAGCATCAACTTCAAGATGCAATTGTTACATTACAGCAACAGTTGGACCTATTCCCAACAAGCAGTCATACATTAACCGGCCAATATACAAATGCCAGAGTGAAGTTGCCTAAAATTACGTTGCCTACGTTCAATGGCGATTACCTTCAGTGGAATCAATTTCACGACTTATATGTACAGCTTATACATTCTCAGCCATTGAGCAATGCTGAGAAAATGTTTTACTTGACGAGCAACCTTACTGGTGAAGCAAAGGCATTGATAAAGCACCTGTCACCTACCAACGAGAATTATGATACTGCATGGGATATTATCGTAAGCCGATACAGCAACACCAGGCTTATAGTGACAGCGCTACTAAACAAGCTTTTAAATCAACCTACGTTATCATCAGAGTCTGCGACATCGTCAAAGACTCTTCATGATACAACCAACGAATGTCTTCTTGGTTTGAAGAATCTCAGCATCGGAGTAATTCATTGGGACCCGATCTTGTTGCATATCTTGCTGAGAAAGTTGGACAAAACCACACACACCCTGTATGAGCAAGGACTCAGTAACCCTAAAGAGTTTGGGTCCATCCAACAATTTTTGCAATTCCTAGAGGGCAGATTTCAAGCGCTTGAAGCTGTTCAGGGAGGACAATGGAAGAAGCCGAATCCATTACCTGTACAAAATAAAACCAAAAGTTTGTCCGCAGCAACCCGCTACCATTGCCCTTGTGGTCCTCAGGAACGTCATCATTTGTTTAAGTGCCAACAGTTTCTTTCTTGGAATCCAGAAAAAAGAGCACAGTTTCTCCTGCAAAACTCCCGATGTTACAACTGCATGAAACCTGGCCACTTTGCAAATCAATGCTCTTCTCGAGGATGCCTAAAGTGTGACAAAAAGCATAACACACTGATTCATTTAGCAGAATCAGCAGGTAGACCACCGTCATCAACTACACAGGCAATATCTTCAACACAGGCATCATCATCGAAAACTATTAAGCCAGCGTCATTGACAGCTCAGCTCGATAAGCAAAAATCAGGTTACGTGCTGCTTGGGACTGTTGCTGTTCGCCTTAGTACCGCAGATGGTAATCAAGTTATATGCAAGGCATTGCTAGATTCCGGCTCGCAGATCAATATTATTACAGAACGGGCAGCAAAGAAGCTGGGCTTCAAATACAAACGATCAAATATGACAATCGAAGGTATTGGTCAATCAACCAGCCATGCCACCTACAGAGTCAACATCCTTGCAAGTGCTGAGAGCACCAACTTTTCAGTACGCATGGAAGCATTTGTGCTACCCAAGATAACAGGAACCCAGCCTGCAAAGTATTTGGACATCCAGTCGTGGCCTATCCCGGTAGACTTCCAACTAGCTGACCCCCATTTCAACCATCCCAGTCGCATCGATTTGCTCATTGGGGCAGAGCATTATTATCAGTTATTGGAATCTGAGCAACATTTAATGGGTCCAGATTTACCACTTCTTCAAAATTCTGTATTTGGGTGGATTGTTGCAGGAAAATTAATGGATTCATCAACAAGAACCATATCATCCTGCAACATTGGAACAAGCAATGACGGAAACACCGATATCTCACAACAAATAGAGCGTTTTTGGAAGCTTGAAGAAAATAATTTAAAAAAGACATTTACTGCTGCTGAAGAAAAATGTGAGCTGCAATTCAAGCAAGATACCACACGTGACCCTTGTGGGCGTTTCGTCGTCAGATTACCCTTTGAAAAACCAGTAACTAGTCTAGGTGAATCTATGGACATAGCCTTAAATCGGTTCCTAGCGCTTGAACGACGGCTGGCTGGAAAGGAAACCATAAGGTGGCAATATATAGAATTCATGGAGGAGTACATTCGCCTTGGACACATGAAAGAAATAAAAATCAATGAATTGAATCACCCATACTACTTTCTGCCACACCATTTCGTGTGCAAACCCGACAGCACGACAACAAAGTTGCGGGTTGTGTTCGACGCATCAGCAAAAACGTCGAATAATGTATCGTTAAATGATATTCTTGCCAAAGGACCTGTAATACAGGATGAACTTTTCTCCATATTAGTACGATTCCGGTTGCCTCGGTATGTATTTACCGGTGACATAGAAAAAATGTACCGGCAAGTCGCTATACAAGAAGAAGATCAGAAGTTCCAACTGATCTTTTGGAGGAATGATCCACAAGCAGAATTAAAGTGTTATCAGTTGGCAACGGTAACCTATGGCACTACTTCGGCACCATACCTGGCAACAAAATGTTTGCAAGTATTGGCAAAACAGCGCTCAAGGCAATATCCACTGGGATCAGAAACGTTACAGAGAGATTTCTACGTTGACGGCGTCATGACAGGGTCTGACAGCATAACGGAAGCTATCCACATGCAAACAGAACTGATATCACTTCTTAAAGAAAGTGGCTTCCATCTAAGAAAGTGGTGCACAAATCATCCTCGACTACTAGAGCGATTCCAACCACAAGACATGGAATTAACTCTAGATTTCAACAATGATTCTGACGATCACATCAAGACCTTGGGCTTAAGATGGTGTCCAACTAGGGACTTGTTTTCTGTGCAGCCATCAATACAAACTCGAAGCAAGACAACAAAGAGGACAGCATACTCAGATATAGCACACATCTTCGACCCGTTGGGAATACTAGCACCAATAGTAGTCACTGCGAAGATAATACTAAAAAAGATGTGGTTGCTAAAGGCAGATTGGGACGACGAGCTACCGTCACAATTAAAGGATGAATGGATAGACTTCAGAGAAGGACTTCAAGATTTGAAAGACTTCTCCATTGCCAGACATGTGTTTGACCATCATTTGCCAAAAAACATTCAATTGCATGCCTTTGCGGATGCATCCGAAAAAGCATACGGTGCTGCTATTTACGTCAGAGCAATTACCAGAGACAATTTATTGATAGTAAGGCTACTTTGCGCCAAGTCAAGGGTAGCTCCTACAAAAACAGAGACAAATCCAAGACTAGAATTGTGTGCAGCTAAACTTGCGGCTGAACTGTGCCATAGAGTAAAGACTGATCTGAACTTGAATGATGTGCAAGACTTTTACTGGACTGATTCTGAAATCGTTCTCGCGTGGGTAAATAAATCATCTTCGTCAAATCAACCGTTCGTTGCCAACAGAGTAGCCACCATACAGAAGCTAACAATTGCACGCCAATGGAGACATGTTGACTCGAAGGATAATCCAGCAGATATCCTTTCAAGAGGAACAAGTCCGAGAAAGCTCAAAACTCTTTCACCCTGGTTCTATGGACCATTGTTCCTACATGCATCAGAGTCAGCATGGCCAGCAGAATTCATCACTAGAGAATCGACTACACTGTCAGTAACAGTATCAGATGAGTTGATTCATATGGTAAAGAGCATCAATCATGGAAATTCATTCAAAAAGCTTGAGAGAATCATGGGATACATGCTCCGATTTGCAAAAAGAACACGAAAAATCAGCAATCATCATGAACATCTCACGGCGGACGAATTCAATGATGCTCTACGCGTATTAGTATGATGCGCTCAACAGGAAGACTTTTCACAAGACATACATCATTTAAGTCAATACGGAGAACTTCCGAACAATAGTTCGCTGCAAGAATTGACACCATTCATTGACGAACATGGCATTGTCCGAGTCGGAGGCAGATTGCGAGAAGCTAATATCTCATACGACGCTAAGCATCCAATGCTGCTCCCATATTCAAATTTGCTCACAAAGCTGATAATGACCGACTTGCATATCAGCCACAAGCATGCGCCCTCACAAACACTTCTATCCATCACCCGACAGAGATTCTGGCCTATCAATGGAAAAATAATTGCCCGCTCGATTGTACACAAGTGCGTTCACTGCGCGAGAGCCGCACCAAAATTGCTCAATCAGCTCATGGGTAACCTCCCACCAGCTCGAACTCAGCCAGCGAGACCATTCATAAACACTGGCGTTGACTACTGCGGACCATTTTGGACACACTTCAAGGTTCGAGGCAAGAAACCAGTTAAATCGTACGTGGCAATATTTTGCTGCTTCTCCACCAAAGCAGTACACCTGGAACTGGTCACCGACTTAAGCACTGACGCCTTTTTGGGTGCGCTACGAAGGTTCATCAGCCTTCGTGGACACTGCACCAACATTTACTCTGACAACGCAACTAACTTTGTAGGAGCCAGGAATCAACTTCATGAGATCCACGACGCCATCTACTCAGATGATGCCAAAAATTAAATAACGTCTATGTGCAGCAACAAAGGCATAACGTTCCACTTCATACCGCCACGTGCTCCACATTTTGGTGGCTTATGGGAGGCGGCTGTAAAGTCCACCAAGCGACTCATGCAATTGCAAATCAGCTCAAGTTCTCTAACGTATGAAGAATTGGAGACTTTGGTAATCGAAATTGAGGCGATACTTAACTCAAGACCAATCACTCCAATGTCGTCAAATCCAAATGATCTTACTGCCTTGACTCCAGGACATTTCCTCATCGGAGAACCACTAACTAGTTATATTGATCCAGAAGCCAAACCATTAAACACCAGACTCGGAGCTCGATGGCAACTGGTACTTCGACTTAAAACGGAATTCTGGGAGAAATGGACAACTGAATACTTGCACGAGCTTCAGAAACGTGTAAAATGGAAGTCTAGTCATTTCAATATTCAGCCGGGAACATTAGTTATGATAAAGGAAGACAACTCCCATCCTCTTCAATGGCCTCTTGGGAGAATAATAGAAACGATAAAAGGCAAAAATGACCGAGTGCGAGTTGTCAACATTAAAACGGCAACCCAAATAATACAGCGACCCATACATAAAATTGCTCCTCTACCAGTAGACACAACGGATGATGCTGATCATCTGAAGCCACAATGCTCTGAGCGCAAACGTACGAGCAGACAATCCAGTAGCACAGAGATGGCCAGAGACGAAGTACTGTCTCAACCCCCTAAGCGACGACGAAAATTAGGGTCTATGCTTACAACAGTACTTATGGCATGCCTGTTCGTGCCACTCATTCAAGGGTCTCCTATCCATATTCACAGCTTTAACACATCGAAACCAACAATTTACTTCGAGAATTTGGGAAAGGCCAGCGTAGTTTCCAAAGAATGGCAGATTGTTGTTTATTACAACATGACTGGTTATTGGCGCGAGCATAAATGCCTGACTAACGCAACAAACCTTCTGTCGGCACTATGTAACAGTCTAGCAGACCCTAGTTTATGTTCAGGGACGATACAACACATCCAACATCAACTCACAGAATTATCCGAAGTAGATTCAATGATGCTCCGAGTGTCTTCCAGAAAGAAAAGAGGCGCACTCAACGTTGTCGGAAACATCGCAAACAGTCTTTTCGGAATTCTTGATTCAGAATATGCTGACAAAATGAGGGATATAATTGAAGACACTAACGATAACCAAGAGCGATTATTGAAACTGCTTAAAAATCAAACCTCATTACTCGATTCAACAATAAACGTTATCCGTGGAAACTATAAGCATATTGAAAGCCAATTTGAGCAGTTGACCTTGCTTGCCAATCGAGAAACAGAAAAATTAAACCGAATCGACAAGGAAGTACATCAAGATAGACTATCGACTCTTTACATGGCTCATGCCCTTCAACTGCTTGTTGCTGTAAACAACCTTCAACAAACTCATAATGCTCTCATGGACATTCTAACCGATGTTCATCACGGGAGAATCAATTCACGCATTCTACCTCCGCAAAAACTTCAGCAGGAGATAAACAACATAAGAAATTACTTGCCAAAGACACTAACCTTACCACTGCCTATGAATGAGATTGCAGAATATTATAAACTAATGACAGTAAAGATCAAACCAAGTCTGCAGTATACAATCATTCAGTTAAAGCTGCCTCTCAGTACTAATGACGAGTTCGAGCTCTTCCGGGCAGTTTCTGTTCCTGTTATTATTAATAAAGAAGCATGGGCTATCAAAGCTACAACGCCTTACATTATCGTCAACTTGCACAGAAACCAATATTATCCTCTGAGAGAGATGGAGAAACTTGGCTGCACATACACCGTTCACAATCACATTCTGTGCAATCAGCACTATCCTACATATAAGGCAGATTTTGGTCCAAGCATTTGTGAACTAAATCTTATAAACCAGCGGTTTAATCCCAATCAATGCCAAGTGCAGAAAGTTCCAAATCAACCACGGTGGATTCAACTCCACACTTCTAACCAATGGCTCTATTCCCTCGATGAAGGGATAATAATTAATGCTGTCTGTAGCGGCGAAGTTACACAATTATCTCTTGAAGGATCCGGAATTCTCACGGTAGATGACAATTGCATCATACAACAACCTGGAGTAACAATACAGGTGCACAACATTTACCCCAGTACTATTCGACAATCTTATGCAGCCTCTCTATCAGTTCCGTTATCAGCTGAGCTCGAAACAACATCTGAAATCATACCTTCACGTATTTCGCCAACTATACCTACAAATACATTGGATGACCTACAAACCAAGGTTCAACATCAATTGATAGAAGAAGAGAACTCCAACATCAACAAGCATCATGTGCATCACTACATAGTAGGCTACTCCACATTAACAGTAGTCTTAGTAGTATCTGCGGTACTTTGTTGGAAGTTGTTTTACGGGAAACGTGCCCGAAGGACTACATCTTCCTCTGCAACAGCGACTCATGATTTCACTATAGGATCCAAGGCACTTGATGAATCCTGAACGAATTTCCAACGGGGGGAGGATGTTTGATTTCTTTATTATACATATACATACATACTACATATATACAATAGAAAATTTCATAATTATTAATTTCATTCACATTATCACTGTATAGCCTGCCTAGCAAAACAGTATGGGTCAATAACACTCTATTAAAAGTAATTTGATTGGCATTTTTTGTGTAACATTGAAATTTCATCAAGTCCATCAGATCGTTGACTTTTTTTCTACAACTGCACTTTCTACGTACATAAATTCTTGAACGCAGTCAATAATATTCGTCAGCAATATTTCTCTTCATAAGTATTTTTGTCTTTTTGCACTTTTGTACAGCAAAACTTGTAGAACATCATATTGCATATGTAAACAAAAAGTCATCGATCTCGATTCACGTGCAATATAATGACATTAGCAGAAATTTATGTTTAGGCTAAGAATTTTGTAATCATATAAAATAGATATGCAGGAAATAAAAATTCATTCAGTTTCGTATACTTGAATCAAGCGTTTTATTCTGTGCATTATTTCAATATACAGTTTTGCAGTTCGTGATATTTGCGTTCCCAAAATATCAAAATATTTTAGTCAAAATATTATAGTTACTGCTGTTTGTGACATCGTGCTGTTCGTGGAATTACCAACTTAACTTCCAACAAGTGTAACCGCTTGGTGGAAATTATATTCAATAGAAGGTTCTCTAAGTTTCAAGTGCTTAGTGAATCACTATTGAATCAATAAAAAACATTTGGCGACCGTGACAGGACTTGTAGTCTTTGGAATTTCTTTTTCAACAAGTGTAATCGCTTGGTGAAAAGTATAATCAATAGAAGGTTTTCTAAGTTCCAAGTGCTTTGTGAACCACTATTGATTCGTATTAAAACTGTGGGAGTTAATATCAAAGGAGTTGATATAACGTGATATTGCAAGCCATGGAGGCATCAAAATTACTGTCAAGACAGCAAGAAATTGGGAAATTAATCGAGAGCATAGCGATTAATTTCAAAAAAGATTCGCAATCGAGAAAAACGAGCGAATATTGCCAAAAACGCATCGTGTCACTCAACGCCTTGTGGGCTGAGTTTTCAATAAATCACGATAGACTGCTGGAATTGGTAACAGCTCGTGATGAAGAGCCATACTTCGTCAATAATTACCAAAGAGAGGTTGAAAATATTCAACAGCGCCTTAAATCGTGGTTGGCGGAAATCAGTGGGCCTAGCCAATGTCAACCTGAAACAGACTCCACACCAAGTCGACCTATCAGTGAGGCACGAGCATTGTCGGATAGCTTGAGCAGGCTATTGAGAAAACAGAAAACATTGCGTCAAGCAATTGATTACTTCTTGGAAAGCATCAGTAGAGACACCCAGCATGATTGTAGCCAGCATTACTACAAGCTAAAGATCGATAGGCTCCTAGCATATGAAGAGGAGTTGAAAGAGAATCAAAATCTGATATGGGAAGAATCGACCCCATTAGAACTCGACACTGACGAGTACTTCAAGTTACAGCATCAACTTCAAGATGCAATTGTTACATTACAGCAACAGTTGGACCTATTCCCAACAAGCAGTCATACATTAACCGGCCAATATACAAATGCCAGAGTGAAGTTGCCTAAAATTACGTTGCCTACGTTCAATGGCGATTACCTTCAGTGGAATCAATTTCACGACTTATATGTACAGCTTATACATTCTCAGCCATTGAGCAATGCTGAGAAAATGTTTTACTTGACGAGCAACCTTACTGGTGAAGCAAAGGCATTGATAAAGCACCTGTCACCTACCAACGAGAATTATGATACTGCATGGGATATTATCGTAAGCCGATACAGCAACACCAGGCTTATAGTGACAGCGCTACTAAACAAGCTTTTAAATCAACCTACGTTATCATCAGAGTCTGCGACATCGTTAAAGACTCTCCATGATACAACCAACGAATGTCTTCTTGGTTTGAAGAATCTCAGCATCGGAGTAATTCATTGGGACCCGATCTTGTTGCATATCTTGCTGAGAAAGTTGGACAAAACCACACACACCCTGTATGAGCAAGGGCTCAGTAACCCTAAAGAGTTTGGGTCCATCCAACAATTTTTGCAATTCCTAGAGGGCAGATTTCAAGCGCTTGAAGCTGTTCAGGGAGGACAATGGAAGAAGCCGAATCCATTACCTGTACAAAATAAAACCAAAAGTTTGTCCGCAGCAACCCGCTACGATTGCCCTTGTGGTCCTCAGGAACGTCATCATTTGTTTAAGTGCCAACAGTTTCTTTCTTGGAATCCAGAAAAAAGAGCACAGTTTCTCCTGCAAAACTCCCGATGTTACAACTGCATGAAACCTGGCCACTTTGCAAATCAATGCTCTTCTCGAGGATGCCTAAAGTGTGACAAAAAGCATAACACACTGATTCATTTAGCAGAATCAGCAGGTAGACCACCGTCATCAACTACACAGGCAATATCTTCAACACAGGCATCATCATCGAAAACTATTAAGCCAGCGTCATTGACAGCTCAGCTCGATAAGCAAAAATCAGGTTACGTGCTGCTTGGGACTGTTGCTGTTCGCCTTAGTACCGCAGATGGTAATCAAGTTATATGCAAGGCATTGCTAGATTCCGGCTCGCAGATCAATATTATTACAGAACGGGCAGCAAAGAAGCTGGGCTTCAAATACAAACGATCAAATATGACAATCGAAGGTATTGGTCAATCAACCAGCCATGCCACCTACAGAGTCAACATCCTTGCAAGTGCTGAGAGCACCAACTTTTCAGTACGCATGGAAGCATTTGTGCTACCCAAGATAACAGGAACCCAGCCTGCAAAGTATTTGGACATCCAGTCGTGGCCTATCCCGGTAGACTTCCAACTAGCTGACCCCCATTTCAACCATCCCAGTCGCATCGATTTGCTCATTGGGGCAGAGCATTATTATCAGTTATTGGAATCTGAGCAACATTTAATGGGTCCAGATTTACCACTTCTTCAAAATTCTGTATTTGGGTGGATTGTTGCAGGAAAATTAATGGATTCATCAACAAGAACCATATCATCCTGCAACATTGGAACAAGCAATGACGGAAACACCGATATCTCACAACAAATAGAGCGTTTTTGGAAGCTTGAAGAAAATAATTTAAAAAAGACATTTACTGCTGCTGAAGAAAAATGTGAGCTGCAATTCAAGCAAGATACCACACGTGACCCTTGTGGGCGTTTCGTCGTCAGATTACCCTTTGAAAAACCAGTAACTAGTCTAGGTGAATCTATGGACATAGCCTTAAATCGGTTCCTAGCGCTTGAACGACGGCTGGCTGGAAAGGAAACCATAAGGCGGCAATATATAGAATTCATGGAGGAGTACATTCGCCTTGGACACATGAAAGAAATAAAAATCAATGAATTGAATCACCCATACTACTTTCTGCCACACCATTTCGTGTGCAAACCCGACAGCACGACAACAAAGTTGCGGGTTGTGTTCGACGCATCAGCAAAAACGTCGAATAATGTATCGTTAAATGATATTCTTGCCAAAGGACCTGTAATACAGGATGAACTTTTCTCCATATTAGTACGATTCCGGTTGCCTCGGTATGTATTTACCGGTGACATAGAAAAAATGTACCGGCAAGTCGCTATACAAGAAGAAGATCAGAAGTTCCAACTGATCTTTTGGAGGAATGATCCACAAGCAGAATTAAAGTGTTATCAGTTGGCAACGGTAACCTATGGCACTACTTCGGCACCATACCTGGCAACAAAATGTTTGCAAGTATTGGCAAAACAGCGCTCAAGGCAATATCCACTGGGATCAGAAACGTTACAGAGAGATTTCTACGTTGACGGCGTCATGACAGGGTCTGACAGCATAACGGAAGCTATCCACATGCAAACAGAACTGATATCACTTCTTAAAGAAAGTGGCTTCCATCTAAGAAAGTGGTGCACAAATCATCCTCGACTACTAGAGCGATTCCAACCACAAGACATGGAATTAACTCTAGATTTCAACAATGATTCTGACGATCACATCAAGACCTTGGGCTTAAGATGGTGTCCAACTAGGGACTTGTTTTCTGTGCAGCCATCAATACAAACTCGAAGCAAGACAACAAAGAGGACAGCATACTCAGATATAGCACACATCTTCGACCCGTTGGGAATACTAGCACCAATAGTAGTCACTGCGAAGATAATACTAAAAAAGATGTGGTTGCTAAAGGCAGATTGGGACGACGAGCTACCGTCACAATTAAAGGATGAATGGATAGACTTCAGAGAAGGACTTCAAGATTTGAAAGACTTCTCCATTGCCAGACATGTGTTTGACCATCATTTGCCAAAAAACATTCAATTGCATGCCTTTGCGGATGCATCCGAAAAAGCATACGGTGCTGCTATTTACGTCAGAGCAATTACCAGAGACAATTTATTGATAGTAAGGCTACTTTGCGCCAAGTCAAGGGTAGCTCCTACAAAAACAGAGACAAATCCAAGACTAGAATTGTGTGCAGCTAAACTTGCGGCTGAACTGTGCCATAGAGTAAAGACTGATCTGAACTTGAATGATGTGCAAGACTTTTACTGGACTGATTCTGAAATCGTTCTCGCGTGGGTAAATAAATCATCTTCGTCAAATCAACCGTTCGTTGCCAACAGAGTAGCCACCATACAGAAGCTAACAATTGCACGCCAATGGAGACATGTTGACTCGAAGGATAATCCAGCAGATATCCTTTCAAGAGGAACAAGTCCGAGAAAGCTCAAAACTCTTTCACCCTGGTTCTATGGACCATTGTTCCTACATGCATCAGAGTCAGCATGGCCAGCAGAATTCATCACTAGAGAATCGACTACACTGTCAGTAACAGTATCAGATGAGTTGATTCATATGGTAAAGAGCATCAATCATGGAAATTCATTCAAAAAGCTTGAGAGAATCATGGGATACATGCTCCGATTTGCAAAAAGAACACGAAAAATCAGCAATCATCATGAACATCTCACGGCGGACGAATTCAATGATGCTCTACGCGTATTAGTATGATGCGCTCAACAGGAAGACTTTTCACAAGACATACATCATTTAAGTCAATACGGAGAACTTCCGAACAATAGTTCGCTGCAAGAATTGACACCATTCATTGACGAACATGGCATTGTCCGAGTCGGAGGCAGATTGCGAGAAGCTAATATCTCATACGACGCTAAGCATCCAATGCTGCTCCCATATTCAAATTTGCTCACAAAGCTGATAATGACCGACTTGCATATCAGCCACAAGCATGCGCCCTCACAAACACTTCTATCCATCACCCGACAGAGATTCTGGCCTATCAATGGAAAAATAATTGCCCGCTCGATTGTACACAAGTGCGTTCACTGCGCGAGAGCCGCACCAAAATTGCTCAATCAGCTCATGGGTAACCTCCCACCAGCTCGAACTCAGCCAGCGAGACCATTCATAAACACTGGCGTTGACTACTGCGGACCATTTTGGACACACTTCAAGGTTCGAGGCAAGAAACCAGTTAAATCGTACGTGGCAATATTTTGCTGCTTCTCCACCAAAGCAGTACACCTGGAACTGGTCACCGACTTAAGCACTGACGCCTTTTTGGGTGCGCTACGAAGGTTCATCAGCCTTCGTGGACACTGCACCAACATTTACTCTGACAACGCAACTAACTTTGTAGGAGCCAGGAATCAACTTCATGAGATCCACGACGCCATCTACTCAGATGATGCCAAAAATTAAATAACGTCTATGTGCAGCAACAAAGGCATAACGTTCCACTTCATACCGCCACGTGCTCCACATTTTGGTGGCTTATGGGAGGCGGCTGTAAAGTCCACCAAGCGACTCATGCAATTGCAAATCAGCTCAAGTTCTCTAACGTATGAAGAATTGGAGACTTTGGTAATCGAAATTGAGGCGATACTTAACTCAAGACCAATCACTCCAATGTCGTCAAATCCAAATGATCTTACTGCCTTGACTCCAGGACATTTCCTCATCGGAGAACCACTAACTAGTTATATTGATCCAGAAGCCAAACCATTAAACACCAGACTCGGAGCTCGATGGCAACTGGTACTTCGACTTAAAACGGAATTCTGGGAGAAATGGACAACTGAATACTTGCACGAGCTTCAGAAACGTGTAAAATGGAAGTCTAGTCATTTCAATATTCAGCCGGGAACATTAGTTATGATAAAGGAAGACAACTCCCATCCTCTTCAATGGCCTCTTGGGAGAATAATAGAAACGATAAAAGGCAAAAATGACCGAGTGCGAGTTGTCAACATTAAAACGGCAACCCAAATAATACAGCGACCCATACATAAAATTGCTCCTCTACCAGTAGACACAACGGATGATGCTGATCATCTGAAGCCACAATGCTCTGAGCGCAAACGTACGAGCAGACAATCCAGTAGCACAGAGATGGCCAGAGACGAAGTACTGTCTCAACCCCCTAAGCGACGACGAAAATTAGGGTCTATGCTTACAACAGTACTTATGGCATGCCTGTTCGTGCCACTCATTCAAGGGTCTCCTATCCATATTCACAGCTTTAACACATCGAAACCAACAATTTACTTCGAGAATTTGGGAAAGGCCAGCGTAGTTTCCAAAGAATGGCAGATTGTTGTTTATTACAACATGACTGGTTATTGGCGCGAGCATAAATGCCTGACTAACGCAACAAACCTTCTGTCGGCACTATGTAACAGTCTAGCAGACCCTAGTTTATGTTCAGGGACGATACAACACATCCAACATCAACTCACAGAATTATCCGAAGTAGATTCAATGATGCTCCGAGTGTCTTCCAGAAAGAAAAGAGGCGCACTCAACGTTGTCGGAAACATCGCAAACAGTCTTTTCGGAATTCTTGATTCAGAATATGCTGACAAAATGAGGGATATAATTGAAGACACTAACGATAACCAAGAGCGATTATTGAAACTGCTTAAAAATCAAACCTCATTACTCGATTCAACAATAAACGTTATCCGTGGAAACTATAAGCATATTGAAAGCCAATTTGAGCAGTTGACCTTGCTTGCCAATCGAGAAACAGAAAAATTAAACCGAATCGACAAGGAAGTACATCAAGATAGACTATCGACTCTTTACATGGCTCATGCCCTTCAACTGCTTGTTGCTGTAAACAACCTTCAACAAACTCATAATGCTCTCATGGACATTCTAACCGATGTTCATCACGGGAGAATCAATTCACGCATTCTACCTCCGCAAAAACTTCAGCAGGAGATAAACAACATAAGAAAATACTTGCCAAAGACACTAACCTTACCACTGCCTATGAATGAGATTGCAGAATATTATAAACTAATGACAGTAAAGATCAAACCAAGTCTGCAGTATACAATCATTCAGTTAAAGCTGCCTCTCAGTACTAATGACGAGTTCGAGCTCTTCCGGGCAGTTTCTGTTCCTGTTATTATTAATAAAGAAGCATGGGCTATCAAAGCTACAACGCCTTACATTATCGTCAACTTGCACAGAAACCAATATTATCCTCTGAGAGAGATGGAGAAACTTGGCTGCACATACACCGTTCACAATCACATTCTGTGCAATCAGCACTATCCTACATATAAGGCAGATTTTGGTCCAAGCATTTGTGAACTAAATCTTATAAACCAGCGGTTTAATCCCAATCAATGCCAAGTGCAGAAAGTTCCAAATCAACCACGGTGGATTCAACTCCACACTTCTAACCAATGGCTCTATTCCCTCGATGAAGGGATAATAATTAATGCTGTCTGTAGCGGCGAAGTTACACAATTATCTCTTGAAGGATCCGGAATTCTCACGGTAGATGACAATTGCATCATACAACAACCTGGAGTAACAATACAGGTGCACAACATTTACCCCAGTACTATTCGACAATCTTATGCAGCCTCTCTATCAGTTCCGTTATCAGCTGAGCTCGAAACAACATCTGAAATCATACCTTCACGTATTTCGCCAACTATACCTACAAATACATTGGATGACCTACAAACCAAGGTTCAACATCAATTGATAGAAGAAGAGAACTCCAACATCAACAAGCATCATGTGCATCACTACATAGTAGGCTACTCCACATTAACAGTAGTCTTAGTAGTATCTGCGGTACTTTGTTGGAAGTTGTTTTACGGGAAACGTGCCCGAAGGACTACATCTTCCTCTGCAACAGCGACTCATGATTTCACTATAGGATCCAAGGCACTTGATGAATCCTGAACGAATTTCCAACGGGGGGAGGATGTTTGATTTCTTTATTATACATATACATACATACTACATATATACAATAGAAAATTTCATAATTATTAATTTCATTCACATTATCACTGTATAGCCTGCCTAGCAAAACAGTATGGGTCAATAACACTCTATTAAAAGTAATTTGATTGGCATTTTTTGTGTAACATTGAAATTTCATCAAGTCCATCAGATCGTTGACTTTTTTTCTACAACTGCACTTTCTACGTACATAAATTCTTGAACGCAGTCAATAATATTCGTCAGCAATATTTCTCTTCATAAGTATTTTTGTCTTTTTGCACTTTTGTACAGCAAAACTTGTAGAACATCATATTGCATATGTAAACAAAAAGTCATCGATCTCGATTCACGTGCAATATAATGACATTAGCAGAAATTTATGTTTAGGCTAAGAATTTTGTAATCATATAAAATAGATATGCAGGAAATAAAAATTCATTCAGTTTCGTATACTTGAATCAAGCGTTTTATTCTGTGCATTATTTCAATATACAGTTTTGCAGTTCGTGATATTTGCGTTCCCAAAATATCAAAATATTTTAGTCAAAATATTATAGTTACTGCTGTTTGTGACATCGTGCTGTTCGTGGAATTACCAACTTAACTTCCAACAAGTGTAACCGCTTGGTGGAAATTATATTCAATAGAAGGTTCTCTAAGTTTCAAGTGCTTAGTGAATCACTATTGAATCAATAAAAAACATTTGGCGACCGTGACAGGACTTGTAGTCTTTGGAATTTCTTTTTCAACAAGTGTAATCGCTTGGTGAAAAGTATAATCAATAGAAGGTTTTCTAAGTTCCAAGTGCTTTGTGAACCACTATTGATTCGTATTAAAACTGTGGGAGTTAATATCAAAGGAGTTGATATAACGTGATATTGCAAGCCATGGAGGCATCAAAATTACTGTCAAGACAGCAAGAAATTGGGAAATTAATCGAGAGCATAGCGATTAATTTCAAAAAAGATTCGCAATCGAGAAAAACGAGCGAATATTGCCAAAAACGCATCGTGTCACTCAACGCCTTGTGGGCTGAGTTTTCAATAAATCACGATAGACTGCTGGAATTGGTAACAGCTCGTGATGAAGAGCCATACTTCGTCAATAATTACCAAAGAGAGGTTGAAAATATTCAACAGCGCCTTAAATCGTGGTTGGCGGAAATCAGTGGGCCTAGCCAATGTCAACCTGAAACAGACTCCACACCAAGTCGACCTATCAGTGAGGCACGAGCATTGTCGGATAGCTTGAGCAGGCTATTGAGAAAACAGAAAACATTGCGTCAAGCAATTGATTACTTCTTGGAAAGCATCAGTAGAGACACCCAGCATGATTGTAGCCAGCATTACTACAAGCTAAAGATCGATAGGCTCCTAGCATATGAAGAGGAGTTGAAAGAGAATCAAAATCTGATATGGGAAGAATCGACCCCATTAGAACTCGACACTGACGAGTACTTCAAGTTACAGCATCAACTTCAAGATGCAATTGTTACATTACAGCAACAGTTGGACCTATTCCCAACAAGCAGTCATACATTAACCGGCCAATATACAAATGCCAGAGTGAAGTTGCCTAAAATTACGTTGCCTACGTTCAATGGCGATTACCTTCAGTGGAATCAATTTCACGACTTATATGTACAGCTTATACATTCTCAGCCATTGAGCAATGCTGAGAAAATGTTTTACTTGACGAGCAACCTTACTGGTGAAGCAAAGGCATTGATAAAGCACCTGTCACCTACCAACGAGAATTATGATACTGCATGGGATATTATCGTAAGCCGATACAGCAACACCAGGCTTATAGTGACAGCGCTACTAAACAAGCTTTTAAATCAACCTACGTTATCATCAGAGTCTGCGACATCGTTAAAGACTCTCCATGATACAACCAACGAATGTCTTCTTGGTTTGAAGAATCTCAGCATCGGAGTAATTCATTGGGACCCGATCTTGTTGCATATCTTGCTGAGAAAGTTGGACAAAACCACACACACCCTGTATGAGCAAGGGCTCAGTAACCCTAAAGAGTTTGGGTCCATCCAACAATTTTTGCAATTCCTAGAGGGCAGATTTCAAGCGCTTGAAGCTGTTCAGGGAGGACAATGGAAGAAGCCGAATCCATTACCTGTACAAAATAAAACCAAAAGTTTGTCCGCAGCAACCCGCTACGATTGCCCTTGTGGTCCTCAGGAACGTCATCATTTGTTTAAGTGCCAACAGTTTCTTTCTTGGAATCCAGAAAAAAGAGCACAGTTTCTCCTGCAAAACTCCCGATGTTACAACTGCATGAAAACTGGCCACTTTGCAAATCAATGCTCTTCTCGAGGATGCCTAAAGTGTGACAAAAAGCATAACACACTGATTCATTTAGCAGAATCAGCAGGTAGACCACCGTCATCAACTACACAGGCAATATCTTCTACACAGGCATCATCATCGAAAACTATTAAGCCAGCGTCATTGACAGCTCAGCTCGATAAGCAAAAATCAGGTTACGTGCTGCTTGGGACTGTTGCTGTTCGCCTTAGTACCGCAGATGGTAATCAAGTTATATGCAAGGCATTGCTAGATTCCGGCTCGCAGATCAATATTATTACAGAACGGGCAGCAAAGAAGCTGGGCTTCAAATACAAACGATCAAATATGACAATCGAAGGTATTGGTCAATCAACCAGCCATGCCACCTACAGAGTCAACATCCTTGCAAGTGCTGAGAGCACCAACTTTTCAGTACGCATGGAAGCATTTGTGCTACCCAAGATAACAGGAACCCAGCCTGCAAAGTATTTGGACATCCAGTCGTGGCCTATCCCGGTAGACTTCCAACTAGCTGACCCCCATTTCAACCATCCCAGCCGCATCGATTTGCTCATTGGGGCAGAGCATTATTATCAGTTATTGGAATCTGAGCAACATTTAATGGGTCCAGATTTACCACTTCTTCAAAATTCTGTATTTGGGTGGATTGTTGCAGGAAAATTAATGGATTCATCAACAAGAACCATATCATCCTGCAACATTGGAACAAGCAATGACGGAAACACCGATATCTCACAACAAATAGAGCGTTTTTGGAAGCTTGAAGAAAATAATTTAAAAAAGACATTTACTGCTGCTGAAGAAAAATGTGAGCTGCAATTCAAGCAAGATACCACACGTGACCCTTGTGGGCGTTTCGTCGTCAGATTACCCTTTGAAAAACCAGTAACTAGTCTAGGTGAATCTATGGACATAGCCTTAAATCGGTTCCTAGCGCTTGAACGACGGCTGGCTGGAAAGGAAACCATAAGGCGGCAATATATAGAATTCATGGAGGAGTACATTCGCCTTGGACACATGAAAGAAATAAAAAGCAATGAATTGAATCACCCATACTACTTTCTGCCACACCATTTCGTGTGCAAACCCGACAGCACGACAACAAAGTTGCGGGTTGTGTTCGACGCATCAGCAAAAACGTCGAATAATGTATCGTTAAATGATATTCTTGCCAAAGGACCTGTAATACAGGATGAACTTTTCTCCATATTAGTACGATTCCGGTTGCCTCGGTATGTATTTACCGGTGACATAGAAAAAATGTACCGGCAAGTCGCTATACAAGAAGAAGATCAGAAGTTCCAACTGATCTTTTGGAGGAATGATCCACAAGCAGAATTAAAGTGTTATCAGTTGGCAACGGTAACCTATGGCACTACTTCGGCACCATACCTGGCAACAAAATGTTTGCAAGTATTGGCAAAACAGCGCTCAAGGCAATATCCACTGGGATCAGAAACGTTACAGAGAGATTTCTACGTTGACGACGTCATGACAGGGTCTGACAGCATAACGGAAGCTATCCACATGCAAACAGAACTGATATCACTTCTTAAAGAAGGTGGCTTCCATCTAAGAAAGTGGTGCGCAAATCATCCTCGACTACTAGAGCGATTCCAACCACAAGACATGGAATTCAATTCAATTCAATTCAATTCCATTTATTAATCACAAATCATAACATCAGTAACAAAACTTAGAATAACTAACATAAGTTTGTGTAAAACGCCTCTCTATAAGCATAGCTTGTGTGAAGAGGCTTGTTCAGCTCTTAGGAGTCTGTCTTTTTTGTGTTAACACTTACTAATAATACAATAATTCATTTATAATTATAATAACTAATGCTGATAATTCGGAAATATAATATATGATTTACAAAGGTGAGCTTAATATAAAATTAAATTTAGCTTGAAATTCTTCATTAGATATTGCTTGGAGCCATTTTTTAACATTATATTTGAACCTAATAAACGTATTAATATTTTGTAGATGTTCAGGTAGTTTATTAAAGCACATCGGTCCTTTGTATGATACGTATTTTTGCGTTTGAGTTTTCTTACAAGCAGGAACAGCAATTCTAAATTGGTTTGATCTAGTTGCGTGGCCAGTTTGGATAATGTTAGTTCGATCATATTTGTAGGTATAGCATAGGATAGAAACTAGGTAAAGTTTTTTAAAGTCAAATACTTTAGCTAAGGCAAAGAGCGCAGACGTTGGAAATAGACGAGGTAACTGGTATATGACCTTTAGAATCTGCTTTTGCGTAGTAATAATATTCGAAAGGTGAGAAGAGAAGGTACCACCCCACGCTGCTATGGCATACTGTAGTATAGACTGCACAAGTGCATAATAAATAATTTTTAGCTGTTCCTTTGTTAATACGTCTCTTAGAGAGAAGAAAATGTGTATACTGCGTCTTAACTTTTTATTTACTTCTTCTATGTGTTTATTCCACTTTAGGTTTTTGTCGATTGTTACGCCGAGGTATTTAGTATGGTCTACAGTACGAATTAATTCACATTTTCCATCGCAAGGTTCATTGATTGTATTCCTACATTTGTGGCCGTATATGGAAAAGTTTACTCCGTTTGGTTGTCCTGCCACAGTGGGTGCAAAAGTAATTAAACATGTCTTCTTGAAATTAAGTTTGAGGTGGTGGTAGCGTAACCATCTTTGCACGTTATCAATGTATAGTTGCCCTATTCTAAAGCTCTCATCCCAACTAGGGGACGAAATCAGCAATACTGTATCATCAGCGTAAGAAATTATTTGACCAGAGGTTGCACCTTCGTACAGATTACAAAGGTCATTTACATAGATGAGGAATAATAAGGGTGAGAGGACAGTACCTTGTGGTAGACCTACATCCGATTTCGAACGCCAATCACTATAAGCGTTGTTAGCTTTCACTCTTTGTTGTCTTAAGCTAAGATAAGAGCTTAGCAACATTAGCGGTTTGCCTATGATTCCAATTTGACGAAGTTTATTAACTAGCAAATCTTTTGGAACGGTATCGAAAGCTTTTTGAATATCCATAAATACAGCTATGGGCTTATTATTTTTGTCGATTTCAGAGTAGAGGAAGTTTGTTACCCGTAACACTGCATCTTCTGTGCCTAATTTTTCTCGGAAGCCGTACTGATTCTTAGATACAATGTTGTTTTCCGTCAAATATTTACTTAATCTATTGTTTATACATCGCTCAAAAATTTTTGCTAATGAAGGTAGAAGTGATATGGGTCTATAGTTATTTGCATCGAGACTATTGCCACCTTTGAATACCGGGATAACAATTGCTTTTTTGAACTCAGTCGGAAAGATTCCATTCTTCATACATTTATTGAAAAGTTTGGTGAGGGGGGCTATAATACTGAGCTTTATTGCTTGTAGCAGATTATTATTTATATCGTCCCAACCTGGAGCTGATTGCTTTTTAAGTGAATTAATTATAAACAGCAGCTCATTACTGCTTACTTTATGTAGATGAAAATTTGAGCTGATGTTACTTGAGTTGGGTAATACAATTTCGTTGTTATTTTCAAAATTTTTTGCTATTTGCTCTCCAATATTTATGAAATGTTCATTCAAGTGATTAGCCAGGCCTATGTTCTTGCTACTAACAGATGAAGAGGCTATCTCCGGCTGAATTGTCTCAATTATTTCCGTTGGAATATTCATTGTAGTCTTACTGCTTGTCATATTATTCACTATTTCCCATAACTTTTTGTTGTTGTTAGCATTAATAATACGCTTTTGGTAGAAGTTTTTCTTTGCTGCTTTTATGATGGTATTTAACTTGTTTCTGTATATTTTATAAAATTTTTTTAGATTGGTGTTGAATGGTTCCCTATTAATTCTTTTTTTTGTTTCATCTCTTTTTCTTATCGACGTTATTATTCCTAAAGAAATCCACTGTTTCAAAGGTGAAAGTTTTTTGGGGATGAATTTAGTTGTTGTGGATTCCTTAATTATATTGATGACCGTCTGGATAAATTTATAAGATGATAAATTAGCATCTTCATCGTCATTGATGACTAAGTCCCAATCTACTAGACCAAGCTTCATTTTCACTTCATTAAAATTAATTATTTTGGTAGTTCGTTTATTTGGTAGAAAATTATTTACTTCCTGATAGTTAATGTCTACTTTAATTAGTGTCGTGAAGTGATCAGTGATTGAGTTTTGTAATATAATGGGAATGGCGTGGTACCGAGTGGAGTTTTTCCTTAGAAGAATGTGATCAATGCAAGATTCGCTACAACCGTCTATTCGAGTCGGTTTATTTATGCACGAGATATAACCTAGGCCATTAAAAGTAGTTAGATAGTTGTTGGTAGTACTAGTATTATCTAATAAGTTAATATTAATGTCCCCTATTAATATGTCAATCGCAGCAAATCCCGTGCATAAAACTGTATTGTATGCATCAGAAATGAAGTTCTCGTTGCATATCGTTGGTGATTTATAAATCGCGAATATCCTTGCTTTGTTTTTATTCGTTAATTCTATATTTAACTGAAGACCTGTGAGATTGGGAGTACTTATTTCATCGCAGGTGTGCTTAATTATTTGCCTAATGTACACTAAAACTCCATCATTTTTGTTAAGGCATTGAGATGTATAATACATCGAATACATCGGTATATTTAAGGAAGGCGAGATTATATCAAAGTCGGCTAAGTAGCTACCATGTTGTGTTTCCGATAAGACAATTACATCCAAGTTAGCGTCTAATTCATTTATTAATATAACTAATTCGTCAAAATTTTTTTTTTATGCTCCTAATGTTTAAATGAAGAATTTTAAGCCCTTTACATTCCGATCTACCAAATAATTGCTTACATTCACTTACACAATTAGCAATGTATGTTTCAACTTCGTTATCTACTAGTATTTCATTATCACAGTCCATAGCAGAGATTTAAAAAAAAAAAATTACAACGGAACCTCAATTAATTTTTAACTTATTTTAGGTAATTATTATCTAACTCTTCAACGCAGTTAATTTTGAAGACTCTCCCCTGCTCAGTTTTTCTGATGAAAATATTTTCGTCACGAATCCACACAAACTTAAAGTAATTTTCTTTCGCAAATTTTTTCGTTTCGTAAAGAAGTTTCTTGTTTGTTTTGGTGAGACGACTGTTGACATAGAACTTTGTAGGGGGCAAGGCATCATGCAAGTTCTTGCAGACCAAGTCCAATTTTTTCAATTTAGCTTTTTCTAGCCACATGTCTCTATGCTCTCTAGTGGCGAAACGAGCAATAAGCGGCCTTGATGAATTGGACTTTTGACTACGTATTAATTGTCTTTTGGCAAAAACAGGCTTTACCGTTGACTGGATGTTAATAAGCTCTGCAACGCTATTTAATACATCTGCTACATTTTCGTTGGGCGTTTCGACTAGTCCATTAATTTCAATGTCGCAGCTTAATTTTTCTTGTTCGAATTGATTGACTTGATTCGCCAAAGTTTGCACTTGTTTTTTTAAGTTTAGGTTTTCAGCATCTAATTTAGCACATATACTTGTTAGACTATCTACTTTTTTACCGTATTGGTCAATTTTTAGTTGAAAATCATCAATTTGATTACAACAATAATCCAACGATTTCCTATACTCAGACAGCTCTTCCTTGAACATATTACGCATGTCCTGCAATTCTTTAGAGTGCGTACGCATTTCCCGCATGATTATACCGATGTTTTTTTCAATATCTTTTTTGTTAGAATCATCATCCTTCGGTGTTCTCGGTGGTGATTCGGTTGTAAGCATTTTATTAGCACCCAATGATGATTTACAACTTTGGCATTCCCAATTTTTCTTCTTCTCTTTATTCAACTTTCTAAAGTTGGTTTCGTTATAGCCTCCACAGAAAAAATGAAAGCTTTTCTTGCAACTTAAGCATCCCAAAGCTTCAGTTTTATCCAAGATGCCCTCCAGGCATCTCCCACATTGAGTTATTGTCGCCATGCTAGATAAATATCTGGTCGCGTCTTGGCTAAGATGAGGTTTGAGCCAAAGATAGGATAATGCAGTATCAAACAACACGGATCACAGTGGTGAGGATACCGACTGAACCGTTCGTCTTGAAGTCTCTTTGTTCCGACTCGCCAACAAAGCTCCCGCACAATGATTTTCTTTTTCCAAGATTGAGAAGTGTATGACTTACTGCGCTCACTCCTTGTGTTGGTATACGAAACGTCTCCAGTTAAAGCTACACACTCTCAGCACACGCGATTCAATAGAAGGCAGGAACACTCTTGTTTTTTTAAATTAAGTTGGAGCGATTGTAAACATCGACTGCTTGACAGACAAACTGTGCTTTGGATTAACTCTAGATTTCAACAATGATTCTGACGATCACATCAAGACCTTGGGCTTAAGATGGTGTCCAACTAGGGACTTGTTTTCTGTGCAGCCATCAATACAAACTCGAAGCAAGACAACAAAGAGGACAGCATACTCAGATATAGCACACATCTTCGACCCGTTGGGAATACTAGCACCAATAGTAGTCACTGCGAAGATAATACTACAAAAGATGTGGTTGCTAAAGGCAGATTGGGACGACGAGCTACCGTCACAATTAAAGGATGAATGGATAGACTTCAGAGAAGGACTTCAAGATTTGAAAGACTTCTCCATTGCCAGACATGTGTTTGACCATCATTTGCCAAAAAACATTCAATTGCATGCCTTTGCAGATGCATCCGAAAAAGCATACGGTGCTGCTATTTACGTCAGAGCAATTACCAGAGACAATTTATTGATAGTAAGGCTACTTTGCGCCAAGTCAAGGGTAGCTCCTACAAAAAAAGAGACAAATCCAAGACTAGAATTGTGTGCAGCTAAACTTGCGGCTGAACTGTGCCATAGAGTAAAGACTGATCTGAACTTGAATGATGTGCAAGACTTTTACTGGACTGATTCTGAAATCGTTCTCGCGTGGGTAAATAAATCATCTTCGTCAAATCAACCGTTCGTTGCCAACAGAGTAGCCACCATACAGAAGCTAACAATTGCACGCCAATGGAGACATGTTGACTCGAAGGATAATCCAGCAGATATCCTTTCAAGAGGAACAAGTCCGAGAAAGCTCAAAACTCTTTCACCCTGGTTCTATGGACCATTGTTCCTACATGCATCAGAGTCAGCATGGCCAGCAGAATTCATCACTAGAGAATCGACTACACTGTCAGTAACAGTATCAGATGAGTTGATTCATATGGTAAAGAGCATCAATCATGGAAATTCATTCAAAAAGCTTGAGAGAATCATGGGATACATGCTCCGATTTGCAAAAAGAACACGAAAAATCAGCAATCATCATGAACATCTCACGGCGGACGAATTCAATGATGCTCTACGCGTATTAGTATGATGCGCTCAACAGGAAGACTTTTCACAAGACATACATCATTTAAGTCAATACGGAGAACTTCCGAACAATAGTTCGCTGCAAGAATTGACACCATTCATTGACGAACATGGCATTGTCCGAGTCGGAGGCAGATTGCGAGAAGCTAATATCTCATACGACGCTAAGCATCCAATGCTGCTCCCATATTCAAATTTGCTCACAAAGCTGATAATGACCGACTTGCATATCAGCCACAAGCATGCGCCCTCACAAACACTTCTATCCATCACCCGACAGAGATTCTGGCCTATCAATGGAAAAATAATTGCCCGCTCGATTGTACACAAGTGCGTTCACTGCGCGAGAGCCGCACCAAAATTGCTCAATCAGCTCATGGGTAACCTCCCACCAGCTCGAACTCAGCCAGCGAGACCATTCATAAACACTGGCGTTGACTACTGCGGACCATTTTGGACACACTTCAAGGTTCGAGGCAAGAAACCAGTTAAATCGTACGTGGCAATATTTTGCTGCTTCTCCACCAAAGCAGTACACCTGGAACTGGTCACCGACTTAAGCACTGACGCCTTTTTGGGTGCGCTACGAAGGTTCATCAGCCTTCGTGGACACTGCACCAACATTTACTCTGACAACGCAACTAACTTTGTAGGAGCCAGGAATCAACATCATGAGATCCACGACGCCATCTACTCAGATGATGCCAAAAATTAAATAACGTCTATGTGCAGCAACAAAGGCATAACGTTCCACTTCATACCGCCACGTGCTCCACATTTTGGTGGCTTATGGGAGGCGGCTGTAAAGTCCACCAAGCGACTCATGCAATTGCAAATCAGCTCAAGTTCTCTAACGTATGAAGAATTGGAGACTTTGGTAATCGAAATTGAGGCGATACTTAACTCAAGACCAATCACTCCAATGTCGTCAAATCCAAATGATCTTACTGCCTTGACTCCAGGACATTTCCTCATCGGAGAACCACTAACTAGTTATATTGATCCAGAAGCCAAACCATTAAACACCAGACTCGGAGCTCGATGGCAACTGGTACTTCGACTTAAAACGGAATTCTGGGAGAAATGGACAACTGAATACTTGCACGAGCTTCAGAAACGTGTAAAATGGAAGTCTAGTCATTTCAATATTCAGCCGGGAACATTAGTTATGATAAAGGAAGACAACTCCCATCCTCTTCAATGGCCTCTTGGGAGAATAATAGAAACGATAAAAGGCAAAGATGACCGAGTGCGAGTTGTCAATATTAAAACGGCAACCCAATTAATACAGCGACCCATACATAAAATTGCTCCTCTACCAGTAGACACAACGGATGATGCTGATCATCTGAAGCCACAATGCTCTGAGCACAAACGTACGAGCAGACAATCCAGTAGCACAGAGATGGCCAGAGACGAAGTACTGTCTCAACCCCCTAAGCGACGACGAAAATTAGGGTCTATGCTTACAACAGTACTTATGGCATGCCTATTCGTGCCACTCATTCAAGGGTCTCCTATCCATATTCACAGCTTTAACACATCGAAACCAACAATTTACTTCGAGAATTTGGGAAAGGCCAGCGTAGTTTCTAAAGAATGGCAGATTGTTGTTTATTACAACATGACTGGTTATTGGCGCGAGCATAAATGCCTGACTAACGCAACAAACCTTCTGTCGGCACTATGTAACAGTCTAGCAGACCCTAGTTTATGTTCAGGGACGATACAACACATCCAACATCAACTCACAGAATTATCCGAAGTAGATTCAATGATGCTCCGAGTGTCTTCCAGAAAGAAAAGAGGCGCACTCAACGTTGTCGGAAACATCGCAAACAGTCTTTTCGGAATTCTTGATTCAGAATATGCTGACAAAATGAGGGATATAATTGAAGACACTAACGATAACCAAGAGCGATTATTGAAACTGCTTAAAAATCAAACCTCATTACTCGATTCAACAATAAACGTTATCCGTGGAAACTATAAGCATATTGAAAGCCAATTTGAGCAGTTGACCTTGCTTGCCAATCGAGAAACAGAAAAATTAAACCGAATCGACAAGGAAGTACATCAAGATAGACTATCGACTCTTTACATGGCTCATGCCCTTCAACTGCTTGTTGCTGTAAACAACCTTCAACAAACTCATAATGCTCTCATGGACATTCTAACCGATGCTCATCACGGGAGAATCAATTCACGCATTCTACCTCCGCAAAAACTTCAGCAGGAGATAAACAACATAAGAAATTACTTGCCAAAGACACTAACCTTACCACTGCCTATGAATGAGATTGCAGAATATTATAAACTAATGACAGTAAAGATCAAACCAAGTCTGCAGTATACAATCATTCAGTTAAAGCTGCCTCTCAGTACTAATGACGAGTTCGAGCTCTTCCGGACAGTTTCTGTTCCTGTTATTATTAATAAAGAAGCATGGGCTATCAAAGCTACAACGCCTTACATTATCGTCAACTTGCACAGAAACCAATATTATCCTCTGGGAGAGATGGAGAAACTTGGCTGCACATACACCGTTCACAATCACATTCTGTGCAATCAGCACCATCCTACATATAAGGCAGATTTTGGTCCAAGCATTTGTGAACTAAATCTTATAAACCAGCGGTTTAATCCCAATCAATGCCAAGTGCAGAAAGTTCCAAATCAACCACGGTGGATTCAACTCCACACTTCTAACCAATGGCTCTATTCCCTCGATGAAGGGATAATAATTAATGCTGTCTGTAGCGGCGAAGTTACACAATTATCTCTTGAAGGATCCGGAATTCTCACGGTAGATGACAATTGCATCATACAACAACCTGGAGTAACAATACAGGCGCACAACATTTACCCCAGTACTATTCGACAATCTTATGCAGCCTCTCTATCAGTTCCGTTATCAGCTGAGCTCGAAACAACATCTGAAATCATACCTTCACGTATTTCGCCAACTATACCTACAAATACATTGGATGACCTACAAACCAAGGTTCAACATCAATTGATAGAAGAAGAGAACTCCAACATCAACAAGCATCATGTGCATCACTACATAGTAGGCTACTCCACATTAACAGTAGTCTTAGTAGTATCTGCGGTACTTTGTTGGAAGTTGTTTTACGGGAAACGTGCCCGAAGGACTACATCTTCCTCTGCAACAGCGACTCATGATTTCACTATAGGATCCAAGGCACTTGATGAATCCTGAACGAATTTCCAACGGGGGGAGGATGTTTGATTTCTTTATTATACATATACATACATACTACATATATACAATAGAAAATTTCATAATTATTAATTTCATTCACATTATCACTGTATAGCCTGCCTAGCAAAACAGTATGGGTCAATAACACTCTATTAAAAGTAATTTGATTGGCATTTTTTGTGTAACATTGAAATTTCATCAAGTCCATCAGATCGTTGACTTTTTTTCTACAACTGCACTTTCTACGTACATAAATTCTTGAACGCAGTCAATAATATTCGTCAGCAATATTTCTCTTCATAAGTATTTTTGTCTTTTTGCACTTTTGTACAGCAAAACTTGTAGAACATCATATTGCATATGTAAACAAAAAGTCATCGATCTCGATTCACGTGCAATATAATGACATTAGCAGAAATTTATGTTTAGGCTAAGAATTTTGTAATCATATAAAATAGATATGCAGGAAATAAAAATTCATTCAGTTTCGTATACTTGAATCAAGCGTTTTATTCTGTGCATTATTTCAATATACAGTTTTGCAGTTCGTGATATTTGCGTTCCCAAAATATCAAAATATTTTAGTCAAAATATTATAGTTACTGCTGTTTGTGACATCGTGCTGTTCGTGGAATTACCAACTTAACTTCCAACAACTGTAACCGCTTGGTGGAAATTATATTCAATAGAAGGTTCTCTAAGTTTCAAGTGCTTAGTGAATCACTATTGAATCAATAAAAAACATTTGGCGACCGTGACAGGACTTGTAGTCTTTGGAATTTCTTTTTCAACAAGTGTAACCGCTTGGTGAAAAGTATAATCAATAGAAGGTTTTCTAAGTTCCAAGTGCTTTGTGAACCACTATTGATTCGTATTAAAACTGTGGGAGTTAATATCAAAGGAGTTGATATAACGTGATATTGCAAGCCATGGAGGCATCAAAATTACTGTCAAGACAGCAAGAAATTGGGAAATTAATCGAGAGCATAGCGATTAATTTCAAAAAAGATTCGCAATCGAGAAAAACGAGCGAATATTGCCAAAAACGCATCGTGTCACTCAACGCCTTGTGGGCTGAGTTTTCAATAAATCACGATAGACTGCTGGAATTGGTAACAGCTCGTGATGAAGAGCCATACTTCGTCAATAATTACCAAAGAGAGGTTGAAAATATTCAACAGCGCCTTAAATCGTGGTTGGCGGAAATCAGTGGGCCTAGCCAATGTCAACCTGAAACAGACTCCACACCAAGTCGACCTATCAGTGAGGCACGAGCATTGTCGGATAGCTTGAGCAGGCTATTGAGAAAACAGAAAACATTGCGTCAAGCAATTGATTACTTCTTGGAAAGCATCAGTAGAGACACCCAGCATGATTGTAGCCAGCATTACTACAAGCTAAAGATCGATAGGCTCCTAGCATATGAAGAGGAGTTGAAAGAGAATCAAAATCTGATATGGGAAGAATCGACCCCATTAGAACTCGACACTGACGAGTACTTCAAGTTACAGCATCAACTTCAAGATGCAATTGTTACATTACAGCAACAGTTGGACCTATTCCCAACAAGCAGTCATACATTAACCGGCCAATATACAAATGCCAGAGTGAAGTTGCCTAAAATTACGTTGCCTACGTTCAATGGCGATTACCTTCAGTGGAATCAATTTCACGACTTATATGTACAGCTTATACATTCTCAGCCATTGAGCAATGCTGAGAAAATGTTTTACTTGACGAGCAACCTTACTGGTGAAGCAAAGGCATTGATAAAGCACCTGTCACCTACCAACGAGAATTATGATACTGCATGGGATATTATCGTAAGCCGATACAGCAACACCAGGCTTATAGTGACAGCGCTACTAAACAAGCTTTTAAATCAACCTACGTTATCATCAGAGTCTGCGACATCGTCAAAGACTCTTCATGATACAACCAACGAATGTCTTCTTGGTTTGAAGAATCTCAGCATCGGAGTAATTCATTGGGACCCGATCTTGTTGCATATCTTGCTGAGAAAGTTGGACAAAACCACACACACCCTGTATGAGCAAGGACTCAGTAACCCTAAAGAGTTTGGGTCCATCCAACAATTTTTGCAATTCCTAGAGGGCAGATTTCAAGCGCTTGAAGCTGTTCAGGGAGGACAATGGAAGAAGCCGAATCCATTACCTGTACAAAATAAAACCAAAAGTTTGTCCGCAGCAACCCGCTACCATTGCCCTTGTGGTCCTCAGGAACGTCATCATTTGTTTAAGTGCCAACAGTTTCTTTCTTGGAATCCAGAAAAAAGAGCACAGTTTCTCCTGCAAAACTCCCGATGTTACAACTGCATGAAACCTGGCCACTTTGCAAATCAATGCTCTTCTCGAGGATGCCTAAAGTGTGACAAAAAGCATAACACACTGATTCATTTAGCAGAATCAGCAGGTAGACCACCGTCATCAACTACACAGGCAATATCTTCAACACAGGCATCATCATCGAAAACTATTAAGCCAGCGTCATTGACAGCTCAGCTCGATAAGCAAAAATCAGGTTACGTGCTGCTTGGGACTGTTGCTGTTCGCCTTAGTACCGCAGATGGTAATCAAGTTATATGCAAGGCATTGCTAGATTCCGGCTCGCAGATCAATATTATTACAGAACGGGCAGCAAAGAAGCTGGGCTTCAAATACAAACGATCAAATATGACAATCGAAGGTATTGGTCAATCAACCAGCCATGCCACCTACAGAGTCAACATCCTTGCAAGTGCTGAGAGCACCAACTTTTCAGTACGCATGGAAGCATTTGTGCTACCCAAGATAACAGGAACCCAGCCTGCAAAGTATTTGGACATCCAGTCGTGGCCTATCCCGGTAGACTTCCAACTAGCTGACCCCCATTTCAACCATCCCAGTCGCATCGATTTGCTCATTGGGGCAGAGCATTATTATCAGTTATTGGAATCTGAGCAACATTTAATGGGTCCAGATTTACCACTTCTTCAAAATTCTGTATTTGGGTGGATTGTTGCAGGAAAATTAATGGATTCATCAACAAGAACCATATCATCCTGCAACATTGGAACAAGCAATGACGGAAACACCGATATCTCACAACAAATAGAGCGTTTTTGGAAGCTTGAAGAAAATAATTTAAAAAAGACATTTACTGCTGCTGAAGAAAAATGTGAGCTGCAATTCAAGCAAGATACCACACGTGACCCTTGTGGGCGTTTCGTCGTCAGATTACCCTTTGAAAAACCAGTAACTAGTCTAGGTGAATCTATGGACATAGCCTTAAATCGGTTCCTAGCGCTTGAACGACGGCTGGCTGGAAAGGAAACCATAAGGTGGCAATATATAGAATTCATGGAGGAGTACATTCGCCTTGGACACATGAAAGAAATAAAAATCAATGAATTGAATCACCCATACTACTTTCTGCCACACCATTTCGTGTGCAAACCCGACAGCACGACAACAAAGTTGCGGGTTGTGTTCGACGCATCAGCAAAAACGTCGAATAATGTATCGTTAAATGATATTCTTGCCAAAGGACCTGTAATACAGGATGAACTTTTCTCCATATTAGTACGATTCCGGTTGCCTCGGTATGTATTTACCGGTGACATAGAAAAAATGTACCGGCAAGTCGCTATACAAGAAGAAGATCAGAAGTTCCAACTGATCTTTTGGAGGAATGATCCACAAGCAGAATTAAAGTGTTATCAGTTGGCAACGGTAACCTATGGCACTACTTCGGCACCATACCTGGCAACAAAATGTTTGCAAGTATTGGCAAAACAGCGCTCAAGGCAATATCCACTGGGATCAGAAACGTTACAGAGAGATTTCTACGTTGACGACGTCATGACAGGGTCTGACAGCATAACGGAAGCTATCCACATGCAAACAGAACTGATATCACTTCTTAAAGAAAGTGGCTTCCATCTAAGAAAGTGGTGCACAAATCATCCTCGACTACTAGAGCGATTCCAACCACAAGACATGGAATTAACTCTAGATTTCAACAATGATTCTGACGATCACATCAAGACCTTGGGCTTAAGATGGTGTCCAACTAGGGACTTGTTTTCTGTGCAGCCATCAATACAAACTCGAAGCAAGACAACAAAGAGGACAGCATACTCAGATATAGCACACATCTTCGACCCGTTGGGAATACTAGCACCAATAGTAGTCACTGCGAAGATAATACTAAAAAAGATGTGGTTGCTAAAGGCAGATTGGGACGACGAGCTACCGTCACAATTAAAGGATGAATGGATAGACTTCAGAGAAGGACTTCAAGATTTGAAAGACTTCTCCATTGCCAGACATGTGTTTGACCATCATTTGCCAAAAAACATTCAATTGCATGCCTTTGCGGATGCATCCGAAAAAGCATACGGTGCTGCTATTTACGTCAGAGCAATTACCAGAGACAATTTATTGATAGTAAGGCTACTTTGCGCCAAGTCAAGGGTAGCTCCTACAAAAACAGAGACAAATCCAAGACTAGAATTGTGTGCAGCTAAACTTGCGGCTGAACTGTGCCATAGAGTAAAGACTGATCTGAACTTGAATGATGTGCAAGACTTTTACTGGACTGATTCTGAAATCGTTCTCGCGTGGGTAAATAAATCATCTTCGTCAAATCAACCGTTCGTTGCCAACAGAGTAGCCACCATACAGAAGCTAACAAGTGCACGCCAATGGAGACATGTTGACTCGAAGGATAATCCAGCAGATATCCTTTCAAGAGGAACAAGTCCGAGAAAGCTCAAAACTCTTTCACCCTGGTTCTATGGACCATTGTTCCTACATGCATCAGAGTCAGCATGGCCAGCAGAATTCATCACTAGAGAATCGACTACACTGTCAGTAACAGTATCAGATGAGTTGATTCATATGGTAAAGAGCATCAATCATGGAAATTCATTCAAAAAGCTTGAGAGAATCATGGGATACATGCTCCGATTTGCAAAAAGAACACGAAAAATCAGCAATCATCATGAACATCTCACGGCGGACGAATTCAATGATGCTCTACGCGTATTAGTATGATGCGCTCAACAGGAAGACTTTTCACAAGACATACATCATTTAAGTCAATACGGAGAACTTCCGAACAATAGTTCGCTGCAAGAATTGACACCATTCATTGACGAACATGGCATTGTCCGAGTCGGAGGCAGATTGCGAGAAGCTAATATCTCATACGACGCTAAGCATCCAATGCTGCTCCCATATTCAAATTTGCTCACAAAGCTGATAATGACCGACTTGCATATCAGCCACAAGCATGCGCCCTCACAAACACTTCTATCCATCACCCGACAGAGATTCTGGCCTATCAATGGAAAAATAATTGCCCGCTCGATTGTACACAAGTGCGTTCACTGCGCGAGAGCCGCACCAAAATTGCTCAATCAGCTCATGGGTAACCTCCCACCAGCTCGAACTCAGCCAGCGAGACCATTCATAAACACTGGCGTTGACTACTGCGGACCATTTTGGACACACTTCAAGGTTCGAGGCAAGAAACCAGTTAAATCGTACGTGGCAATATTTTGCTGCTTCTCCACCAAAGCAGTACACCTGGAACTGGTCACCGACTTAAGCACTGACGCCTTTTTGGGTGCGCTACGAAGGTTCATCAGCCTTCGTGGACACTGCACCAACATTTACTCTGACAACGCAACTAACTTTGTAGGAGCCAGGAATCAACTTCATGAGATCCACGACGCCATCTACTCAGATGATGCCAAAAATTAAATAACGTCTATGTGCAGCAACAAAGGCATAACGTTCCACTTCATACCGCCACGTGCTCCACATTTTGGTGGCTTATGGGAGGCGGCTGTAAAGTCCACCAAGCGACTCATGCAATTGCAAATCAGCTCAAGTTCTCTAACGTATGAAGAATTGGAGACTTTGGTAATCGAAATTGAGGCGATACTTAACTCAAGACCAATCACTCCAATGTCGTCAAATCCAAATGATCTTACTGCCTTGACTCCAGGACATTTCCTCATCGGAGAACCACTAACTAGTTATATTGATCCAGAAGCCAAACCATTAAACACCAGACTCGGAGCTCGATGGCAACTGGTACTTCGACTTAAAACGGAATTCTGGGAGAAATGGACAACTGAATACTTGCACGAGCTTCAGAAACGTGTAAAATGGAAGTCTAGTCATTTCAATATTCAGCCGGGAACATTAGTTATGATAAAGGAAGACAACTCCCATCCTCTTCAATGGCCTCTTGGGAGAATAATAGAAACGATAAAAGGCAAAAATGACCGAGTGCGAGTTGTCAACATTAAAACGGCAACCCAAATAATACAGCGACCCATACATAAAATTGCTCCTCTACCAGTAGACACAACGGATGATGCTGATCATCTGAAGCCACAATGCTCTGAGCGCAAACGTACGAGCAGACAATCCAGTAGCACAGAGATGGCCAGAGACGAAGTACTGTCTCAACCCCCTAAGCGACGACGAAAATTAGGGTCTATGCTTACAACAGTACTTATGGCATGCCTGTTCGTGCCACTCATTCAAGGGTCTCCTATCCATATTCACAGCTTTAACACATCGAAACCAACAATTTACTTCGAGAATTTGGGAAAGGCCAGCGTAGTTTCCAAAGAATGGCAGATTGTTGTTTATTACAACATGACTGGTTATTGGCGCGAGCATAAATGCCTGACTAACGCAACAAACCTTCTGTCGGCACTATGTAAGAGTCTAGCAGACCCTAGTTTATGTTCAGGGACGATACAACACATCCAACATCAACTCACAGAATTATCCGAAGTAGATTCAATGATGCTCCGAGTGTCTTCCAGAAAGAAAAGAGGCGCACTCAACGTTGTCGGAAACATCGCAAACAGTCTTTTCGGAATTCTTGATTCAGAATATGCTGACAAAATGAGGGATATAATTGAAGACACTAACGATAACCAAGAGCGATTATTGAAACTGCTTAAAAATCAAACCTCATTACTCGATTCAACAATAAACGTTATCCGTGGAAACTATAAGCATATTGAAAGCCAATTTGAGCAGTTGACCTTGCTTGCCAATCGAGAAACAGAAAAATTAAACCGAATCGACAAGGAAGTACATCAAGATAGACTATCGACTCTTTACATGGCTCATGCCCTTCAACTGCTTGTTGCTGTAAACAACCTTCAACAAACTCATAATGCTCTCATGGACATTCTAACCGATGTTCATCACGGGAGAATCAATTCACGCATTCTACCTCCGCAAAAACTTCAGCAGGAGATAAACAACATAAGAAAATACTTGCCAAAGACACTAACCTTACCACTGCCTATGAATGAGATTGCAGAATATTATAAACTAATGACAGTAAAGATCAAACCAAGTCTGCAGTATACAATCATTCAGTTAAAGCTGCCTCTCAGTACTAATGACGAGTTCGAGCTCTTCCGGACAGTTTCTGTTCCTGTTATTATTAATAAAGAAGCATGGGCTATCAAAGCTACAACGCCTTACATTATCGTCAACTTGCACAGAAACCAATATTATCCTCTGGGAGAGATGGAGAAACTTGGCTGCACATACACCGTTCACAATCACATTCTGTGCAATCAGCACTATCCTACATATAAGGCAGATTTTGGTCCAAGCATTTGTGAACTAAATCTTATAAACCAGCGGTTTAATCCCAATCAATGCCAAGTGCAGAAAGTTCCAAATCAACCACGGTGGATTCAACTCCACACTTCTAACCAATGGCTCTATTCCCTCGATGAAGGGATAATAATTAATGCTGTCTGTAGCGGCGAAGTTACACAATTATCTCTTGAAGGATCCGGAATTCTCACGGTAGATGACAATTGCATCATACAACAACCTGGAGTAACAATACAGGCGCACAACATTTACCCCAGTACTATTCGACAATCTTATGCAGCCTCTCTATCAGTTCCGTTATCAGCTGAGCTCGAAACAACATCTGAAATCATACCTTCACGTATTTCGCCAACTATACCTACAAATACATTGGATGACCTACAAACCAAGGTTCAACATCAATTGATAGAAGAAGAGAACTCCAACATCAACAAGCATCATGTGCATCACTACATAGTAGGCTACTCCACATTAACAGTAGTCTTAGTAGTATCTGCGGTACTTTGTTGGAAGTTGTTTTACGGGAAACGTGCCCGAAGGACTACATCTTCCTCTGCAACAGCGACTCATGATTTCACTATAGGATCCAAGGCACTTGATGAATCCTGAACGAATTTCCAACGGGGGGAGGATGTTTGATTTCTTTATTATACATATACATACATACTACATATATACAATAGAAAATTTCATAATTATTAATTTCATTCACATTATCACTGTATAGCCTGCCTAGCAAAACAGTATGGGTCAATAACACTCTATTAAAAGTAATTTGATTGGCATTTTTTGTGTAACATTGAAATTTCATCAAGTCCATCAGATCGTTGACTTTTTTTCTACAACTGCACTTTCTACGTACATAAATTCTTGAACGCAGTCAATAATATTCGTCAGCAATATTTCTCTTCATAAGTATTTTTGTCTTTTTGCACTTTTGTACAGCAAAACTTGTAGAACATCATATTGCATATGTAAACAAAAAGTCATCGATCTCGATTCACGTGCAATATAATGACATTAGCAGAAATTTATGTTTAGGCTAAGAATTTTGTAATCATATAAAATAGATATGCAGGAAATAAAAATTCATTCAGTTTCGTATACTTGAATCAAGCGTTTTATTCTGTGCATTATTTCAATATACAGTTTTGCAGTTCGTGATATTTGCGTTCCCAAAATATCAAAATATTTTAGTCAAAATATTATAGTTACTGCTGTTTGTGACATCGTGCTGTTCGTGGAATTACCAACTTAACTTCCAACAAGTGTAACCGCTTGGTGGAAATTATATTCAATAGAAGGTTCTCTAAGTTTCAAGTGCTTAGTGAATCACTATTGAATCAATAAAAAACATTTGGCGACCGTGACAGGACTTGTAGTCTTTGGAATTTCTTTTTCAACAAGTGTAACCGCTTGGTGAAAAGTATAATCAATAGAAGGTTTTCTAAGTTCCAAGTGCTTTGTGAACCACTATTGATTCGTATTAAAACTGTGGGAGTTAATATCAAAGGAGTTGATATAACGTGATATTGCAAGCCATGGAGGCATCAAAATTACTGTCAAGACAGCAAGAAATTGGGAAATTAATCGAGAGCATAGCGATTAATTTCAAAAAAGATTCGCAATCGAGAAAAACGAGCGAATATTGCCAAAAACGCATCGTGTCACTCAACGCCTTGTGGGCTGAGTTTTCAATAAATCACGATAGACTGCTGGAATTGGTAACAGCTCGTGATGAAGAGCCATACTTCGTCAATAATTACCAAACAGAGGTTGAAAATAATCAACAGCGCCTTAAATCGTGGTTGGCAGAAATCAGTGGGCCTAGCCAATGTCAACCTGAAACAGACTCCACACCAAGTCGACCTATCAGTGAGGCACGAGCATTGTCGGATAGCTTGAGCAGGCTATTGAGAAAACAGAAAACATTGCGTCAAGCAATTGATTACTTCTTGGAAAGCATCAGTAGAGACATCCAGCATGATTGTAGCCAGCATTACTACAAGCTAAAGATCGATAGGCTCCTAGCATATGAAGAGGAGTTGAAAGAGAATCAAAATCTGATATGGGAAGAATCGACCCCATTAGAACTCGACACTGACGAGTACTTCAAGTTACAGCATCAACTTCAAGATGCAATTGTTACATTACAGCAACAGTTGGACCTATTCCCAACAAGCAGTCATACATTAACCGGCCAATATACAAATGCCAGAGTGAAGTTGCCTAAAATTACGTTGCCTACGTTCAATGGCGATTACCTTCAGTGGAATCAATTTCACGACTTATATGTACAGCTTATACATTCTCAGCCATTGAGCAATGCTGAGAAAATGTTTTACTTGACGAGCAACCTTACTGGTGAAGCAAAGGCATTGATAAAGCACCTGTCACCTACCAACGAGAATTATGATACTGCATGGGATATTATCGTAAGCCGATACAGCAACACCAGGCTTATAGTGACAGCGCTACTAAACAAGCTTTTAAATCAACCTACGTTATCATCAGAGTCTGCGACATCGTTAAAGACTCTTCATGATACAACCAACGAATGTCTTCTTGGTTTGAAGAATCTCAGCATCGGAGTAATTCATTGGGACCCGATCTTGTTGCATATCTTGCTGAGAAAGTTGGACAAAACCACACACACCCTGTATGAGCAAGGGCTCAGTAACCCTAAAGAGTTTGGGTCCATCCAACAATTTTTGCAATTCCTAGAGGGCAGATTTCAAGCGCTTGAAGCTGTTCAGGGAGGACAATGGAAGAAGCCGAATCCATTACCTGTACAAAATAAAACCAAAAGTTTGTCCGCAGCAACCCGCTACGATTGCCCTTGTGGTCCTCAGGAACGTCATCATTTGTTTAAGTGCCAACAGTTTCTTTCTTGGAATCCAGAAAAAAGAGCACAGTTTCTCCTGCAAAACTCCCGATGTTACAACTGCATGAAAACTGGCCACTTTGCAAATCAATGCTCTTCTCGAGGATGCCTAAAGTGTGACAAAAAGCATAACACACTGATTCATTTAGCAGAATCAGCAGGTAGACCACCGTCATCAACTACACAGGCAATATCTTCTACACAGGCATCATCATCGAAAACTATTAAGCCAGCGTCATTGACAGCTCAGCTCGATAAGCAAAAATCAGGTTACGTGCTGCTTGGGACTGTTGCTGTTCGCCTTAGTACCGCAGATGGTAATCAAGTTATATGCAAGGCATTGCTAGATTCCGGCTCGCAGATCAATATTATTACAGAACGGGCAGCAAAGAAGCTGGGCTTCAAATACAAACGATCAAATATGACAATCGAAGGTATTGGTCAATCAACCAGCCATGCCACCTACAGAGTCAACATCCTTGCAAGTGCTGAGAGCACCAACTTTTCAGTACGCATGGAAGCATTTGTGCTACCCAAGATAACAGGAACCCAGCCTGCAAAGTATTTGGACATCCAGTCGTGGCCTATCCCGGTAGACTTCCAACTAGCTGACCCCCATTTCAACCATCCCAGCCGCATCGATTTGCTCATTGGGGCAGAGCATTATTATCAGTTATTGGAATCTGGGCAACATTCAATGGGTCCAGATTTACCACTTCTTCAAAATTCTGTATTTGGGTGGATTGTTGCAGGAAAATTAATGGATTCATCAACAAGAACCATATCATCCTGCAACATTGGAACAAGCAATGACGGAAACACCGATATCTCACAACAAATAGAGCGTTTTTGGAAGCTTGAAGAAAATAATTTAAAAAAGACATTTACTGCTGCTGAAGAAAAATGTGAGCTGCAATTCAAGCAAGATACCACACGTGACCCTTGTGGGCGTTTCGTCGTCAGATTACCCTTTGAAAAACCAGTAACTAGTCTAGGTGAATCTATGGACATAGCCTTAAATCGGTTCCTAGCGCTCGAACGACGGCTGGCTGGAAAGGAAACCATAAGGCGGCAATATATAGAATTCATGGAGGAGTACATTCGCCTTGGACACATGAAAGAAATAAAAATCAATGAATTGAATCACCCATACTACTTTCTGCCACACCATTTCGTGTGCAAACCCGACAGCACGACAACAAAGTTGCGGGTTGTGTTCGACGCATCAGCAAAAACGTCGAATAATGTATCATTAAATGATATTCTTGCCAAAGGACCTGTAATACAGGATGAACTTTTCTCCATATTAGTACGATTCCGGTTGCCTCGGTATGTATTTACCGGTGACATAGAAAAAATGTACCGGCAAGTCGCTATACAAGAAGAAGATCAGAAGTTCCAACTGATCTTTTGGAGGAATGATCCACAAGCAGAATTAAAGTGTTATCAGTTGGCAACGGTAACCTATGGCACTACTTCGGCACCATACCTGGCAACAAAATGTTTGCAAGTATTGGCAAAACAGCGCTCAAGGCAATATCCACTGGGATCAGAAACGTTACAGAGAGATTTCTACGTTGACGACGTCATGACAGGGTCTGACAGCATAACGGAAGCTATCCACATGCAAACAGAACTGATATCACTTCTTAAAGAAGGTGGCTTCCATCTAAGAAAGTGGTGCGCAAATCATCCTCGACTACTAGAGCGATTCCAACCACAAGACATGGAATTAACTCTAGATTTCAACAATGATTCTGACGATCACATCAAGACCTTGGGCTTAAGATGGTGTCCAACTAGGGACTTGTTTTCTGTGCAGCCATCAATACAAACTCGAAGCAAGACAACAAAGAGGACAGCATACTCAGATATAGCACACATCTTCGACCCGTTGGGAATACTAGCACCAATAGTAGTCACTGCGAAGATAATACTACAAAAGATGTGGTTGCTAAAGGCAGATTGGGACGACGAGCTACCGTCACAATTAAAGGATGAATGGATAGACTTCAGAGAAGGACTTCAAGATTTGAAAGACTTCTCCATTGCCAGACATGTGTTTGACCATCATTTGCCAAAAAACATTCAATTGCATGGCTTTGCGGATGCATCCGAAAAAGCATACGGTGCTGCTATTTACGTCAGAGCAATTACCAGAGACAATTTATTGATAGTAAGGCTACTTTGCGCCAAGTCAAGGGTAGCTCCTACAAAAAAAGAGACAAATCCAAGACTAGAATTGTGTGCAGCTAAACTTGCGGCTGAACTGTGCCATAGAGTAAAGACTGATCTGAACTTGAATGATGTGCAAGACTTTTACTGGACTGATTCTGAAATCGTTCTCGCGTGGGTAAATAAATCATCTTCGTCAAATCAACCGTTCGTTGCCAACAGAGTAGCCACCATACAGCAGCTAACAAGTGCACGCCAATGGAGACATGTTGACTCGAAGGATAATCCAACAGATATCCTTTCAAGAGGAACAAGTCCGAGAAAGCTCAAAACTCTTTCACCCTGGTTCTATGGACCATTGTTCCTACATGCATCAGAGTCAGCATGGCCAGCAGAATTCATCACTAGAGGATCGACTACACTGTCAGTAACAGTATCAGATGAGTTGATTCATATGGTAAAGAGCATCAATCATGGAAATTCATTCAAAAAGCTTGAGAGAATCATGGGATACATGCTCCGATTTGCAAAAAGAACACGAAAAATCAGCAATCATCATGAACATCTCACGGCGGACGAACTCAATGATGCTCTACGCGTATTAGTAAGATGCGCTCAACAGGAAGACTTTTCACAAGACATACATCATTTAAGTCAATACGGAGAACTTCCGAACAATAGTTCGCTGCAAGAATTGACACCATTCATTGACGAACATGGCATTGTCCGAGTCGGAGGCAGATTGCGAGGAGCTAATATCTCATACGACGCTAAGCATCCAATGCTGCTCCCATATTCAAATTTGCTCACAAAGCTGATAATGACCGACTTGCATATCAGCCACAAGCATGCGCCCCCACAAACACCCGACAGAGATTCTGGCCTATCAAAGGAAAAATAATTGCCCGCTCGATTGTACACAAGTGCGTTCACTGCGCGAGAGCCGCACCAAAATTGCTCAATCAGCTCATGGGTAACCTCCCACCAGCTCGAACTCAGCCAGCGAGACCATTCATAAACACTGGCGTTGACTACTGCGGACCATTTTGGACACACTTCAAGATTCGAGGCAAGAAACCAGTTAAATCGTACGTGGCAATATTTTGCTGCTTCTCCACCAAAGCAGTACACCTGGAACTGGTCACCGACTTAAGCACTGACGCCTTTTTGGGTGCGTTACGAAGGTTCATCAGCCGTTGTGGACACTGCGCCAACATTTACTCTGACAACGCAACTAACTTTGTAGGAGCCAGGAATCAACTTCATGAGATCCACGACGCCATCTACTCAGATGATGCCAAAAATTAAATAACGTCTATGTGCAGCAACAAAGGCATAACGTTCCACTTCATACCGCCACGTGCTCCACATTTTGGTGGCTTATGGGAGGCGGCTGTAAAGTCCACCAAGCGACTCATGCAATTGCAAATCAGCTCAAGTTCGCTAACGTATGAAGAATTGGAGACTTTGGTAATCGAAATTGAGGCGATACTTAACTCAAGACCAATCACTCCAATGTCGTCAAATCCAAATGATCTTACTGCCTTGACTCCAGGACATTTCCTCATCGGAGAACCACTAACTAGTAATATTGATCCAGAAGCCAAACCATTAAACACCAGACTCGGAGCTCGATGGCAACTGGTACTTCGACTTAAAACGGAATTCTGGGAGAAATGGACAACTGAATACTTGCACGAGCTTCAGAAACGTGTAAAATGGAAGTCTAGTCATTTCAATATTCAGCCGGGAACATTAGTTATGATAAAGGAAGACAACTCCCATCCTCTTCAATGGCCTCTTGGGAGAATAATAGAAACGATAAAAGGCAAAGATGACCGAGTGCGAGTTGTCAACATTAAAACGGCAACCCAAATAATACAGCGACCCATACATAAAATTGCTCCTCTACCAGTAGACACAACGGATGATGCTGATCATCTGAAGCCACAATGCTCTGAGCACAAACGTACGAGCAGACAATCCAGTAGCACAGAGATGGCCAGAGACGAAGTACTGTCTCAACCCCCTAAGCGACGACGAAAATTAGGGTCTATGCTTACAACAGTACTTATGGCATGCCTATTCGTGCCACTCATTCAAGGGTCTCCTATCCATATTCACAGCTTTAACACATCGAAACCAACAATTTACTTCGAGAATTTGGGAAAGGCCAGCGTAGTTTCCAAAGAATGGCAGATTGTTGTTTATTACAACATGACTGGTTATTGGCGCGAGCATAAATGCCTGGCTAACGCAACAAACCTTCTGTCGGCACTATGTAACAGTCTAGCAGACCCTAGTTTATGTTCAGGGACGATACAACACATCCAACATCAACTCACAGAATTATCCGAAGTAGATTCAATGATGCTCCGAGTGTCTTCCAGAAAGAAAAGAGGCGCACTCAACGTTGTCGGAAACATCGCAAACAGTCTTTTCGGAATTCTTGATTCAGAATATGCTGACAAAATGAGGGATATAATTGAAGACACTAACGATAACCAAGAGCGATTATTGAAACTGCTTAAAAATCAAACCTCATTACTCGATTCAACAATAAACGTTATCCGTGGAAACTATAAGCATATTGAAAGCCAATTTGAGCAGTTGACCTTGCTTGCCAATCGAGAAACAGAAAAATTAAACCGAATCGACAAGGAAGTACATCAAGATAGACTATCGACTCTTTACATGGCTCATGCCCTTCAACTGCTTGTTGCTGTAAACAACCTTCAACAAACTCATAATGCTCTCATGGACATTTTAACCGATGCTCATCACGGGAGAATCAATTCACGCATTCTACCTCCGCAAAAACTTCAGCAGGAGATAAACAACATAAGAAAATACTTGCCAAAGACACTAACCTTACCACTGCCTATGAATGAGATTGCAGAATATTATAAACTAATGACAGTAAAGATCAAACCAAGTCTGCAGTATACAATCATTCAGTTAAAGCTGCCTCTCAGTACTAATGACGAGTTCGAGCTCTTCCGGGCAGTTTCTGTTCCTGTTATTATTAATAAAGAAGCATGGGCTATCAAAGCTACAACGCCTTACATTATCGTCAACTTGCACAGAAACCAATATTATCCTCTGGGAGAGATGGAGAAACTTGGCTGCACATACACCGTTCACAATCACATTCTGTGCAATCAGCACCATCCTACATATAAGGCAGATTTTGGTCCAAGCATTTGTGAACTAAATCTTATAAACCAGCGGTTTAATCCCAATCAATGCCAAGTGCAGAAAGTTCCAAATCAACCACGGTGGATTCAACTCCACACTTCTAACCAATGGCTCTATTCCCTCGATGAAGGGATAATAATTAATGCTGTCTGTAGCGGCGAAGTTACACAATTATCTCTTGAAGGATCCGGAATTCTCACGGTAGATGACAATTGCATCATACAACAACCTGGAGTAACAATACAGGTGCACAACATTTACCCCAGTACTATTCGACAATCTTATGCAGCCTCTCTATCAGTTCCGTTATCAGCTGAGCTCGAAACAACATCTGAAATCATACCTTCACGTATTTCGCCAACTATACCTACAAATACATTGGATGACCTACAAACCAAGGTTCAACATCAATTGATAGAAGAAGAGAACTCCAACATCAACAAGCATCATGTGCATCACTACATAGTAGGCTACTCCACATTAACAGTAGGCTTAGTAGTATCTGCGGTACTTTGTTGGAAGTTGTTTTACGGGAAACGTGCCCGAAGGACTACATCTTCCTCTGCAACAGCGACTCATGATTTCACTATAGGATCCAAGGCACTTGATGAATCCTGAACGAATTTCCAACGGGGGGAGGATGTTTGATTTCTTTATTATACATATACATACATACTACATATATACAATAGAAAATTTCATTATTATTAATTTCATTCACATTATCACTGTATAGCCTGCCTAGCAAAACAGTATGGGTCAATAACACTCTATTAAAAGTAATTTGATTGGCATTTTTTGTGTAACATTGAAATTTCATCAAGTCCATCAGATCGTTGACTTTTTTTCTACAACTGCACTTTCTACGTACATAAATTCTTGAACGCAGTCAATAATATTCGTCAGCAATATTTCTCTTCATAAGTATTTTTGTCTTTTTGCACTTTTGTGCAGCAAAACTTGTAGAACATCATATTGCATATGTAAACAAAAAGTCATCGATCTCGATTCACGTGCAATATAATGACATTAGCAGAAATTTATGTTTAGGTTAAGAATTTTGTAATCATATAAAATAGATATGCAGGAAATAAAAATTCATTCAGTTTCGTATACTTGAATCAAGCGTTTTATTCTGTGCATTATTTCAATATACAGTTTTGCAGTTCGTGATATTTGCGTTCCCAAAATATCAAAATATTTTAGTCAAAATATTATAGTTACTGCTGTTTGTGACATCGTGCTGTTCGTGGAATTACCAACTTAACTTCCAACAAGTGTAACCGCTTGGTGGAAATTATATTCAATAGAAGGTTCTCTAAGTTTCAAGTGCTTAGTGAATCACTATTGAATCAATAAAAAACAATAGTTAATAACAAATTTGAAAGATAATTAATAGCAAATTGAATATAGTAATTTAAAATACTTTATTAGTCTAATTGGTAGATTACTGACTTCTTGCTTGTGGGATCCCTGATTCGAATCCAAGTTCGGACGAAGGCCTGCAAACCAAGCTTTGAGTTCACCTTGCTCTAATTAGGTACCTGGTTAATATCAGGGGTAAAGTGAGTCGTCGAATTCCACACTCGTATTCACATTGATTGAAAAAATTGTAAAGAATTATTTCAAAATGCAGTCAATTAAAGATGCAGTGTTGGATGACGAGGTGTCAATAGAGATGCTGATAGCCCAAATGAAGGAGCGTCCGATTATTCATGAGAAGACTACAGGCGGATACAGAGATGTCGCTGTGGAATTCAAACATCAACTGAAAATTCTTCTACATCACTGACACTTAGTCACGTTGCAGTGTAACCAGGCGATTTCGTTGGCTGCGCTTGGTCACTGATGGCTGCGCCTCGCTGCGTCGACTGTAATTCAGGCATCAAGCATAAGAGTAAGTACGCAGTCTTGCCTGAATTTCGGTCACTCGGTTTTGCTATTTATTTCTACACGGAAAAATTTTCGTGTAGAGAAGTGTAGAATATTACAAAGTGACAGTTAATTGTGTAGCTGTTTGGCACTTGTATTTTGAATTTTCAGCAAACAGAATAATGGGTAGTGGTTTCGTGAGTTTGCTGTTGATGTATGGCGCATATTCTTGGGACGCGAAGTTAATACCACATTCTGGTGCTCAAACTTTAGTCAATTGTAGGTGGAATTTTTTTTCCATAATATACTTATTGAACATTTTAAATTGGTTGTGCTGCAGACTACAGGACCATATTAAACATCGCTGTAATTTTCTTTTCCGTGAAAAGTACAAGCCTCCAGCCCTCTTCACCTTTAAATTGTTCCATAACAACGTTATCACCGCATTAAGCTCAAGTTTGACGGCATGCGATTTAGAAATTAACTTTCTTGGAAAATAACCTTAAGATTCTACCAAATGCGAAATACTAGGTCTGTTCCCGTACTACGATTAATTGCAATTCATTGCAATGAAACGTACTAAAACGGACTAAAAAACTCTGTTTTAGTACGCTTCATTGCAATTAATTGCAATTAATCGTAGTACGGGAACAGACCTACTATATGTTACTCCTTTATCAATGCTTCTTTCAGCTCTTCAATTTTAAATTCATCCAAGTTTTCTGGCTCATCATACTGCTATATTATAAACCAGATTGAATTTTACGGTAGAAACGTAGCAACCAAGTTATAGTAGCAAATATGAAAAACTACTTTCACGTTAAATTCTATTAGGCTGAAAGAAAATAGGCGTAATTTTTCAAAGTCTAACAATTATGTAATCTATTTAATAATTGTTTATTTCAAATATATTTCCTTAACACAAATACATAATTTATATCCATGCATTTCATATCGCGTACACATGCGGTACTGAAAACTTTCTAACGTCGCACTAATCCAATTAACCAACCAGCTAATTAAAGTGTATTCTAGTAAAATTATCTGCAAAAAAATTGAATTGCTGGGAAATCATTGCTTCTAGTTCGGTACGAACTATCCTACGCATAAAATTAGTTAATTTGTCGACAGAAAGTGCCGACGTAACATAACTATTAAACAAATTTCAAATTTTCAAACAAAATTCAAAATAAAAGCGCGGTCAAAATGGCCAAAATGATTGCTTTCCGTGACCAAATAAATAGCAGACCATTTAATTCAGGCAGCTCGTGCCTGAAAAAACTCTCCACTTGTGCTGCAGAGACATCTACGAGCAAAGAGCAGCACTAACATTCTGACACTTTTCAGGCAACGTTTCAGGACAGACTGCGTACCGATTTTCTCAAGTGACCTGAAAAAAATTCAGGTGACGGAATTCCGTAACTCTTTTCCCATGCATTTTAAAGGGGAACCGAAATTCAGGCAAGACTGCGTACTTACCTTAAAGCTAACCTGATTTATGCTTGAGTTACAATCAATGCAACCAACATTTGCTGCCATGTTTTGTTGGTGGAACGAGTTGCAATCAATGCAGCACAACATTTACCGTCATCTGTCACTGGTTATATTCACGAAATTGTTGTTTGATAATATGGATCCTTTACAGTCTCAGAAAGTGATATCAGTGAGTATTTGATCCTTTAAAAGCTGCAGCGTATATTGCAGAGCAAAAATGGGCAAAAGAAAAACAAATTTTGATTGTCATTTGCATATGACGCTTCCCATTTCCCGGACTCTCATAGGAACAGGTGGAATTGGATATTTTCAAAAATGTTGTTGCCATGCCAAGTTTGAGATATGAGCAAACTCTGCTGCGCAACAAAGTTGTGTTGCATCATTGTAACTGCTCTCATACGTTCTCATGGGTTCAAACTCATTTTGTTGTGCAACAAAGTTGTGTTGCATTGATTGTAACTGCAGCTTTAGAATGTAGTGTGAACGGCATATTACACTGCGTGTTCGCGTCGTCGCGTTGTTTGAGGCCTTTGTTTGTCTCGAGTGTATATTAAAAACCAAAAGGACGTATTAATCTCAAAATAATAAGTTTTGTATTAAAACCGAGTGGTTAAAGTATTCAAAATAATAAATTAAATCAAAACCAAGTGTTATAAAAAGTCGAACCCGATGGCCGGTGCCGATAGGACAATGCCAATCCCCGGTTCATAAATGAACCACATAGTGAAAAAAAAATTGATTCCTTCATTCTTTTGCGACATGTCAACTTAGAAACAAAAAAAACATTGACAGTACTAGTTTAATTGTGATTTCGACGTGATTTCGGTAAATTATCATCATCGATAATAGGTCTGTTCCCGCACTACGATTAATTGCAATCAATTGCAATGAAGCGTACTAAAACGGACTAAAAAACTCTGTTTTAGTACGTTTCATTGCAATTAATTACAATTAATCGTAGTACGGGAACAGACCTAATAGGTCTGTTCGCGTACATAGTATAAATATATTAAAATAGATTTGCAGACAGTCGTTTTTGTACTCTTGCTGCAAGCCAAATTTTGCAGCAAAAAGAAGCCGGCTTTCCTTCTGTTAACTGCTGCAGTTTGCTGAAGTACGCGAACATAACGTCAACGCGGACAATGGAAAATCCGGAATCAGAAACTGTCAAAGACCTCTCTGAAGAGAGAGGTCTTTGCGGTCCTTGACAGTTTCGGTATGTAACAGAACTGAATTGAATCATTCATCCGCGTGTTGGCTCTTGTGGTGAAAGGTTGTAGCCGGAGAATTGCTGAGAGATTTGCTTTTCTCCGAAGGACGGTCTTTCTCTGGAATTGAAAATACGTGTATCAACGTGTCTCAAACTGCGGTTTCGTGTTCGTTGCGTTGTTTGAGTCACCTTTGTGTTTGTGTTGTCAAGTAATAAATTAAGGTCAAACCCACCATAAACGGGTGTTGTCGAAACCGATGGCTGATGCGTTATCGTTATGAGTAAGTACGCAGTCTTGCCTGAATTTCGGTCACTCGGTTTTGCTATTTATTTCTACACGGAAAAATTTTCGTGTAGAGAAGTGTAGAATATTACAAAGTGACAGTTAATTGCTCTCAACTTTGGCGGCATGGGATTTAGAAATTAGCTTTCTTTGAAAATAACCTTTACAATCTACCAACTGTATGTGAAATACTATGTTACTATTCCATCAATGCTTCTTTCAGCTCTTCAATTTTAAATTCATTCAGGTTTGCTGCCTCATCATACTGCTATATTATGAACCAAACCAAAGTTTATGAAAGAAACCAAGTTCTAGTAGCAAATTTTAAAAACTACTTTCACTTTAAATTCAATTAGACTGAATGAAAATAGGCGTAGTTTTTCGAAGTAAAACAATTATGTAATCTATTTAATAATTGTTTATTTGATATATATTTCCTTCACACGAATACATAATTTCCATCCATGCATTTCATATCGCGTACACATGCGGTGTTGAAAACTTTAGGTCTGTTCGCGTACCTGAATCTATTATAATATATTCAAATAGATTCGCATAATTGCTTCAAGTCAAATTTTGCAGCATAAAGAAGCCAGCTGCCAAATTATGTTACTGCTGCAGTTTGGTTAAGTAACATACCTTTTATAACGTCGCGCTAATTCAATAAACCAACCAGCTAATTAAAGTGCTTCGTAGTAAACGTATCTGGCAAAAAAACCAAATGTGCTGGAAAATCTTTGCTTCAAGTTTTGCACGAACTATCCTACGCATAAAATTAGTTAATTTGTCGACAGAAAGTTCCGAAGTACAACAAATTTTAAATTTTCAAACAAAATTCAAATTTGACGCGCGTTCAAAATGGCCAAAATGATTGCTTTACGTGACCAAATAAATAGCAGACCATTTAATTCCGTCACCTCGTGCCTGAAAAAACTCTCCACTTGTGCTGCAGAGCCACCTACGAGCAAAGAGCAGCACTAACATTCTGACACTTTTCAGGCAACGTTTCAGGACAGAAGGTTAGTACGCTGGCGAGCCTGAATTCCGGACACTCGTTGTGCTATTTATTTCTACACGGAAAAATTTTCGTGTAGAGAAGTGTAGAATATTACAAAGTGACAGTTAATTGCTCTCAACTTTGGCGGCATGGGATTTAGAAATTAGCTTTCTTTGAAAATAACATCAATCAACATCAAACAATCTACCAACTGTATGTGAAATACTATGTTACTATTCCATCAATGCTTCTTTCAGCTCTTTAGTTTTAAATTCATTCAGGTTTGCTGCCTCATCATACTGCTATATTATGAACCAAACCAAAGTTTATGAAAGAAACCAAGTTCTAGTAGCAAATTTTAAAAACTACTTTCACTTTAAATTCAATTAGACTGAATGAAAATAGGCGTAGTTTTTCGAAGTAAAACAATTATGTAATCTATTTAATAATTGTTTATTTGATATATATTTCCTTCACACGAATACATAATTTCCATCCATGCATTTCATATCGCGTACACATGCGGTGTTGAAAACTTTAGGTCTGTTCGCGTACCTGAATCTATTATAATATATTCAAATAGATTCGCATAATTGCTTCAAGCCAAATTTTGCAGCAAAAAGAAGCCAGTTGCCAAATTATGTTACTGCTGCAGTTTGCTGAAGTACGCGAACAGATCTTTTATAACGTCGCACTAATTCAATTAACCAACCAGCTAATTAAAGTGCTTCCTAGCAAACGTATCTGCCAAAAAAACCAAATGTGCTAGAAAATCATTGCTTCAAGTTCTGCACGAACTATCCTACGCATAAAATTAGTTAATTTGTCGACAGAAAGTTGCGACGTAATACAAATTTCAAATTTTCAAACAAAATTCAAATTTGACGCGCGGTCAAAATGGCCAAAATGATTGCTTTCCGTGACCAAATAAATAGCAGACCATTTAATTCAGGCACCTCGTGCCTGAAAAAACTCTCCACTTGTGCTGCAGAGCCACCTACGAGCGAAGAGCAACACTGAAATTCTGACACTTTTCAGGCAACGTTTCAGGACGGGCAGCGTACCGATTTTCTCAAGTGACCTGAAAAAAAATTCAGGTCCGGAATTCCGTCACTCTTTTCCCATGCATTTTAAAGGTAAGTACGCAGTCTTGCCTGAATTTCGGTCACTCGGTTTTGCTATTTATTTCTACACGGAAAAATTTTCGTGTAGAGAAGTGTAGAATATTACGAAGTGACAGTTAGTTGCGCTCAACTTTGGCGGCATGGGATTTCGAAATTAGCTTTCTTTGAAAATAACCTTTACAATCTACCAACTGTATGCGAAATACTATATGTTACTATTCCATCAATGCTTCTTTCAGCTCTTCAATTTTAAATTCATTCAAGTTTGCTGCCTCATCATACTGCTATATTATGAACCAAACCGAAGTTTATGAAAGATACCAAGTTATAGTAGCAAATTTTAAAAACTACTCTCACGTTAAATTCAATTAGACTGAAAGAAAATAGGCGTAGTTTTTCGAAGTAAAACAATTATGTAATCTATTTAATAATTGTTTATTTGATATATATTTCCTTCACACAAATACATAATTTTCATCCATGCATTTCATATCGCGTACACATGCGGTGTTGAAAACTTTTGGTCTGTTCGAGTACCTGAATCTATTATAACATATTCAAATAGATTCGCATAATTGCTTCGAGCCAAATTTTGCAGCAAAAAGAAGCCAGCTACCAAATTATAGGTCTGTTTCCGTACTTTAATCTATTATAATATATTCAAATAGATTCGCTGCAAGTCGTTTCCGTACTTTTGCTGCAAGCCAAATGCAAGCCAAATTTTGCAGCAAAAAGAAGCCGGCTGCCAAATTCTGTTACTGCTGCAGTTTGCTGAAAGTACGGAAACAGACTTTATGTTACTGCTGCAGTTTGCTGAAGTACTCGAACAGACCTTTTATAACGTCGCACTAATTCAATTAACCAACCAGCTAATTAAAGTGCTTGCTAGTAAACGTATCTGCCAAAAAAACCAAATGTGCTGGAAAATCATTGCATCAAGTTCTGCACGAACTATCCTACGCATAAAATTAGTTAATTTGTCGACAGAAAGTTCCGACGTATAACAAATTTCAAATTTTCAAACAAAATTCAAATTTGACGCGCGATCAAAATGGCCAAAATGATTGCTTTACGTGACCAAATAAATAGCAGACCATTTAATTCCGTCACCTCGTGCCTGAAAAAACTCTCCACTTGTGCTGCAGAGCCACCTACGAGCAAAGAGCAGCACTAACATTCTGACACTTTTCAGGCAACGTTTCAGGACAGACTGCGTACCGATTTTCTCAAGTGACCTGAAAAAAATTCAGGTGACGGAATTCCGTCACTCTTTTCCCATGCATTTTAAAGGGGAACCGAAATTCAGGCAAGACTGCGTACTTACCTTAAAGGGGGACAGGAATTCAGGCTCGGCAGCGTACTAACCTAGACTGCGTACCGATTTTCTCAAGTGACCTGAAAAAAATTCAGGTGACGGAATTCCGTCACTCTTTTCCCATGCATTTTAAAGGGGAACCGAAATTCAGGCAAGACTGCGTACTAACCTTATAAGCCAACCTAATCCTCGTAAAACAGGATATTGTACTACAAAAAAAAAATTGAATCATTGAAATTCGAAGCGAAGATTGGAGTCAACCTAAGCTCGATAAATCGAATTAATCGGGTACAAGTTTATATTTCTGTCCTGGGCTTTTTACATGGCGGAAGTTTCAGCAACGACTGCTGCGTCCAGCGGAGCATCGGTTAATCTTGATCGTTGTGTAACTGCTAATGTTTTCTTATGCCCGGTTTTCTTATGCTCATGCCCGGGGAAGGCGACGAAATTATATTGAAATGTCCTGTAAAGCAAAAGTTGCGCCCTGTACAGTTTCTGAAATCCGGGATGGTAGAGCGAATTCGAGGGACTGTTTACGCCGCAAAAGTTTCTCCGGCAATGGACAAATAGGACAGATAAAAATAAATAATTTAGTCCCAGTGTGAAGAAGCTGCCCATTGACTTTTAGATGAAATCTGTCGCGTAGGTTGTGTGGACAGTACATTCCAGTGGCTTTCAATCTTATTTATAGCGCTCGGACAAAAAGACGTCTCGAAATACCTGTCGGGCCCATTGTCTGATTACAGCCTGCATTTCTTACAGCATCTCAGAGACTTTTTTGCAATCACATTTAAATTGGAAAATCCTGAAGAAGATAGTATGCCGGGAGCGCAGAAGGTTCTATTGACATGCTTAGGAATGGGTTATACAAATATCAATAAAAGAGTGATATGAAACTAATTCTGGTGTTTGAATTATAAAATACCTGATAAGTTCTAGACTCTGAAATTGAGGCTAATATTTAGAGTGAAGGGAAACGGGATCGTATCAAAATCCCGAATCACAAAATCCCGAATTAACAAAATCCCGTATGTTTCGAAATTCCCGTATTCCAAAATCCCAAAATACAAAATCTTGTACTTAAAAATCCCGAAATTTAAAATCCCGAAAGTCAAAAACCCGAAACTCAAAATCTCGTGGAATGAAACCTATTCATATAATGAAATAACAAAAACATAGTGATTTAAGTTTTCATTTAGGAATAAATTTCAACATAAAGACATTGTACGTGATTCTTCTCAAATAATCGATTGTTTCAGTTTCAGACCTTTTTCTAATAATATTTTTACTTTTTTGATACCTTGCAAAATTGTTCTTTTCTGATTCCCCTCCATTCATTTTAACTATTGTCGCTTTAGCTACAATAAAAAAAGAGCTGAAGAAAAATCCCATAGTTTTGCATAATATAGAATCAGGCGCCGCGCCTGATTCTATATTATGCAAAACTACGGGATTTTTAAATCGGGATTTTGTGTTACGGGATTTTGTAATACGAGATTTTGTAATACGGGATTTTGTAATACGGGATTTTGTAATACAGGATTTTGAAATGCGGGATTTTGTAAACGGGATATTGTAATACGAGATTTTGTACCTAACCCAAGGGAAACATGTTCAAACTTTTGAACAGCCCAAAACGAGCCATTAGGACTCTTGTATCCGCATCGATACTAGGCCAAGCCTGCATTATTTCCAGAAAACATGGATGCCGAGATGTTAAAAACGGCATGATAAATCAATAAATCACTTCAGGGTTAGGAGGAATAATTAACTTCAAACTTATACATATTGGCATTATTGTAAACCAAATCCACACCACTCCATAATTCAAAGACCTTGGCGAAATTAAATCACAAGCATTTACACAGGCTCGTCTTCTTCATCCGATCGCAAATACTTTACAATCCAAATTCTTGAGACGAGGGCTCAAAGGATTTAGGATTTACTACTATATAATGGTGATATGTTGGATTAATTTATGAGAAAAAATTTCAGCCTTTTCTCTTCATACGTTTACTCATTAACATAAAATGGTTGTTGGATCGGATTTTCGGTTGTTGGGTTGGATATTTTTGTTAAATTTTTAGTGTAAATTTTAATACTATTGTGAGTTTTGTCCCGGCTGAACACGTTCGGACCGGCCGACTGGACATAAAAGTAGTTTCCGTGGTGGAAATCCGCGAATAAAGTTGTTTTGACTACTTATTTTTCACGGTAATTGATAGGAGATCGTCGATTGGATCGTTGAAATTGTTTGCAATAAACAAATATCAATTGTATTTTATACGTAAAACTGTTGTTAAGTTTTTTAGCGTTTTAACGGAGCCATTAGTCTCTAAACTTACTGTTTTAAGCATAGTACTGTGTTCGATTTGTTTCGGCGAAATCTGTTTCGGCGAAAATTTAGCTTGAAAAGAAGCAAATTTGGTACTGTGTTCTTAGCATGAAAAGTTGCTTTGAAGTTGCTTTCGCTTCGAAAACATAGATGGCACTAAAACATGTTGTCAATCATTTCACGCCAATTTAGTTTGTGCAGTTCATTCTTTCGAGCGAAAAAGTGACATTTGGTGTTTCAATTTGAAAATGGAGCAGTGCAAATGTCTTTCCAATAAGAAAATCGATCGAAAATTGAAATTCTTGACATTTTATCCGTCAAGAATGAGCAGTGTCTCTGCTTTTCTCTGTTGTCAAAATTTTCGCTCGAAAGAATGGTCAGATAGTGGGGAAATGTCAAAATTTCACGTGAACTCGAACTCAGTACCAGCCTTTAGGTTTTTCGTTTCATTATTTAGTCCTATATATTTAGTCGAGTTATCATTTAGTAGATATATACATATATAGTATGAATGAACTGTGCAACCTTGTCATATATTTATTTTAGAATCTGGGATTCGTCTGAGAGAGAAGTTCTGATGTATTAAGAAAGGTACAATTTTACTTTTTTTTTCGAAATTGAACTTCAAACTATGCATGTTACACCAATGTATTGTTTCCTTAATTAAGAAATTAGCTTTTTCATAAGCATTTGGCCAATTATTCGCCGTTATTAGTATGGCTGTGTCGTCAGCAAGGGTATATAATATTTTAACATATAAATTTAATGACTTCGTCAGCTAATTCAAACACTGACGCTGCATATATCGGTGTAGAGTATGGGCGAAAGGATCCACAAGTTTTTTTAGTATTCCTAATTCATTCCATTGCAGTGCTGGTAAGTATTGCAAAAGCCTCGTCATTTTTTTTTCCTTTTCTGAAATCAAATTGGACTTCGATAATTCATTTATTTGCCTCTAAAAGTTTTGTTAGTCTATTTTTTTACATCTTTCTAGTGCCTTGGGCAAATACATTTACTACGGATATTGATAATATTATGTTCGAAACATTTTTCTTTTAAAGATGGTAGCGACTATGGATATTTTTAATTTTTTTGTTTCTTGCTATGTCATTCGAATTTCGTTCTAAAATAGCGAAAATTGAACAAAAAAGGAAAATGTGAGTTGTACAAAGTGAAAAAAAAATGTTCTTGCATGTTCCTCCACCATTTTCAACAACTTTCACGCAAAAAAAAAATTGTACACATAAATTCGAATGACATTTCTCTCTCTAGAATTTCTCATTCTAAATCACTTCGGGTAATGTGAACGCTTACCTGATTAACTTGACAGATTCTAAATCTACCTGATATGGAAGTGTAGTGTGAACGCAATACTCCTAGAAGTACGGGCCGTCAGGCTACGTTTGCTGTGACGTCATGGCGATAGGGCATTTTGACATTTCCACGAGGCAGTAGGTCTGTTTCCGTACTTGAATCTATTATAATATATTAAAATAGATTCGCAGTAAGTCGTTTCCGTACTTTTGCTGCAAGCCAAATGCAAGCCAAATTTTGCAGCAAAAAGAAGCCAGCTGCCAAATTCTGTTACTGCTGCAGTTTGCTGAAGTACGGAAACAGACCTAGTGCCGACACACACCGAGATTTCGCTTGCGGTTTTTTAGCAAAACTATGAATAAAACGTTAGTTTTTTGTGCGTGGATGCGTTGTAATAAAAATATTTAGTCATTACATTCCAGTATCGCGATAGTAAATCGACACGGAACCTCACATAACCTTACAGCAACTGATAAACATTTCGTAGCGAATTTTTCCAATTATGCCGCACTCACCGCATTGATTTGTGTTTTAGCTGTTCACTAGCAGTGTTCCGCATATACCACTTTGTTTTCATATCACTCACTTTAACACAATTACCGTACAATTAACATTTTCCCGCGGACGTCCCATAAGACTACGTGTCTTTTTCGCGACATTTGCTCCTATTGCTGTGACGTCATCATTCTGCATTACGGCCCGTACTTCTAGGAGGCATTGGTCAATGCCTTCTAGAAGTACGGGCCGTCAGGTTACGTAATCGTACTCGCTGTGACGTAATGAGTTTAGGACATTTTGACATTTCCACGAGGCAGTGCCGACACACACCGAGATTTTACTTGCGGTTTTTTAGCTAAAATATGAATAAAACGTTAGCTTTTTGTGCGTGGATGCTTTGTAGTGTTAATATTTAGTTATAACTTGCATTTTGTGTCAATCAATTGTATCGAAAGTGAATCGACACAAAACACCACATAACCTAAGAACATCTGATAAACATTTCGTGGCGAATTTTTCTAATTATACCGCGCGCACCGCAGTAATTTGTGTTTTAGCTGTTCACTAGCACTGTTCCCCGGATCTCACTTTGTTTTCACTTTACTCACTTTAACACAACCCGTACAATTAACATTTTCCCGCGGACGTCCCTTAAGACTATGTGTAATTTTCGCGACATTTTGGCCTACTGCTCTGACGTCATCATTCTGCATTACGGCCCGTACTTCTAGGAGGCATTGATTGAGCGTACCAACTCCGTGTTCCAGTGGCATAATCTGAGATCTTCGAGTATAAAGACATTAAAGGTAAACACACACTGCTGTCACGTCACGTGCCGTCACATCAGCTGACCTCACGTGCCATAGATCTGCAGTGCAGTAGCATTTTGTATGCTTAGAAGCACACTGGTGGCGCGTCACGTGACGTGACGGGCTTCTAAGCAGTGCCTTCTAGAAGTACGGGCCGTCATGCAGAATGATGACGTCACAGTTTGCCGGAAAAATTGTCGCGAAAAACATACGCAGTCTTATGGGACGTCCGCGGGAAAATGTTAATTGTACAGGTTGGGTTAAAGTGAGTGAAATGAAAGTACAGTGAGATCTGCGGAACAGTGCTAGTGAACAGCTGTAGCCGTCATACGTTCATATGCTCGCCGCTGCAAGCAATGATGATTCCTGCACTCACCGCATCAACAGATGATTAGCGCTAGTTGTCATTATCATACTTTGTGACTATGATCCTTTGTTAATCGAAATCCTTTGTTAGTCGAAGTCCTAGTTTGGTCATCGTGTGTAATGTTTGCCTTTGTCTTAAGTTAAGTTGTGTTGTAAATAAATAATTAATATATTTGGAAACTGTGTCTTATTAGTAAATTCAGTGAATTGACATAAGTGCACGCAACAATCACAACAATTGGTGACCGCGACGCCGCAAATAGATAACAATTGATAGCAAATTTTGATTGCGCATCATGTCAACAGACAATACATTCGAAGCAGATGAAGGCCCACCATTGCCACCACTTGGGGACGACTTCCAGAACGCCGAGGAATCCATAAACAATATCGCGGTTTTTCGGATGCCGCCGTTTTGGCGAACTCAGCCAGATCTGTGGTTTGCGCGTGTGGAGGCGCAATTCAGATCATATGGAATAAAACGAGAATCGACCAAATTCGATCGTTTACTTAGCGAACTAGACAACTATATTTTAACACAAGTAGCTGACATAGCTAAGTCCCCGCCAGAAACAGGTCAGTACATTGCGTTAAAAAATAGAATTTTAAGTGTACACGCGGTTTCGGAAGAAAAGGAGGTACGGGAATTGCTAACCGGCTTGGAGTTGCGCGACCAAAAGCCGTCACAGCTTCTTAGAGCTATGAAGCTTAGAGCTGGGACAAAAGTTACCGACAATTTCCTAAAATCACTGTGGCTTCAGCGCTTGCCAGCCAATGTTCAGGCGATACTGGTAATATCGGAAGTTTCAGATCTTGATCGTTTAGCCGAAATGGCAGACAAGATCTTAGAATTTCATGAGCCACATCAATTGGCCACTGTTTCACAATCTGAAAACTCAGTGACAACTGAACTTGCTGAAATTAAAGCACAGTTAGCCACTCCCCAGCTTCGTCAAAATCGTTCGCAGTACAATCGATCTCGATCGCGTTCACGAAATCGCGTCACTTACTCAAATCGAAAATTTCCCTCACCTCATGAGAAAAATTTCATTTGCTACTACCATAGGAAATACGGCTCCAACGCAAGGCATTGCAAAAAGCCATGTTCATTTGTTCAAAAAAACCTGTAAGCCCGCTGTTTGAATCGGCGGTCAGCAGCGAATGTAAAAAAACCCGCCTTAGCATCTTCGATCAGCAAACTGGTTTAAATTTTTTAATAGACACGGGAGCTGACATTTCAGTTATTCCTTGCAGTAAAAAGCAGAAGCTTACAAAATCGTCCAACTACAAGCTCTACGCTGCTAATGGTACGCCTATTGCGACATTCGATACCAAAGTCCTTAGTATATCACTGGGTTTAAGACGATCTTTCCATTGGAAATTCTGTGTGGCTGATTTTGCACGACCGATAATTGGAGCGGACTTCCTCCAATATCACGGTCTGTTAGTTGATCTGAAACACAAACGCATTATCGACCCGATCACTAACCTTTCCAAACAAGGAAACCTTGCAACAGTTAACAAATCAATCACAATCTCCACTTTAAATTTCAAATCGCCATATGCTAATGTACTAAAAGAATTTCCCAACATCACTAACCCCAGTCTACCTAAAACAAAACCGTGTCATAATGTACTCCATCACATTGTAACTGATGGCCCACCAGTGGCAGACCGTCCGAGAAGACTGACACCGGAAAAACTCAAGATAGCTAAGACCGAAATTGAATATCTGATGGAAAGAGGCTACTGTCGCCCTTCTACTAGCCCTTGGGCAAGTCTTCTGCACTTAGTGCAAAAGAAAGAAGGTACTTGGCGGCCATGTGGCGATTATCGCCGTCTTAATTCTGTGACCAGACCAGATAGGTATCCGATGCGCCACATACAGGATACAGTCGCCAATCTAGAAGGTAAAACCATTTTTTCCAAAATAGACCTCTTAAAAGCCTTCCATCAGATTCCAATGGCGGAAGATGACATACCAAAGACCGCAGTCATCACGCCATTTGGACTATTTGAATTTACTGCCATGACTTTCGGCTTAAGGAACGCAGCACAATCGTTCCAAAGATTTATGGACGAAGTGTTGCGAGGACTGGAATTCTCCAATTGCTATTTGGACGACATTTTAATAGCACCATGCACCCCCGAAGAACACACTAAACACCTTCGTTCGGTTTTTCAAAGATTAAATGACTATGGAGTAGTAATTAACGCTGTCAAGTGCATCTTTGGCGTTAAAGAAATTGAATATTTGGGGCCCGTCATTAATAAGCACGGAATCTCACCACCTACAGCTAGAGTAGACGCTATACGTAACTACAAACGTCCCAATACTGTTAAAGATTTACGCCGTTTTTTAGGAACGATTAATTTTTACCGGAGATTTCTCAAAAATGCGGCAAATATACAAGCTCCATTGAATTCCTTCCTTCATAATTCTAAAAAAGGAGATAAAACACCCATTAATTGGACACCACATACAATTAAATCCTTTGAAGATTGCAAAAACAGTTTAGCCGATGCTACATTTTTGGTTCATTATAAGTCAGGAGCACCACTAGCCCTTAAAACGGATGCATCGGACATTGCCTTGGGTGCTGTTCTGGAGCAATATCAAGCTGATCGCTTGTTTCCGTTAGCATTTTTTCACAGAAAATTAACTTCTCCTGAATCCAAGTATAGCACCTATGATCGTGAGCTACTTGCCATCTACAGTAGTGTCCGACATTTTAGACACATGCTGGAAGGTGCAAAGTTCATTATTAAAACAGACCACAAACCGCTCACTTTTGCATTTCTTCAAAAAGCGGAAAAGGCATCACCTCGCCAATTACGACACTTGAACTACATTTCCCAGTTCAGCACTAACATTGTGCATGTGCCAGGCGAAGACAACATCGTGGCCGATTCACTTTCTCGCATTGAAAGTATTGTTATGCCAACGCTTATTGATGCTGAAGAATTATCAACAGCACAGCAAATTGATAACGAGCTCCAACAATTATTAAAACAGAATTCAACTTCGCTCCAGCTCGAACTTCTGAAAATACAAGGCCATGAAATTGATTGTGATAAGTCACTCAAACATATAAGACCTTTTGTGCCACTTCAGCTCCGGAAGAAAATCTTCGAAGTTTTTCATCGGTGTTCACACACAGGAGCACGAGCAACACTTAAAGCCATTCGAGATAAATTTGCTTGGCCAAGTATGCGCAAAGATGTGACTTCATGGGCTCGTTCATGTATTCCGTGTCAAAAATCAAAAGTAGCAAGACATGTTAAAAATGATTTCCAACCATTGCCAGTGCCAGATAAGAGGTTTAAACAAGTCCACCTGGACATTATTGGGCCATTTATACCTTCACGAGGCCAGCGATACTGCCTTACAATCATCGACAGATTTTCTCGTTGGCCAGAAGCCATTCCAATGCCTGATCAGACTGCAAAATCAACAGCAGAAGCATTCTACACAAATTGGATTTCGCGTTATGGTTCTCCAAATATTATTACGACTGATCAAGGTGCCCAATTCGAATCGTCGTTTTTCAACTCTCTTTCAAAACTTCTTGGATGCAGACGAACTCGGACTTCACCGTATCACCCAGCTGCTAATGGATTGATTGAGCGATGGCATCGGACACTTAAAGCCTCGATTATGTGTCACGAGCAAAACAACAATTGGACCGAAGTATTACCAACTGTATTACTCGGCCTCCGCACCAGCTACAAAGAAGATCTAGGAGCATCATGTGCTGAAATGTTGTATGGAACAACATTACGATTGCCTGGTGAATTTTTCGTTGATCATGCTGACACCACTTCCGACCCACATCGTCTTGTTGCTTTTCTTCGTGAACAAATGCGTGAAATTTGACCTCAGCCAATAACACATCGAAATCACAAATCAACGTTCGTTTTTAAGGACCTAAACGACTGTACTCATGTTTTTCTAAGAGTTGATGCAATAAAGAAATCTTTATGCCAACCCTATACTGGTCCACATCCCACAATTAAACGACTTTCTAAAGTCCTTTTTGCCATCGACATTAACGGACGACATGCAAATGTTTCTACAGAAAGAATAAAACCAGCGTTTATTGTTGCAGAATCATCAGATATAGCAATACCACCTGTTCCTTCATCGAAAGCAACCTTGCTTCATGACCATTCCTATGCCCGGTTCGATTCACCATCAACTAAACAGCATACGAATCTTCCTTCATCCGAAACAACTAACACAGCAAGTTTTCGAAATCAAACAAAGTTGACATCCAACCGCAGTTCTACAATTTGGAATCCAATTATAGCTCGCCCAGCACATATAAATCGAACACATCCACTGGCTGCAGTTAAACGTTATCGTGACAATGTTATTCAGGGGGGAATATTGTAGCCGTCATACGTTCATACGCTCGCCGCTGCAAGCAATGATGATTCCTGCACTCACCGCATCAACAGATGATTAGCGCTAGTTGTCATTATCATACTTTGTGATTATGATCCTTTGTTAATCGAAATCCTTTGTTAGTCGAAGTCCTAGTTTAGTCATCGTGTGTAATGTTTGCCTTTGTCTTAAGTTAAGTTGTGTTGTTAATAAATAATTAATATATTTGGAAACTGTGTCTTATTAGTAAATTCAGTGAATTGACATAAGCGCACGCAACAATCACAACACAGCTACAGCACAAATTAATGCGGTGCGTGCGGTATAATTGGAAAAATTCGCTAGGAAATGTTTATCAGTTGTTGTTAAGTTATATAATGTTTTGTGTCGATTCACTGCCGATACAATTGATTGACACAAAATGCAAGTTATGACTCAATATTATTACTACAACGCATCCACGCACAAAAAACTAACGTTTTATTCAAATTTTAGCTAAAAATCCGCACGCGAAATCTCTGTGTATACCGAAACCACCTGGTAGAAATGTCAAAATTCCCCGATTAATTGAAGTCATAGCTAAAATGATTACGTAGCATGACGGCCCGTACTTATAGAAGGCATTGTTCTAAGCATACAAAATGGTACTGCAGATCTATGGCACGTGAGGTCAGCTGACGTGATGGCACGTGAGCTCACGTGACGTGACAGCAGTGTGTTTCTATCTTAAGAGTAGCAGAATCACTGTAAACGACTGTAGGTGTGTCGCGAGTATATGTCTTTTTCTTTTTATCTTTTCTTCCCCTTGCCTTTCACTCTACCACTATATGGGAGTAAAAATTCCGGTTGCTGTCAAATTTTGCTAGCCACGTAAAGCAAATGTAAACAATCTACAGACACGCAATATAAATCGGTGTGAAACAACTAATAAAAAGAGGCTTTTTACAAAACGAATTATGATACGTGACAGAAAAAAGAATGCAAAAGCACCGGCGTATTCAAAAAGAAGCGACATAGATTAAAGTTACTAAAAAAAAGCCTAAAACAACTGAGCAGAGAGACATCGCTAAAACAACTTGCATTTTCCCGCTTTTGAAATGTTAATTCACAAGAAACTTTCTTCTATAGCACTTACTGTAAATATGCCGTTCACACTACACTTCTAAATCAGGTAAATTTAGAATATGTCAAGTTAATCAGGTAAGCGTTTACACCCGAAGTGATTTAAGGTCTGTTTCCGTACTACGATTAACTGCGATTAATCGCGATTAATTGCAATGAAGCTGTTCCCGTACTCCGTTTTACTGAAAACTGAAAATTTCCCCTCTTTCAGTAAAATTCAGTGGGGTCCGAGCAATGCCTTCTAGAAGTACGGGCCGTCAGGCTACGTAATCGTTCTCGCCGTGACGTAATGAGTTTAGGAAATTTGACATTTCCACGAGGCAGTGCCGATGTACACGGAGATTTCACTTGCGGTTTTTTGGTTAAAATATGAATAAAACGTTAGTTTTTTGTGCGTGGACGCAATATAATAATAATATTTAGTCATAACGCACACTTTGTACCAATTAATTGTATCGCGACAGTAAATCGACACGAACCATCACATAACCTAACACCAACCGATTAACATTTCGTAGCGAATTTTATTTATTTTATTTATTTATTTATTCACCAAGCAAGGTGTACATGTACAGAAGAATAAATAATATAGTACATGGATAAAATTACAAAACAAAATAAAATAAAATAATATACGAAACAAAGTAAAAAACAAAACTATATATGAATACAACATTAATAAATAACGCAAAAATAAACTAGTTCCAAATAGATAACAAATAAAGTGATAGCTAAATGACAAATTACTAAATGAATAACAAATGACAAATAGCTAAGTGAATTTAAATTTACAATACATATATATATATATATATATATATATATATATATATATATATATATATATATATATATATATATATATATATATATATATATATATATATATATATATATATATATATATATATATATATATATATATATATATATATATATATATTAGTATGGCGGGGGAAAGGGAGAGATTATGAAGAGAGAGCCCTCATAATATTTTTTTTAAAAGTTGCCTTAGATATCGTAGGGGAAAAGTTCTCGCTCATGCAATTGAATAGCCTGCAGCACCTATTTATTGGCTCGTTTGCTGCAAATGTTGTGTTGTGTTGGTATTCAATAAGCAATCGTCGGGATCTAGTGACTCTCAAGGGCTGATTGAGCACAAACTTTTCTTTCAAGTAGACGACATTAACCACGTCTCTGATGACATCGAAGCTGAAGCAGGCAGATAACCTTAATCTTCTCGATGCAAGGGGTAAAAAGTTAATACATTTAATAGCCCGTTCACACTACACTCTAAATCAGGCGATTTCGATCAGCTGATCGCTTTAGAGCTAAATCAACTTAAATCTACCTGATTACCCATACATTTTTTTCGGCGTCTGACAGAGTTAATCAAGTAGATTTAGAGTTAATCAAGTACAAATCAGGTACTATTGTGAATTTTGTCCCTGGTGAATTTTTCTCAGAGCGTGGTGGATTCCATTCGTGAGAGCGAGAGTAGATTTGAATGAAATGTCATTCGAATTTCGTCCTAAAATAGCAAAAATTGAGCAAAAAAAAAGTGAGTTGTACAAAGTGAAAAGAAAATGTTCTTGTATGTTCCTGCACCATTTTCAACAACTTTCACGCAAAAAAAATTGTACACATAAATTCGAATGACATTTCTCTCTCTAAATCTCTTCATTCGAAATCACTTCGGGTAGTGTGAACGCTTACCTGATTAACTTTGACAGCTTCTAATTCTACTTGATTTAGAGTGTAGTGTGAACGGCTTATAAGGCGATATTCGTAAGGTGGTAGATTACTGAAATCATAAGGGTTAAAAAGATCTCTCAGAGCGAACAGTAAAAACTGCTTCTGAACAGACTCAAATCTTTGGCTGTGAGTTTCGAAAGCCGGGTTCCAAATAGTGCACGCATATTCGAGAAGAGGACGCACGAGTGAAATATATAAGGATTTAGTACCCCAAAGATTCTTAAACTCTTTGGCCCGTCGCTTAATGAAACCAAGTTGTTTATTTGCTCGGGAAAGCACTCCATCGTAATGTAGATTGAAGTGGAGCTTTTCATCCAGGGTGACACCGAGATGAGTGCCGTGTTGTTGAGGCTGTACGTATAATGAACGCCTGCAGTTTTGCGAGAGAAGCTGATTGCGCGGCATTTGGCAATGTTAAGAGGGAGTTTGTTCGACAAGCACCAATGGTCTAGAAAATACAGTTTAGACTGAAAATAGGCCACGTCAGATTGTGACCTGATGACATTGTAGATTTTGAGGTCGTCCACATATAGTAAATGAGGAATATCAGATAAAACCTCCGATATGTCAGATATAAAGATATTAAAAAGAAGAAGGCCAAGATGACTTCCTTGAGGTACACCGGATTTAACGACGTCTTTCTTAGAAATGAGACCTTGGAATTTCACGAATTGCAAGCGGTCGTGTAGGTAGGAGCCAAGCCACTTTAGTAAGGATCCTGCAATTCCGAATTGTTTTAGCTTGGGGATCAAAATGGAGTGATCAACTCGGTCGAATGCTTTGCTGAAGTCTGTATAGACTGCGTCAATTTGATCACCTTTCTCCATTTTGCACAAAACATCAGAAACAAGCACCATAAGATTAGTTGTAGCAAAACGACCTTTCCTAAATCCATGCTGCTGCTCGTTCAGTCGAGCGTCGACCATAGGAGAAATTTCGCAATATATGATTTTTTCAAATAGTTTGGGAATAGCAGATAGAATGGCGATGCCTCTATAATTTTGAATAAGACGTCTATCGCCACTTTTATAAATAGGTGTAACATAAGATGATTTCCAATACGAAGGAAATAGTCCAGAGGAGAGAGAATTATTGAATATAGTATGAAGGGGCGGGATCAGTTGTTTTACACACATGATCAGAAAAATAGGAGGGAGGAGGGAGGAGGTCAGGCCCAGGGCCCTTGTTACTGTCAAGCTCCATAATGGCAGTAAATATTTCACTCCTCGATATGGTCATATCCTCAGCAAAAATTGTTTGAGTCGCACCCGGGAATCGATACAATGTTGGGATGCTAACTGGACTAAAAACTTCTTGAAAATGGTCAGCAAAAAGTTGCATAGTAAAGTAAAAGTAAATTAGTCTGTAAAGTTTATTTCTGTGGTTTCTCAGACGTCTAAGGGTCTTGTCAAGCCCAGGTTAAGAGTGTTTATCTTTTTTCCTTATCTTGGGTACAAACTTATCTACCGCATCAAATACTATTCTATAGAACATGGCTACATCATCATCAAGGGAATGGCACATAAACACATTTGTCCAATCGACATTGTCAAGGATATTGTGAATGCTATCATAATCAGCATTATGGAAATCATATACAATCGTATTATTGTACGTACTTAACATGTTCCAATCAGTAGTGGAAAGTTCAACTATAAGAGCGGAATGGTGAAGACTATTAGAAAAGAGATTCTCTGCGTCATTAGCTGGGCTAACCACTACATCGTCGTAAACATTTGTAAAGATTAAGTTTAACCAATTAGCATTTTGGTTGGGAGTCGGAACAACCTGCTGCGAATCATGGCCATACAACGTACTCACAAGGTTAAAATCAGAAAACTCAAGTAGGTTTACTGGTATTAAACCATCATCAGACTTATCAGAAACAAAACGCTAATTCGGGCGATTAAAATCACCCAAGAATATTACTTTATCCTCAGCACTACGAGAAGCCATAAAAGAAGATATTTGCTCACATATATAATTGTACACTGATTCGTCAGATCTCTGTGGGACGTAAAATAAACCAATATAGACCGAGGTTTTGTCAGTTGAAACGCGGATAAATATGTGCTGGAACAATTTGTGCGAGGCAGAGTTTACAAGTTCACTTGAGTGAGTGTTCTTAACTGCGAGTAAGACACCACCATCTCTTGATTGACCAGTGGAAACATAGTCTCGGTCATTTCTAAAGATTGTTCAGGTACTGTCAAGGATTTCTTCATTGATATGCGAGTCATTTAGCCATGTTTCAGTGAAGGCAAGCACGTTGAAATGGCAAGATTTGGCGTCAAGAAAGAGTTTATTTATTTTACCCCTCATACCACCGCAATTGTGGTAATAAATTCTGGGGCTTTTGATTGAAGATATCTTGTTAGGAGCAATACCCGATACGGTTATAGGTTTTACGTAAAGAATTAGAATTAGCAGAATTCGTAGCAAGAGCAGTGTCAATAGTTGATGTTCGACTGCATGAATTTGAATTACGAGTTACGATTGAGTCGGAACATACCTTAGGGGGATGAGAAGCTTGAGATGGAGAGGAGGCTTGAGTTGGATATGCAATAGCATGAGTCTCAGGATGGGAACACCTGACGGTAGAATTTCGATTAAAGCTGGGGAAGTCTTTAGTCAGAAGATTTGAAGGAGCTATCTGGTTAGTAGATACAGATGAAATACAATTTTTAGTTACAGTTGAGTTCTTATTTCTACTTTTGATATTGCTGCTAGCGACGATGGTCTTCCAACGACGAAATATGATGCTATTGCATTTATAGCTCTTAACGCTTCCATTCGCGTGAGTGAAAAGCCAGGCATACTTTTCGGGAATTAAAACTTTATAGCACCTGCTTGCATGTTTATTACGTTGAGGTAAGATCTCAACGCTACAATCACTGATGGAAAGTTTTTCCGTAATGATCCTGTTAAGCCAAGATTTATCAGTGGACTCTGGTACTCCTTTTACAAAAAACGGGATCTTCTTACCGGTCGAAACTTTGTGGGGGGTTGAAAATCGTCATGAATTAAATCGCAGCTTTTGAGATACGTCTCAGCCAATCATCTTCCGACCACTAAGTGCCAAATTTAAAAATTTTTGTATGAGAATCGTTCTTGGGAAGTTCAGATAGTAGTTTTTGTTGGATAACAGCTTCGTGATTTTCGATCGCAGTGAACAATTTCTTGATTGCATGCACCGCATTGATTTGTGTTTTAATTTGTGTTGGATAACAGCTTCGTGATTTTCGATCGCAGTGAACTATTTCTTATACTGCATGTACCGCATTCATTTGTGTTTTAACTGTTCACTAGCACTGTTCTGCATATACCGTTTTAGTTTTCATTTCACTCACTTTAACACAACCCGTATAATTAACATTTTCCCGCGGACGTCCCATAAGACTACGTGTGTTTTTCCCGACATTTGTCCCGATGCTCTGACTTCATCATTCTGCATTACGGCCCATACATCTAGAAAGCATTGGTCTGAGCTACTGAAAAATACTGAAAAGTGTCAAACGGAGTAAATATTTTCAAATGTGCGCGGTAAGCAACATATTTTTTGCGTAATGTTGCTATGAAGGTCGAATATTTTTCTGGCGATAATTTATTACCGCTTAGGATGACTTTATAATCACAATTGTTCTCCCAAAAACCGAAAACGACACTTTCGGTTGTCAATTTTCAGAAAATACAATGAGAGCGTTCCCGTACTTTTCATGAAATTCCCCACCACATGATTCAGGAAAATTCAGTAAAATTCAGTTACTGAAAGTACGGGAACAGAACCTTAGAATCAGTGAGGTAGTAGAAATGGAGTGGACATGCCCATAATGTGGGAAATACATATTGGCCGAGGCCAGGCGAGCCGAAGTCAGACGAGACCGCCAACATGTGGACGGCATTTGACAGCTCGTCCGAAATCGCTTTGACTCGTGCTCAAAATCCATTCCGATCGGATGTGGCACGAGCGGCAGCGAGCCCTGTCAAAGTCGCTCGTCTGGACCGTCCACACCAACGACCTAGGAGATATTTGGACAGGCGGTGAGAAATGAATCTTGGGACCGAAAACGGGTTTTTCAACGAGCATATATAAAGCCGTACGAACACATAGGGAAAAGTTCAAGGGTGTACGAAAATGCAAAAAATGAAATATTTAAGGGGCATATACTTGGCGCGTAGGTTTGAATGACAATTGTATATTGATATTTGTTGAATGGGTATAATCGTTGATTTGCAATATATAATTGAAACGTAGTCAACTGAAAATAATGTAAAACATATGAAGATATTTTGAAAAACGTTATGATCTATGTTTGCAATATTCAACTTGTTTGAGTTAGACTCATTGCATTTTTACTTAACTATTTAACTCCTACTAACTGGTAGATACCTACTACTTTGCCTAATTTGACTACCATCTGAGTATTGCTTAGCCTTTATTATACTGGGATGCTTTTGTATAACTGGAGTCAGGATAATAATATTGGGATATAGATCTTTACCGGCATATATGTAATATGTGTTATTTCCGTAATCTTTTTCAATAGTACACATATAAATATAAATAATTCTAATTTAAAGCCCCTGAAAAAGGAGAGGCAATGTTGTATTCTGTAGTAGGTTTCCGGGACCAAGGAAAAAAAAATATAATATGTATAGTTGATGCATTTATCATATGCATTATTCTAAAGTAATCTGAAGACAAACCTTGTCCGATCTACTTTATCGAATTTCACTGTCAAGGTCTACGAAAGTTGCGTGATGAATTCCACGTCTCACTTTACCCTTGATTTCATTCAGGCACCTATTGAGGGCTAGTTGAACTCGAAGCTACTTATACAGCATCTCGTTATAACCTGCAGGGACCCCACACATTACGAGCCAGTACTAGACTGTACGAAGTTCCATATGCATTATAAACCAGATTAATATGATCATATGCATTATAAGGTTGTTTAAATCCTGAGGAATATATCCTACAAAATACTTTAAGCATATAGTTCTGGTGTGGAGTACTTAGTTATGTATACTATTAAAAAAAAACTATTAGAAAGGTTAATAAATAATCTTATTTTTGATAAACATATGCCTCCCTCTTCCTTTCTAACCGGGCTTGGGACCGGCTGCGGCGGAATTACGGCAATTGTCAATATATATATATATATATATATATATATATATATATATATATATATATATATATATATATATATATATATATATATATATATATATATATATATATATATATATATATATATATATATATATATATATATATATATATATATATATATATTATATATATATATATATTAGAGATGGGTAACACGTGAGTGAAGCAATCGCGATGAAGCAATCACTAGCCCCCAACACGTGTGTCGACACACTCTATACTGAGCGAGCTGCTTCACAGGTGAAGCAATCACTACAGTATGAGCGAGCTGAGCGTTAAGTGAAGCAATCACTTGCACTCAACAAGTGTGTCGGCCGACACGTTTGTGTGCACACAGTAGAGCTAGAGATGAGCAGCACAAGAACGAGGCAATCAGTTGATGTGCTTATGACCTTGTAATGAGCTCGTCGGAGTTGAGCGTTTGGTGAAGCAATCACTAGCCCCAACACGTATGTTGGCCGACACGTTTGTATACACACAGTAGAGCTAGAGATGAGCAGCACATGAACGAGGCAATCAGTTGATGTGCTTATGAGTTTGTTTATGAGCTCGAACTTGATTATGAGCTCGACACTTTTGCACAGGAGCAAGTCAATCGGTGCCGCGATATGAATTTCGTAAAGGCTGTAGGTAATGCGTACAGTGCAAGCATGCCGTGGCTGGTTGTGATGATCGAAACTGACCGTCGCGGAAGAACATATGTGCACTTTATATGTGCATATGATGAAGGTTTTGATTGAAACTTTCTTCCTGTAGACTTTCTCAATTTTTTTGTGATTGGATGCAGTGAGATTATCTCAGGAATGCGATGTCCGATCGAAATGAATTTTTTTAAGAATATTGATTAAGTATAAGAGG